>OY728143.1:1474826683-1476076683 GCA_963277665.1 Viscum album | reverse complement strand
AATGGATTAGAAACATACACTTGCTCCAATTCAAGATTATTGACCAATCCTAACAACCACTACAAGGTAAGAAGAAATAACTACCAATGAAAACAACATTTTTGAGATAGTGTCCCAAATCTATTATAAAATGGAATCTAAGAAAAATCCCCATTACACATGATTGTAAAATAAATAGCCGATCTACGATCCATCTCTACTTAATAGTGGAGTTCATGAAGCCCTAAGAAACTTTTCTATGTCTTCTCAATATCATACCCTCCCAATATAGAATTAGAGTAGAAGTTGTAGTAATTATGAATGTCCTCATCAATCACCTCAAAGGGAATCATTTCTTTAATGTATAAAATATGATATATCTCAAGATCCCATGTCTTGATGAGCTTTGGGGTAGCCTTCCAGGTTTCTCGAAGATAAATGAATATGAGTGTATTCCCCTTGCTGTATTCTACCACGGTGGTCCTCCCCATGATAGAATTCACTATGAAATTTTTCATTATAGTATTTTTCCACACTCTTAAGATAAATATGTGATTGATAATTTAGTAACATGAAATTCCTCCAATAATGATGCACTTTTAAGAACAAAGAATGTAATGTTAGATGCCTTTTTTCGTAGGTGAAATCATTTCTCAAAAAGAAAATATCCCCAGGTGATGTTCATTATTAAAAACTTCTCTGTATCTATTTTCTTCTAACACAATAGAACAATTACCTACTAATATTGTTCCCTATGATAATGTGGAAGAGTAGAATCCAATCTAGTCAGATCAAGTAGATGAACCTACACTGAAATATGAATAAGAAACACTAAACATTAACAAAAAACTCGATAAGTATGACATACGAGTAATGTTTTTGTCTTTAAAAACACCCCAATATAACATTCTAGAGGCATTTTCAGAAGATTGTATACACCAAATACGGCTCAACATATATAAAACTCTTCATAAATTTAATGAAAAGGTATAACCTTAAGATGATTATCACAGTCACATAAATGTAATAAAAGGGTTGCAGTTCCCAAATAACATGAAATCTCTCCTAGATTAATGAAATAAAATGATCATGAAATATTAAGAATCCCTTCACCCCACATGCTTCGATGCGTTAAAGAGGGTGTCATAGATGATCAATGACACCCAATATTGTGTTCTTATCAAAGGCTGGAGTGTACATAGAGAATTGCATTTCATTATGATCTATATCCTGAAAGGCCCTAAAAATATTGTTTCATGGAATTTCATAGCCCAAGACAGGCTCAAAAAATAACATCTGTTCACAACCAAGGATATTTTCTACAAGAATATGCCCCAATAGAAACTCACCAAAGTTTATCCAGAATAATGAAGGATATTGATATACATTTTCTTCAAACATTTTTAGAATATCAAAAAATACTATATATTGTAAGATGTAAATAATTTGATATAAAAAATGTAAAAAATCACGAAAATCCATTAGAAACTGGAGATTTAAGGGCATGATTTATACTTCACCAAACCCACGTCCAAAAAATACTCCAAAAAATCAGAAGAGAAGTCGTGGTAATATCAGTCATGATACTTGATGAGCAACCCCATCCTATAGTGCTTGGGGATTTTTTAACCCAAACCTCGAGGCCAACTAATCTTGTTCGAAGGGTTGTGAAAGAGGAATATGAACATCATAAACCCATAAGGTAGGGGTATTTGTACCCTGAACAACCACGTCCTCACCTGGAATAGGTTTTATACTGATTAGGGAAGATAACATAGAATGAATCCTCCTAGCTTCTTTCATCCCATGATATAATAATTTCACATGGAAAGAGAAAAATTGAACTATCTAGATAATAAATTTATGTTCTTTTCCTCCAAATAATTTCCAATAAATTATAAAAATAGAGAATAAGGAATCATGGATGGCACAGAAGAAGGTGGTCTCACAAATGAACTGATATAATGCCCCATTTAATGTCACAGTTGTTAACATCATAAAACCTCCCCCACATATTCTGTAGAACACTAGACAAATTTATAGGATAAAAAAGAATATGTTCGAGTTTGTGATCTGGTCTAAACTAAAATAATTAAAAGAGGTGTTCAAACTCAGAACTAGATACTCACCCTAAATTTTGGGACTCCACCAATCAATCCACCTTTACCTCCTCAAAATAAAGAAAGATGTATGGTTTATATCAAGTCTCACATCCCTCCTAGTGAGGCTAATTCCTTTTCTCTAGAGGAGATATTTTCTCAGTAAGAGAATGGGATGAATGAATTGGGGAGACTAAATGCCCAATTACTCCGAGAGATCCTCCTTTCTAGGAATGTTCGTTAAGAATATCCTCAACTAGCATTCCCAATAAATGCATATCAACAAATTGAGTTATTTGTGACAAATGAAGTGGACCTAGAATACCAACCCAATGTAGTATCAACCACCAATATATTGGGATCCCATAGTAGTACATTGTGTATTCCCACCATTTTGTGTGTAGAAATAGTAGCTTCAGTCATGCCTTTATTGACCTACCCATATGGGTTACCCATGAATAATATGTAACAGTACCGCCACTGGTGGCCCTGCCAACCATTTCACCTGTTTAAGAACTAGTTTCCATAACTTTCCAGGCTCTATAAAATCTATGAATTCCACAAATTCTTATTAACACCCTTGAGTCAATAACACATTTATTGGAATCCATGGTGGAAAAAACATGATCCATTAAAATCATAAATAAATCTATTCCCTAATGGGGTAGATCTTAGTTATAACAACCCTTCACTTTATTTGACACTTAAAAATAATTAATTACCTAAAATATTCACTTGATAAAACAAAGAATATAGGGTGGTATAGTTTCATTGGGACTTAGGAACAATATAAAACCACATAATACATGAAATTCACACCATTATTTAAAACATCTTTTACACGACCACCCACATTCCTTCGTACATATCATTGCATGGGATAACATGAGGACATGCCTAAAAATGGGTAAATTATAAATCCTATTAACAGAATAAACAAGGTATAACCAGAAGAATATAGTACATGTTAGTAAATATTAATGTTAATGGAGAATAAAGGAAACATTAACATAAAGGCATGATATATCATGATTATCATAAAATGCAAATGTGGCCCCAACATCTAACATGATAATAGCATGATTCAAGGCTCATTGAAGCTAGTGCATGAGTAAAACCCCATTGAAATTGAATTATAATGAGTAAAACATCATTTCACATGATGTATCATGATAATAGTATTTACCTAATGCATTAGAGTTCAATCATGGCACACCCTTCTTAATCATTTCATTTCATTCATAAGTGTTCCACATGGATCATATAGCATTGATTCATTAAATATCATCATTTATTCCAAAATAAAGGAATGTGGAATTAATACCAGAAACTATATAATCAATAATTATATTTTAATAATGTTGAATATCATTGATAGTGAAATGGTAATGGTATTAACTAAGCAATGATGTTTTCTTTTAAAATTGTTTTTCACTTTCTGATGCATAATGGCGTGACAAAAAAATTCATAATTTTTTTTGATGAGATGTAAATAGGTGTCCCATAGTATTTACATGAAATGGAATGTAATGGAGTCATATAGATACATGTTCCAACACATTTAATGAAATTTATATTCTTAAAAAAAATGAATTTCAGGAATGTAAATAATGAGAGAGAAATCCCTTATAGAATTTCGGTATGGTAACAAGTGTAAATTGAAGGCACTAATGAGAGAGAAAGGGGTATATCATCATTAAAGCATAATGAGGGAAGTATATGGGTGGTTCAAAATCATTCCTAGACATTTTTAATTGAAAATTAAAGGGAATAGAAATATAAAATAACTTGGAAAAAATGATAGTGGAAGAAATCCGTTACTTGAAAAAGTGATCCCAATGTCTTGGGAGAGGATTGAGAGAAAATTATTAGGAGATTGGGGTTACTTTTTAGGATTTTAGATAGAGGAGGTTAGGTTATGGTTGTTATCTGAGGGTACTGAGTTATGAGATGTGGGATCTGGGGAGGTTTTATATAGGAAAATAGAGGTAATTCATTATTATTTAGGTTTTGGACACTACACATTAAAAAAGTCAAACCCACAAATTAACCAATGGTTTTGCCCCTATTTTTTGAAAAAGGGGAGTGAAAAAAATTATTTGATAAGGCCAATGTATTAACTTATTAAAATTTTGTGCTTTCTTATGTGGAGGTGAATCACACTATCAAGGAAATCATTTTTAAAAGATAAAATGTTTTATAAGACTTGGAGGGCCCACTAAGGCACCATAAAATTAATCAAACAAATATGAAATCACATTTTTAAAAAGTAAAAAATATATTGGCCAAAAATACTTTTTTTGTATTTTATTATATAACTATTGGGTCATTATGATGTCATAAAACACATTATATTTATAAACGGTATTTAATTTTTATCGAAAAATTCAACTGTCTCAGAAAATTATGAAAAATTCCCCATTGGATATTTTTGACATCTTGATTCCAAAAATAATATTAATTTTATATAAAGAATTTTCAAAATATGTAAATTTTTTACTTTTAAAATAAGAAATAACATTAATCGAAAATTCACGGGTTTGACAAAAAAAGATTTCAAAACATAATACCTATTACAATTGTATTCAAAAAAAATAATATGATCATTTATAATTAATATGATGTAATATATTAATAATAACTTTTTAAAATTTTATTTAATTAAAAAAATCTTTTAATTCATCATAATATATTTTTAAATTAACTGTTAACTAAATATACTATTTTTTCTTTGAAAAATATTTATAAATTAATAATCAAAAAATAAATATATATTCTTTATTCTATACAAAAATAATGCACAGGATCATAGTTTTATGGTCTTGTTACATAAACCCTTATAACACCCTCATAAGGCCTAAGGGTATGGTGTGCGATGGTGATAGAATCTACGGGCGGCTCACCTAACATCGCTTGAGTGGTAATCTCTATTAACATCCACTTATCCCATAGGCGGTTCCATTCAAGCATAATGTGTTGAAGCTCTTCTTGGGATTGGTCATGATTGATGCCCAGTGACACCACCTCCTTCTCGAGCACTGAAAAACAGGCTTCATATGGAGATATTCTACTATATGATGCCATCTATTCCTTTGACTGAGAATATTGGGTCTGTTAAAACCCAATATTTATATTAATCTTGTGATCACTGTTCAATGACAATATTAGTAATGGTAAAAATTATTAATATTATTATAAAACCAAAAAGAAATGAAGTGAATATTTTATATTTCTATTTTACATAATCATGCATTTAATTAGGTCAAGAAGAATTTTCATTATTAATATTTTGGTTCGTTACAATCTTCCCCCCTTAAGAAATTTCGCCCTCAAAATTTCAATTTCTGACACTAAAACCGATGAGGGTAACTCTGATTCACCACTTCCTCCGATTCCCATGTTTCTTCTTCAATTATTTGGTTTTTCTAAAACACCTTGATGAGGGTCATTTTCTTTTTTTATAGAAAATATTTCCCTTTTATCTAATATCTTCACTAGATTCTCTTCATATTAGAGGACATTCTCCAATGGTACCACTTCTTGATTGAGTAAATGTGATGGGTCAGGTACAACTTCCTCAAGAGTGATACATGGAATATATCATGTATTGAGAAAGGTTTAGTGGGAGTCCAAGTCATTAGGCCACTTATCCAATGTGATCAGGGATCTCAAAAGTGTCGATGTACCTTGGAATAAGCTTTCTCTTATTCCCAAATCTCATAATTCTCCTCTATGGTGATATACAGAGAAATGCTAAACCTCCAACAACAAACTCCAGGCCTCATAGATGATTATCATCATAGCTCTTTTTTTGACTCTGAGAATCATTAAAGTGATGTTAGATGGTATTAAACCTCTCCACCATTTCTTCAATAATTTCTGGACCAATGAGTTTTCACTCCCCAACATCATCCCAACATTCTAGTGTTCTATACCTCTTCCCATACAGTGCTTCATAAGGATCTATTTGTATGCTTGAGTGGAAACAATTATTGTAATAGAACTCCAACAGAGGAATATTTTGATCCCATCCTCCTTTGATTTCTATTGAGCATGCTCTCAACATGTCCTCAAGTGTTTGGATAGTCCGCTCAGATTGGCCATCAGTTTGAGGATGAAAAGCCATACCGAAGTCCATATTTGTATTCAAAGCTTGTTGAAGACTCATTTATAACATAGAGAAGAATCGTGGATCATTATTGGATACAATAGGGAGTGGTAGTCGATGATGACTAAAAACTTATCTTATATATATCTATGCTAGTTGACCCAATGAGAAATCCTCTCGAATTGTAATGAAGTGTGCAGTATTTATATGAATATCCACAATAACCTAGATAGCATTGTTTTCATTGGATAACTATGAAAGTTTGGTGAAAAAGACCATAGTGATGTTCCCCAATTTCCAGGCTGGTATGGGTAACGATTACATCATACCCTTAGACTTTTTCATCTCATCCATCACTTACTGACATACCAAGCACTTTGATGTATACTCATTTATCTCTATCTTCATGTTATCCAACTAATAATGTTCTCAGATATCTCGATATATCTTTGTGTTTCCTAGGTGAATTGATAAATTCGAACAATGTGTATCCTCCAGAAGTTCATTATTTATCTCCTAATTTTATGGAACACGTATTCTTATCCCTAATCTCACAATTCCTACTCCATTAACATTAAACTCTAAGGATTTATCTTTTCTGATAGTTTCCACATTCCTTTGAATTCCCATATCATCATTTTGATAATCCTTTAACCTTTCCAAAATTGTCAGTTGAGCAATCATTTTTGAATGGATTGATGATGTTACCTTCTTTATTATTCACTTTTCCATATTCATAAAATCTTATAATATAGGATCCTTTTCAATTCTCATCAATTATTGAATCATTGGGTACTTACTACTTAAACAATCTTCCACCTTGTTCCCTTTCCCATGGTGGTAATGGATTGAGCAGTCATAGTATTTGATAAACTATAACCACCTTTATTGGAACATATTCATATATTTCTTTGTAAAGATACAGTTGATGATTTTTTGATCTCTATATATTTCATACTTCTTCCCAATGAGATAATGTCGCCAAATTTTCAAAGTGAAGATTACTACAGCCAACTCCAGATCTTGTTTTGGAAAATTTTTCCCAAAAACATTAAATTTATTTGATGAATTGGTAATGATGTTGTAATTATTCATCAATTCACTACCCAAGAACTTCCTTGAAGTATCCCTAAATACCAGAAAAAGTTCTCTGCTTGTGGGTAGTGTGAGAACAGGTGCATTGATAATCCTTTTTTTCACCTCTCAAAATATTTTTTCACATTCTTCACTCCTAGAAAACATGACTCCCTTCAGAGTGATCTAGGTTAGGTGGTTTGACAATGGTGATAAATTTCTCACAAATCGGCGATAATATCTAGCTAACCCCAGGAAGCTGTTGATATCCTTCACCGATGTTGGCCTCAACAATCCCTCAATTGCTGTTTTATTGAAGGTAACCACATATATCACATTGCTTGTGATGATATGAACCAAGAATGTGACTTCCTTCAAACATAACTCACACATGTTTTACATTTCATATAGTTTCTCCTTTTTCAAGGTCTATTGTACAATTCATAGATGCTCGTCATTCTCCTCCTTGGTTTTGGAGTATATTAGAATATCGTCTATAAAGACTACAAAACATTTGTTGAGGTAATCTCTAAAACTCTATTCATAATATCCATGATTATTTCTATATAATTAGTGAGTCTAGAAAGAATTACATTGAATTCATAGTTCCCATACCTTGTATGAAATGTAATCTTGTGGGATATCCTCTTTTTTCAACATTACTTGGTAATATCCCGACCAAAAATCCACCTTGCCGATGTAATGTGCTCCACGTACTGGATTAAAGAAGTCATCAATTCAGGGAATAAGATACATAGTCTTTATAATGATTTTTATTAATCTCATAATAATCAATGAAAAGGCACATTGACCCTTCCTTCTTCTAGAATATGATGACTCGTGCACCCCATGGTGAAGAACTTGGGTGTATAAACACTTTATCTAGATTCTCATGTAGTTGTTTCTTCTGCTCATCCTGATCCATAACAACCATTCTATATAGATTATTGGTTATTTTAAATTCCCCATGTTTAAGATAAAATCTTAATTCAACATATCTTTTAGTAGGAAGATCAGACAATTCACCAGGAAACACTTTAGCGAATTCCCTAAAAATAGGCATGTCTTGAAGGATGATTACATCCATATACTCAATCATCTGATCAATATATATAGGCTCATAGGGTATTAATTTCTATTCTTGACATGATGGTACTAAATAAGATTTATTCTCCTACATTCACTTGTATAGAATAGGTGGTCAATTCTCCACATGGAGAGTGATTTCCCTATCACGACAATTTATGTTGGCTATAAATATGGAAAGATAATCCATGCCAAGAATTCCCTCAAATTCCACCAGAGTGTGTGTGAAGAGGTTTCGCTGGGATGCTTAATCCACAAATTTTGATAGGGGAGGAGTTATATTTAGGGGATAGAATGATTTAACCATTTTTCATCATCACAGACATCTTTAAATCGTTGATTTGTGGTGTTGTTGGATTGTTATACTAATCATTCAGTATATTAGAGAATGCGTAGAACTAGATTTATAAAGTACATTTTCTATTAGTGAATGAATAAATAGTGTACATGTCACCACATTGATTTTGGGGATCACTTTAGTGGTAGTGATGGATAAAGCTTTCACTTGCTTCCTTGGAGGTTGTTGGTTGACTCCAATAACAATTTGATTAGGGCACTAGTTTGTAAAGTGCCCTGGTTATTTTCAGTTGAAGTAATGAACAACGCATTGAGGGTCTAATGGTGCATTCCCCTCCTCTATCATTTCTGTGGGTTATTATTATCATCATTTAAGGGCCTCTCTCCCTTTTCTTCCACACCTAAATCATTTCCTCATACCCTTTAATAAATTTCATGGGTGCTTCTTTCCACACCATTGACAAGTGGGGTGCTAGATTTTCATATCACTATTGGATTTATCCATCAGACCGCCAGAATTAAAGTCCAAATTACACTTCATATCCCCATGATACGCCTGAGACTCAAAGATCTCCATTTATAATTGGAGGGCACATAAGAAAAATTAATGATATCCCTCGAAGTGAAAAATCAGTAGGGATTTTCATAGACAAGTTTTTATCCCATCAAAGAAGTGGTCAACCTTACATTCGGGGGTGACAACAATTCCTGAGGCATATCATGAAAGCCTTGCGATGTATGCCTTGTATGATCAGGTGGATTAATCATATTTTTTATTGAGGGAATGGATGTCCCTTTCCATCTTATGTTGGGAGTTTGAGGAAAATATTTATCGAAAAACATTTTCCAAAAATCATTACATTCCTACGCCTCAATAGCCTCCTCGGTATTCTTCTTTTTGATCAATGCACAACATCAATAAGCTTCCCCCTCCAAATGATAAATATCCAAGAATAACCTTCTCTTGTTAAAAACATTGAAGGATGTAGATGACATGTTCAATGAAGTCGATCGACTATTCGGAAATTGACGGATTAGATGATCCATTAAAAGTAGGAGGCATTTGTCTCATGAACATCACAATTTCACCTTTTTTCTTCTTAATGAGGGTTGGAATATTCCTATTTACCCTTGTTTCTATTCAAAAATTTAGTTAACACATATATTATTATGAAAAATTTCATGATTCCCACTCTTATCTGATTGGGAATCTCATTATAATAGTCATCATATCGATCTTCACATTAGTTTTTAGCCCGAGTCCTCCAATTACCAGCCATTGGATATAATAAAAGGAATTTTAGGGGTAACATATAATGGGTAATACAAATTAAAAAACTGATGAATTATAAATTACTTTTATTTCCTTAACATATGAATTTATAGGCTTTAATCTATGTTATCCATGATCTACATCCCAACATATAGTCTTAGGGAATTTTATTATTACCATAATAATGGTTAGTAATAAAATTATGAATTTTCCGATGAATATCCCCTAGTAGTTTTGTATCCAAGAGTGATGCACAGCCCATTGTTGTGTAGTAGTTACTATTCAAGTCTAGCATATTGTGTTGTTTTCGGTTTTACCCCTAGATACCTCTGTGCTAGAGCCGCCTCTACCTTCTCCTATCCAGAAAGGGATCTATTTGCATGATAAACTATTTACTAAATACTCACCAAATTTAGGGATTCTTTCATTATACATAGCCTTATCCCTATTTATATCACTAGGGTTTTATAATCCTAATCCTAGGCATAAGTAATCCTATCCTCTAATACAAACTATTACAACCCTTATCTTTATTTCACACTTAATGAAAATTTATTGCATAAAATCATCACTTGATACAACATAGAATATTGATAGTTAAAGTGTCTTCGGGGCATATGAACATTACATAACAACTTAAAACAAGAAATACACATCACTATTGTAAAGGTATTTTACATGAAAACACACATTCCTTCTTACTTATCATTGTATCAGCTAACTTGAGGAAATGCCCAAAAAGGGTGGGATATAAAGCCCAGTAAGTGAGTAAACAAGTAATAACATGAATTATACAATACACATTAGTATATTGGAATGTCAATTGACCATAAGAGAAACAAGAACCTAAAGGAATGATATAGCATAATTATCATAACATGGAAATGTGGAAGAAACATTTAACATGATGTTAGCATGAGCCAAGGATCATTGCACATGGAGCATTAGTAAACCATAATTAAACATGAATTAGAATGATTAAACCATCCTTTCACATGATGTATTGTGATACTAGTCATTACCCAATTCATTGGAGCTCTATCAGGGTGCACCCTACTTAATCGTTTCATTTCCTTCATAAGTGTACCATATGGATCATATAACATGGATTCATTAAACATAATCATTTATTATACAATAAACGAATGTAGAATTCATACATAAAACTATATAATATATAAGAAAATGTGTCTAATTTTTAATTCCCTTGATAGAGAAATGGGTATAGTATTCACTACACAATGACTTTGTCTTGGAAAATTGCAGTGCCATTTCAGCAGGATAATGGCGTGACATAACAATTCATTAAAGTGATTGATGAGTGGGAATGGGGTGTCTCATCAAATTTACATGAAATTTACTATAAGGGGTTCATATATATACATGTACCAACATATGTAATATAATTTAGATTCATAAAACAAAATAATATCTTGAATGAAAATAAGGAGAGGGAAATCCCTAAAAGAATTTCAACATGGTAACAGGTGTAATTGGGAGGAATTAATGATAGAGAAAGGGTATAATATCATTAAAAAATAATTAGGGTTATATAAGTAAGGTTGAAAATAATACCCCAACATTTTTAATTTAAATGAAAATGGTATTTCAATATAAAGGAACCTAGACAAAAAATGAGAGAGGAAGAAATTCCATACTTGGAAATGTGATCCCAATGTCTTGGGAGGGGATTGAGAGTGGTTTCATGGGATCTTAGGGTGCCTTGGGTGGATATTAGAGAGACCAGTAATGATTAGGGATGTGCTCCAAGGTATTTGAGTGATGATAAGTGGGATCTTGGGTGGGATTATTTTGTAAAAGAGTGTGAATTATTTATTATTTTTGTTTTGGACACTGCACATTAAACTAATCAAAACCACAAACCATCCCATTGTTTTGCCCATGGTTTTTACCAAAGGGGAGGGAAAAAAATTATTTTATAAGGACAATTTCCGAACTTATGAAAATATTAGTCATGATTATGTGGAGGTGAGTCACACCCCCAAGGAAATAATTTTAAAATGTTTAATTGTTTTTAAGTCTTGGAGGGTATGCTAAGGAACCATAAAATTAATCAAACAAATCTGAAATCCTTATTTTTTTAAATATAAACATATATTGTCTGAACATCCCTTTTATATTATTTTATTATGTCACTATTGTGTAATTAATATTTCATAAAACTCATTACATATTTAAACGGTATATAATTTCTACCCAAAAATTCAACTGTCTCTGAAATTATGAAAAATAAACCATTGGATAATTTTTACCTCCTAATTCCAAAAACAATATTCATTTTATATAAATAATTATTAAATATATAAATTTTTTCATTAAAATAAAAAACTGAAATTAATAAAAAATTCATTGGTTTTGAAAAATATAGTTTTCAAACCATAATACAAATTACAATTTTATTTTAACATGTACACAATACATAAGGGTATGGTATGTGATAGTGACAGACTCTTGGGGACGATCAGATATCATCGCTTGGGTGGTAATCTATATTTAACTCCACTTCTCACATAGGTGGTTTCGTTCAAGCATAACATGTAGAAGCATGACTTGGGCTTGGTCCAGAGTGATTCCAAGTGACTCCACCTCCTTTAAATGATCGGAATAATGGTCTTCTTATGGAGAAACTATACTTAATGAGGCCATCACTTCCTTTGTATGTTTAAATTGGGTTTATTAATGCCCTATAATTATTCTAATTATGTGATCACTCTTCGATAACTATATTATCAATGGTAAAAATTTATAATGTTATATTAAAACATAAAACCACAGAAGTGTATATTATATATAACAATTTTACATAATAAGACAATTAGTTAGATCAAGAAGAATTTTCATTAATAAATGTTTGGGAATTTACGTGACTTTCCCCCCACAAAACATTGGGAATTCTATATTTCCAATCATAAATGAATTAAGAGACCCATAGAAGAACTTTATGTATTTTTCCTTTCACTATAATCCATTGATGTGTGCCCCTAAATAGTTGTAGGAGTTGAAACTCATGTTCTTCAGGAAATCAATAGAATGTCCAACTTTTTTGTGGTACAAATTTTATAGTCTTGGTCAATTACAAGGTGGGAGGAAAATAATGAGAAATTACTTTTCAAGTTTAACACAACACTATAGATGAAGAAATTCCTAGATATCGTGAACTGAAAATAATGAGAGAATGAAAGAGTCTCAGATTTCATTGCTCAGTGGAAACGATCGACATACTACTTAAACCTACAAATCTCCCAAAAAGAGTTTTTTTCATATCTATAGTGAATCATCGTGATGATTGGAACAACCATTGATCCCTATGAAATAAACATGAGGGTTTCTTGGTGTTTCCAAATTTTCAATCTAGGTAGAAGACTCCCAAGTATAGGTGAAATAAATATATTGTGTAATTCAATCAAATTAGGGATTGATATCAAGCAAAGTATAGGTAGCTATAGTTAGATTGAATTAGGCCTATGTACCCACTCCTACTTCAAAGCCTACACCTTTACATATGGATCAACATTCTGGGTGATAGAAAAAACACCCACCTCATCAGGATGATGAAATATATCTGAGGTGGAAAAAATTTTAGGAGTTGAAAAAGAAGTTGTATTATTTTTTAAATGATCCAGCCCCCAGATACTACATCTCATAATTGGAAACAAAACATGGTCAATATTTGAAATCCCTCAATGCCTCATAATGAATGAGATGAAGATTCTCTATGATATTTCCCCTTCCTCCAAATGCTGAGGCACCACATGAATGACCATTTATTTTCAAATACCTCCTACAAAAGATGGTTGAATCTGAGAACGTGAAGATAAAAAATTTATATGATTAGGTTTAGTGTGTTTATTCCCCTAATCCATAGGTGTAAAATGAAACGAAAGAGGTTGAGATAAAGAGTGTAAAAAATTTTAGTTACTAGATGGTATGAAATTTGATCAACCAGACTCATGTTATTCTTTAAACATAGTTGAAACCACAAAGAATTCCTCCAGCCACATCTATTAAAACACAACCATCTCTATCAGTGGATCAATACTTCGAAGGAATGTTCTACAAAAAGTGATGTATAGAAAATGGTGATAAAAAATGAATGTATAAGAGATCTTTCTGAATATAATGTTGTCCATAACTTTAGAATACTTCAAGCCAAGAGTCCCCAATGTAGGGGAACCACCCCAGAAAATGGTACAGTGAGAGTCAACCCATGAAATAAGATATTAATCATATAATGAGATTATTTTATATTGCATTATTATTATTCACTTAATGAATCCATCCACACACGATAATTCTAATTATGAAACTAAATTACCCACACATTATTGGGGAACTAAGGGAAGAGGCTGTCAGAACCAAGGGTATAGGAAAGGAAATAGCCATTCTAGAACTACCAACTTCAACTACGACCCTACTCAAGTGATCTAAATTACTAAAAAACATTGCTAGTCTCTCTAAAAATCTTATAAGGAACAACTGAATTTTTATATTCATTATGGAATATTCTAGGAATCATTCATCCTAGAAGATCAGTTAGAGGATCTGTCATCACCTGATCAACCTCTATATATAGGAAAACATAGACGACCTAATAACCCAATAAAGATAGGATTGTCGACTCCTACCCCAACGGATGGTCCATCCACATCAAGGAAATTAGCATTTAAAGAACATTTGAAATAACACTCCCCATGGTGGTATGTATTGTATTTTGGACCAGATCATTGATGTTTTGAAGAATCTATCCTATGTACCTGCTATGTTATTAATCTTGTATTCCTTGAGTCTATCAAAAGATATTAGGGAATCACTCATTGAGGGCTCGTCAATCCCTTTGGACTATTATGTTGAGGTTTATCCTATAAAAATTTATAATGTAGAGAACCATCCTATATAATTTAATGTAGCCATCTCTTTCATATACCAGGATAGGGATATTTTCATACAAATACACATCATTCCCTTGTACATATCAAGAATCATAAATGACATTGATATCTGATCAGTCATTATTGAAAACGCTTATGAGTTAACATCATTATTATTCCAAAACATCTCTAATTAGGTCTCAATGAATCCCACTTTTTATTTCCCACTCTGATATTATAGGTTAATGAAAATTTTGAAAAAGTGCAACTAACTTAGATCACACTCAAAACATAGTTTGGGGAAATCATGTATAACATAGAATTCATGGTTGTTTTATAAGAAACAACATTCAATCCCCTACTTGAAGTACATTTTCTCTATTAGAATTAAGTCATTACTTCACCATAGCATTGATGACTCAAATACAATATAAATGGAAAAATTGGGACATTTCATGGTGATGAGCCTCCATTCAAATCATGTGAGTCATAACACATCGATGTTGTATTCTAAAAAAATGGAGGAAAACAATCCTTGACTGATAAGGTTTCTAAGATTAATTCCCCAAATATCCTATAGATGATCCCAGATAATCATTTCATGTTGCTCAGTGTAAATTAAATGTTTCTAATTAATCAAATTGAAGTGTTGGATCTAAATTCAATCATTTAGTTAGCGACTTATATGATTTCATTTACACCAGTAGTGCCTAATGTCACTAAAGATGTTATAAAAAATCTGATATATAATGAAATATTGAATGAAAATGTCTTCATTCCATCCCTTGAGCATAAATAACCTATTTGCGTCATCTAGGGTGAATGAATTTGTCATGTTAATAGGTGAAATTTAAGATACACATTCTCAGGTACTCGTTTACCCTTCAATGCTCCAAGAAGGTTTCATCCCAGCAAGGCAGTCAGAAATGATTCCATCATCTTCTAGATTTCAAAATACTGACTCCCCTTTTCCCATATAAGGAACTTGAATCATCACAAAATCCCCATGTAGAGTGAAAATGTAATAATACATGAGGAAGAGGATAAAGAGTAAAATATCAGTGATTCCCCACCAGTATCGGAGAAAGGCGTCCCCACCCCCTTGGGAGATCTCAAAGAGATAAATCTAGGTATAGAAGACGATTCATGACCTACTATGATTAGTGCCCTCATGAATCCCAATTAATAGGGGGTGTAAACATCCTTTCTGAAGTATCATGTGACATGTTTTCTTGAAACTACATAGAGATTCTAGATCTCAATCCTGAGGTGGCCATTGATCACATGGGTTTTCCATATGATCAAAAAGGATATATACATGTAGCCAAATTGACACAAAAAACTCAATTGTCTAAAATTGAGGTATAACTGGAAAATATCATCAAGGATGAATTCATTAGAGAGTTTCAATGTCATAAATTTCTGGAAAATATTTTCCTAGAGAATTAAAATATAGGGAAAACTGGAGTTTGCATCTGTTTTAGAGACTGAAACTGACATTGTCCAAATAATGAATTCTGAGTTCCCGTCAGAAAAGTCATGGTCATTGAAGAAACATGTAATAAAGGAATATCTGTCATGGATGGATATTTAGGTTATTAAAAATTCTGGATATCCTCCGAATATGAATAAAAAAAACTTTCAAATCCCCAAATGGAGTATTTTACTGTTGGTTAATTCCCATCATTATAAATAATACTCCTTCTACATCCCAACATTTCATGCATCGCATCATCAAACACATCATGGTGATGTTTTTTTAATTCTACGTTGATGATATATTTTTCATGTCTTGGAATCACTTTGACCACTTGGATGACTGAGAAATCATCTTTAATAAGCTATGAGAACAAAGACAAAAGTTGGACCCTTTGAAATGTGCATTTGGGGTAACCTTAGGAAACATTAATGGATTATTTTTATGAAATGATGAAAAAAATATGATCCTAAGAAAACAAAATATATCATTGTAATTTCACATCCTTGAAAATGGAAAGAGCTGAGAGGACTTTGAGGACACATTTCCTACATCTGAAACATCATAATAAAGCTTTATAGAAAGAGTTTTCTGTTCATAAAATTAATGAATAATTGGGTTACATATCATTATACCAATGATTGTCAAGAATAATTTAACAACCTCAATAAATGTATCATTAGCCCACTAGGGCTGATTCCACCTATTGGTGTAAATCCTCTCATCATTTACATTACTTACATTGAATGATCACTGGGTTCTTTCCTAATGTTGAAAAATTATGATGGGAATGAAAACATCTTCTATTATCTCAATCAAACAATGATAGATGCGGAAATAATTACTCAAATATAAAGAATAGATTACTAGAATTAGTCATTTCCATTCAAAAGATGAGGCACTATCTGTAGCACCATGAGGTCTACTTGGTTTCTAGAAAAAATACACCCAAATTTATCAACAGTATTTCTATACTGGAAGGATGTATGTAATGGTGGATTGTCTGTTTGTCCCTCAGAATGTAGTGAAAGTTCTAGCCAAGGCAGACATCATTACTGAACACCCGATTGGGTAAGAGATGTCGTTAAATACTTAATTTCCAGAAAAGGTGATATTTTATGTTCATAGTGATCCCCAATGGTGGGAAATTAATTTTGATGGTGCATCCAAGAGCCCAATGAGGATGTGAATATAATACCCCAAGCTCAACAATGTTTGGTTTGAGATTTTTCATATCTCCCTAGAGAAGGTTATTTTATTGTACTCCTTCCTATTATTAGAGGGTTGTACCAACAATGATAAAAAATATCAGGATCACATTGTAGTATTATAATTGGAACATTAGATACCAGAAAACACATTAGAATTGAATGGTGACTCAAATTTGGTAGTTAAGAAAATCAATGAGGATTACACTGTAATAAAAGAGGAGATAATTCTTATATGTTATTATGCCTGATGGTTAATGGTAGAATTACTCTTAGGGGAAACATTAAATTATGTCACATTATCATATAATTCTCCAGTTGATGAATTGTAAAATTCAGCCATATTCTTAGAAGAATCAAATCGGGATTAGAATTTCATTAGAATTGCCCATTTCTAGATGGTTTAAACAAATTTGGTTGTTAGAATATAGGATACTAATGAAATCATCCCCAACAAATCGCCATATGGTCCTACCCCAGGATGAATGATGCCCATCATAAACTACCTTTAGTATGGGGTTCTCCCAATAGATAGAGCTATATGAAAGTTGATCTGATGGTTGGAATCCAATTTCTCCCACTATGAAGGGAAAAATCTAAAAAAATTCATCTTAAAATAAAGCTTTGATAGAGTTTCTCTCAGACGTATTGTTGGATAAGTGATGAAAGCTGTAATGGAAGAATTACATTCTAGAGCTTGTGGCATCCCCAAGTTAAGGTATAGTATTTCTGATTCAATCCAAAGCCATGGATAATTCTATCCCTAGAAGACTCAGTATTGTACATAATTCACAAAGAAATTTTATTCATGAAAAGTTCAAAACTACTTCATCCATCATCCCCCATATTTTCAACAAGTATCCAAAGAACTCTTGACCATTTTCCAAATGGGAAACGTGTGCAGTGTTGGAATACCCTTTAGCTATGACCATATAGTTCATTTATATCCTTAACACTGCTGATTTCTTCTCTAAATGGGATTCGAAAAAACCCTTCAAAGAAGTTAAATCCAAAGGCATTGTTTTATTTTTTCAAATAAGGAACCATTATCATATCTGGTTTCCCTCATTAAATATTGATGGAAAAAGGATAACTTTTTTATCCATTGAAGAGGAAATGTTATATCAAGAGAATAATATCAAATCCAACCATTCATCCTGATATCTTGTAGATGCTAATGGATAGATATAGTCATTTAATAAGACCCTTCAAAACATACTCCAGGAGATGATAGTTTAAGATAAAAAGTTTATTCTTGAAATTCTATTTCATTCTTTATGGTATTATCGAACAACAACCCATAATACAACATGGGTGACCCCACAATAATTGGTGTAACAAAGAGAATTAGTCTTACACATTGAGGTTCAATTACCATTTCTTCGTATTTCCATCTATGACTATATATTTATATATGAACAGTACCAAAAATTACTGGATGAATTTGGAGCAACAAGAATAAAATAGATTGCATACGTTTCATCAAATAGAAGTATAACAGAATCTGATAGCCCATGAATTTAACAATAACGCATGTCTTCATTCATTCCTCTAAGGAGAGTTGTTATTGGTCCATAATAATCCAATGTTACTAGGAATAAAGCCTCCAATGCTTGAGCCTATGTTGGAGGGACCATAATACATACACAATGTTCACACTAACATATATTATTCATTGATATCAACGGATAGACAAGTCATAATGACTCCATCCAATAAAATGTTCTTGAAGAAATATTTCATTTAATCACACGAAATTTTTCCTAGCTATAAGATATTAAACCGCATATGACCATTTGAATCCATACTCTATGATGTTAAACTATCTAGTTTTTCCTAGTAGCACAACCCAAAATTAAAAGATATCATCCATCCTTACCATATGAAAATTAGCTATAAGATCAACATATTTTTTATTTGACATTATGAAACCCCAAAAATAAAATGAGTAATAGATTCCCATGGCCCCTCTAATATGAGGACCATGGGATGTATATATACCAAAATTTATCCCCACTCACATTATATCCACTCAATAGTGGATCTTGGGATCCTTTATAGGTATAATCCCCAATATAATCACATCTTTATAAAATCTTGTTAAATAGAAATTTGCCTTTATGATATATGTCTGGTTTTATTCTCATTCCAATGAAATACATAGTGATTATAAGATATCCAATATTTGGTCAATCCACAACCATAACAAATTAAAAATCCCCTCCACTCCATGTGTGTATGGATCAAACCTGCATAGGGAACATTTTATAGAACTACTTTTGGCTCGATTTTTATAATTAATGAGATATGTAGTGATACCCAGATCTCTTATCCAGGTTCCATTGCTGATTAATGAAAAAATCATCACATTCCTTATGAAAAAACCCAGATCAACCAAGGGAACCACTATAGGGCAACCATCTTGAGTCCCATTACAATGGGATGCACACTCATGCATACAAATCATGATTTAAGACTGAACAACATCCTGGATGTTTTTAAATACACTTACCAACATCAAAACCCAATTCATGTGGGGAACCATCTTTTGGAACTATGTCTGGAAAGATTCCATATTTTGATAGATATACAATTAATCCCAGATCTATAATATTGTGTCCAACCACATTTAAACTTTAAAATACCCTTCATTCCCTATATACATATTCAAACATGCCTATATAATGTATTTTCATAACTATGTGTGGCATGATTATTTCCCTAGTAAGGTATGTATTGATAACCTTGCCCTATGCCCCATTAAATTCACAACATAGTCCCTTTAATGATGGTTCATCATTATCTATACTGTATGATGTTAAACTACATGGGATGTCAGGAACTACATATGGATTTATTCTCATTATGGTGAAATATGTTGTAATTCCCGTACCATATCTCTAGGCCTATACACCACCTAATTGAAAATATCATATCCTTAATTGTTGTTTTCCCTTGTGTTATTGAATAAACCTTTAATATTCCTTGTTTCTCACACTAGGAAAATCACATGTGGGTTAAAAGTTTGTAAAATGAGTTCTGCACATAAATAAGTTGTATCAATCCCATTGGGTCTATCATGGTCCCAGATGCAAGAAACTAAGTGGAAAACCAAGGGTTCTCATCGCATGATAATAAAAAACATGATCTTTTTAAGAACCATTTGTGGATTGATTCATTCCCTAGAAATAAGCATAATGATTATTGGGAACTGCAACCTAGTCCATCCATGAAATTTCTTTTTTCATATCATAATCAAACATTTCAATTTTTTTTCATGAAGATAAACCGTACTATTCTTTGAGAACTATGTGTGGGTTGATTATCACCACAATGAGATATGTAGTAACATTCAAATCGTGAATAATAGTCCCAAACACATAAAAAAAATAGAAATGGATCTAATCCCCCATGTACAATTCACATATACATGAGTAGATTCAATGTAAGTTCTTATCCTATGCGTTAACCTATATCCAAACCCCCATGTCCTCCACACACGAATTTAGTTAGTACATGGACCCTTAATTTTTAGAACTACATGTGTCTTGATTCTATTCCTATTGATATACGTAATGATTCCCAGGACATAATCCTAGTACCAACCATGAGGTAATGAAAATTTCCCCTTCTCCCACATACCAGAAAAGTCTATGTGGGATTCTTTATTTTGTGTCCCCCCATTTGGGGGCCACCAAATAAATAGATATGCTCCCTTTAACTTATGAGTCAGTTATATAGAAGGACTTCCAAATAATGGTCAATATAGCCCCAAATTCTTCCTTTGTTCCTAGAAATACCCATCAGTAATTTCATACCCTTAATCTTGAATAATTTTGGATCATAAAAATCGTTCCACATCTTCTGATGGTTGAATTTTTGATACAAAAGAGCTCATTTTATTGACTATGATGTAATATTCCCCAATTTTAATTGTATAAAACAGACCACAAAATGGGGTGGTCAGCTAAAGGATATAATTATTTGACTATGTAGTGTTCACCCTAGTTTTCCTTTCATAAAAAATATCATAAGATGGGTTTCTAAAATAGAGGTAATTTCACCCTTGGGATAATATTCTTCTTTACCAAAAAGCATTGAAGACAATATGCTGGAACCTGTGATTCAAATTCATTGGTCATCTCATGCATATTATGCCTATGTTCCCTCTCTTTATCATAAAACCTCCTAGAATGTGGTTTACAATTTAGTCCATCTTGTCTAGAGTATAAAGGAATGATCTTGTCATACTAAGGCCACACATCATCTATAATTTCCATGACATTATGGTCCTAGTCGTATGACCTAAAACTATAGGCACCACATTTCCAATGCATGGGATAGAACTTCATAGAGATCCCACTACCAAAATTATTTGGAAATAATGACATGGAATACCCATTTCATATTCTTTTAATAGTCTCTATATACTAAACTCTCTGATTTTGAAGAACCGAATCTCTATAATTTTTCATCTTCCATTAGCTATAGAGTGTCAATGGACCAAAGAACTCTTTGACATGACTATACAGTATGTTCCCTAGTTCACAATGCATAAAACATCCCCAAAAATTGTTTTTTCAACCCAAGGATGCCACTTTTTGACTATTTAATACATTATTTAGTTGTCCATGCATAAAATAACCCAAAAATTGGGTCTTCCAACCAATAGAAACTTCATCCTCGTGATATACCTTCTCTAACGGCATAATGAATTTTCTCCATACCGCTCTATGGATTCGAGAATCAATAAATCATAGATTAAAACATTATCGTCCTAAACCGTAATATAGAAACACATTTCTAGACAGATTAACAACAATGAGAGAATTAGAATCCTTTCTAACAATTATAAATACCTTAGATTATTGTCCCCTTATATCCTTATGGTATGACTTTAAACTACATGGCATAACATCCTTAATGTATGACATTAAACTATATAGAAAAATGTACTTTTTGGAAAATCTTAAACCATGTGGTTAATGTTCTGATCGTATGACATTAAAATGCATGACACCCAAACTCCTATTCAGAAAGGGACCTCCACTAAAAATTGACCATCTAACAAAATGTTTCCTCCTGTACTCGATCCAAATTTTTGTAGAATCAGTTTATCTTTCATGGACAATACTAATATAGATATTCCCTTCATTCTCAAAATTATCCCTTTATAAATCCCAAATGTCATGGTGTTATGTAATCCAAATCTTAATCTTCGGCAATCACCAATAGAATATCTGAGTTCCGAAGAAATAATTTTCTTATGTATGCAGTACACCCCCTAGTTTTCCATGTATAATATGACTCTCATGACGGGCATGTCATCCAAAGGATTCCATTATTTGACTATGAAGTGCATGACCTAGTTTTAATTTCACATGAAATATGAAAAAATGGGTTAGTTAACTTGTGGTATCCTTTTCCTCAGAATAGAACACCAATATTACTTAATATCAAGTTTTAGGTCCTGGATCCACCAACTATTTCCCCAATATTACCCACAATATAGCTAAAGAACGTGTTAACATCCTTTCCCTATATGATATGTTTGGGTCATTATTTTAGAATATTTGGTTACATTTGTTCACCAATAAATATTAGCCTTATAAGTTTGACATTCATGACATTAAAATATAGAATAAAAGTGATGTAGTATTCACCAGACTGAATACCCAAAAAGGGAACTCTAGAAAAAAACTCAAGTCTCACCTTGCTAGAATTTTGCACTGCCTGGTTTAGGAAAAATATTGATAAATAAAAAGTTAAAAAGGCACAAAACATCTAAGGATAAACACATGAAAATGGTGGCCAAGGAAAAATCCAAGTATCTCCTTCTATGTCTCCATCATAATGAGCTCTAGAAAAAATTAATGTGGTGACAAAAAGAGAAATATTTTTATGGGTTTCATATGATCCTAGAAACAATCAAACTACAATAGCTAGGACGCATGGATTAAGGGAAAAATACTGTCATACTTAAACACATGATGTATATCAAAAACCCAAAAATGGTGTTAGAATGTGTCAGGGTTCCCAAAAAGTTACTTAGAACCATATTCTTTTTATTTTGGGAGAATATAATTCTAAGGGGGTTATTTTTTCAAATTATGAAATTTGTTCAATGCACTTTTCTACAGAATTGAATATGTAATCCTAAAAAAATAACAAAATATTATATTTTAGTACAAATACATATTTATGATAGAAAGTGCATAATGGATTTCAATGTTTTGTGGCCAAAAACACCCCTGAACAGTCTGAAGAATATCTCAGTGTGAATCTTAATTTTTTATGGGGGATAGTGATAGTCGAGAATGGACTACCCAAATATTTGGTACTGAAACTCAATACTAATCCTAATAAAACGTGTAGAGGCACATCCCCCATAGTATGAAATATTGGGTTTATCCCCGTGATCTGTTCATGTATTCCCAAGAAGCATCAGTGCCTAGGGTACCTATGGATAAGCCTACGGGGAAGGTCTATGCAATCATCTAAGAGAGAGCCTACACCAAATACCTATGTGTCAACCTTGAGTGAGATCTCTTCTTCTCCCAATGTCCTATATTTGTAGATGAATAAGGTATATGGGGTCATCATTTTCATAAAAAGAAATTCTCGAAGGCCATCTGATGCCCTTTTCACTCAAGATCTTCACTAAAGCCCTCCGACAAATTCAGTTTATCTTTAAAAACCTAATGAGAATAAATTAAAAAGGGATAGTAAAAATAAATTTCTCCAAGGGTTTAAAATAATTAACATCTACGTGAGGCACTCATTCATCCCATAATTAATGGTGAATAGTATGAGGTTCCCATTCTCAAATATGGACCTATTAAAGTATCATATAAGATCACTTTTGGAGACCCTTTAAAGATTGAGATATCTCTTTCCCAATTTTAGTCACCTAGGTGGACCACTGCCAAATGTAATACCAATTCACAAAGGCCTACATGCATGGAGCACCCCCTATGTGAGCCAATTTCATTTTCCATAACCTCCAACCTATTAGGGCCATTATTTAGGCCCTCTTTAAATCCATTCATAGAAGGTAATCTCTTATTTGGGCTCCCTTTTCTAAGAGGGATCAACTAAAATCCCCCATGGAATCCTCTTGACATGAAAAATCATATGAAAAGGTACATGATCATGTCTCCCAGTTATATTTTTATTTATACAGTCAGATGTTTATTTTACTTGTCTTACTAGGTGCTTAGGATCTAAAGGAAATGTGTGGATTTGTATATCCACAATCATGAGGACCCTTACCCCAGGTGTAGTTTTTTGGAGTTACTAATTTCAGATGCTAGGGTTAGGGCCACATCCTACCATTATTTTCTCAATGAACCAGAGTCTCTAGTTCCAACAAACGAGGTTGTGTATTACTCTTTATTTTCCATTCAAAATGTAATTATATCCTCCTCCCTCACTTCAGAACCTATTTTTGGGCACCCATCCTAGAGTATAACCTTATCCTTTCTTGTAGGAGATTTCACCCTTTCTCCTCTCTACCTCCTTTCCACATTTCAGAGAGGGAATGGAAATATAATCCCTCTCCCCTCTCTCATATTTCTTTGCCTCATTATTCTCCAATCCATGGACCCATTCAAAGTTAATGTGATGAGAGGGAAGTGCATTACACTCAGACTCTTCCACCGCCATCCTAGGATAGTCGAGATGGGCACACTCAACACCACATCACCCTCCCTTTGGTATATGTAGCCCTGTCCACCTACAGACAAAAGTAGTTTGTGTGGATTCTAATATATTCGGTTTCCCCTTGATTATCACGCCAAACATGACCCATATTGGCCTAGAGGATAACGATGATCACAAAATCTAAATGATTTATGCCACCAATTGAATTATGAGATCTTTGATTCCCATTGCAATTAGGATTTATAGGAAACCCTCTTCGGGCCAGATCTCAATGATCATCCAACTCATGAGTAATCCCAAATCCTATTTCCATTAGTATGATACTCCACCTTATGAGTAAGACCTGTAACATGACTTCAAACCACCATGAGTTAAACATCCCTCATTGTACATTTATCTACGAATAATCCTTATGATAAATCCCCAATAATGTTATAAAATATACCAGGTACCCATTATAGGTGTAATACCTATCTTAATATTCTTAAAAGCACACACTCCCTTGTGAGACAATCATACATAGGGCCTCCATATGCATCAGTCCTCATAACCAAACTACATGGGATTTTATTCACCTCCAAACATGATATGTAGAAAGCTTCAATGGGGTCTAAAACCAATACCACAAATCAACCTTATTCTATTTAGACATATTCTAGATAGGGATTTATTCAACATGGGAATCCATATTCCCCCCATGTTCCTTGGGATTCTTCTGCATAAGTCCTACACTAAACATTGACTAGTCACCTCTGCCGTAGATGTTCTATAGACATGATGTTAAACAGTATGGTTGGGTAATTATTAAATGACATTAAAAGTTATGATGTGAAACATTATGTGGAAATAATCCACATGTGAAATGATTCCATTCTTAAGGATAAGTATGAATCACATTTACATGTTTGATCCCAATGCTGAAACAACTCACATATCATTGGATGAAAATATACTCCAATGTTTCCCACTGAGTGGCTATGAAACCATCATTTTTGTAATAATGACCAAAGTGTATCTATGTAGTATATAAGAGTATTCCATTGATGGAAAACCTATTATATATTCATATAACCCAATTGATTAAAAACCGTAGATACATACAGATTATGCTATGTTCCACACATTGAAATATTTGTTTGTTAGTTCCAGGGTAAGCCACACCAGGCTTGTGAATTATTAATAAACTCACTAATATATATTAAATATATAAGAGAGTCATGAGGTAGTCAATAATTACCCCACAAAAGGGTGTAAAATTCCAATCCCCCCATCCTCTAAACAAATGTGAGTTGGCTAGAATCATCGACCAAGAATCCTGATGAGCAGTTAGATTAGTAAAGAAGTTACTCATGGATATAGAACCATTTTGTGTTTCCAGTTCCATGAAAAAACCCATTTAAAAAAATTAATAAATAGTTATTTTTAACTTGAACACGATTCCGAGGGAAACATGTGGTAATAATGATGAATTTGTTCCTAAAAAGACACATGTATGACCATATATCCTTGAAACTAAAAAGATAAAATCCCATCTTCTTTGATCTCTAAATAGTCTCCAAACCATTGAGTTTTAGCCACATAGAAAAACATTCAAAATCTGATTTCTATACCTCTTTAACTATCTCTTCCAAATTATGAACAAAATATACTGGGAAGAAAACCATACTATTACCTTGGGCATCATATTCCATGTGAATGTTTTATACCATCAGCATTAACATCCCCTAATAGGAATCCTCTTTTTCTAACTGACCATAAGAATTTCAATATCATGCACCTACCCATGAATATCCATTACCTGGTGTATACATCATGTCAACGTCAAACAATTAGTGATACTCATTGCATATTTTTTTAGGTTAAAATCTCTATTTTTTAAATGATTTTATGATATATAAAAACCATTAAATTCTTACCAAATAAGTAATAAAGCAAGGTCTTCAAATCATAGAATAAAAAAAACTAACTCCAAATCATGTGTTGGGAAATTAATATCATTAAACCATTATAGTAATTATCCATAAGACATAAAAATATTTCATTTCTTTAGAACATATCACAAACAAGATCCTAAAGCATCACAATATACCACATACCCTTATCCTGATTTGGACAATATCAGGATATGTGATTATTTATGGTGAAATTTGAGCTCATGGAAAGAATTATGAAATTCTTCATATAGTTAGAATGGAAAAATTTTCCTTGTTAAATCAATCATTGGTGAATATAGTTGTGATATGTTATGATAGAAGGGTTTGTAATAACCACCCACACTATGAAAACTACATATCTCAATGACGTTCTTTGGTGGGTTTCATGACATAATAGCTTCAATTTTATTGGTTACACAGAAACTTTTATTTAAGTGATAACATTCCCATGGAAACAAACCTATATTATCCAAAAATATCTCTTTGAATGGTTGGAATACAAATGATTATCCTATATAATTCGAAAAAGTGTCACCATGGGTTTCTCATGTTCAGTTTTTATCCTTGAATACACCAATTTGTCACCAGGAAACACCCCCAAAAAAGATTCCAAATACCTTTCAAATATATGATTGAAATATTCCTTAATGTATAATAGTGCATTCAAAAGACCGAAATGTATAACCATATAATCAAAATAGAAATATCTACTCTTGAACACTATTTTTGAAATATCTTCCTTCGAAACTGACAATTACATATAACCTCAACACAGGTCAATTTTATTGAATCAATGAGGTCACTTATGTTGATTGAAAAGATAATCAATACATTTATGTGGATATTGATTCATTATTATAACATGGTTAAGTGTATCATAATCTATACCAAACCATAGATTTCCATCCACCGGTTCATAAAAATGGCTGTTACATCCCATAAGGATGTGTTATGAACAATGAAACCATTCTTTTAGATCCTACAACTACATATTCTATTCACATTGTTCTATTGGATCCATCCTATAAGAAAGAATATAAATATGATTGTTACCTTTTTGAGAAAAAATATGAACTCTAGTTCTCTTATGGGGGGAAACCCTAGAAAAGTTATAGGGAATAAAATATGGAAATTGAGCAACAACTACTGGAAAACTATTACCTATGATCTCATTCAATTCTGCCAAGGTCAAAACTGCCAATTTTTATGAGATCATTCCAATGGCGGGTTACAAAATTCATGTTTCACCTATATTTACATTTTATTATCCTCTAAAGAGATGCTCGACACCATCATCATTCATAAAAGTAACCCTTAAGGTACAACAATCGATGTGAGATTTGAACATTGTCAACCAATTCCTACCCAAGATTATTTCACAGACAACCATGTCAAGAAAAGATGATTCTAATATAAACATATCTTTGTCAATAATTATAGAACATGACTTTCCTATAAAGACTTTGTATTCTCATTAGAAAAGATAAGTTCTAATTATCCAAAAATTAGGCATCATCTCTAAATGAAAACCTAATAAATAAATATCATGAGAAGGAATAAATTAATGGGATGAACATATATCAAACAAAACATTCATAAGTGAATAATTCCAAAGAATCATTCCTATCACTATTTATGGTATCGATTGAATATCCCCAATCACTTTCTCACCAAATATAATGTCTTACTCACTACACTGGTCTGTTTGTTACCCTATTAGGATTACCCTTGTTGATAATTCATGTTATTCCCAGAATGCCCATGGTTATATAGGTTCTACTAATTATAAGTACTCTTATACCCTCGCACCGATGAAGTGTCCAACATCTATGAACCATGATATGTTTCCTAAACACCCAATTTTGTAGCACTACAACAATAGCTCAAAAGATTCCCCATCTAGTCGCAATTGTGGAATGACCTAGGAGGTATCATAAGACCATGCTTCAAGTGATAAAAATATACAAACTAAAAACCTGTATTCTTAATCTTGGAATTAGGATAATTATTCCCCCACCCATCCATCTTATTCTGATTCATTACACTACCTTCGAAATAAGTGTCCCTCTTCTTCTTTTTCCCAGAATTAATGTTATGAATATTACATATAAGAAGAAAACCTAGTTCCTCCACCTATAGATCATGATATGTCTCTTTCTACCACTATGTTCCTATTTAACATTTTGTTATAATCTATTATACAAATAATTGAAATATTAGATTGAATTTGTTTCCCCAACATCGATTTAGAATTACCTGTCCTCACAGACAGACAAGAAAAAACATTAGGCACAAAAAGGACTAAATTCATGAATTTAGCCATATATTATATCACTAATAGATTCTCATAAATAAATAAATAAATTTATTTTATTATATATATCATGAACTTTTGAGGGTGGAATTATTGTTTAAACAATTTATTAAATTACTCCAAGAAAATTCTTTTCAATAATATAGCATGAACTGAAAAATCCCACTAATGGTTCTCATGATCATCATGCATGTATGTTTGAAACATGAATTTTAGATCTAATAGTATGCCTTTAAAATCAATGATTTGTTTCATTCTATTCTCCCACACCTATCTTTTATCTTATTCCAGATCACTGTGAATGATGGGTGGATTTTTCTTTTGGAGGAAAACTGAATGATCCACATTCCTTGGTTCATCCCTCCTATTTTCATGATGAATAAAAATAAAAGAATGAACTACACTCTATAATAGTTGTTGGTTCACCTGTGGATTAGGTGGATTAACATTCTCAACAACTTCATATATTTTACTTCTTTTATTCCTAACACGTGAATTTTCTATAACAAAACGAAACGCAATACGTCTCACTAAATGGAAACTAAAAGCGTTACAATTTCAAATTAACAAATTCCCAGATATCAGAATAAGGCATTAAAAAATTCAACACCTTCCACTTTCAATAAGTTTATTAAAATTTTATTGTGCTTTTGAAAAAAAATATTTTCAAAATACTACTACTGTTCGTTTTCAAAATTTCACATTTCAAAAAAAAATCATAACTTTCCCAAAATAAACTCATATGGAAAAAATCTTATATCATTAATGAAAGGAAAATATTCCCCCCAAGTGAGAATTAATTAATATAGATGAATCCCTTTCTCTTCTCATTGCATAAACCCATGACAATGAGTTAACACTTTAATAAGTGTCTCAAAACACATATGTACTCAAATCCCTAGTAAATTGAAGTTCAACATAAATTGGTTAGCCATGAGTTTTTTACTATAAATTTCTATTTCCCACAATATTAATCCATTAAACCTTCCCAAATTGAAGACTAATCATGAATGATTTCAGAATTCTGGGATAATGAAACATATCCCATTTTCCCCAACAATAAGGAAGGAACGTCTAAGACTGATATAATTTGTAACGTCATGGCTATCCACATTAGATTAAGAATAGTAAAAGGTGATAATTTTCCTTAGGTGAATTAGCAAAGACACCAAAGTCTAGATATACATTCAAATGGATTTCTATCCTGTTGGGGGATGATTTTCCATTTGTAACTAAAATAATCCAAACATGTATATAATAACCTTACAACCACTCAATGAAACATGAGCATATCGTATGAAAATCATTTAAAAAAAGTTAATATACTCACCACATACAAGATCTATATTAGAGTACCCATGAGAAAAAAACATGAACACTATCATTGTACCTTGTGAAAACCAAGAAGAATATTAGAGTACTCAGTAGAAGAAAAAACCAACCAAGCTCAAATACTCCAAGACATAACTGAACAACTCCCAACATCATCCAAGATCCAACTCAATAATCCATGCCAAAATTATAATGATGCATCTCTAAAAAATGAGAAACTTTGTAACACCACAAGCTTCTACGGTACGCTTCTCTTTGAATAATGTGATAGCGTGTGTTGTACGCAACACCGAGTTCTAACACACCATAACTAATCAAACTAGCCGTTATGAATAGTAACACCTACTTTTTGAAATTATATATATTTTATATTTGAAAATGGACTTCATTTTTGGATTCGGAATATCGAATTTAGCCTAAGGTGAAATTTTGGTACATTTCGGAAAACTTTCATATTTTGATGAATAGTGAAAATTACTAAATTTTAATTAAAAACAACTTTTTTAATCAAAATAATTAATAGTGATAAATTATGAATTTGAGTGGTTTTAAAGTATATTTAGAATATATTTTTACCATTTAATATAATGTTGGTCATTGGACATAATTTTACAATTAAACCGAACATAAACAAGTGTCAATCTTTTGATAGTTATTATCTCTTAAAAACACGCTTTTTGTTTTGACAGCGGGAATTAATTTTAAATTAATTTCTGCCACTTCTGTGTTTTGAATTTAGGAAAATGGATTCCATATTTGGAATCAGGATGTTCAAATTGTGTAAATAGGTAACTTTTATTTTTAGACATTTTGAAAAATTACTGCGGTAAATATTTTATTTACCATGGTTAAGGGTAAATCCGGTAAATAAGGGTTAAAAAAATAATATTATAATAATACTAAATTACCCTAAAACGTGTCTTAACCCTACTGGTTGATACATGGTCGACCATGGGAATCTTTGGGTCTATTTTGGGACCCCATGGATCCACTTGTAAGTGATAATGACACTTTATTTTAATTTAGTTAAAATAAATACAAAAATGACACAAGCATATATCTTTTAGAACAACAATTGTTACATAGGGTTATATATGTTGGATTTTAGATTATAAATATTCATTAGAAAGATAAAAAGATTTCCTACATAATGATATTTTATTTATAATTTTTAGACATTAAATAATATATTTTATATATGACACAATGATGGTGCAGTAATTACTATAATAGTGAAAAATTAAAATAATTGATATTATAAATACCCAAATAAATATAATATGAAACTTTTAATGAATTAAACTAATTTTAGAGGATAATATGATATATTAGGATTGATTTAATTGACTTTTTTCGAAGTAAGCAATCTGTTATGAGTTTCACAAAAATCAACTATTGAATAGTGTCAAAATTGACATAAAAGAGTTCTTAAACAAATATTATATTATTAATTGATATTAAATTCCTAAAAATCTAAGGTTCGGCCCAGAGACTTATATCATGATAGGTTCATCATTAATGTACCACTTGGGGATCGCTTGGATGTATATAGTAAGTTTATTAACCATATTATATAAAAATACAAAGAGACATTGTAAAAGTGAAACTAATTAACTTAGAGTTAATACTTAAAGATAAGGTTAATATAAGTACCCAAACCTGTCTAAATTCTATTGGTTGAGTGGTTTTCGACCTATCCCCACCTTATCCATTGAATAATCAACTTTTGAGCCTTTAGAAACCGAATATTAATTTATTATAAATTAATATTTCTAGCTTTTCCAAAGGTGCCCCTCACCCCTCTTATAAAAGGGCACTCCTCCTTCTCATTTCTTCACACCTTCAAAGCCTTTTGGCTCGGCCAAAATCTGCCCAAATACTCTCCCAACATCCCTCACTACAACCTAGAGGCCTTAGTTTGATCATAAAGCCAACCTAAGGAGCCCTTTTGATCAAATCAAAAGGAAGAACCCGAAGAAGAGGTAATGATTTCACCACCCTTCTCCAAGTTCATTTCTTCTTCCACTTCTTCTTCCTTTGTTCTTACCATTCTAAAATAATAACTCCAGTATCTCACATATACTGTGATGTTATTATAAATATGGTACAATCATATTCAGTATTCTATCCACCCTTTGTATAACATGTCACCATACGTGCGTACGTACGGCTTACCGTCTCCACGTCGTGGTGTAATTGTTATTCAATATAATATTATTTGGATGGGTATAATAATGATGTGTAACTCATGTAAATAATAAATATAACATGTTAATGATTCTGTATATATGATATACCATCCATTTATATATTATTTTAATATCAAAAGAATGATATTGTCGCTCGTGCGTACGTACGGACTACCGTCTCCACGAACGCGATGAGATTCATTCTCCATCGTATCCATTCAAGTATAATTATCATTTGATGATTTAAAAATGATGTTTAAGGACTGGATATCATTCTTGATATGAATAAGATACAACAACCATGGCTTATGTAACAAAACATATAAAAGAAAATGAATAAGTTAACTCCCGAAACGACGATAATTCTAAGATATTATTAACAAATCAACGTTAAAAGATCATATATGATATCATATTATTATATATGATTCTTGTATAATTTAATAACAACTATTTCACCATTATACAGGAGGTTAACCTTCCCCAACCAAGGAAAAGTGCAAGGTAAGCGTTATTTCACAATCTCTTCATTATCCGAGGTTGTTTATACGTAATAATCTACTGGGATCTCGTTATCATCCACATCCATGTTTCTTCAAAATGTATTTCAAAGCATTTTTACAAGAATATGGGTTAAAGTCATTTATACCTTTTTTGACTTTTTATAAGAGGATTCTTTCCGTCGTTTTCCAAACAAGGTGCTTTTTAACCTTTTCGACAGAATTAAGATAAGAATGTTTTTTTAACTTATACGGCGGGTGCGGTTATTTTCCGCCGTTATAAAATCGTCAAAGATTCCCTTACAAGCCTATAAGAATATTTTCAAAGAAAATGTTTTATTTTATAAATATATGTCTCTTAAATGATTTCAAAATAGAAAGAGATATTTCTTTAAAAAGAGTTTTGATTTAATCTATGTCAACATCCTTTAATGGATTTTATGCTTATTTGAGGATGATATAATATGATACAAAACTTTTATATTGTATTGAAGGTTTTGTGATATGTTTGACTGTGGATGTGCTATTTTTTATATACCATTCATGGTTTATGGTGAAAGTATTGACATTTCGTATGCTAGTTTAATACGAATGTTTATGTTATGTTTAAACCTTTTCATATGGGAATGCATTGGACTTAATATGTGACGGGTGGAGCCCGCTATAGCTCCTCGATGCATCGGTAGGTCTCATGAGACAAACTAGTTTCTTGGCACAAGGCCTTGACAAAATCTTATTTGTAGTCTTGGCACGAGGCCTTGGCTATGTGGTTATGATAGTCTGTCATTATGCATTCCAACATTATGAAAGTGGTTATTGATTTTGCATGTGATTATTCGATTAGTAGAATATCAATGTGAACAAGTAAATGGAATTATTTCATTTTACTTTTGCCATACTATGTTCAAGTTCAAGTTTAAAAGGCTTTTGTTTTAGAAATTCATTGCCTTAAATTTTTATGCTTATTTTTGAATGTTCCACTATATTGTTATCCTTACTGGGAATTTGAGCTCACCCCTTTTCTATGTTTTATTTTTCCCAGGATGTGAAGATGTAAGTTATGAATGACCTGCAGGGATATTATGAGGGGATTATAGTGTGGACTGTGGAAACATTATGTTGTTGTAGTAGTTTTTCATTTTATGATGTAATGTAAAACTTATGAATATATCTAGTGTTTCCAAGGCTACTAAACCAATCGGTCTTTTGAGATTTGATCTTTCTTGTGATCATGCCAATGTTATGTAATAATGCACCGACTCTGGGTAACTAGGGTCGGGGCGTTACAGTTGGTATCAGAGGAAGTTTAGTACAAACCTTGGAAGCTAGATTTAGATAAACTCTGATTAGAGCACGTAGACCTAAGATGAACTTTGAGGATTAATATAGAAGAACTTCCTAGAATTTTGGTATTGTAGATATTTTGTGAGTTTTCCAAGCAATACATCCCTGTCTGGATACGAGCAAGTAGAGGCGGCTCTGGCACAGATGTACCTAGGGGTAAAACCCGAAAACACCGCTTTGAGCTAGACTCGAACGGGAACTGGTGCACGACAACGAGCCTTTCTGCACTCTTGGTTACGACACTCCCGGGGGATATGCTTAGGATAACTCTCATTTTCTTTACAAATCATTTTGAAGGGATTATGAGTATATACTTCCTCAAAGAAAACATTCTTATGATTATGGATTATATCCATAAATAGTTCAATTTATGTTAAGTGTTTTATAAGTATGGGATTATGTATTTTGATTCATAAACTGATCTAGTTTATGCCATTGTTTAGAAATGGCGCCTAGTGGAAGAAATGGAAACCGTATCAATGCACGCACTCCATGTAGGGATTGCCCTCCTGCTCAAGATAATTATAGTGGGGCTGGTGATGCAACTGGTGCTGATCAGCTAATCACCATACTGGGACAACTTACTCAGGTTATGAATAATAACCTTACCCGTATGGAGCACCCTGATCCGCAGCGTGGAGGATCAATGTTAGATCGATTCATGAGGCAACAACCACCAACGTTCAATGGGAATACAAATCCCTTAGTAGCTGAGCAATGGATATTTTCCCTAGAGAAAATATTTTAGGCTTTGGGGAGCAGTGAAAGGGAAAAAGTTATCATGGCAGTTTACCGCCTCACTGCAGATGCTGATAAATGGTGGTCATTGATTCAGAACATGAAGGAAGATGATGAAGTATCAAATATCGAATGGAGGGAGTTCAAAGATCTGTTTTTAGAAAAATACTTCCCTCGCGACCATCGAGCAGATATGGAAAGGCAATTTCTGAGTCTGAGACAGAAGGAGGATGAGAATGTCACAAAGTATGAGGCTAACTTTACAAGGTTAGCGAGGTATGCTGGAGATTATATTCGCAACCCAAGAAGTAAGATTGATCGTTTCTTTGATGGGTTAAAACCATTTCTCCGTCGAGCATTAGTCTCACAATCTTTTTCATCGTACAAAGACATTGTCTCATGTGCTATCAAGACCGAAAAGGAAATCTCTAAGTCTTATGACTTTAAAGTAAAGCAAGAGAAGAAGAGACCTGCTGATCAATCTGGGAATGGAAATAAGGGGAAGAAAGGAAAGGTTGAATATCCATCATGTGGTAAATGTGGGAAGAAACACCCCGGTACTTGCTTGAAGGGAATGGGAGTCTGTTACAAGTGTGGTGAAAAAGGCCACCAAGCTCATGATTTCAAGGGGAAGAAGGAAGCTACCAACGTTCAGTGCTACAATTGCAGGGAGATGGGGCATTATGCAAATGCATGTCCTAAGCGTCAGGAGAACTTACCTCAGAAAAGGCCAAGGGATCAAGGCCAGGCTTATGCTATCACTACTGCTGAGGTAGAAGCTCCGAAAGACGTGGTGGCAGGTAATTTAATGGTTTCCTCAAGTTTATCAAATGCATTATTTTATTCTGGATCATCGCATTGTTTCATATCTTCCCAGTTTGCTAAGAAAATTAGATATTTCCAATTTGATTTAATAAGGGAGTTGTCAGTTAAAACTCCTAAGGGAAGTATCGTTGCAACAAAGTTTTGTGAATCAGTCCCCATTAGAGCACATAAATTTTCTTTATCTGCTGATCTCATCGTCATACCTATGATTGAGTTTGATATAATCCTCAGTATGGACTGGCTTTCGGACTATGATGCGAAGATTTATTGTAAGAAGAAAGAGGTTACGATTCTTGATGATAATGATAAGGACCATCTTATTTTTAGAGCAGAATCGTCACCACCTAATTCTTATTTAGATCCACCCTCAATAGCTCAACTAAATTCAATTATTGGGGAGGAAGAGAATGAAATAACTGCGGGTGAGGAAAGGAATGTTCAAATAGAGGATGTACCTGTTGTGAAAGAATTTGTAGATGTATTTCCGGAAGATTTACCTGGACATCCTCCAGAACGAGAAGTTGAGTTTTCCATTGATTTGATTCCTGGATCAAGGCCTATATCGAAGACCCCTTATAGAATGGCCACTGTAGAGTTAGTCTAACTAAATAAACAACTAGAGGAATTGAGTAATAAGGGATTTATTCGCCCTAGTGTTTCTCCATGGGGAGCCCCTGTTCTTTTTGTTAAAAAGAAAGATGGATCTATGAGGTTATGTATCGACTACAGAGAGATCAATGCTATAACGATAAAGAACAAGTATCCCCTACCTCGTATTGATGATTTATTTGACCAACTGCATGGATCTCAATACTTTTCAAAGATTGACCTTCGATCTGGATACCATCAGTTGTTTGTGAAGAAGGAAGACATTCCGAAGACAGCATTTCGAACCAGGTACGGGCATTACGAGTTTACTGTAATGCCGTTTGGATTGACTAATGCACCCTCTGTATTCATGGATCTGATGAATAGAGTTTTCAAGGAGTATCTCGATGAATTTGTGGTGGTATTTATTGATGATATCTTGGTATACTCCAAAACCTACGAAGATCATGAAAATCACTTGCGCATTATCTTGAAGACTCTGAGGAGGCATGAATTATATGGGAAGTTTAGCAAGTGTGAATTCTGGCTTCAGGAGATTTCTTTTCTTGGCCATATTGTCTCTAAAGATGGAATCTCTGTTGATCCTTCTAAGACCAAGGCAATCCAAGAATGGCCAGCACCTACGAGTATAACTGAGGTACGTAGTTTTATTGGCTTGGCAGGTTATTATCGACGTTTCGTCCAGAATTTTGCCCGATTGGCTAACCCATTAACGAAGCTCACACGTAAAGGGGTTAAATTTGTTTGGACAAAAGAGTGTGAAGAATGTTTCGAAGAACTGAAGAGAAGATTAGTCAATGCTCCTATATTGACTCTACCATCGGGGAATGATGGGTTCGTTATTTATAGTGATGCATCAAAGAAAGGACTTGGTTGTGTCCTTATGCATAATGATAGAGTTATTGCCTATGCATCACGACAGTTGAAAATTCATGAACAAAACTATCGTACTCATGATCTCGAGTTAGCAGATGTGATCTTTGCTTTGAAGATATGGAGGCACTACCTCTATGGTGAAAAATGTGAGATTTATACTGATCACAAGAGTTTGAAGTATATTTTCTCATAAAAAGAACTCAACATGAGGCAAAGGAGATGGCTTGAATTACTCAAGGATTATGATTGTACGATACACTACCACCCGGGGAAGGCAAACAAGGTGGCAGATGCTTTGAGTAGAAAAGACCATGGAGTTTTGAACAATATGAGAATTGAAAGGGATCCAATTTTCATGGATCTAGTGAAGATGGAAATGGGAATAACCAGGGAAGGTGAAACATCAATGCTTTTTCAAATGGTTGCCAAACCATCTTTACTAGAAAGGATTAAGAGTTCTCAGACCGATGATGAAGAATTCCAAAAAAAGATTAAAGCTGTGAATGATGGGAGATTGAGAGACTTTGTGTATGAAGATGGAATTTTGAAATTCGGGAAGAGACTTTTTGTTCCCAATATACCTGATCTAAAAAGGGAATTGCTGGATGATGCTCATAGTTCCAATTTCTCTATACACCCTAGGAGCACCAAAATGTATAGAGATTTGAAGGAACATTTTTGGTGGGACAACATGAAGAGGGAGATTGCTGATTTTGTGTCAAGATGTATGGTTTATCAACAAGTGAAAGCTGGAAGGCAACAGCCTGGAGGAGTCATGCAACCTCTTCCCATACCGGAGTGGAAATGGGACAATATTACGATGGACTTTGTCATGGGGCTACCAAAGACTCCTAGAAGGAACGATGCAATATGGGTTATTGTTGATCGTCTTACCAAGACAACACATTTTCTTGCTATAAGAGAAGATCTACCCCTGGAACGTCTAGCAAGACTATATATTAATGAAGTTGTGAGACTTCATGGAGTACCCCTATCGATTGTTTCTGATCGTGATCCCCGTTTTACTTCAAGATTCTGGAAAAGTCTTCAGAAATCCCTAGATACTGAACTTCATTTGAGCACTGCTTACCACCCTCAGACAGACGGAAAATCAGAACGGACTATTCAAACCTTAGAAGACATGTTGAGATCTTGCTCACTTGACTTTCAGGGTATGTGGGATCAATATTTACCTCTGGTAGAATTTTCCTATAACAATAGCTTCCATTCGAGTATTCAGATGGCACCATATGAAGCGTTATACGGAAAGAGATGTCGTACACCAACCTGTTGGGATGACGTTGGTGAAAGAAAACTTGTAGGCCCAGAACTGGTGGAGGAAACGGTGGAAAAGGTGAAAGTAATCCAAAATCACATTAAAGCAGCTCAAAGTAGGCAGAAGAGCTATGCCGATAATCGAAGGAAGGATTTGGAATTTCAAGTCGGTGATCATGTTTTTCTGAAGGTATCTCCGTGGAAGGGAGTCATACGTTTTGGAAAGAAAGGTAAATTGAGTCCCAGGTACATCGGACCTTTCGAAATTCTAGAACGAATTGGGGCTGTAGCTTACCGATTGGCAATGCCGCCAAGTCTCTCCAAAGTTCACGATGTGTTCCACATATCTCTGTTGACAAAATACATGCCTGACCCAATGCATGTACTCACCTATGAGGAATTAGAACTGGAACCCAATCTGTCTTATTGTGAAGAGCCCGTCAAGATTCTTGATACAAGAGAACAAGTACTGAGAAACCGGACGACGCGTCTGGTAAAAGTTTTGTGGAGAAACCATCAGATGGAAGAGGCATTGTGGGAACCCGAGGAACTTATGATGAAGAACAACCCGAGTCTTTTTATGCAGTAATACCCTAGAAATTGTGAGGACGCAATTATTTGAAGGAGGGGAGAATGTAACACCCCAAGCTTCTACGGTACGCTTCTCTTTGAATAATGCGATAGCGTGTGTTGTACGCAACACCGAGTTCTAACACACCATAACTAATCAAACTAGCCGTTATGAATAGTAACACCTACTTTTTGAAATTATATATATTTTATATTTGAAAATGGACTTCATTTTTGGATTCGGAATATCGAATTTAGCCTAAGGTGAAATTTTGGTACATTTCGGATAACTTTCATATTTTGATGAATAGTGAAAATTACTAAATTTTAATTAAAAACAACTTTTTTAATCAAAATAATTAATAGTGATAAATTATGAATTTGAGTGGTTTTAAAGTATATTTAGAATATATTTTTACCATTTAATATAATTTTGGTCATTGGACATAATTTTACAATTAAACCGAACATAAACAAGTGTCAATCTTTTGATAGTTATTATCTCTTAAAAACACGCTTTTTGTTTTGACAGCGGGAATTAATTTTAAATTAATTTCTGCCACTTCTGTGTTTTGAATTTAGGAAAATGGATTCCATATTTGGAATCAGGATGTTCAAATTGTGTAAATAGGTAACTTTTATTTTTATACATTTTGAAAAATTACTGCGGTAAATATTTTATTTACCATGGTTAAGGGTAAATCTGGTAAATAAGGGTTAAAAAAATAATATTATAATAATACTAAATTACCCTAAAACGTGTCTTAACCCTACTGGTTGATACATGGTCGACCATGGGAATCTTTGGGTCTATTTTGGGACCCCATGGATCCACTTGTAAGTGATAATGACACTTTATTTTAATTTAGTTAAAATAAATACAAAAATGACACAAGCATATATCGTTTAGAACAACAATTGTTACATAGGGTTATATATGTTGGATTTTAGATTATCAATATTCATTAGAAAGATAAAAAGATTTCCTACATAATGATATTTTATTTATAATTTTTAGACATTAAATAATTTATTATATATATGACACAATGATGATGCAGTAATTACTATAATAGTGAAAAATTAAAATAATTGATATTATAAATACCCAAATAAATATAATATGAAACTTTTAATGAATTAAACTAATTTTCTAGGATAATATGATATATTAGAATTGATTTAATTGACTTTTTTCGAAGTAATCAATCTGTTATGAGTTTCACAAAAATCAACTATTGAATAGTGTCAAAATTGACATAAAAGAGTTCTTAAACAAATATTATATTATTAATTGATATTAAATTCCTAAAAATCTAAGGTTCGGCCAAGAGACTTATATCATGATAGGTTCATCATTAATGTACCACTTGGGGGTCGGTTGGATGTATATAGTAAGTTTATTAACCATATTATAGAAAAATACAAAGAGACATTGTAAAAGTGAAACTAATTAACTTAGAGTTAATACTTAAAGATAAGGTTAATATAAGTACCCAAACCAGTCTAAATTCTATTGGTTGAGTGGTTTTCGACCTATCCCCACCTTAACCTTTGAATTATCAACTTTGGAGCCTTTAGAAACCGAATATGAATTTATTATAAATTAATATTTATAGCTTTTCCAAAGGTGCCCCTCACCCCTCTTATAAAAGGGCACTCCTCCTTCTCATTTCTTCAGACCTTCAAAGCCTTTTGTCTCGGCCAAACTCTGCCCAAATACTCTCCCAACATCCCTCACTACAACCTAGAGGCCTTAGTTGGATCAGAAAGCCAACCTAAGGAGCCCAATTGATCAAATCAAAAGGAAGAACCTGAAGAAGAGGTAATGATTTCACCACCCTTCTCCAAGTTCATTTCTTCTTCCACTTCTTCTTCCTTTGTTCTTACCATTCTAAAATAATAACTCCAGTATCTCACATATACTGTGATGTTATTATAAATATGGTACAATCATATTCAGTATTCTATCCACCCTTTGAATAACATGTCACCATACGTGCGTACGTACGGCTTACCGTCTCCACGTCGTGGTGTAATTGTTATTCAATATAATATTATTTGGATGGGTATAATAATGATGTGTAACTCATGTAAATAATAAATATAACATGTTAATGATTCTGTATATATTATATACCATCCATTTATATATTATTTTAATATCAAAAGAATGATATTGTCGCTCGTGCGTACGTACGGACTACCGTCTCCACGAACGCGATGAGATTCATTCTCCATCGTATCCATTCAAGTATAATTATCATTTGATGATTTAAAAATGATGTTTAAGGACTGGATATCATTCTGGATATGAATAAGATACAACAACCATGGCTTATGTAACAAAACATATAAAAGAAAATGAATAAGTTAACTCCCGAAACGACGATAATTCTAAGATATTATTAACAAATCAATGTTAAAAGATCATATATGATATCATATTATTATATATGATTCTTGTATAATTTAATAACAACTATTTCACCATTATACATGAGGTTAACCTACCCCAACCAAGGAAAAGTACAAGGTAAAGGGTTATTTCACAATCTCTTCATTATCCGAGGTTGTTTATACGTAATAATCTACTGGGATCTCGTTATCATCCACATCCATGTTTCTTCAAAATGTATTTCAAAGCATTTTTACAAGAATATGGGTTAAAGTCATTTATACCTTTTTTTACTTTTTATAAGAGGAATCTTTCCGTCATTTTCCAAACAAGGTGCTTTTTAACCTTTTCGACAGAATTAAGATAAGAATGTTTTTTTTAACTTATACGGCGGGTGCGGTTATTTTCCGCCGTTATAAAATCGTCAAAGCTTCCCTTACAAGCCTATAAGAATATTTTCAAAGAAAATGTTTTATTTTATAAATATATGTCTCTTAAATGATTTCAAAATAGAAAGAGATATTTCTTTAAAAAGAGTTTTGATTTCATCTATGTCAACATCCTTTAATGGATTTTATGCTTATTTGAGGATGATATAATATGATACAAAACTTTTATATTGTATTGAAGGTTTTGTGATATGTTTGACTGTGGATGTGCTATTTTTTATATACCATTCATGGTTTATGGTGAAAGTATTGACATTTCGTATGCTAGTTTAATACGAATGTTTATGTTATGTTTAAACCCTTTCACATGGGAATGCATTGGACTTAATATGTGACGGGTGGAGCCCGCTATAGCTCCTCAATGCATCGGTAGGTCTCATGAGACAAACTAGTGTCTTGGCACAAGGCCTTGACAAAATCTTATTTGTAGTCTTGGCACGAGGCATTGGCTATGTGGTTATGATAGTCTGGCATTATGCATTCCAACATTATGAAAGTGGTTATTGATTTTTCATGTGATTATTCGATTAGTAGAATATCCATGTGAACAAGTAAATGGCATTATTTTATTTTACTTTTGCCATACTATGTTGAAGTTCAAGTTTAAAAGGCTTTTGTTTTAGTAATTCATTGCCTTAAATGTTTATGCTTATTTTTGAATGTTCCGCTATATTGTTATCCTTACTGGGCATTTGAGCTCACCCCTTTTCTATGTTTTATTTTTCCCAGGATGTGAAGATGTAAGTTATGAATGACCTGCAGGGATATTATGAGGGTATTATAGTGTGGACTGTGGAAACATTATGTTGTCGTAGTAGTTTTTTATTTTATGATGTAATGTAAAACTTATGAATATATCTAGTGTTTCCAAGGATACTAAACCAATCGGTCTTTCGAGATTTGATCTTTCTTGTGATCATGCCAATGTTATGTAATAATGCACCGACTCTGGGTAACTGGGGTCGGGGCGTTACAAACTTTTACTTTACATGTGTCCCAATGTAAAATTTTGGGAAATTCACCAACATTCCCAAGCATGGGTTAGATAATAAATCTCCATAGGTTTTACCCAAATGACTTTCATATTCACGCCACTGGGAAAGAACATGGAAAAACATTTATATAAAATAATTTAAAATTGTTTATATCATAATATAATACAATTTCCATACCAAATTAGTTCTTCTAAATGAAATACATTTCTGTGTAAAGAAACCAAAAAATAAATCAAACATATTTAAAAAATTTTATTTTGACATAAACCATTCCATTCAACATAACCACGCTTATAATCAAGCATGAATCCATGAAACTACCTTTACTTATGAATTTTTAGTCAACCTTTCAGTAAGACTTCACATAATGAATAGTTTTTTGGGGAAAACTCGCACCCTTATCCATCCCATTCATTTTTGTGGGGTATCTACATGACCTTATCTATTACAAACATATATAAACACACACCAAATATTAATGTCAACAATTCCTAACCATTTATAACAACCCATGAAATGAAAAAAAAAATTATATTTGAAAAACATTACCAAAAATATCATTCGATGAATCATACCAAAAAACTATTTTAGAATCATTATTTTAAAATCATTAATAAATCACTTCACATATTAAATATATAATTCCAAAAACCATCACTAAATAATGTTTTTACCAAGATTTAAAAAATTTATTTATAATCAAATTTCATGGAATTTAAGCAATTTTAATCTAAGGCTTCCTGTTCTAAAAAGTGGTTTCATGACTGCATCTACCTATATTGTAAACTTTGGCATAACCAAAGAATAGAATGAATTATTCATCAAAATCTGGCAAAAAATCCAATAACCCACCATTTAACTTCTTCCATGCCATCAACTATAATGATCAGGACATAAACATTACATAATATATTAAATTATTTTTTGAATTAACTTCTTTAAATTACTAAAGATCTTTTAATCTTGGATTTTAATATAATTTGGTTATATTTCAAATATATCAACCCACAATAATAAAAATTGTTTATAACAAACACAATATCCATTGTTTTCATAATATAGTATTTATTAATAAATACATGAAATATTTTCATGGAATTCCTTCAAAACATTCATCTTGGCCTCTCATTTTATCTTACCCAACCATAAAATATTTGAAAAATCATTCTAAAACATCGAATGAGCACATAAGTATCAGTAAATGTATGAAATAAAATGTTAGTTCATAAAAACATATACACATATGAAAAAATATTCACAAGATATACTTCTCACACATAATGTGTCGTATACATACTTATAAAAAATGAGATTTAAAAAAAAAATAAACAAACCACATTTGTTACATGGTTAATTACTAAATTAAGATAGATACCATCATATATAACATATTATTTTTAACCCTTATGATTGCATTACAATTTATCCCCCTCAATTACCTTACAATATAATCCTCGTGATTTCTTTATGGTGAAACGGTCACAGTTACACTTGGAGTAACCATATAGATGATCTCAAAATTAAACATACCCAGTTAAATGGAGGGAGATATAGGTCCCACCATTCATCATAAAAAAAATTAAAAGAACCACAAAATAATCATTAAAGAAGAATACTTGCATAAAAACATCCCTTCTGATTTTTTGTAAAAATTGATGTTTAAAATAGTATTTAAAAAAGAAAAATCCACTGCATATATCATATAATTGATGTTTTTAATAATATAATTAAATGAATATTTGAAGAGGTAATAAATAAAAAAAATAATACATAATATTTATAAAATTAATAACACATATAATATTTGTACTTTACAATCAATGAAGTAGAAGGTTAGCTGAAATAATTTCAAATGGGTTATAAATTACCATTCATATAACATATCATTGAAGCAATAATAAATAAAATAAAAGTAATATATATTCTCAATGTAAATCTATAGAATATGACATATTATTATAAAAATTCATTTCACAAATAATCTTAGCATGAAAAAATCCATAAAGTATAATGTTAACCCAATGAATGGAAATTGGGTTAATATTTCGCTTATATATGTCATATATTTATAACGAGAATTAATAAAATGAATAGAATATGTATAATCACTATAAATCCAAATAATAAAACATATTATGAAAAAAAATAATTTTTGAAATAATCTTATCATGAAAAAAATCAATGGGTTAACCGAAAAAATGGAAATTTTGTTTTGAATTCCCTTATATATAACATATCATTGAAGAAACAATTAATAAAATGAATGTAACATGTATAATAACTTCAAAACCACATAATAATACATTATATAATAAAAATTTATTTCCCATATAATTTTAACATGATAAAATAAATGTAATAGAAGGTTGACCCATGGAATATAAATTGGGTTAAAATTTTCATTATCTTAAGTTCATCTTTTTTAAAACATGTATAAACCTCTTGTATAATTGTTAAAAGAGTTTTATTAATTTTTTTTAAAAAAATATTAATTTTAATAACACCTTATATGATGATTTTATAACATAATTCCACTTATTTATTAATAATTTTTTTTATTTGTATTGTTTTGGGTATATTCTTTACATAGTTTCCATGGTCAGTTCATAATGGATTTTCATATCGAATAGAAGAGAAACTCTAGAAGTGGAATGAAATGGAATATATATGTTTACAAAATATTAAATGACACAATAAATAATTTTTTATAAATGATGATGAATCATTAGATATAACATTGATGATATTCATTTATATCATTTTTTCGGTTCTTTGGTAATAATAAACTAGATTCGTTATATAATTTGAAATTATGAATATATGTTTACTAAAAAACATAAAAGAAGTTATATAATAAAATTTATAATATTTTTCAACTGTAAATTTTTTTATGACCATCCTTCTAAGAATTCATGGAAATTAAATACACATCATCCACGATGTTGGTAAATCGACACATCACAGATGGTGTTTTTATTTTTAAAATAAGAGGGAGAGGAGAAGAAGAATGACGTTGAATTTTTTAAAAAACATGATAAAATTATGTTTTATATAAGTTAATGGGGTTTTTATTCCTTTTAAATTAGAGTAGGTGAAGAGATTATAAGAAAAGAAAAAATAATTGAAAAGGAAATGAAAGAAAATTAAAGAGGATTTTACCTCTTTAACTATATTCCTTGATAGACTCATTAAGGACTTTGGTTATGGTATTTTGGTGAGACAACCAGGTCTTGATGTGGGGAAGCAGATTTTTAAGGTAATTGGGTAGAAATTAACCAAGATACAATACTTTGATGAGTGGGTAGAAGAGGTTGTGAGGGGTGATATTTATAGTGGAGGAGATAAGTGTTATCTCATTATTGTATTCATTATATTTATATTTTAGCTCAAGAATATGGATAGTTTTACTATTATCACCAAATATATTAAATTAATGGGGAATTTTATATTTTTGGGTCATCTCACTCTTAGATCATCTATAACTCAACAAATTAAGGATTTAACTTATATCGTAAATTGTGGTATTTCTCTATTCAGAAGAAATTCATGTATTTTAGAGAAATACCAAAAATTAACCACAACCATTTTTCTACATGTATAATTATAAAATAAAATTAATTTTATGAATATAATTTTATTAATATAATAAATTATATATTTAATGAAAATCATAATTTATTTGAAAAATCCCAATTTTAAAACAATTATTTAGTTTATAACACCTAAACAAACAAATAAAGATGTCATAAATTTATCTTATAATCAAAAGAAAATAAAATATTAATTTATAAACATAGTTTATGAAAATAATTTTTCTATTAAATGATTATATTAATTGTATAATTATAATTAAATATTTAAGACTTAGCGAAATACCAACAATTAATGAATATTTTCCTATAAAATTATTTACTTGTACAATGAATTAAATATATCATATTTTCACAGATAAGGTGGGTAAATTTTATTAATACTTTCTTAGGTGAGGTTATTATTATATTTTCCATATTATAATTCCAAGTGACCATGTTACTATTCCTAAGGTAAAATTATAATTCCATTAGTTTATATTCATTAATTTCTATAAATGACACTTATTTCATTATACATTTATAATGAATTATACTATATAATTCCAAAATGAAAAATATATTATATAAGTTCCTTGGTCTTTACATTCTCCCAACCTTTAGGAAATTGCATCCTCACATTTTTTATTTACTTATTAAACAATGGATGTTACCTTTCCCTCTAAGAATTTTAAAATTCCTATGTTTCATCTTTAGTCATGTGGTTTCTCCACTAAAACCTAACCAGTTTAATTAAATTATTATATAATGATTTATCTCTATCATTAATATTTTCAATAGGTTTCTCTTCATATGAGAGGTTCTCTTACAACAAAACCACTTCTAGGCTCAACACATGAGATGAATCTAGCGCATACATTCTCAACATCGAAACATGAAACAAATCATGTACCTAAGTTAAAATTGGAAGAAAATCAACTCGGTAGGCGAATAGTGAAAATTTATCCAAGATTTTATAAGGTATAATGAACTATGATCTTATCTTTTATTTCTTACCAAAATTCATAACACTTTTCCACGACGAGATTCATAGAAAAAATTACCACCTTCCTAAAAAAAATTGTTTCCTCCTATTATCTTCATAACTTTTATGCCTGCTCTGAGCTATACTCATGTGTTTCTGGATCATCTTCACTTTCTCATCCACTTCCTCTACTAATTATGATCCCTCTTACTTTTTTGTCCCAAAATCATCCCAAAATTCAAGAGTTTGACACTACTACCCATATACTGCCTCAAAATGTGTCATCTGTATGCTTGACTAAAAACTATTATTATTAAAATACTCAACTAAAGAAATATTTTTATCCCAACATACATGGAAATTCATTGAAGAATATCTAATAATATCCTCAAATATCTTAATTGTTTTCTCGGTCTATCTATCAGGTTGGGGAAAAAAGGAATGATGAAATTTTATTTGTTTTCCAAAAACTTATGATGGCATTTCCAAATTATTGAGGTGAACCTATGATCTCGGCCAGATATAATGGAAAGAGTAACTACATGTAACCTATAATTCTATTTATGGTATAGTAAATAATTCTTATCTAGAGACATTTCATATCGAATATGAAATAAATGTATGTATTTTCTAAATTAGTCTATATAACAAAAATAACATTGTTGCCCTGAGAAGTCTATGGTTGTCTAACCACAAAGTACATGGATATATATTCCCATTTCCACTCTGGAACTGGAAATTTCAAAAGCATCCCTTTGGGTACTGTTGATGTTCTTTAACCTATTGACAAGAAAAACATTTCATAGTAAAAAATGAAACATCTCTTTTCATTCCAACCCACCAATAATACTCTTGATGGTCTTTTTCCATCTACGTACTACCATGATTAATTGAAAATAGAGATCTATGAGCATTAAACAAAAATTCATTCTTCATTTGGAATCAAAAGGCACACATAATCTCTTTTGAAGTCATAAAACCAAATCTCTATTAATGTATATTTTTTGAAACATACCCTTTTTAACAAATTCTACATTTTTATATAAATCATAGTCATCCTTATATGCCTGCCGAATTATGTCTGATATAGAGGACTGCACTGACACACGAAAAAAACAAATGAATTTCCTACACCAACACACTTTATTAAAAAATTCATCCAATCATTTATCAAGGGGTAATGTCCCAAATGTAACATGGTTAATGGTGTAGAATACTTTTTACTCAAGTAATACACCACTTTGTTTTCTTTTCCATGATGGTAAATGATCACACACTCATAATCCTTTATCAGTTTAATTTAAATTCTTTGCCTCATTTTCAATTCGTTCTATGTAAATATATACATCAAACGTTTATATTATATTTCATATTGGATCCATATAACTGATACCTCCGAATTTTTAAAAATAAAACAAGAGATGATAATTCCAAATCATGTGTGGGATAATTTCACTCATGAAGTTTTAGTTTTCTTAAAGCATAAGCAATTACACGATCATTATTCCATAAAATGCAACCACGTACTTTAAATGAAGCATTGTTATATATGACCAATTCACCATTTCATGAAGCTAGGGAAAAAGAAGAATTCTCCAATCTATTATTCAGTTCCTAAATACAAACATCCCATTATTATATCCAATTGAATTTAACCCCTTTTTGTGTTAACATAGTTACATGGATATATAACCATGAATTTCTTTTAACAAACTGCCTGTAATAACCTGATAATACAAGAATGATATGAATCTATGTAACATTTATATTTTTAGGGTATTTATCAACCAACTTTTCTAGAAGGATTAACGGTTATTCCATACTTATTTACAATGTTCACAAAAATGGAAATCTATTTCAAGAGAATATGAAATTTTATAAATATTCAGTATAACTTATTTTCTTTGAGAGTTTTAAAGATATTCCCTATATGTTTTTCCTGAAACTGATAAATTTTTTGCATTAATGAAATATCATCAATAAAAAAAATAACAAACATATCAAAATATTCAAGGAATATTCTATTCATATGAATCATGAAAACATTAGTGAAAATTTTCAACCTAGTGGGAATAATAGAAAACTCATAATGCCCATTTCTAGTATAAAAATCTGGTTTTGGGATGTCACCCTCCTTCACATATAGCTGATAGTCCCCAGATCCCATCTAAATCTTGGAAAAATACTGATTACCCTAGAGCTGATCTAACATGTCATAGAGATGAAGAATATGGCATTTATTCATGACATTAATTCCATTCATGTCTATATAATCAATTTAAAGCCTCATGGAAACACCATTATTTTTAATGAACAAAATAAGACCCCCATGGTGAATTTCAAAGAAGAAAGAAGAATTTATCAAGTAACCCCTGCAACTAATATTTTATTTCAATAATCTCCATTTGAGAAATTATATAAAAGGGTTTTTAAATTGTCATAGCATCAGGAACTGAGTCTATAGAAAATTCAACTTCTCAATCAGCTAAAACACTATGTATCTCATATAGAAAAACATAAAGGCATTCATTTCCCACAGGGACATCATTAATACGAATAGTTCCCTTATTTTCAACAATTTAATCATGATAACTCTCATTTTCATCTTTTAATAGTTTCTTAGCTTATTGATATGTTATCAATTGTATGGGTTAATTCAAGTATAAAAACTAAAACTCTTTATAAAATACTCTAATCCTAGAAAATGACAAATATATATCAATTTTTTAGCTTTACAATCAATATTACCATGATAAATAGAAATCAATTCCATACCAAGAATAACATAAAACACTACTTAATGAAAACAATTATATTTTAAGGTGATTTATTTTTATATAAAACAATAAGAACATTCTTATAATTCCATTTAAATTGAAATCCCCCCTGGTGTTTTAACTACATGTTGTGGTCTAATTTATTTAGTAAAATTTTCAATTTACCCAATAAATTCTCAAAAATAATGGAATATCTAGAACCTGTATCAAACATTACATTAGAAAAAACTGAGTAAACAATGTACCTAATGCAACGTCATTGGATGCCTAGATATTTGCTGGCATAATCATAGAGTATCTCAGCACACCTTTCTCCTTATAATCTGATTTCGTTCCATCATTCGGATATTTCATTGGGATGTTATTTTCATAATGAAACGTCTCACAAAATTTAAATTACATTATAGTTTTATTATAAGAATTAATATTAACATCATTTTCATTTCAATCTCAGGCCATTTGTATAAACATACCAATCTGAAAACACTTCCCAATTTTTCATAAGGCATTCCCTATGGTGCTATTTACCACATATTTCAAAAACAAGAAACTAAACGTTATTACCATCATATTTCATTGTTTCATTCTTACCCAATTCTTTCTATCTCGTCATATTCTTCATCAGTTTCTCAAATTACACTTTATTATCGAAAAACAATATTCTAACATCTTAGCACATCACATAATAGTCTCATAAGATTTGAATGCATAGGAGGCCACTTCTGTATGATATGTTTCTTTTAATCCTATGTAAAAACTAATTATTTTTCTATAATGGTCCCAGATAAGATTTGGAGAATACCATTCCGATTGGGTGTAGTTTTCTTCATAAACTGCAATTGAATAAGCCTCCTTTTGTTTCAATTTAAGGAATAGATTTTCCATCTTATGTCCAACCACTGTATGAATTTTCTTTTTCAGAAAATAAATTTAAATTTATCCCATTTAGAGGCATGAATCTCATCACAATTCATGATATTATTGACCATTTACTACCACTATTCAACTTCACCTTCAAAATGATAAATTGAAATACTAAGAATTTTATTATATGAATTTATAATAACATTGAAAAACTTTTCATGGGATTTAATTTATCCTTCATCAACCACTGGGGAAAAAGATCCACTAAAAGTAGTTATGAGTTGCCTCATATAATTTTCAACTATTACCAAGATCCTCTTTTATCTGATTGTTCTCTTGTATGGATTCCAAAATAATTTATATCATCTTTCAACTAATATATTACTTTTAAAAACTGCCCGATTCCAATCCCTACCATTCTAGGTTGCAGATTAGAAAATATATCATCCTCTTTGTGTCTTCATACATGAACTTCCTAGTTTCTTCTATGGATAACCATTTCGAAAAAAACTTCATTAGAGATGAAACAATAGAATCTTGAAATGAAATATCATTTAAACACAATAAAAATGTTAAAAACATTTATGGTATTTTATTAAAATAATCCTATACAATATAGTTATATAAACTATTCTTGGAGACCAACTATAAATGCTCGGACTTAAACATTACATAATCCAGTAAATTCCCTTATCATTTACTTCTTTACATTCATAAATATATTTTTAGTTTTTAGTTTTAGATAATTTTTTCATAATTCATATATATCAATATATAATCATACAAAGTGGGTATGACTACAAAAATATCAATTTTTTAATAATACAAAAAATTTCAATTGATATGACATATTTTCATGAAAACACATCACAAAATTCATATTGGATTATCCTTTTAACATACCCATCCGTAAAACCCTGTGAGAAAACATTTTTAAGCAATGTAAGAGCCTAATATTCGTAGTAAGAGAAGGAAATAAAGCATTTTTCCATGGAAAATTATACATATAGGTATAAAATTCAAAATTTATACTTCTCTCACATAAGGTATAGTATACATTCTTTTGAAAAACCTAATATTTGAAAAAAAACATAAACAAACCATATAAGTTACATGAGCAATTACATTCATAATATTATAACCATAACGACTACCATATGATATGTAACCCTCATTAAAACATTATAATGTAACTCTAATATCGATCTTTTTATGAAACCATCACAATTACAATTGGTGTAACCATATGTCCAACCTCCAAAATAAACATTCCCAATGCTTTGGAGGGTGATATATGTATCTCCCTTCACAATAAACAATTCCCAACAACCTAACATAATCATAAAAAATGAATACTTTCAATGTAAACCTCTTGAGTTTCTCTTCCATTCGACACCAAATTCCACTACAAACCGACCATGGAAACCATGTAAATAATGCACCCGAAATAATAGAGATATTAAAATATTATTTATAAATGGATGGAATGAAGTTATAAAATGATTGTCCTCATGAAGGGAACCATGAAAATTTCTAGAACATTAGTGAGTTTAATGGGAACCACTATGAACTCATAGTTTCCATACCTCATTTGAAAAATTGTCTTGGGAGTATATTCCTTCCTCGCCTTTAATTAGTGATATTCCAACCGAAGGTCCACCTTATAGAAATAATTGTCCCCATGAAGCTGATCTCAAAAGTCATATATCTGTGGTAGGATATACTTGTACATTAACTTGATTTTATTAAGCTCACAGTAATCCATGCAGATTTGCATTGATCTATCCTTCTTCTTGATGAAGAGGACTAGCACACCCCATGATCTAAACATTGATGATATTTTTTAGATCATTTTGGCGGTTCTTCGTTAATCACTAACTAGATTTGTTCTATAATTTAAAATTATATATATATATTAATTATAAAACATAATATAGGGTATATAATACAAATTAAAATTGGTTTCATCCATTAAAATGGTTTTATGGATATACATTAATTTGAAAATGGAATATTAAAATAGATCATCCATGATGTCAGTAAATCAAGACATCACAAACAATGTTTTTATTTGTAGAATAAGAGGTAGAGGACAAGAAGTATGATGAATAATTTTTTCATAAGCATGAAAAAATCTAGTTATATATGAGATCATATATATTTCATTACTCTTGGATAAGGAAATGATAAGATTGTATAAGAAAATAAAGTGAATTAAACCTAAAACAATATACAATGAAAGAAAATGAAAGAGGATTTTCCAATTTAATTCTTCTCTTTGAGAGCCTCCTTAAGACCTTTGGTTTTCGAATTCTAGTGAGACTATAAGGTCTTGGATGTGGGGAAGAATCTTTTTAAGGGAATCGGGAAGAAATTGAGACTTCTACCATGCTTTGATGTGTATAGAGAAGAGGTGCTGAGTGGTGATATATATAGTAGACGAGTGAGGTGTTTTCTCATTATTATATTCATCAGTGTAAAATGTTTTCTCAAGACTATGAATAGTTTGTTAAATATAACCAAAAATATTAAAATAATAAAGGATAATTCGATATTTTTAGCGTACATCTTCTTTACACTATCAATTAATCAAGAAATTAAATATTAATTTATTTCGTAAATTTCGGTATTACACTCTTCACCAAGATTTCATGTATTTTAAAAAAATAAAATAATTCAACCCAACCAATTTTCAACAGATTCTTTTCAAAAATAAATCATGTTTATAAGAAATTATAAATATCAGAATTTTAATTTTTTAATTTAAATAATTATTAATTAGAAAAATAACAATCTTAAAACTATAACTGATTTTATTACACCTTGAAAAACTAATCACGGTCTAAATTTTTTTCTTATATATATAAGACCAAAAAATATTAATATAAGATTCTATTTTATGAAACAATATTTCATTTTAAATTATTATAGTAATTATAAAATACTATGTAATTTTTTATGACTTGAAAAAATACCAAAAATTAATTAATAATTACAAAAAATATTTTCTTGGTAAATGATATAAATATGTCATATTTTCAATTATAATATAGAACAATTTTATTTATAATTTATTGGGTGATTTTACTATTCTATTATCCTAATTACACTTTCTAATGGTTCTGCACCTATTCCTATGGTCGAGTTACAATTCCATCAGTTTATATTAAATAATTTAATTAAATTCCATGTATTTCATGGTACATTTAAGATACATATAATTATTTAATTCCAAAATGTAAAAATTATTGTAGAAGTACATTTGTCATTACATCAACATAGCCAAATCCCATCATTATTGGAAACAACCTTCATATATCTATACCTAATGGATTAGATCAATGAATACAATATAGGGAAGAATAAATAATATAAAAACCCCATTAATAGAAGAGATATACTAAGAAATCAGGTCATCAACGCACTATGAAATTCCTATGAATCACTATCACATATAAGGTATGTGTCTCTTAAACCATTGGGAGGATAGAAAATCATGTTATGATCATTATAGATAAATATAAAAGTGGTTAATGAAAAAACACGAATGAGATCCAAAAATTACAGATCTAACTTTCTATTGATACATGATTTAGGCCCATGGTTATAAAAGCTATTACAAAACAATGCCCCACCCACAACCTCCAAACACCATTCACATGGTTGGACCAAATTCATAGGAAATAAATTTACCTATCATGTTTTAACCTCTATTCCAATATTCATGGTCACTACTAGGTTGAGGATTTATTTGACCAAACTATACACCTACCCAGAGACTATGGTCTTCCTTTCAAAAATTTTCTTTAGGACAAACATTGTTTCAAAAAACCGTGCTCAACCCTTACACATTCATAAACACCCCAAGACAATCGAAAAGTTCTCCAAACCCTCCCAAATACATTACATTCATAAAATACATTTAGAAAGGGGTACTTAAAAAGTATTGGGGGTGATAAAAAATTCCACTCCCCCATATTTTTTTGAATATTAAATGTATAACATATATGCATATATGAATCAGAAAATTTTAAATTTTAAATTTAATAATTATAATAATAATTTATGTTTTTGTTTTCATTTCATATATAAACTGGAAGAATTACCGAATTTATAGGTACCATATATCCATTATCATATATGACCATGATTATCTAGGTTATGTGTATGGACCTATAGCTACTATCTAGTATGGTTGTACTTATCCAGGTGGGGTATAAGAGTCTATAGCTATGGTTGTACTTGACTACGTCTATAAGATTCTAGTGTGAGGGGTATACCCATGGTACAATGCATTCGTGGATATAGGGGTTTATTTTATTGTCTATATAGGAATATTACCCTATGAATATGGATATAGAGTCCTAGTGTAACCTGATAAAACAACATGCATACTTTTCTTGTGGATATAGGTTCTTTCTACAATTTTCATTCAAAAACAATTCCCACACATACATATATACACACACGGGATGACCATACAAGCATGAAATCTATATAATTAGGTATAACATTCCTATGGTTATTGGGTAACTATATACCTGAATATTTCTCTAAGGTTTATAGCCCTATGGCTACATGTTGTTTTTCTTACAGTGTTTTCATTATGAATTTATGTTGAAGTAAATGACTCTGAGAACCATAATAATTGAATCAACACTCTTAATGACCACTACTACTAATATCATCCTTTAGACTTACAAATATATATTTAGGGGTTATATAAGAGGAATTTAAGTTGATATAAACATGTGATTAGAAATGTAATAAAATATATTTATATATATGACAATTATATATATATATATATATTATTTTAAATTTTAAAATAAAATGAGAAGTTATTTTTAATTCAATTATTTTTCGAATTTATACCTCAATAAAATTCTTATTAATAGAAACATAATATAAATAAATAATATTTATTTCTGAAAGATTCGTTTTTCCTAAAATTATTTTTATGTGGTTGGAACACTGATTTTTAAATTAGTTTTCTATAATTTCTTGAAATTTATTTCAATAATATTTTTTTCATAATTTCTATTAGAAAATATATATATTTTAATATTTTCATTTTCATTTATAATATAAAAATAAACTAAAAATGTAAATATTTTTTACCACGATAAAATAATTATATTTCAAAAAATGTTTTAAAAAATATAGTGTAATTTTTATCTATATAAATAAATTCTATATTTTTTAAAGACCACTTAAATATAACGTTTTAACATATAAAAAATATGTTAACATTGATTTAATTATTTATTTATAGGAATTATGATTTAAAATATATATGGAAAAGTTATATTTTATAATAAAAGTTTATTAAATATATAATTTTTCGGTTTTAAAATTACATTTACAATATATAGAAATATAATTCGATTGAATGGATTTAATATTTGGATTCATAATGTACAATTTAGTTATGATATGTTATTTTTATATTATTAGTGAAAATAAATATGTTGGTAAATTTTTATTCAAGGTCAATATGGGTAAAAATGATTTAATTAATATGGCTATGGATTTTCTAAATTTATATGAGGACTACACCATGAAAACAGAATTTTTTTAAGTAACTCCTAGATTTCACACCAAATATTCCTCAAATAACTCAAAAAACACCCATGTGATTTACCCCTCATGTAACATTGAATTCTTAGTAATAGTCTCTCATTTCCATCCATAAAATGTTCTCACATCCACCCACTTTGAGACACACTTAACCTTTTAATTATTCAAAAACACCGATATATATCAACACTACTAGTATTCTATAATAAAATATTAATTAAATTTGTACAATAATGTTTCCAAAATATCTATTTAAAAATGATTTTTCATGAGATGATTCGACCTCCCATTGTGATTAATAGCCACTCCTTAACAAACTATTCTCTATATTTCTCAACTGAACACATCCAAAAAATTGTTCAGAACATTAAAATATAATGAAAAATATCAATATTATACATAAATATTTTTATATCAATGATACAAGTGTTATATATTTCCCTCTAATCCATTCTAAAAATGAAATTTTTACTCATGTTATGTGTGGACTACCTCCTCTATAAATGAAAATTTTCATTTTTAACACTAATTTAGATGGATGGTTATAATAAGATATTTAATGAATAAAAATAATATTTGTAACATAATTTACTTTATATAAATATCTATATAATAATTATAATATGACTAAATAACCTCATATTCATACTTATCAACCAATTATGGCATGTTCAAATTTGGTTTAGTTTACCACCTTCATGAACAATGATATAAATTTTTATCTTCAATACTTTTGGAAACATAATTAATTGTATAATATGATCTAAATATTCCAGTAAAATATTTTTTCTGAAATTCGTATATAAATACTTGACTCATTATTAATATATTACTTTCTTTTTATTAAATATTATAGAAACATGATCATCACTAATTTCAACTCCACAAATTCTTAATAAAACTCTGATGGAATGATATTAGAACATATAAGTCAATATGGAACATCCATTAATGTATATTCAAAAATATTGTAATGATGAAATTTATACGAATGAATGGGGATCGACATTGTCATTATGAAATGTATGTGGAACAATCAAGGTCACTAACAACCGATGATTAAATGAAACAAAACCTAGGTGTTAAATTTAAAATGAATGAATATTTAATGTTTATTAAATGTAAAAATTATGAATATGTTTCTAAAATAAGTTATTGTTCCGTTTATTTTTATTATATTACATTTTATAGTGCTTTAATGGAATTAGAGAGTACTTGTATGGGTTTTATCATCTTTATTTTCCTTTTGTGAGATATGTTCCATATTCACTAGTTATCATATTTTTTATGGTTTATATACTACCATATGGATTATTTTTTTCATATATATCATGAAATTAATTGTATTATAAAATCCATCACTAGTTCCCTTTTCCAAGGGTTTTTAAATTCAAGTGTTACTTTATCTATAAGGGATCAAATCACCTTAAATATATTTTCTTTGAGTTGTACTTTTTTTTTTCAAGGAAGACATTCTTTTTTTATTGGATTATTACACCCTGGGATTTAATAAGATAGATCATTATTTTCATATATCAATAAAATGAATTTTAAATTGAAATACAGTTCATTGGAAGCTTTCATGTTCCTAAAATTATATTGCCTTATTGAATAATTATCATCATCTTTAATTACTATTTTCTATCTATGTTCATATTCTTTCATTCCCATAATATTTTTCCATATTTGAAATCTAAATATGTATTACCTTTTTTATATTATTTTTTGTAATTACCTCTCAGTAAATGGATGTTTTCTTATATTTTAATGAATTGGGTTTCAATTAATCTATTTATTAAAACATTTTAAAACTATTTTTTTACTTTTATTATCATAAATTTTATCCTCCACACAAAAATTTCATTAAATAAATTTTTGTAAAAGGATAATAACTTATGATTTTTTAAAAAATAATATTTGAAAATTTATTAATGTAATTTTTTAAGAAATGATGTTTTAGAATGTGACTCTAAGAATTATCTTTTTATGATATTATTAGAAATTATTTTATGACCACTATTACGATGTCCATAATGTTTTATAAATTTTTCTCCAAAAGATAAATCTCATATAATGTTTTGTTTCATAAACCCCCCAATAAATTCATTTTGAATATAATTATATTGATATATTAAAATTTTGGTAACGATCATTCTTATTCAAAAATTATTGTTAATGATTACATTTGGAAACATTATGGATCCCATTTCATCAATGGATTCTTCAGGATATGGTATTGGATTTATTTTATATTGAAAATATCCATGTAGGTTATATTAATGACAAGATATGTGTTTTTTAAATCCCTAAATTGGGATAGATTTTTGAAATCCATGAAAAGGGTAGGTTTTGTTAAATCCTAGAGACGGGATGGGTATATTAGATCCCTTATATGGATTGGGTCATATCATGCCCAAAGACTGGTTGTGTACCTTAAAACCTTGATATTTGTTGTATCAATTAAATCCTTATTATTTATTAGTAGTAGTAGTAGTTCATTTTTTAATCAAAAAGAAATAATGAAAGGAAGAAAGACCCCTCAATGGGGGAGGAAATGGTGAAGCCTAAGCACATCCCCCAACACAAAGGAGGCACATTCTTAAGGGAGAGAGAGGAGAGAGTTATAGAGGATGAGAGGGTCATCACTTCTACCCAAGAGGGCAAGGGAATCTGCTGCGAAATTAGCCTCCCTCCAGCTGTGAGATAGACGAACTCCATGTGGGATTCCCATTCTGCACCTTCTAATAAAGTATGTGAGTTCCAACGGAACCCCACACCACCCTTTCATAATCTTCATGAGGGTATCTGAGTCCGTTTCTATTTCGGACACGACCATCTTCTGCCTTCTTCATACCAACAGACCCGAGACCAGCACCTGCACTTCCGGACACAAGGAGTTTCTAGGCCCATAATATGCACTGAAGGTGAAGATAACTGATCCAGAGGAATCCCGTAGCATGCCTCCCCCCTCATGTTCCCTCCCATGCATGACCCATCAACGTTAAGATTAAGTCCCTCAACCGGCGGGTGCCATTCATCCCACTGACCACTATTTTTTTTCGAAAACAGGGGAGATGAAGAAGGTTGTTAATCGCAGTAGTCGTCGCTCCGCCTATTATCTGAGAAGAAATCTCAAAAATGAGAGACTTGAGGCTAACCTGTAGAAACAGCAGCGTCCTACTCTCACCTCTCCGAACCTGGTTACATGCCTCCCAAAGAACCCAACACAGAGCCACAAGGATGATTGTTCTGACTAGCCGTTCCTGTTCAGAAGCCCCCACACCGGAAAACCAGCACTCCACATAATCCTGTAGCGAGAAATCTCCAATGCCTCTGCATGGATTATACATGAACAGGGTCCAAAGATGCAGTTCCCATTGACTCTGAAAGAACAGATGTTTCTCTGTTTCGCACATGTGATTGGTGCAACAGAAGCACCTCGAGGCCAAAGTAACACCCTGCAGTTGAACGCTATCCTCCCTAGGTAACGCTCTATTTCTGATCCTCCAGAGATGGAAATTCTTTCTAATAGGAATATCAATGCACCAGAGCGCTGGAGCCCAAGCATTGGAGCTACTACTATCCTGGATGATACTCCTGAAACCTTGTGAGGAGAACCTCCCTGAGCTAGATGCCGAGAAGCAGCATTTGTCGGGTTCATCACTCATGACAATATTCTCGAACACAGACATTTGGTTATCGTTCAAAGAGGTATTTATCAAGTCGAAACCATCGCATGCATTACTGAAGTTAATATCCAGGGAATGACAGCCGGGGTAACGCAGGGGTTCCCCCGACCAGTTTGTATCCCAAAAATTGATATTTCCAGCACTGATGACCCACCTCGCGTGACCTGACAAAGTGTCGATGAGGGAGAACATACATCTTGCCAGCCTCGTGGAGCTGAAAAGACCCCTTGATTCAAGCCCCGGGTAACGTGCTTTAAAGAATTTCGCGCACAGCAATTCCCCGACGATAATATCCCAAGCGAGACGTGCCTGCAAACTTTGGAGTGTACCCTGTATATCACGTAAGCCAACACCTCTTGCCACTACTAGTCTGGAAAGACGTCTCCAAGAAGCCCAGTGAATCCTTCCCTCCTCCTTGGCGTCCCATAGGAAGGAGTTGAGGATGATTTCCATCCTCTCCACCGTACCCTTAGGAGGATGGATCACCGAAAACACGTGCATGGGAATGGACGGGAGTACACTGTTAATCAATGTAATCTGTCCGCCAAAGGAGAGGAGTTTATTTTTCCAATTGTATATTCTTCCGAGTATACGATCAAGAATCGTAGAGAAATGAATCTTCTTAACGTGGCCACAGGAAATCGGAACCCCAAGATATAATATGGGGAATGGCTGCCTACAACAACCCAGAGTTTTCTGGAATTCCTTTAAGCTTGAAGCTGGGAATTTATCAGAAGTGAAGAAATGACTTTTAGCGGGGTTGACGCACTGCCCGCTCCATTTGCCGTAAGAGGAAAGGGAGTCCATGAGGGACTTCAACGATCTCTTCCTGCCATTGATAAAAATCAGAATATCATCCACAAACAAAAGATGAGAAATGAAAACACCATTCCTCCCCCAGAAGGGAATCATGAGACCTGTGTCCATCCTATGCTTCAAGTTTCCTAAGAGTGCATCTCGGGCGATAACAAAAAGAAGCGGGGACAAGGGATCCCCTTGACGAACCCCGCGTACAGTCTTCAAGAAACCAAAGGTCTTGCCCATTAAAGCAATGGAAAGCCACGTGGAAGAGTAACATCTGAAGCAAATATCACAAAAAACCTCGCTGAACCCAAAGTTCTGCATGACCCGTATGATGAAGCTCCATTCCAGCGTGTCATACGCCTTGTTCATATCAACTTGGAAGATGACATTATGACCAACCGATTTCCGGTTGATGTCCTGAACCAATTCATTAGCAATTCCCACCGCACCCTGAATGTTCCTGCCCTTGATGAAGCCATGCTGTTCCATTGAGACTAGACGCAGGAGAACCTTATCCAGCCTACTAACAATAACAGAGAAAAGAATTTTATAAGAAATGTTGCGAAGACAGATAGGCCTGTACTGGCTAATGAGAGTAGGATCCTTAATTTTTTGAATAAGAACCAGTCTGGATGCAGAAATACCCCTAGTGAGCGAACCACCCTTGAAAAAGTCCTGGATCGACTCCACAACAAGATGACCAACAATCTCCCAGGCGAAACTGAAAAAGCTGGCTAGGAAACCATCCGGACTAGGTGCGCTGCCCTGGGGAATTTTCCTGACAACCATCCGGATCTCCTCAGCCAAAGGAATGGAGGAGAGAGTAGAATTATCCTCCTAGATAACTGTTGAGGGAATAAGGCTGAAAAAGTCCTCCGAAGCGTGAAACCCCCTCTCGAAGGAAGCCGCAGACTCCCCTGCCAAGATCTTCTCAAAGTGATCCATAGAAATCCTCCCCACAGAGTTCAAATCTAAAGTGTATTCTCTGTTTTCCATTCTCAGGTTGATCTTTGAACTTCTCCTCTCTTTAATGCAAGCATGGAAGAAATCACTATTTCGATCCCCTTCCTTAAGCCATCGGATCCGAGACCTTTGTTTGAAATCCCTCTCCAATGAAATAGGCCTCTCGCCCTAGAGATTCTTTTTATCACATAGAACAATGAACGCATTCTCATCCCAACAGTTTTTGAGTGAGTCTTCCAATCTGTCGACTTCGATCCTGAGATTATCAATACCTTGGGCAACATCAGGTCATGAGCTCACCCAGCTTTGCAAGTCCAATCTAAGACATCTGAGGCGATTCACCAGGCCACCCCATGATCTAATATCATCACCATTGGCCCAAGAAGTCTTCATAATATCTAAAAACCATCGTCCCCATGCCATGCAGACGAGTAGGCGAAGAAATCCCTCACAGCCTCCTCCCTCTTTATGTTGATTAAAATAGGACTGTGGTCAGAGAGCACCCGTTGAAGTTGAGAAACTAACGTCTTTGGAATTAAGTCCAACCCATGAAGGTTGGATAAACAACGGTCTAGCCGGCACCAAATGCGCTCTGCTCCCTTATGTTGGTTGCACCAGGTGAACTTGTGCCCAGAGAAACCCAAGTCCAAGAGCCCTACACTCCTCATGAAGTCATTGAATTCCATTATGCCACTAAAGTTAAAACCAACGCCCCCCTTCTTCTCAGAGATGTCCGCAATGACGTTGAAGTCACCACCAACGAACCAGGCAAGAGAGCCCGTCTGGAGGTTCCCTAGGAGATGCCAAAGCTCCCTCCTTTTGGAAACCTCAGTTGCCGCATAGAAAAAGGAAAACATCAAGACATGATTAGAGGTGGTGATCTTGGTGTTGATGCATTGAGACAAGAAACTCAGATATCAACAGAAACATTACTTTTCCAGCCAATCCAAATACGAGGGTTCTCATCACCGCCCTGGAAGAAGTTGGGGAAGCCCATTTTCCTGAAAAGAGAAATACCTTTGCTGGAAACCTGCTTGGATTCCAAAATAACAATAACTTGAACCAGATAAGACCTCGCCTTAGCAACCAGAAAGGCACGCTTTGTAGGAGCCCCCAAGCCCCGAGAATTCCAGATAAGAATAGGGATCATCGAAGCAGGCCCTTCCGGGCACAGGCAGGTGAGGAAAAGGAAGAGGGGGCCGGCTCAAAGCGCCCAAAGACTTTGGATCTGGAACGTGTGACAGGGCCAGAAACCACTGCTCCGGGGGATGCCGGTTTGGGAGTAAGGACCACATTCTTGAACGAGAAGACCTCCTCTTCCACTGGAGCTTTCCATTTAACAATAGCATCACCAATAGAGAACAAGCCCACCTCTCTCTGAATAGAGGGGGAGAAAGGATGACGATGTGGAGAGAGTCGTGGGATCCCCAGATCTTTCTTCGTCCCAGAAGGGGGGCGATCCTCCTGAGCTAACCCCTCCACGTCCAGAATGAGACTACTCGCAAGAGTCTTCCGGATGATCTCTGGAGAGAGTAGGGAAGAGACCCAGAAAGACGAGGACGGAGGAGAGAGAAGCCTGGGCGGGCTCCCCAGAAGATCCAGAACAAAGCCACGCTCAAAACCTGTCCTTCGATCTTGTCGGGGAGGGATCTCGGTCCCAATACAGGGTGACCATGTGATCATATCCAGAGGCTCCGAGAGGGCCGACAACCGTTCTGACACTGGAGACCGCACCCCCATGCAATCCTCTTCGGGCACCCCGTCACACAAATGAGAATTCAAATTTGAAAATGAAGCGGGCAGAACCGGGGACCCCTCGGGTCTATAGACGAGTGAACCCCGACTCAGTCTCGCCGGAGGTGGCTGACGGGACGAGCTCGCACCACCCTTCACCCTCCTACAGTCCGCAACCCAGTGCCCATGAAGTTCGAAATGCACACAGAACTTTAAATAATGATGAAACCTGACCCTTTGTCTCCAATAGAAACCGTCGCTGGACTGTAAGATAACCGAGGAGGGCGGACACTTAGCCAGGTCGAGTTCCACACAGATGCGGGGGGAGCCCGTGGATAGGAGGGACATGGTAGCTACGTCCATGCAGAGAAAGGAACCCAAAGAGTTTCCCAGAGACTGAAGAATGGCAGGGTTCTAGAAAGGTAGTAGGAGTCCTGGGAAGGAAACCCAAACCGCATCCGAGGAGGACTCTCGGCCAAAATGACAATCCCAGGACCAACGATAAAGGGAGAAACACCAGGCGGCACACTTTCTACTAGCACTGGACCATTCCCTCACAAAGTCAGGTCTGGAACCAAAGTGAATGCTAAAGGCTGCACTGGAAAGCTCGGAGACCCCCGAAGGGCACGAGAGGCCCCAGGAGTTCACCACATCCCAAAAAAACTTCATAGAGGGTTTATTGTGACCGAAGCGAGCCACTAAAGAGAGGTCAAGGAGGGAGTCCGCTTCCTGAAGTTCCTGAGAAGAAAGGTCCACCACCGGGAAACCCTCCACAAGTCGTATGGGTCGTGACTCCACCTGGACAGGAGCTAAGCGAGGACGGATCTCAGGGGCCGAAGGGAAAGGGCCAGAAGCAACCACCGACAGGGGAGAGCCGCACAAAACCGACTTGTAGGAAGCCTTCTCAGAAGGTTGAATAGGAGCGGAAGCCAAGGCCGGCTCAAGGAAGGGCGCTGGTGAAGGGACGGGAGCGTATGCGGGAGAAGCCATCTTATTATATATTAGGTTCATTAAATCCATCAAATGAATTGGTTATGGTTTTATGTCCCATGATATAAGGAGAATGAGTGTACATTATAATTATATTCTCAATTTTGGTCATGTTCATTATTGTAATGTTCACAACATGATGTGAATATATTAATATTTTGATCAAAATGTGATAAATCTACATTATTTGTATGTTCAAAATGTGAATTTGGTATATTATTTTTATGTTTACAATGTTATGAATATAAATTGTTATATTTTCAAAAAAAAATGAATTGGAGTAATGTTAATTTTAATAACATTATTCAGGGATTTAGTAAATGTTAAATTTTTTAAAATTTCAATATTTAATATGACTATGTATTTACTTGACACTTATTCTATAGTATATCTTTGATCATTGATATCACATGAATTTCAATGTGGACTTGCAGACAACTCCTATTTTCATGTTATTTTTTATTCATATATTGCACCCATACTAATGTTCTCTCACATTTCTTATAATCTAACCCACTTATGACTCAATTATATTCTATTAACATATAAGTAATTAGATCCCATCCCTTATTATGGTATCCATTCATCATTTTTAGAGATGGGTATAACATATGAGATGCCTTGATTGGGGTCTAGTGTATTCTGATTATAGAGAAATATACATCATACTGTAAAATAATTTATTTAAGTTGCTAATATCTTAAGATAATAAGCCATTTTTCATATATTTTGACATTATTTGTTATATATAATCCCCAAATTATAAAAATTAAATGGTATATAAGATTTTTTATCATGGTTAAACCAACTTAGTATCAAATATGGGATTTAAAGTTTGTTTTTATAACACCAAACAAAGGAATGATTGTTTTTGGTGTCTCATGGTGGCATGTGACTTATTATATAATGGTAGGGGTTTCATATTTATTACATTTTTCTTAGTGATGTACAGATTTTTGATTTCATGTAATTATAAAAATTTATATTAAAAGATAACATACCTTATGCGTAAGATGAATTTTTATATTCATGAATATGTTTGGATTCTATTCATGGGTGAGTAACACAAACTATAGGCTATGTAAATACATACCAATTAATATGGCGTAGTCATATTAATTTGGTGGATAAAATTGGCTTTCAAAAAAAAATTTCTGAAAATTATTCATACACAATGAAATAAAACATTAAGATATAAGGATGTCAAATAATGAACTATTTTTGAATTTAATATAATTATGATGTATATTTTGTTAGTGATAATCTAAAATTAATATCCATTAAATATTAGGTGAATAAACCCTTTTACTGTTGAAAATTTAGGAACTCGGTCCACCAACTATGTAGTTTGTGGGAAAAGTAATGTTCCCATAGAATATCTTGTGTAAGGCATGTTGGGTGTGGTAAATCCTAAGAGATAGGTAACCAAATATCATCGGGATTTTTGGTTAACACATATCTATGAAACTGTAATGGTATAGATATTATATGAATATTGATGAATATCATCCATATGATGGAAATGGATAAATATATTTATAATAAAGCTGAAATGAATCAAAATTATTAACATTGGATTGATTTTCTATCAGTATAACTAAAGTGAAGAGTTTCTTTATAAATCATGATAATTTCTTAGTAAAATATGGATTTTTTATCTGTAAATGTATATGATTAATGAGGTAGTAATTTTTATTGTTTGAAAATTCATTATATTTCCTTTTTAAAATATCATAAAACATGATATTCACCTCGAGATATGTATTTCTTTTGTTTATGTGGTAATTAATTACAATAATTTTTTTGACATACTATTATAATGTCCTATAAAATAGTTTAAAATTTGTATCTGAGGTCAACCAATTTTCATAGAGTATAATTTTAATCATCTCTACATAACTATTATAGATATCAATTTCATTGACTCTTACTCATTGGTATTGGTTATCAAGTGTGTATGACATATTTGTGCTAATAATAACCGACTTATAAATAAGATGGAATAAAAAACATTATTGAATTTAAAATTGGAAAAGCCCATATTCCTACTAGATATTGAAGATAAGATTCTATATTAGAGGTTGGCACCATCGATCCATGTCAAACAACTCTATTAATATTGTGACTAGAAAATAGTTTTTGTGCACCTATAATAAATAAAAAAATTATTTGTTTATCTTTTTAGAAAATATTGGACTAGGATTAATTATTAATAACATGGGTTAATCAATATGTAATAATGAAGTATTTTATGGTATTAGAAATATTCAAAATGTTTTATCCACTATAAATATATATAGTCTAGTTTATAACCTTTGTAATAAAATTGTCCATGTTTATTATAATATCCCTTTCATTTGTTATTATCTCCTTGGATATATAAATGAGAAATGAATAAAAATAATCTATAAATTTGGTAGTTTTGAATGAATTTATTCTAAACCATTTCAAATGTGATAATATTATATATTGGGAACTATGACCGAAACACCTTTTCATAGATATATTAAAAGGGATAGTGATTTTTTAGATCTCATGCATAGTGACGCATTTGGGCCAATGTGTACAGAAACATGTATTTCTTTTAGGTAATTCAATAATGGTATTGATAATATCAGTATCTGTAATTATATGATTAAAATGAGAGACAATTATGAATCTTTGGGAAATATTATTGAGTTTTGTAATGATGTATTGAAATGATTGAAAAAAACTCTCAGGATTCATTGATAGGATCTAAGTGGCAAATAATTGTGCTAGAAATTCACTGATCATTTGAGAGATTGTGAAATTGTTCCAAAACTCACACATCTTCAACACCATAGTGTAATCGTACGTGTTATAGGAAAAAAATTTCTCTGATGTACATGGATAAATTTATGGTTATATATTGTGATCCTACAATTACATTCTCGGTTTATTCTCTTGAGATTGATGCATTCCTACAAAACTAAATTCTTTCTTATTCATTTATAAAAAAATCGTGTGATATATACTATGTAATTTCCCGTTATATATTTTATGAGGATTTAGTTTTGATAAGCCTTTGTATAATTATTATATTTTGATAATATTGTCAAAAACTATAAAAAAAATATTATTTGTAATGAATCCTAAATAAATATCTGTTGGTTGTTTATATAAACCTATCAAACAAAATGTGTCTTTTTGTCAATATAGTTTTCCCCATGATAATAAATATGTGGATTAATTAGTAAGTGGGAGAAATACTAAACATTGTGGAGTTGAAGGAAAACTAATAGGGACATTTCGTGATATGGGAATTTAGTTAGCGTCATAATGAGTTGAGGTAGATGAAATGACATAAGTTATATAAGAACCTCAGTGGTCAAGAAAGATTTTTCAGGATACCAATTTACATGTATTTCATATGGAAAATAACAATAATATAATTTTCCTATGATATAAACCTAATATATAATGAGATTGTATTTATAATTATGATTATGGGAAATAGTTATGAATCCATGGAATCTAAAATAGACTTTATGTACACTAACTATATTTTTAGGTTGATAGAAGCAACTAAAGAGGTAAGACCCATAGTGTGACTTGTGGGTTTTATATAGTAAAATTAACATTTATTATAGTGCGTATAACTATAAAACACACCTAGTGGAAAGGGATTACAATATAAGTCATTGTATTGCCTATGGAGAAACCATTTCTTCTATTGCGATGCAAAATTATATTTTGGAAATTATTTCATAGAAGAAAATTTCAATTATGGGATATAAAAAATGGATTTGAAACCAACATTCCATAAATGGAATTAATTTTTGGATTTTTATATAATAAATAATGAATGTTTTAAAATTCTAATTGGTTCTATTATGGTTCAGAAGTTGCAATGTTCCATTTCTGAAATGAAAGAAATATTATTGGGGGTCAAATATCTAGTTTGATAATGAAGTGAATAATTTTTATTTCATTAAGAAAATAATTGATTTATATTTTAGTTTATTAGTTTGAGTGTTTTAATATTTATGGAATTATATGTTGATCGCATACTACGTAATGGAAATAACATCCCAACTTTACATTCAAAAAATGTGTTGTTGGGGAAATGATTATCTATGAAACATAGGGGTGAAACATCCTATATATTCAGTACAATGATTTATAAAGATAATTATAATAAGGTACATGGACTTATCCATGACACATATATTTGTAATGTGTTGATTTTTTTAACAGGGAGAACTATAAAATGGGTATTTAGGAGTGTTTCCTAGAATAAATCTTAGGATGATTCACAATACACTTATATAGTTAGATATCATGTAAAAGATTTTATATGTGTCTACCATATGATATATCATATATGACATAATTTTTACTCAGCCAGATGTTTCCTATGATATAACAAAAAAACATATACCAATCAAATCTGGGTGAGTTTCACTATATTATTGTGATGAAAATATTGTAGTACTTAAGAAGAGCTATGGATATGTTTTCAATTGTTGTAGGATTGGATGAGCACTATTTAAATGGTTACACAGATTCCATTATCCAATTAAATAAATATGACATGAGATATCTTTCTGGTTAGGTTGATATTATTGTTTTTTATTACAGGAGAGAATGATCTCTGTGTGAATAGTTACATAGATGCTAGTATAAAATATGCTAAATATGATATGAGATCTCCATCTAGTTTCCATTTTATCAATAATGGTGGATCATTCAGATATAATACTTCCAAAAAATCCACCATCCACCATGGTGGAATCAAAAAACTATGGTTGAGTACATTACTATTTAAGATACTATGAAAGATGTTCTTTTAATCACAATTTTTTTATCTTATGGTTAGATCCTTTAATTAAACTAATAATCAAGATTTACTATGAAAATAAGGGAGTAATATCTCAAGGCATGGAACCACGATCACACTAAAAGAGAAAAAATATCCATTTCAAATACCATATAATTTTTTATATTGTTAAGAGGGGTGATGTTAAATCGATTAGGTGTCCATATAGAACAATGTAAGATATACATTGAAGAATATTCTACCTCGGTTTCAAATAACTTGAATCCAGCAGTCTAGAGCCTATGTTTAAATTTTTAAAATGAAATTAAATACAAGAAATCAGATCCAATTGGACTAAATTTTTTATTTTTCTCGTTGAATTAGATATATAGTCGAATATTACATTATATTTGAAACTATAACACATCTATTTATTTTATTCGAGAAAAAAAATTTTAAATCTAGAAAATATATTCCTATCAATCATATTATACTTATTAGATTCATGGGGAAACATAAAATAGTGGATAAATTAAATTCTCAATAAGTGCATGCATTCAATGAATATTATATAATTCATGAATAATATTGAATAAAAAATCATTATTAAATTATGACATATAAATATTATCATGATATATAAACATATCCATGGATATTATAAATTATCAAATAATGGAATGAGAATCCATTAAAAATATAATATTGAGGGAATTCATAGTGATGGAAATCTTAAAGGAGCTGTCGAGGCCATGTTTTAGGACATCTAAATAAATGGGTAAGGCATCAACTAAAAAACATTCTAACATGTTTCATAATATTGAAAAATGGATCGAGGAAATATAAAAAACCTTGATCATCAAATATTACTTCTAATGTATTACTAATATGAATAACATATACAACATAATCAGTATTCCATAAAATAATAAATAACTACCTGTACTGGAAGAAATAATCATACAGTATATCAATACATTCCCCATAAAAATGATTATAAAGTGTCAAAATAAATATAATGAATAATAATATTTGTGTACCTACTCAACTTATTATTCAATGATTAATGTTTCAATAGATTAAAATAATTTAATAATATTACGAGAATATTTCTTTATAAAAATGAAATTTTTACTTTTAAAATAATTATTTAATCTAAATACATCACACATATTAAAGAAATGTACCATTTTAAGATAAAAAAGTAAAATTATAATGGAAAATTTAAATAAACTATTAGTAATTATGGTGAGAAAATATTTTTTAGGGTATATAACTAAATGAACATTCTGTTCACATTGTTCTAAACAAGCTTAAAAAGTACTTCATTCAAAAAATTACGAGAAGAAACCGGTTTTATAATGTAATAACTAGATTAAAATGTAATGAATATACCATTTTAGGGTAATAGAAATATAATTTTAATATATTTAATGGAATGATATATATTGAATAAAATTAGACCCTAAAAGAGGACATGAAGATTAAAAATCATGAATAGTTATAGGTTTATGAATTAAACCCATGGATGAGGTCTGATTAAACTTTCTATGGGTTTGATACTCATAAATAATAAATATCTATTTTTTATACATATATTTTTGAACCATATAGTCATATTTGATTTTCATATAATATTTTACAATCCATTTATTAACTATTCATTATTAAAATAACTACTTCTGGTGGTAACTGCTACAATTTTCATGTAAAATGTGGTTTTTTATTTTCAATCCTTATTCTTGGATAAATTTTCCATCATATCCAAATTTTTAATAATTATATAAATATTAAATATATTCATAATATATGTATTTTTAGTCATCCATAAATGATAATGATAGAAAATTAATTACACTATTAATTGAGATGGTAGCATGATGATACAAAAGAATTTTGTTTTTAAATTTCCACGTATCGAATGAAAGAATATAAAATATAAATTATCCTTTCCAGAATCATTATTTTATCATATGAATCATTTATTTTAATCAAATACATCCTCATTACAATCCAATTAAATAAAAAATGAAATAGAAATCATATCTCTTCATGGAGGTGGTATTATACATGTACATATATGTATTTATTTGAATCACCAAAAATCATAGATAGAAAATAAATGTCACCTTTCATCGATATGTGGGACATACGTAGACATGAATAGTGTTTTCACTTTTCGATGGATTGAATGATATAAAGTTAAATAAAAATTCACCTTTATATAATCTATATTATATCATATAAATTAATTTATTAAATAAATTCGTACTTATCACCAACCATGTAAAATAAAAATGAAAAAACAAATCACATCTATTCATTGAAGGTGGTGGTCCACATATACACACAAGAGACATTATCGTTTCGCAATGGTTTGGATGGTTATAATATAGATATGATATTATCATTACAATAGTATCATTATGTTATAAATTTCATATATAAACATTAATCCTATCTTAATTACAATACAGAAAATATGGTGATGAAAAATGAATTGTATACTGACTTAGAGAAGGTACATCATATGGTCACATGAGTGATACTTACACTTCCCATTTGATGGGAAAGAGGGTGGATTATGGTTGTTTCATCATAATTATGACATTTGATTATATTTAAGGTACTTATGATACCATTTTATGATAGTTTTAATATATTTAGAGTATTTTTATGAAAATTTAAATTTAAATAGGTTGGTCAAGACAATTGCATATTCTTCGGGATGCCTCATTTTGATTCTCCCTTAAAGAACCTATGGTTGTCCTTTTGCGAAGAATGTAACCTATAAATCTTACCTAAATATTTTGAGAAGTGGAATGGTATGTCTATAGTTTTTCAATATTCCTAATTTTTTTTGAAAATATGTGAAATAATTGGTGTAATTATATAATATATGTGAGGCACATTTTGGGAATTTTTTAAAACAATTAAAATATAAGAAGACTGTACAAGAGAAAAATGATTCAAAGGTGTCATAAATCAGTAAAAATGTCTATATGGTCGAAATAAAAGCATCTGATGAAATTTATACAATTTTTTATTACATTTTAATCCTTATTTTTTATAAACCCCTTAGTAAACTATTTTTGACCTTAACATTAATAACCAATATTTTAATCATAAGGGGTCAATAATTTTACAATAAATGCATATGTGACACATAAAAGGATCATTGATGACTTTTTAATCCATATTCCATTCACATGTCTAAATATAAGTTATTATTATTATTATTAAATAATTAATATTAAATTATTTTTAGAAAATATCATAAGTAGAACTTTTGACAATATTTATTAAAATTTGAATTTAAATATATAATAAAAAATGATAATTAGACTATAATCCTGTGAAAACTCATTAATATTTAATATATTTCTATAAAATTAATGGGAAATTTTAAATCATTTATATTATATCATTATAATATTTTCAAAATAATTTTTTTTTCATATTAATTAAATTAATATTGAATTAAATTATACATGAATTTAAATTAATTATGTAATTTTTAGAAAATATAAATAAATTTATTTCATGAAAAAGGATTCATTAATCTCATGATTGATATTTAATTTCATTAAATCTTACTTTTTTCCTTATTTATTCAAATAATTGATATTTAAAACTAATAGAGTTTTATTTTTTAACATTCATTGCATAAAATATCATAATGGTCAGTTTAATGTGAAAGCATCCATTAAAAAAGTTCATTTGGAGAATAATTTTTTTAGGTTCCAATTAAAATCATACAACATATAATTTTATGTAAAATTATGGCCTTATCACTTTGTATTAACCTATATTTCTTGAATTACCCTTCACCGAGGTGATGACATTTAAAAAAGTTAATTTTCAAAACTATTATAAATAAAAGAGACCTGTCTACAAAAAATTGATCCTCATGATTAAGGACATGGATTAATAATCATAATATTCATAGATATATGTATAATATGTTAATTATAATATTAGTGTTTATAACATGACCAAATCAATATTTAGAAATATATAGTTTTTCTTTAAAATATATTTTTGTATAAAAATAGTTTTTATACCAAATTAAATCGTGAAATTGATTCCAATGAACACAATTATATTAAACATATTCTAAAAGAAATAATTTTACTTTTAAACTATTTTAGGATAGATTAATTTTTAAAATGGTTGTAACATGAATACTATTTTTATAAAAATGGTATTTTTATAATTCACTAGATAGAAATTCTCTTCATAAAAATATGATAATTTAAAACTAAGTTAATTTTGATATTATAATTTCAAAAAAAAATATTTTTTAAATAAATTTTTTAATCTTTTTAAAATTAATAATAAAATTTTCTAAAAAAAGATATATTAATAATTTTTAATGAAAACCTGTTTTTGAAGCATAAAATAATATTTCTGAAAATTTAATACATACATCAAAAACATTAATCAATGAATATTTATGGAGTATGTAGTTTATATATAAATATTTCATAATTTAGATCATATTAATCGTAACTGCTTTTTGATGTCTAGGTTATAATGGTTATATTTATATAACAATACTTTTTGGTTCATTTATGCTTAGTGTAGAGTGTTGTACAAACTATTGAAAATAGTGTTATTTTAATATATAGGGATGTTACATCAGTAAAAAATGAGGGAAATGTTAAATATCCTTGTATACGATGGATATGATATAAAATTTAATGGTTTAATTATGTATCATGTCTTTATGAATATAGCCAATATCTATTTAACATTCCTTAATATGTGTTGGAAACTATTTCATAGGAATAGTGGAATAAAAATATCCTTTTGAAGAATGAATTTGGGTTATCCTTAACCAACTATCATCCAATGTGATTTTGTTTTATAATGATATGTTAAGGTTTTCCAGAGTAGAATCATGTACTTAATACAAAATTTGTATCATAGTTATGAAGAATTGACTCATATAGTAATAACTCAGGACTTATTACATGGAATGAACATCCAAAGAATATCTCGTGTAATATCATAAATTCATAAATATAACTAATATTTTAATCACATTTATTTTTCATTTCAATGAATTAAAACAAATTATTGTTTCATTTAAAATTAAATTGCCTCATTTTCAAGTTTTTGGAACATTTAATATTTTTTATAAAAATGATTTAATTTTAAAATTTCATCATTTTAGCATTTTTTATTAATTTTATCAAAATCCTTCCCTTTTTGAAAGAATTGTAGGTTGTCCAGAATAATTAGAAAAATTATACACATTTAAATAACATAATAATGGGAAATAACAAGAACTTGGAAAATTATTTAATCTAGGTGTGATATCTTTCAACATTGGAAATTATGTAAAAATATATTTGAAGTACTCCCTATGATGAAAAAACCATTTTTGTGGCCAAAATTGATGTGTAGACCAATGTGTTAAATTAATTTATAGATTGGATATCTCAATTTCTTTGTCTTTAAAGCACACATAGGATGATTTTAGAGATATGTGAGATAATTTCCAATATATTTGGAGAATATATAACAACATTTTTTTATGTGAAGAACATTTTCCTTTGCATGTAGGTAATTTATATGAATATTTTTTATTTTTAAGAGGAAAGTAATAATATAACACTTCATTAATTTTTTTAAAGTAAATGGGTTTATGTATCAAATGAAGGGATAATTTTATGTTTTGTAGGGAAATTATTTTCATGTATCATCACCTTCTTGTTTTTTTTCAATGTAAACCAACTCACATTTCATAGATACTAATGATTTATTCTAAATGAAATTGAGTCACTCTATAATGAAAATTTGATAACATAAATTAAAAAATACATTTTTTTCTATCTCATTCCATTGTGATTTTAATACTTACTTGAAGGAATAATATGATGATCATATCCCACAATATATTTTATCAAACTGTAATGGATTCCCACCACTACTGCACAATTCAATGGATTTTTTCCAAGGGGATATTTGTTAAATTATATCTTCTATCCCTTGGTCTTTAAGAGTGATATTTTACAACATATTCATATGATCACTTGCTTTAGGTAAAAATGAATATCAACTATATAATACCATGTGATGATTACAAGAATAATATGGCTTAAATCCGCATAGAAAAAATCAAATATTAATTATATTGCTACCACATATAAATTTTCTACTTCTATATCATAAATTTAATAATTCTAGTACTACATGGAATAATTTATGTGCATAACCATACATTCATCAATATAATTTCACATGAACCACTAGAGCCTATTTGTATTAAGGGATGTAATTTTAAAAAATGGATACATTCAACTTTGTGTAGCGATATATGTTAACTACCTAAGATTATTGGATGATTCTCTTACTACATTTAATTTTATTGTTGTGTTTTCTTTCTTACACTACATCCCTTTCCATGTAGGGTAAAAAAGATTTTGTGATTAGGATTGCATAGACAATTAAATTATCAAAAATGGATTTTGATTACCAATAAGAATCCAATTTTTAGTTTCTTTATATTCCTTTTCAATGTTGTTGCATTTAATTAAGTGTAATATTTTTTATTTTTTATTTAATACTATTTAATACATATGGTGATATCAAATTTTCTCACCCAACATTATCATTCTTATATATGGTGTAATAATAAGGGTTTCATGTATATTTATCATGATATCCTCAATTAAATTTTTTTATGGAAATAGATCATTCTATATTTCTATAGAGTTCCATCCCTCAATTATGTCACACATGAGTAGTGTAGTGAGACACCACTGTTTATATTTCACTCTCACAAGAAGAATGATCTCTTTGTTGATATCATTACTGATTGAAGCTCTTATTCATTATATCTCATTGATTATATATAAAGGGATTCTAAATTATCTCACTAATCAAATTTAAGATAAATGGAAAATCAATATAGGATAATCATAACATATCAATTAGTGATCCAACCCCTAAACCAATAAACTTTTTCCACCTTCATAGAGAATTTTTTTTAAATTGACGTTATTTAATTTTTTTCTGAAATTTAATCAAATAAAAAAAACATTTCATTCATTTTTAGTAATTTTTAATATTCATAATTTCTAGTAATTTATTGTACAATACCTTTTTTTCTCACTATAATATATGTTAATAATACATAACTAATTTCATTATATACATCAAATGAAGGTTGTGTGAAACATTATGCACTATATTTGGTAGGGAATTGTCAAATTTTATTGTTCATAATTTTCAATAATCATTACAATTCTAGTCAAATTTACTCTCGTGATCTAGAGATTCATAGAACCATCCTTACTAAACATTTAAACATAAACTTGTGATTATATTTGTGAAAAACTTACTTAATACAGTTACTGTAATGTATAATTATTAATTTTAAATATAAAAACATTGAATAAAATATAAACCAAAACCATAAAGATTTATGAGCAGCTAAATTAAATATTAATATAAATAAAATTTCCCTAACACCATTATTAGTTCATTTAGAATTTGAAATATAATTAATTAAATTATTACTAATGTTTTATGGAAACTTTTCTGAATATCTCATCAAACATATCAAATAATTTACCTTTTCTATGATGGGAGTTAGGATTTTATCAAATGAATATTGAAGAGGAAGTAAAAGAAAATATTTGTGATATTTTATCAATAGAATCAACATGAAAGGTCTTTTGAAGAACTAACATACCTATATCATTAGGAAATTCATCTTTTACTCTTCATTGTATTATTAATGATGACCACATTAATATAAAACTTATGTTTTATTCCTTAGAGAGATTACATTAGTCAAAGGATCCAATTTTTAAACATGAGTATTATTATACAATAACAATGGTACTATTTGTAACAGCCTTTGATATTAAAAGTTCACTATGTTTGATAGAAAATACAGCCAACAACAGTAAGATTAAAAAAATGACGACATATTATTGATATTTTATTCTTCATATATGATCATTATGACTAACTATTAAATTATTGCATATGAATATGATTTATTATACTATGAAATATATTCCAATGATTTTTTCAATAAAATTGTATTTATGAATTCTTAAGAAATAAAAACTCAATCTTCAGTGAAGAAAATTATTAAATAAAATATATGTTTCCTTCGAAAATTGTTTGTATTATTTTTTGTGAGTAAATATTATCATTAATTATCACATATTTTATAATTTTATTAATTTTTTTCTTCAAATTATAATATTTAAATTAGAAAAGGGTGAAATTGTTGGATTTGTCAAGAAATAATAAAATATCACTGAGTTGTAAAATATATAAATTTTTTAAAAACATTCATTTATTTAAATAAATTGTTAAATTTAGAAGTACCATTATTCGTATAAATTTTATTTAAATGTTTCTTAATTATTAGTTATTCATATATAATCCAATTATCATATATCAATCAGGTTTATACTAAATTTTAGTGTAAATATTTTCTTAGTCTTAAAAATATTTTTTCCTTAAGACTAGTATTAAACTACAAAATAATTATCAATTTAAATTACATAAAATTAATCCTAATTAAAAGTTACTTAATATTTATATATATGTCAATTTAAATTCATATAATGATGATTTAAATTCATATTGTCAATATAAGATAATTTGTTTCTTGAAAATTCATTTTTTAGAAATCCACTTTTTTATCTTTCTTCTCTTTTATATTTTAAAATAAATATACAAATTCCGATAAATTAATTTTCCGAAATTGATTCTATAATTAGAACAATAAAATTTATATTATATAATAATCCCAACATAATTTTTTTCATAATGAATAGTGAAAATATTACAAAAATTGTAATTAAGGTGAAAAGATAAAATGGTAGAAGTGAGTAAGAATACAGTTAAAGAGGATATCATATGTTGAAAATGTTCCATCATTGTGGTATAGGTGTGTCCTAGACTTATTACTCATACCATCATTTATGTTTCTATTTTTGAGAAACTTCACTTGATAGTGACATCCCATTATTGTAGAGTTTTTTGAATTTATATAAATGTTGATGCTACTCAACTACAAATTGGCACCCTACCCTAACTACATTACACCTAAAAAATAAATTTTTAATGATAAAACCCTTATAAAATATCTCCCAACTATTATTTTCCACATTCTAGTGATTTTTCTTCCTAAAATACCATCTCAAGGGACCTTAATAAGGGATACAAAAGAGGATATTTTAAGAGAATATAATATTGTTTTTTGAGATCTTTAATTTACATATTCTTTTCCACATTAAATGGTTTCATAAAAATTCCAATATAATAGAAATATTATCTAATACATACTGATATGTAATTATGGTTATGACAAAATATTTACCCCTCTCTTCTTTTATCAAATTGGAATCAAAACCATCGCTCTTGTATACGTCAGACTACCACTTTTTGAGCCATTGTAAATTTTTTATATCATTTTCTATCATATATATAATTCATTATATATTGAATGTTTATATATGATATTAATAAAATATTAATCATTCCAAAAAATTAATATATATTATACCCCCTTGCTTTACCATCCTGTGAGAAACAATAGCACCATTTATGTGTAAAGTGGGCCACCACCTCAGGAAGTGATGTGATTTTATTTTAATTACCATTTAACATTGATTATATATTTAAGTGTATTTAAGAAAATAAAATAATATTTATAATATAGTTATGAAAATAATGATTTAATATAAAATTTAACTTCTTTTCAAATTTATCATTTAAAATGGAAATATTACACGTTTATATGTATGACCAACCATATTTGTGACTATAATGTATATCATTTTTCTTGACCAAAATTCTTATTTATAAAAATTATACCTTTTTATTTATTTTTTATATATATTATGGAATATTATTCCATTTTTCAATGTTAAACATATATTTCTTGTTTTTTAAATTATGAACTGAGTATCCAGAAAAATCCCAAGGTGGATATAAATAATTAAGTAATTAATAAAACCAATAAAATAAATGAAGTAATTGTTTAATTATAATTTATTAAGTAGGTAATATTTAGTTAATAAAAAATTTAATTACATAAGTTTTTCATACATGAGATAAAAGGAATACACGATAAAGTCTGGATATAAGCTAATGGTTTCAACTCAAAACATTCTTATTTGAGATAGATGTTATTTTATGCACAAAATTTATTTTTAATGTTTTTTATAATACCCATTTCAAAATAATAACTTTATTACTTCATACTTCATGATATTTTAATAATTTTTTTTTATTCATGGAATTTATGTTATAAAAGTTATCAATGTAGAATGGGGTTTTTTTTAAATTTCATATTAATCAGGCTTGTCTATGATTAAATTTCTATGTTAGGAAATTATTTTATCATGGTATAACAAAATATTTTAAATTTAGTACACATTTTTTTCTTTCTATTTTCATATAATATTAATAATCCCCTCTCCTTGGCACGTAAAAAATTTGAGAAAATGATTTTAAGAGAAGATGACTGCATTTTTTTCTTCAGTCAGAAGACCTTATTATTCCATATCCATGTTTTCTAAATATATATTCATGATTATTTTTATCATACGTCAAAATATTAATTAAATTATTTTTTACACATGATTTAATTTTTAAAAATTTGTTTGAAAGGAATATTTTTGTATTTTTCCAAATGAATCAATTTTATCCAATTTTTAACAGTGTTAATAGATTGTTTTTTAACCTACATGCCTTATACTAGATTAACTATCCTCATGAAAATTAAACCCCTAGGATAATTCAGTTTAATTTTAAATGGTTATTTTTAAAATAAAATTTTATATATAATGATTTTAAAATTTTTATATATTAACAATGTAAATTAATTGGGAAATGGGTATTCTATGAAGATATTTTCCATGTAATCTTTGAAATAAATTATTGTCAACTCTAAGATCCTTTTATTTTATATATTTATTCCAAAATTTGTATATATTCCTCTCACAAACATACCAGGTTCTACTCCCTTACGTTTATAAGCTAATACATTCTTCATAATCGTATATCATGTTACATCATTATGAAATTTCATTTGATCATGATATGAGACTAGATTATGAAACCCATTTTATTTCCATGGATAATTCTTCGGTTATTCCTTATTAATGATTTCCATTTGTGGAACACATAAATCCTGAACAAGTTATGATTGGTGAATCCCAATTTCACCAGGTTATTCCAATATATATTATACGATGTTTACGCCCAGATAGAGATCCAATGAATTGGGCAATGTTTTAGTCTCATGAGACATCGTGTATAGGATTCTGGAGCAAACATAATACATTATTGGAAACTGTCTACTATGTGATATTGTCTATGAATTTATACTATACTCAAATTTATTACATGTTATATGTTGTTTCCACATTTCCTATGTTTGAATAATCTCATGATACGATGTTATTTTGGTTAAACAACCTTATGATTACTCATGATCCCTAAATTTTATGATATCGTGTTATATGATTAACTAACATGTTATGTTTCAATATATTGTCCATCCCATTCATAGGATATTTATCTCACCCATTTTACCTATTTATTCTCTATGCTTTTCCATGAAATATAGGCACTCAAAATAATTTAGGATCTCAATTTGTAGAAGAGAATAAATAGATAAAATTTAGTCATTATTTTGTTTTATTATGAAAATTTTATTCATTAATCACTAGGACTCATGTTATTAGAGTTGTAATAAATTTATATATATGTTTAAAATCTTGTAATAATACGTGTGAATGGATTAAGTCACCATAGTTGGTATCTGAGAAAAGGTGTAGTCAACCTGTGGAAACTCTGATGAGAAAAAATTAGTGGGAACAAAAGGAAAATTTAAATGGATTTATGTATGAATATAACTATTTTTAATAGAATAACCATTAATTTTTGTGAAATATAGAGAGTGTGGATTAACGGCGAATACATTCTTATGGGGATACTACAAGTGAATATGGTCGTGGAACATCTGTACCTAGGGGTAATAACTCTGAAAAGGGTGAATCAATATATACATGATCGTGACGTGGTGCATGATAATGCACCTTATTATACACCTGGTTTGAAAATATTGGTGGTTATGATTTTTAAATTCACAGACTCTTTAAAACCATGATGAATTACGAGAATATATGAGAAATATGGAAGAAATAGGGGAATCATAACATGTCATAGGATTTTAACTCTATGTAACACCATAAGCTTCCATTGTGTGTTTCTATTTGAATAATACTATATCTTGTGATGTACGCAACATCGAGTTCAAGCGCACTATATCCTATTGAACTTGCCATTTTAAAAATAGTAATGAATAGTAATACCCACTTTTTGAAATTTTAAAAAAATTATTTTTCAAATTTTACTTCATTTTGGGATTGGTAATATCAACATTAATGTACGGTAAATTTTTGGTACATTTGTGATAATATTCATATTTTGATGAATAGTGATAATACTAGATTTTAATTAAAACATCTTTTTTAATCGAAATAATTTATTGTGATAAATAATAAATTTGAGAAGTTTTTAAGTATCATTATATTATTTTTTTTTATTTAATATAATTTAGTTCATTGGATGAAATTTCACTTATAAATTGTACATAAACGTATGTCAATATTTTGATAGTTTTTGACATCTTAAGAACCCACTAATTGGTTTTGAAATGGATAATTAATTATAAATTAATTTCTGCAACTTCTGTGTATTGAATTTGGAAAAATGTATTTAATATTTAGAATCATGAGTTCAAAATTTTTTAAATAGATATTTTTTAGACATTATGAATAGTTACTTCAGTAAAGATTTTATTTACCATGGTTAAAGGGTAAATTCGGTGAATAAGAGTAAAAAATAATATTATTATAATACTAAATAACCTAAACACCAATCCTAACCATGATGAAAGATACATGTCTGACCATGGGAATCCTTGGGTTGATTTGGGACCCCATAGTTCCACATGGGTGTGATAATGGAATTTTATATTAATTAGTACAAATTGTAGTAAAAAATAACATAAACATGTATCTTTTAATAAAAAAATATTATATGGGGTTATATAACTGATCTCTTAAAATATAAATATAAATTATAAATATATGAACATTTATTATATAAGGGTATTTTATTTATAATTTTTATACATTAAATAATTAAATTCACTTATGACACAATGATGATGCAGTAATTGCCTTATTATTGAATGATTAAAATAATTTATATTTTAAATTTACAAATAAATTTAAATTGAGACATTTGATGAATTTTACTATTTTTATAGTTAATAAGAAATGTTTTGGTGGATTAAATAATTTTTTTCAAAGTGTTAATATTGTTATGACATTCACAAAAACAAAATACCAAATAGTGTCAAAATTGACATAAATGAGTTTTTAAAACAAATACTATATTAATAATTGATATAATATTCATAAAAATATAAGGTTCAAAAAAAAGAATTAAATAATTTTAAATATGTCTATAATGAACCACATGAGGTTATCATGGATTCTACAGTGATTTTATTAAACAATTATTAAAATAATAGAAAAATACATGGTAAAAAGTTAAACTATTTAACTAAGAGTTAAATATAAAAGATAAGGTTATTATGGGGACCATAACCTATCTAAAACATATTGGTTGAGAGTATGTTTAACCATAACAACCTTATCCTCTAAATAAATCCATTTTGAGCCATTACAACCTGAATATTATTAAATAATAAATTAATATTTCAATATTTTCCTAAGGTGACCCTCACCTATCATATAAAAGGGTACTCCCCCTTCTCATAATTTCACACCTACAAAACCATTTTTCTTAGAAAACCCCAGATACGATATTCTCCCAAATACCCTCAATTCAACCTAGAGTCCTTACTTTGAACAAAATTCCAACCTTAAGAGCCCTTTTGATCAAATCAAAAGGAATCTCTTGAAAAGAGGTAATAATTTCATCGTCTCTTTCAAAGTTCTTTTCTTCTTCCACATCATATTTATTTTTTGTTTACATAGAAAAATAATAACTCCAGTACCTTATACATAATTTTATATTATTATTAAAATTTTACAACCATATTCATTATTTTATCCATCATATTAATGACAAAGTCTCCATATGTGTGTAGTTAGGGCTTAATATCTCCACATTGTGGTGTAGTTTGTTATTCAACACTTAATTATTTGGATGCGTATAATAATGAGTATAATTGATTTAAATAATAATTATATCATGTTAATAATTCATTATATATGATATTCCATCCAATAAGATAAGATTTCACTATTAATAGAATGATATTGTCGCTCGTGCGTACGTACGGATTACAGTCTCCATGAACGCAAAAAGATTCATTTCCCCATAGTAACCATTCCAAAATAATTTTTATTTTATGATTATAAATAATTTTTATGAACATAATATCATTCTATATATGAATCAAATACATCATATCCATAAAAAAATTACTAACATAACAAAACATATAATGTTAAACTAATCAGGTAATTCTCGAAATAATGATACTTGTGAAATATTATTAACAAAGAAATATTATAAGATCATATATGATATCATATTTAAATAATTAGTTCTTGAATAATTTAATATAAATTATTTTAATAAAATACAGAAGGTTAACATACCCTCTACCAAGGAAATGTACAAGGTAAGGGTTAATTTTACAATCTCTTTACCTATCAGAGGATGTTTATACCTAAGTATCTACTATGAATTATTCATCATCCACATCCATTGTTTATAAAAGTCTATTTCATAACATTTTTTATATTTCCTAGAATATGGAATAAAGTGATTTATAAATTTTTTTAATTTTTATACAATGTTTCAAAGGAATCATTATGTCTCTTTTGAAACAAGGTACTTCATAACCTTTTTGAAAAATTAAGTAAAAAATGTTTTTTCAACTAATACTGTGGGTGCAGCTATTTTCCAATGTTATAAAACATTCAAAGGGTCCCTTAAATGATTAAAATAATATTTTCCAATTAAATGTTTTCTTTTATAATTATGTGACTTTTAAATGATTTCAAAATTTCACTCAAATAGTTTTGATTTCATCTATGTCGACATCCTTTGATTTATATTACACGTGTTTAATGTTAATTTATTATGATAAAATCTTCCATATTTTATTGAAGGTTTTTGGATATTATTGTCTGTGATTTTGTAATTTTTATACCATTCATGGTTTATGGTTAATGTATTAGCATTTTTTATGATATTTGTTTTACAAATGTTTATGTTCTATTTGAATTTTTTCATATAAGGAATGCATTGGACTAATTAAGTGATAGGTGGAACCCACTATAGCACTTCTATGCATCAGTAGGTCTGATGTGGCAATCTAGTGTCTTGTCAGAAGGCATTGAAAAAATCTTATTTTTAGTCTTGGCATGAGGCCTTGACTATGAAGTTATGATATCCCGAATTAAAAATTCAATCATTATGAAATTATTTATTGATATTACATGTGACTATTAGAGTAGTATAATATCCATGTAATTAAGTAAATTTAATTATTTGATTTATATGTGCCAAATAATGCTGAAGTTAATGTTTAAAATGATTGTGTTTTAGTCTTATACATTGCCTTAAATGTTTATGCTAATTTTTCATAGTTTCTACTATAGTGTTATCTTTACTGAACATATGAGCATACCCCATTCTTAGGTTTTTTCCCAGGATGTGAAGAAGTATATAACGATTAACCTCTAGGGATAAGAAAAGGGATATGAGTGTGTTCAATTGGGGAAACAATATTATTTTTTATTATTTCATCATGTAATATAAAACATAATTATGTACCTAGTACTTCCAAGGATACTAAATTAATCAATATTTTGAGACTTGATCTCTTATGATCATGCCAATGTTATGTAATAATACACAGACTCTGGGTAACTGGGGTCAGGGAAATACAGTTTGTATCAGAGGAACTTTAGTACAATCCTTGAAAGATATATTAAGAAATAATTTGATTAGGGAAAATTACTCTAAGACATACATTGAGTTTTATTATAGAATAACTTCGTATAATTTTGGTAATGTAGATATTTTTTGAGTTTTCCAAGTGATACATCCTTGTCTGGATATGAGTAGGTAAGGGTTGATTTGGAATAGATGTACCTAGGAGTGAAAAATATGACAAGTAGTATCAAGCATGACCCAGGGAAGCCTAGTACTCAACAACGGGCCATGCTACACACTTAGTTATGACACTCCTGGGGGATATGCTTAGGATAATTCACACTTTCTTTAAAAACCATTATTAAGGAATTATGAGTCAATAATTCCTAAAAGAATACACTTTTTTTATGATTATGTATTATATGTATAAACTTTTTAATATATTATAGGTATTCTACTAGTTTGGAATTATGTATTGCGAATCACAAACTAATCTATTGTATACCATTGATTAGAAATGGTTCCTGATGGAAGAAATTGAAACCATATCAATGCACATAATCCATGTAGAGATTTACCTCCAAGTCAGGATAATTATAGTGGAGTTGGTGATGAAACCAATGCTTAACAAAGTGTACCCATACTGGGAAAACTCACCCAGGTTATGAATAATTACCTTACACTTATGGAGTATACTTATCCACAATGAGGATTACCAATGTGAGAAAAATTCATGAAGAAACAACCACCAAAAATCTATAGGACTATAAATCCATTTGTAACTGACCTATGGATAAGTTCCATAGAGAAATTATTTCATGCTTTGGAGAGTAGCGAAATGGGAAAAAGTTCTCATGATAGTTCATCACCTCACGGGAGATACTGATCAATGGTGGTTGTTAATTAAAAACACAAAGGAAAATGAAGAAGTATCAAATATGGAATGAAAGGTGTTTAAGGGGATTTTCATAGAAAAATACTTTTCTCGTGTCGATCAAGAGAATATGGAAAGACAATTTCTAAGAATGAGGAAAAAGGAGGGTGATAATGTTGCAAAGTATGAGGCTTACATTACAAGGTTAACAAGGCATGCAACAGATTATATATGTAACACAAGGAGTAATATTGATCGATTAATTAATTTGTCTAAATCATTTATCCATTGAGAATTAGTATAAAAATAATTCTCATCATATATTTTATCATTTGCTATCAAGACAGAAAAGGAATTATCTCTGCCATACGACCTTAAATCAAAGAAAGAGAATAACAGATCTATTGAACACTATGGAAATGGAAATAAGGGGAATAATGGAATTGTTGAATTTCCCTCTTGTAGTAAATGTGGGAAGAAATACCCCAGTATATTCCTGAAGGGAATATAAATCTATTACAAGTGTGGTGAAAATTCCACCATGCTCGTGATTGTTAGGGAAAAGAAAGAGGATGTCAATGTCAAATTCTACAATTGTAGATTATTGAAGCATTATGCTTAGTGCTAAGGAAAATAACCCCAGAAAAGTCCAAGGGAGAAAGGCCAAGATTATGTGATCACTAATGCTGAGGTTGAAGCTTAGAATGACGCGGTGGAAGGTAATTTTATTGTTTCCTCAAATTTAGCCAATGGTTTATTTGATTCTGGATCATCACATTATTTCATATATACCCAGTTTTCTAAAAAAATTAGATATTTTCAATCTGATTTAATAAGGGAGTTGTCTGTAAATAATGTTATGGGATGTATCATTGTAGCAATGTTTTGTGAATCTGTTCCCATTGGGGTATATAAACCTACTTTATTTTTTGATCTCATCGTCATACCCATGAATGAATTTGATATAGTCCTCAGAATAGATTCTATTTCGGACCACGATGTGAAAATTTATTAAAATAAAAAGTAGGATACGATTTTTGATGATAATAAGGAATACCATATCTTTAGAGAAAAAACGTCACCATCATGATTCTCATCTAGATCCACCCCCATTAGCTATAATAAATTCAATTATTGGGGAGGAAGTGAATGAAATAACTATGGGAGAGGAAAGGAATGTTCAAATAGAGGATGTACTTATTGTGCAAGGACATTTCCATGTATTTGTAGAGGATTTACCTGGACATCATCTAGAATAACAAATTAAATTTTCCATTGATTTAATTCTTGGTTCAAGGCCACTATCGAATACCATTAATAGAATGTTCACGGTGGAATTAGTGGAACTAATGAGAAAACTGGAGGATTTGAGTAATAAAGGATTTATTCACCCTAGTGTTTCTCCATGGGGACACCTATTCTTCTTGTTATGAAAAATGAGGGATCTAGAAGGTTGTCCATTGACTGCATGGAGATCAATGTTATAACAATAAAGAACAAGTACCCCTACCTTGCATTTATGATTTATTCAATGAACTTAATGATGCTTAATATTTTTCAATGATTGACCCTCAATATGGATATCATCAGTTGTGTGTAAAGAAGGAATACATTCCAAAAAACAGCATTTCGAACCAGGTAAAGGCATTACAAGTTTACAATAATGCATTTTGGACTAACTAATGCACCCTCAATTTTCATGGATCTAATTAATAGTGTTTTCAAGGAATATATTGATGAATTTATAGTGGTATTTATTGATGATATATTGGTATAATCCAGAATCTATGAATGTCATGAGAATCACTTGTTCACTATTCCCAATTCCATTAGAATAAATATATTATTTGGGATTTTTAGAAAGTAAGAATTCTGACATTAGGAGATTTATTTTCCTTGCCATATTGTCTCTAGGGATGGAATCTCTAGAGACCCTTCTAAGACAAGAGCAATACCGGAATGGCCTTCCTTGACGATTATAAATCTGGTACACAATTTTATTGTTTAAAAGGTTATTATCAGCTTTCATCTAGAATTTTTACCAATTAGATACCCTATTAACCAAGGTCGCATGTAAAAGAATAAAATTTTATTGAAAAAATAGTGTGAATAATGTTTTGATGAATTGAAGAAATGATTATCCAATTCTCTTACGTTGAATATACCATTGGGGAATGATGGGTTTTTTTATTTATATTAATTCCCCAAAGAAATCACTTTGTTGTTTCCTTATGCAGAATGATATAGTTATTGTCTATGCGTCACGACAACTAAAAATTCATGAAAAAAAACTATCCATCTAGTGATCTTGAGTTATAAGTTGTAATCTTTACTCTAATAATATGAAGACACTATCTAAATGGTGAAAAATGTGAGATATATATTGATCACAAGAGTTTGATGTATATTATCACATAGAATGAAAAAAACATGAGGCACATATGATAGCTTGAACTACTCATGGATTATAATTGCACTATGCACTACCACCCGAGGAAGGAAAATAAGGTGGAAGATGCTTTGAGCAGGAAGGATCATGGTGTTTTGAACAAAATAAGAGTTTAAAGGGATCATATGTTCATGGATCTAGTAAATATGGATACGTGAATAATCATGGAAGGTGAAACATCAATACTTTTTCAAATTGTTTCCCATCCATCATTACTAGAAATGATAAAAAGTTATTATACTGATGATGAGGTGTTTCAGAGGAATAATAAAGAAGTTAATGATTGGAGATTGATTGACTTAATATATAAAGATGAAATATTGAAATTTGGGAAGAGACTCTATGTTCCTAACAAACCTTATTTAAAATGGAATTTTTGGATGATTTTCATCGCACAAATTACCATATATTCCAGTGTAGAACAAAGATGTATAGAGATTTGAAGAAACATTTTTGGTGGGAAAAAATGGAGAGGGATATTGCTGATTATGTGTCAAGATGTATGGTTTGTCAACTGGTGAGGGATGTAAGAAACTTCATAGATGATTCATGAAACCTCTTACAATAATTGAGTGGAAATGGGATGATATTATTATAGAATTTTTCATGGGGCTACTAAAGGCTCCAAGAAGGAATGATGAAATATGGGTCATTGATGATAATCTTACCATGACATCACATTTTATTACTATTATAGAGGATTTACAGCATGAAAATTTAATAATAATATATATTAATTATGTAGTTAGACATAATGGAGTACCCCTATAGATTGTTTCTGATCGTGATCCCCATTTTACATCCTGATTCTCGAAAAGTCTGTCAAAGGCCCTGGATACTAAACTTCTTTTGAGCACATCCTACCACCCTCAAACTGATGGAAAATTATATTGGACTATTAAATCCATAGAACACATGTTGAGATCTTGATCAAATGACTTTCAAGGTATGTGGGATCAATATTTTCCTCTAGTATAATTTTCCTATAACAATAGCTTCCATGAAAGTATTTAAATGGCACTATATGAAGCGTTAAATGGAATTAGATTACACAAAACAACTTGTTGGGATGCTATTGGTTAAAGAAAACATGTTGGCCGAGAACCTGTTGAGGAATCAATAGATAAAGTGACGATTTTTCAAACCCACATCAAAGAAGCTTAAATTATGGAAAAGAGCTATGCCGATAACTAAAAGATGGATTTGGGATTTCACATAGGAGATCGAGTTTTATTGGAGGTATCTCCATGGAAGGGTGTTATACAATTCAGTAAGAAGGGTAAATTATGTTCCAGGTAAATCAGACCATCGAAATTATAGAACTAATTGGAGTTGTATCTTACTATTGGTCAATGCCTACATCTTTCTACAATATTCATGATTAGTTCTATGTATCACTGTAGAGAAAATACATGGATGACCCAATGCATGTTCTCACCTATGAAGAAGTTGAAATGGAACCTGATCAGTCTTTTTGTGAAGATCCTATCAAGATTCATGATACTGGAGAACAAGTTCTAATAAATCAGACTACTTGTCCGATAAAAGTTCTATGGAGAAACCATAAGATGGAAGAGGAAAAGAGGCAACCCAAGAAACTTAGGATAAAGAACCACCTCAATATTTTTATGCACTAGTATTATAGAAATTTAGAAGATGAAATTATTTTAAGGAGGGATGAATGTAACACCCCAAGATTCCATGGTACTGTTCTCTTTTAATAATTCAATAGCTTGTGATGTACGCAACATCGAGTTCAAGCGCACCGCAACCTATCAAACTAGTCATTTTAAAAGCAGTTATCAATAGTAACTTCCACTTTTTAAAATTTTATAATTTTTTTTTCTAATTGGACTTCATTTTTGGATTTGGAATATCAGAATTAGCTCAGGGTGATATTTTGGTACTTCTCTGATAACTTTCATATTTTGACAAATAGTGAAAATACTAAATTTTAACTAAAAACAACCTTTTTAATAGAAATAAATTATAGTGTTAAATTATACACTTTAGTGATTTTAAGTTATCATTAGATTATATTTTTATCATTTTATATAATGTTGGTCGTTGGATGTAATTTTACATATAAATTGTACATAAACATATTTCTATGTTTTGATATTGTTTACTTCTTAAAAACCAGAATATTGATTTTGACAATAGAAGTTAAATTAAATTAATTTCACTAACTTCTAGTTTTTGAATTTGGAAAAATTGATAAAATATTTTGAATCTGGAGGTCCAAATTTTGTAAATAGGTAAAAAAAATTAGACATTATAAATAGTGACTTCAGTAAATATTTTATTTACCATGGTTAATGGGTAAATCTGATAAATAAGTGTAAAAAATAATATTATAATAATAATAAATTACCCCAAAACATGTCCTAAAACTATTTAATGATACATATCCTACCATGGGCATCCTTAGGTAAATTTTGGGACCCCATGGAGCCACATGGGTGTGATAATGGCATTTTATATTAATTTATGTAAAGTAACGACAAAAATAACATAAACATGTATCATTTGGTAAAACAATATTTATATGGGGTTATATAATTGATTTCTCCAACAATAAATATTAATTAGAATTATAAAAATATTTACTATGTAATGGTATTTTATTTATAATTTTTAGACATTAAATAATTAAATGTATTTAGGACAAAATGATGATGCTGTAATTACCTTATTAATGAATGATTAAAATAATTGATATTATAAGTATCCAAATAATGTAAATTGTGACATTTGATGCATTAAATTAATTTTATAGGTTAATATAACATGTTAGGGTTGATTAATTTTTTTTCAAAGTGATAAAGTTTTAATGAAGTTTACAAAAATAAAATACCAAATAATGTCAAAATTTACATAAACCAGTTTTTATAACAAATTCTATATTATTAATTGATATAATATTCATAAAAATAAAATATTCTGGAAAAAGACTTCGATAAGTTATATATTTAAATAATTAACCACATGGGGTTCTATTGGATGTTTATAGTATGTTTATTAACCATTTATTATAATAATACAAGAATACATTGTAGAAGTTAAACTATTTAACTAATAGTAAAATCTAAAATATATGGTTAATATGGTGACCTAAACCTATCTAAAACCTATTTTTGAGAGAATTTCGACCCATAACTACCTTATCCTCAAAATAAATGTATTTTATCCATTATAAAATTAATATAATTGTATAATCAAATAATATTTCATGTTTTTCCTAATGTGACTGTCACCTCTCTTATAAAAGGGTACTCCCCTTTCTCTTAATTTAATACCTCCAAAGAAATTTGTCTCAGCCAAAACCTACACAAATATCCTCCCAACTATAATCAATTTAACCTATTGGCCTTACATTGATCATAATGACAATCTATGGGCCTTTTTTGATCAAATCAAAAGGAAGCACTCGAAGAAAATGTAATAATTTCATCACATTTTTCAAACTTCTTTTCTTCTCCCACATTATATTTCATTGATGTTTCTATAATAAAATAATAACTCAGTACCTTCTACATACATTGATTACAAATATGGTACAACTATTTTAATTATTCTTTCCATCTTATGAATGACAATGTCACCAAACATGTGTACGTACATCTTACCGTCTCCACATCGTGGTGTAGTTTGTTATTCAACACTTCATCATTTTTATGGGTATAATAATGAGTATAATTGATGTAAATAATAAAATAAAAAAGTTAATTATTCTATATATAAGATATAATATCCAATTACATACAATTTGACCATCAATAGAATGATATTGTCGCTCGTGCGTACGTACGAATTACTGTCTCCACAAACATGAAAGGATACATTTCCCTAACGTAACCATTCAAGAGTAATTTTAATTTTCTGTTTAAAAATAATTTTTAAGAACAAAATTTCATTCTGGATATGAGTCAAATACATCCTATCCCTAAAAAACATGACTTATGTAACAAAACATATAATGGAAAATGAATCAGTTAACACACGAAACAATGATACTACTAACATATTATTAATGTAACACCCCGAGATTTTATGAAAAATATTCTTTTTAATTTCACTAATGTCTTGTGTTGTACGTTGCACCAAAAGGAGCTTGCACAACACGCATCCTTGACTTGCCTTGCACGCAATCGCGACATTCCTCGATAGCGTGTGTAGTACATAATACTGAGTTTCACTAAACAACGATATGCTATTAAAATATTATTAAAACTAGCCATTATGAATAGTAATAACCACCTTTTAAAATTTTAGATATTTTAGCTCTCAAAATGGATTTTATTTTTGGATTCGGAGTATCGAATTTAGCCTAAGGTGAAATTTTGGTGATTTTCGGATAACATTCATATTTTGATGAATAGTGAAAATTACTAAATTTTAGTTAAAAACGACTTTTTCAATAAAAATAATTAATAGTGATAAATTATTAATTTGAGTGGTTTTAAAGTATATTTAGAATATATTTTTACAATTTAATACAATGTTGGTCATTGGATGTAATTTCACATTTAAACCAGACATAATCAAGTGTCAATCTTTTGATAGATATTGTTTCTTAAAAACACGCTATTTATTTTAACAGCAGGATTTAATTATAAAATTAATTAATGCAATTTCTATGTTATGAATTTGGTAAAATAGACTACATTTTTGAATTTGTAATATGAAATATAGCTTAGGATGAAATTTTGGCATTGTTCTGAAAAACATCAATTTTTTGATGAATAGTGAAACTACTAAGTGGTAGTTAAAAAACTAATTTTTTCATAAAACATAATTTTACCTCTTCTGTGAATGGAATTTCAAAAATCCGAGAGGCACGGTTGATGTCAGTAAGTAAAATGAGGTTCAATGAGATGAAAATAATTTTTGGTGAATAGTAACTTTTTACTTTTATTTACCACGGTTAAAAGTAAATAGTGTAATTAAGGGTAACAATGATATTATTATTACCCTAACACATGTCCTAATTCTATTGGACAAGTTTAATTCGACCCAAAACAAGCTTAGGAATATAATATGACCATTTAGGCCCACTTGGATTAGATTAGGACATTTATTATTATTTAATTCAAAGAAGAGTTAAAAGAGTCAAAATCAAAGTTTATTTACTAAAACATTTTTAATATAGGGTTGTACATAAGATAAATTCGATTGTAAATATTCATTAGAAATCTAAAACGATTTCCTACATGATGGTGTTTTATTGATAATTTATAGACATCATATAATATAATTTATTTATGACACAAAGATGATGCAGTAATTATCTTATTGATGAAATATTGACATAATTGATATTATAAATACCAAAATAAATGTAATTTTATACTTTTTATGAATTACACTAATTTTCTAGGTTACTATGATATATTAGTATTAATTTAATCAACTTGGTTCGAACATAGAATTCTGTTATGACTTTCAAAAAAATCATATATCAAATAGTGTCAAAATTGACACAAAATAGTTTTTAAATCTAATATTATATTATTAATTGTTATTTTATTCCTAAAAATCTAAGGTTCGGCCAAATGACTTAGATAAGGATATATGTATTAATAATATACAATTTGGGGATCTTGTGGCATGTTATAGTAATTGTATTAACCATATAGTGAAAGAAAACAAAAATGCATGGTAAAAGTTAAATTATTTAACTTAGAGTTAAATCTAATTGATAAGGTTAAAATAATACCCTAAACTTGTCTAAATCCTATTGGATGATAGGATTTCGACCCATCCCCACTTTAGCTTCGAAATAAGACCCTTTGGAACCATTATAAACCGATTTTGACTTTAATATAAAATAAAATTTTGAGATATTCCTAAGGTGCCCCTCTCCTCTCTTATAAAAAGGCACCTCCTTCCCCTCCTCCTCACACCAATTTGAGCACTCAAGCTCGGCCAACCCCTGACAAAATCTCTTCTCCACTTCCATAGAAACATCCTAGAGGTTCTGGTCTTCCTAAAAGACCAATTTTAGTGCCCTAAGAGGAGGTCTCAAAGAGGCGCTTCAAAGAAGAGGAGGTTCAGACATTTACAAAGCAAGTCGGTGCCAAGGTAAGGGAAATATCACAATCTCATTTTTATCCGAGATTTTTTATACTTTGGTATTTACTGGGGTTTATTTTATCATCCACATCCATGTTTACTCAATATGTAATATTATTTCCATCCATATACAATTTTTTTAAATCCAATTTTACCCTTTGGTGAGTTTTTAGTAAAAGATATAAAAGGAATCTTTTGACGTTTTTCGTACGAGGTACTTTTTAACTTTTCCGACAAAAGTAAGAGAAGAATGTTTTTTTAACTTATACAGCAAGAATGTATTTTTAAAACATTATTTCAAAGAATCTTCCTTTACAAGTTTTTAAATTTATTTTTAATCAACTTCTTTTAGATTGAAATTGTATGACATGTTAAGAAAGGAAAAGTGTTTTTAAAGTAGAAAGGATATTTTCCTAAAGAATGAAGATCAAGTGTTTTATCAAAATTATTTTCCATCTAAGATAATAAAGGATTATGTTTTTATCCCTATTATTACATTGATTTTATTATGTTGTGATGGAATTATTTTTATGAATTCTTTTATCGTATATGAATTGTTTTATGATGTCATGATGTTTAAGAATCCCATTTTTGTTACATGTGTTATGCGATGATGTATGATTTATGATTATGTGGCACACATAAGAAAGGATTAATTATGAGATGGTTGGGACCTATATCTCCCTCCAATGCATTGGGTAAAGATTTTATATCTCATGAGATAGACAGTGCTGGAACGGTAGGTTATACCGGTTCAGTGAAACAGGACTGAAACGAGGGTTACTCGATTCAGAAAGGGACTTTGTCCACTAAGATAGTCTTGGCAATGAGTCTTGACTAACAAGAAATGATTCTCTATGATTATGTGTGAATGCCACAAAGTTTCATGTTTTAGGTTATGATTATTGTGATTACATTTCACTGCCATGATTTACCCCATGCTATGAAATTATGATCTCTTTTGCAGGTTAAGATTTCCAAAAGTTATGTGCTTATGTATATAATGTGATTGATATTTCTTTTGTTTACCCTTACTGAGCATTTGAGATCACCCTTTTATGTTTTCTTTTCCCCAGGATATAAAGAAACGTTTTAGGTAAAAAAAGTAAGATCTTTATGGGAGATTTTTAAGATCTTTCACCACGATTAGAAGATTATATTCCGAGTTTCCAAAGAAACTAAACTATTACGATCCTTGTGTGTGTGTTTTTTATTATGTACTAAGTATTCCGAAAATGTAATGTAATGTCCATGTACGTCAAGATACGGGTCTCTACAGTTGGTATCAGAGGAAAGGTTTAGTCAACCTTTGGAAACTAGGATGCGAAAACGTTAGTGAGATCCCTAGAGATATTTCTACGGTATGTCTAGGGATGTCCTTAAGGTTAAGTATACGTATAAGTTATAGTACTATAAATACACTAATGATCATAGAATTAAACCTAAGATGTTAGATATTGAGGATACTCCCCCTTTATTATGTTGTTTTCTCTAGCATGATTTTTGCCTCTCACAATATTCTTTTTGTGTTTTAGTTAATGGAGGGAACCCGAAGGAATTCGGTTAACATTGAATCCAATGGAAAAATTGGTGACTATGAGCAACAAAATTGTGTAATTCCTAGAGAGAAAGATATTGTGATTATGCCGAATCAGTCATCGCGATATATGATTAACAAGGTGAAATTTAGTGGTATGCCTAATTCATCAAAGAAGAGGAAGATAAACTATTATTCATGTTCTCATGTTGAGGAGCATAAAGAAAGGAAGATTGAGATTTCTAAAGAAGGGAAGAAAGAACCTTGAGGAATACCTCAAATGGAGGGACCGATGTTATCTGTGTGGAGAAAAGGGTCATAGAGTGACAGACTGTTATGGAGTTCAATGTCTTATTTGTAGAGAACATGGGCATTACCCAACTCAATGCTCGGACCTAAAAAGGTACTTCTAAATCAAGGAAGGACTTATTCCAGGACAATCATTGAAGTGGCTGGACTGAAGTGTTTATGTATTGGTATTCAAGAATAATGTTGTTAAGGTACTTTTATGGTGTATTGAAATATTTATGTATTGGTATATTGTGGTTTTCAATAATTTTAAGGTACCGGTAACCATGAAAAGTGATTCAAATATTTTGGAAAGTATATGATATGCGCATAATGAAGGGATAAGGAGAAAATGAAATGTTTGACAGTAATCATGAGCTCATGATTGATATAAGGACTAAGTGATATCATTGTTTGATTATAAAGAATTTTGAGGATTTTGGTATGCGGAAAGTGTTAACGTTAACTGCATTCATGTTTTCACTAAGGTTCAGTGGGTATTCAAGAGAATACATGATTAAGGACTTTGAATGTTTAGAATGTGACCAACAAGACATATCTTATGATATATGGGGATCAACGATGGTATTAAATCTCTGGTAATTGTTTTCACTATATTATGATAGTGGACTGCAGTATTATGGGTAAGCCTAAAGATTGGAATGAATTATGTTGGGCATAAGTTAGTATTGTTTAAGGATAGAAGTTTTTTTTAGAAAAAAGACAACCTGCAGGACGGGCGACAGCCCATCGCGTCGGACAAGGCTGTGGGAATCGAACCCACAACTGAAATGCGACTGGCCTTTATCACCTACCACTGGCCTACAGGAAGTCCATGTTTAGTAGAAACTAGTTTTATTTTACTAAGCGGTATGATATATGAAGTATAAGTTCATTTTTTGGAACCATATACGATTAATCTAACCATAAGATGAACTTATAACTTTTCAAACCTTTTGTTTGAGACAGATGGAATGACCCATCATTCTATTACATGATCTGCTAACACATCACGAATAACAAATTCAACTTCATTTATTTAAGATATGAAGTGGAAATTGTTCAAGGCACGAACAACAGTGAGATTGTACCAAAATAAAGTAAGTATTTATTCTAATTCAAATTTTCAACTTTAGGGAAATGATCTTGAAAACCAAAAATGTTGTCCTTGTGATCTTATACCTGATGAATCAGATGGTACCTTATATCATCACAAATCTATGGATTTGTGATTACTGGATTTTCCATAGCCATGTTCTCTACCACTCTCCATCAGAACGTGATGGTTAGATTTCTCTTCCATATCCATATTTTTACCTATGTGGAAACCCAGCGATTTGTTTATTTGGGTAACCATTACGTTTCATACTTTCGTTTTTAAAGATTGGTTTGGTATTCCTTTTTACGATGTGGGTTTCTATTAAAGAAACTTTCGAATAGTAAACCATTTATAACCCCGACGAATTTCGAGGGCGAAATTCATTTCAAGGGGGGTAGAATGTAAAACCCCGAGAGTTTATGAAAAATATTCTTTTTAATTTCACTAATGTCTTGTGTTGTACGCTGCACCAAAAGGAGCTTGCACAACACACATCCTTGACTTGCCTTGCACGCAATCATGACCTTCCTCGATAGCGTGTGTAGTACGTAATACTGAGTTTCACTAAACAACGATATACTATTAAAATATTATTAAAACTAGCCATTATGAATAGTAATAACCACCTTTTAAAATTTTAGAAATTTTACCCTCAAAATGGACTTTATTTTTGGATTCGGAGTATCGAATTTAGCCTAAGGTGAAATTTTGGTGATTTTCGGATAACTTTCATATTTTGATGAATAGTGAAAATTACTAAATTTTAGTTAAAAACAACTTTTTCAATCGAAATAATTAATAGTGATAAATTATTAATTTGAGTGGTTTTAAAGTATATTTAGAATATATTTTTACAATTTAATACAATGTTGGTCATTGGATGTAATTTCACATTTAAACCAGACATAATCAAGTGTCAATCTTTTGATAGATATTGTTTCTTAAAAATACGCAATTTATTTTAACAGCAGGATTTAATTATAAAATTAATTAATGCAATTTCTATGTTATGAATTTGGTAAAATAGACTTCATTTTTTAATTTGGAATATGAAATATAGCTTAGGATGAAATTTTGGCATTGTTCTGAAAAACATAAATTTTTGATGAATAGTGAAACTACTAAGTGGTAGTTAAAAAACTGAATTTTTCATAAAACATAATTTTACCGCTTCTGTGAATGGAATTCCAAAAATCCGAGAGACACGGTTGATGTCAGTAAGTAAAATTTTGTTCAATGAGATGAAAATAATTTTTGGTGAATAGTAACTTTTTACTTTTATTTACGACAGTTAAAAGTAAATAGTGTAATTAAGGGTAAAAATGATATTATTATTACCCTAACACATGTCCTAATTCTATTGGACAAGTTTAATTCGACCAAAAACAAGAATAGGAATAAACTATGACCATTTAGGCCCACTTGGATTAGATTAGGACATTTATTATTATTTAATTCAAAGAAGAGTTAAAAGAGTCAAAATCAAAGTTTATTTACTAAAACATTTTTAATATAGGGTTGTGCATAAGATAAATTCGATTGTAAATATTCATTAGAAAGATAAAAAGATTTACTACATGATGGTATTTTATTTGTAATTTATAGACATCAAATAATTTAATTTATTTATGACACAAAGATGATGCAGTAATTATCTTATTGATGAAATATTGACATAATTGATATTATAAATACCAAAATAAATGTAATTTGAGACTTTTTATGAATTACACTAATTTTATATGTTACTATGATATATTATTGTTAATTTAATCAACTTGGTTAGAACATATAATTCTGTTATGACTTTCAAAAAAATCATATATCAAATAGTGTCAAAATTGACACAAAATAGTTTTTAAATCTAATATTATATTATTAATTGTTATTTTATTCCTAAAAATCTAAGGTTCGGCCAAATGTCTTAGATAAGGATATATGTATTAATAATATACAATTTGGGGTTCTTGTGGCATGTTATAGTAAGTGTATTAACCATATAGTGAAAGAAAACAAAAAGACATGGTAAAAGTTAAATTATTTAACTTAGAGTTAAATCTAATTGATAAGGTTAAAATAATAACCTAAACTTGTCTAAATCCTATTGGATGATAGGATTTCGACCCATCCCCACTTTAGCTTCGAAATAAGACCCTTTGGAACCATTATAAACCGATTTTGACTTTAATATAAAATAATATTTTGAGATATTCCTAAGGTGCCCCTCTCCTCCCTTATAAAAAGGCACCTCCTTCCCCTCCTTCTCACACCAATTTGAGCACTCAAGCTCGGCCAAACCCTGACAAAATATCTTCTCCACTTCCATATAAACATCCTAAAGGTTCTGGTCTTCATCAAAGACAAATTTTAGTGCCCTAAGAGGAGGTCTCAAAGAGGCGTTTCAAAGAAGAGGAGGTTCGGACATTTACAAAGCAAGTCGGACCTAAGGTAAGGGAAATATCACAATCTCATTTTTATTCGAGATTGTTTATACTTTGGTATTTACTGGGGTGTATTTTATCATCCACATCAATGTTTACTCAATATGTAATATTATTTCCATCCATATACAATTTTTTTAAATCCAATTTTACCCTTTGGTGAGTTTTTAGTAAAAGATATGAAAAGAATCTTTTGTCGTTTTTCGTACGAGGTACTTTTTGACTTTTCTGACAAAAGTACGAGAAGAATGTTTTTTTAACTTATACAACAAGAATGTATTTTTAAAACTTTATTTCAAAGAAGCTTCCTTTAAAAGTTTTCACGTTTATTTTTAATCAACTTCTTTTAGTTTGAAATTGTATGACATGTTAAGAAAGGAAAAGTGTTTTTAAAGTAGAAAGGATATTTTCCTCAAGAATGAAGATCAAGTGTTTTATCAAAATTATTTTCCATCTAAGATAATAAAGGATTCTGTTTATATCCCTATTATTACATTGATTTGATTATGTTGTGATGGAATTATTTTTATGAATTCCTTTATCGTATATGAATTGTTTTATGATGTCATGATGTTTAAGAATCCCATTTTTGTTACATGTGTTATGCGATGATGTATGATTTATGATTATGTGGAACACATAAGAAAGGATTAATTATGAGATGGGTGGGACCTATATCTCCCTCCAATGCATTGGGTAAAGATTTTATATCTCACGAGATAGACAGGGCTGGAACGGTAGGTTATACCGGTTGAGTGAAACAGGACTGAAACGAGGGTTACTCGATTCAGAAAGGGAATTTGTCCACTAAGATAGTCTTGGCAATGAGTCTTGACTAACAAGAAATGATTCTCTATGATTATGTGTGAATGCCAAAAAGTATCATGTTTTAGGTTATGATTATTGTGATTACATTTCACTGCCATGTTTACCCCATGTTATGAAATTATGATCTCTTTTGCAGGTTAAGATTTCCAAAAGTTATGTGCTTATGTATATAATGTGATTGATATTTCTTTTGTTTACCCTTACTGAGCATTTGAGCTCACCCTTTTATGTTTTCTTTTCCCCAGGATATAAAGAAAGGTTTTAGGTAAAAAAAAGGAAGATCTTTATGGGAGATTTTTAAGATCTTTCACCACGATTAGAAGATTATATTCCGAGTTTCCAAAGACACTAAACTATTACGATCCTTGTGTGTGTGTTTTTTGTTATGTACTAAGTATTCCGAAAATGTAATGTAATGTCCATGTACGTCAAGATACGGGTCTCTACAGTTGGTATCAGAGGAAAGGTTTAGTCAACCCTTGGAAACTAGGATGCGAAAACGTTAGTGAGATCCCTAGAGATATTTCTACGGTATGTCTAGGGATGTCCCTAAGGTTAAGTATACGTATAAGTTATAGTACTAGAACTACGCTAACGATCATAGAATTAAACCTAAGATGTTAGATATTGAGGATACTCCCCCTTTATTATGTTTTTTTCTCTAGCATGATTTTTGCCTCTCACAATATTCTTTTTGTGTTTTAGTTAATGGAGGGAACCCAAAGGAATTCGGTTAACATTGAATCCAATGGACAAATTGGTGACTATGAGCAACAAAATTGTGTAATTCCTAGAGGGAAAGATATTGTGATTATGTCGAATCAGTCATCGTGATATATGATTAACAAGGTGAAATTTAGTGGTATTCCTAATTCATCAAAGAAGAGGAAGATAAACTATTATTCATGTTCTCATGTTGAGGAGCATAAAGAAAGGAAGATTGAGATTTCTAAAGAAGGGAAGAAGAACCTTGAGGAATACCTCAAATGGAGGGACCGATGTTATCTGTGTGGAGAAAAGGGTCATAGAGTGATAGACTATTATGGAGTTCAATGTCTTATTTGTGGAGAACATGGGCATTACCCAACTCAATGCCCGGACCTAAAAAGGTACTTCTAAATCAAGGAAGGTCTTATTCCAGGACAATCATTGAAGTGGATGGACTGAAGTGTTTATGTATTGGTATTCAAGAATAATGTGGTTAAGGTACTTTTATGGTGTATTGAAATATTTATGTATTGGTATATTGTGGTTTTCAATAATTTTAAGGTGCCGGAAACCATGAAAAGTGATTCAAATATTTTGGAAAGTAGATGATATGCGCATAATGAAGGGATAAGGAGAAAATGAAATCTTTGACAGTATTCATGAGCTCATGATTGATATAAGGACTAAGTGATATCATGGTTTGATTATAAAGAATTTTGAGGATTTTGGTATGCGGAAAGTGTTAACGTTTAACTGCATTCATGTTTTCACTAAGGTTCAATGGGTATTCAAGAGAATACATGATTAAGGACTTTGAATGTTTAGAATGTGACCAAAAAGACATATCTTATGATATATGGGGATCAACGATGGTATTAAATCTCTGGTAATTGTTTTCACTATATTATGAGAGTGGACTGCATTATTATGGGTAAGCCTAAAGATTGGAATGGATTATGTTGGACATAAGTTAGTATTGTTTAAGGATAGATGTTTTTTTTAGAAAAAAAACAACCTGCTGGACGGGCGACAGCCCATCGCGTCGGATAAGGCTGTGGGAATCGAACCCACAACCGAAATGCGACTGGCCTTTATCACCTACCACTGGCCTACAGGAAGTCCCTGTTTAGTAGAAACTAGTTTTATTTTATTAAGTGGTATGATATATGAAGTATAAGTTCATTTTTGGAACCATATACGATTAAACTAACCATAAGATGAACTTATAACTTTTCAAACCGTTTGTTTGAGACAGATGGAATGACCCATCATTCTATTACATGATCTGCTAACACATCACGAATAACAAATTCAACTTCATTTATTTAAGATATGAAGTGGAAATTGTTCAAGGCACGAACAACAGTGAGATTGTACCAAAATAAAGTAAGTATTTATTCTAATTCAAATTTTCAACTTTAGGGAAATGATCTTGAAAACCAAAAATGTTGTCCTGGTGATCTTATACCTGATGAATCAGATGGTACCTTATATCATCACAAATCTATGGAGTTGTGATTACTGGATTTTCCATAGCCATGTTCTCTACCACTCTCCATCAGAACATGATGGTTAGATTTCTCTTCCATATCCATATTTTTACCTATGTGGAAACCCAGCGATTAGTTTATTTGGGTAACCGTTACGTTTCATACTTTCATTTTTAAAGATTGGTTTTGGTATTCCTTTTTACGATGTGGGTTTCTATTAAAGAAACTTTCGAATAGTAAACCATTTATAACCCCGACGAATTTCGAGGGCGAAATTCATTTCAAGGGGGGTAGAATGTAACACCCCGAGATTTTATGAAAAATATTCTTTTTAATTTCACTAATGTCTTGTGTTGTACGCTGCACCAAAAGGAGCTTGCACAACACGCATCCTTGACTTGCCTTGCACGCAATCGCGACCTTCCTCGATAGCATGTGTAGTACATAATACTGAGTTTCACTAAACAACGATATGCTATTAAAATATTATTAAAACTAGCCATTATGAATAGTAATAACCACCTTTTAAAATTTTAGAAATTTTAGCTCTCAAAATGGACTTTATTTTTGGATTCGGAGTATCGAATTTAGCCTAAGGTGAAATTTTGGTGATTTTCGGATAACTTTCATATTTTGATGAATAGTGAAAATTACTAAATTTTAGTTAAAAACAACTTTTTCAATTGAAATAATTAATAGTGATAAATTATTAATTTGAGTGGTTTTAAAGTATATTTAGAATATATTTTTACAATTTAATACAATTTTGGTCATTGGATTTAATTTCACATTTAAACCAGACATAATCAAGTGTCAATCTTTTGATAGATATTGTTTCTTAAAAACACGCTATTTATTTTAACAGCGGGATTTAATTATAAAATTAATTAATGTAATTTCTATGTTATGAATTTGGTAAAATAGACTTCATTTTTGAATTTGTAATATGAAATATAGCTTAGGATGAAATTTTGACATTGTTCTGAAAAACATCAATTTTTGATGAATAGTGAAACTACTAAGTGGTAGTTAAAAAACTAAATTTTTCATAAACCTTAATTTTACCGCTTCTGTGAATGGAATTTCAAAAATCCGAGAGACACGGTTGATGTCAGTAAGTAAAATGTGGTTCAATGAGATGAAAATAATTTTTCGTGAATAGTAACTTTTTACTTTTATTTACCACGGTTAAAAGTAAATAGTGTAATTAAGGGTAAAAATGATATTATTATTACCCTAACACTTGTCCTAATTCTATTGGACAAGTTTAATTCGACCAAAAACAAGCTTAGGAATAAAATATGACCATTTAGACCCACTTGGATTAGATTAGGACATTTATTATTATTTAATTCAATGAAGAGTTAAAAGAGTCAAAATCAAAGTGTATTTACTAAAATATTTTTAATATAGGGTTGTACATAAGATAAATTCGATTGTAAATATTCATTAGAAATCCAAAAAGATTTCCTACATGATGGTATTTTATTTGCAATTTTTAGACATCAAATAATTTAATTTATTTATGACACAAAGATGATGCAGTAATTATCTTATTAATGAAATATTGACATAATTGATATTATAAATACCAAAATAAATGTAATTTGAGACTTTTTATGAATTCCACTAATTTTCTACGTTACTATGATATATTAGTGTAAATTTAATCAACTTGGTTCGAACATATAATTCTGTTTTGACTTTCAAAAAAATCATATATCAAATAGTGTCAAAATTGACACAAAATAGTTTTTAAATATAATATTATATTATTAATTGTTATTTTATTCCTAAAAATCTAAGATTCGGCAAAATGACTTAGATAAGGATATATGTATTAATAATATACAATTTGGGGTTCTTTTGGCATGTTATAGTAAGTGTATTAACCATATAGTGAAAGAAAACAAAAAGACATGGTAAAAGTTAAATTATTTAACTTAGAGTTAAATCTAATTGATAAGGTTAAAATAATACCCTAAACATTTCTAAATCCTATTGGATGATAGGATTTCGACCCATCCCCACTTTATCTTCGAAATAAGACCCTTTGGAACCATTATAAACCGATTTTGACTTTAATATAAAATAATATTTTGAGATATTCCTAAGGTGCCCCTCTCCTCCCTTATAAAAAGGCACCTCCTTCCCCTCCTCCTCACACCAATTTGAGCACTCAAGCTCGGCCAACCCCTGACAAAATCTCTTCTACACTTCCATAGCAACATCCTAGAGGTTTTGGCCTTCCTCAAAGACCAATTTTAGTGCCCTAAGAGGAGGTCTCAAAGAGCGCTTCAAAGAAGAGGAGCTTCAGACATTTACAAAGCAAGTCGGACCTAAGGTAAGGGAAATATCACAATCTCATTTTTATCCGAGATTGTTTATACTTTGGTATTTACTGGGGTATATTTTATCATCCACATCCTTGTTTACTCAATATGTAATATTATTTCAATCCATATACAATTTTTTTAAATTCAATTTTACCCTTTGGTGAGTTTTTAGTAAAAGATATGAAAGGAATCTTTTGTCATTTTTCGTACGAGGTACTTTTTGACTTTTCCAACAAAAGTACGAGAAGAATGTTTTTTTAACTTATACAGAAAGAATGGATTTTTAAAACATTATTTCAAAGAAGCTTCCTTTACAAGTTTTCAAGTTTATTTTTAATCAACTTCTTTTAGTTTGAAATTGTATGACATGTTAAGAAAGGAAAAGTGTTTTTAAAGTAGAAAGGATATTTTCTTCAAGAATGAAGATCAAGTGTTTTATCAAAATTATTTTCCATCTAAGATAATAAAGGATTCTGTTTTTATCCCTATTATTACATTGATTTGATTATGTTGTGATGGAATTATTTTTATGAATTCCTTTATCGTATATGAATTGTTTTATGATGTCATGATGTTTAAGAATCCCATTTTTGTTACATGTGTTATGCGATGATGTATGATTTATGATTATGTGGCACACATAAGAAAGGATTAATTATGAGATGGGTGGGACCTATATCTCCCTCCAATGCATTGGGTAAAGATTTTATATCTCATGAGATAGACTGGGCTGGAACGGTAGGTTATACCGGTTCAGTGAAACAGGACTGAAACGAGGGTTACTCGATTCAGAAAGGGACTTTGTCCACTAAGATAGTCTTGGTAATGAGTCTTGACAAACAAGAAATGATTCTCTATGATTATGTGTGAATGCCACAAATTTTCATGTTTTAGGTTATGATTATTGTGATTACATTTCACTGCCATGATTTACCCCTTGTTATGAAATTATGATCTCTTTTGCAGGTTAAGATTTCCAAAAGTTATGTGCTTATGTATATGATGTGATTGATATTTCTTTTGTTTACCCTTACTGAGCAATTGAGCTCACCCTTTTATGTTTTCTTTTCCCCAGGACATAAACAAAGGTTTTAGGTATAAAAAAAGGAAGATCTTTATGGGAGATTTTTATGATCTTTCACCACGATTAGAAGATTATATTCCGAGTTTCCAAAGACACTAAACTATTACGATCCTTGTGTGTGTGTTTTTTGTTATGTACTAAGTATTCCGAAAATGTAATGTAATGTCAATGTACTTCAAGATACGGGTCTCTACAGTTGGTATCAGAGGAAAGGTTTAGTCAACCTTTGGAAACTAGGATGCGAAAATGTTAGTGAGATCCCTAGAGATATTTCTACGGTATGTCTAGGGATGTCCCTAAGGTTAAGTATACGTATAAGTCATAGTACTAGAACTACGCTAACGATCATAGAATTAAACCTAAGATGTTAGATATTGAGGATACTCCCCCTTTATTATGTTGTTTTCTCTAGCATGATTTTTGCCTCTCACAATATTCTTTTTGTGTTTTAGTTAATGGAGGGAACCCGAAGGAATTCGGTTAACATTGAATCCAATGGACAAATTGGTGACTATGAGCAACAAAATTTTGTAATTCCTAGAGAGAAATATATTGTGATTATGCCGAATCAGTCATCGCGATATATGATTAACAAGCTGAAATTTAGTGGTATGCCTAATTCATCAAAAAAGAGGAAGATAAACTATTATTCATGTTCTCATGTTGAGGAGCATAAAGAAAGGAAGATTGAGATTTCTAAAGAAGGGAAGAAGAACCTTGAGGAATACCTCAAATGGAGGGACTGATGATATCTGTGTGGAGAAAAGGGTCATAGAGTGACAGACTGTTATGGAGTTCAATGTCTTATTTGTGGAGAACATGGGCATTACCAAACTCAATGCCAGGACCTAAAAAGGTAGTTCTAAATCAAGGAAGGACTTATTCCAGGACAATCATTGAAGTGGATGGACTGAAGTGTTTATGTATTGGTATTCAAGAATAATGTTGTTAAGGTACTTTTATGGTTTATTGAAATATTTATGTATTGGTATATTGTGGTTTTCAATAATTTTAAGGTATCGGTAACCATGAAAAGTGATTCAAATATTTTGGAAAGTAGATGATATGCGCATAATGAAGGGATAAGGAGAAAATGAATTGTTTGACAGTATTCATGAGCTCATGATTGATATAAGGACTAAGTGATATCATGGTTTGATTATAAAGAATTTTGAGGATTTTGGTATGCAGAAAGTGTTAACGTTTAACTGCATTCATGTTTCCACTAAGGTTCAATGGGTATTCAAGAGAATACATGATTAAGGACTTTGAATGTTTAGAATGTGACCAACAAGACATATCTTATGATATATGGGGATCAACAATGGTATTAAATCTCTGGTAATTGTTTTCACTATATTATGAGAGTGGACTGCAGTATTATGGGTAAGCCTAAAGATTGGAATGGATTATGTTGGACATAAGTTAGTATTGTATAAGGATAGAAGTTTTTTTTAGAAAAAAGACAACCTACAGGACGGGCGATAGCCCATCGCGTCGGACAAGGCTGTGGGAATCGAACCCACAACCGAAATGCGACTGGCCTTTATCGCCTACCACTGGCCTACAGGAAGACCCTGTTTAGTAGAAACTAGTTTTATTTTATTAAGCGGTATGATATATGATGTATAAGTTTATTTTTGGAACCATATACGATTAATCTAACCATAAGATGAACTTATAACTTTTCAAACCTTTTGTTTGAGACAGATGGAATGACCCATCATTCTATTACATGATCTGCTAACACATCACGAATAACAAATTCAACTTCATTTATTTAAGATATGAAGTGGAAATTGTTCAAGGCACGAACAACAGTGAGATTGTACCAAAATAAAGTAATTATTTATTTTAATTCAAATTTTCAACATTAGGGAAATGATCGTGAAAACCAAAAATGTTGTCCTGGTGATCTTATACCTGATGAATCAGATGGTACCTTATATCATCACAAATCTATGGATTTGTGATTACTGGATTTTCTATAGCCATGTTCTCTACCACTCTCCATCAGAACATGATGGTTAGATTTCTCTTCCATATCCATATTTTTACCTATGTGGAAACCCAGCGATTAGTTTGTTTGGGTAACCGTTACGTTTCATACTTTCGTTTTTAAAGATTGGTTTTGGTATTCCTTTTTACGATGTTGGTTTCTATTAAAGAATCTTTCGAATAGTAAAACATTTATAACACCGACGAATTTCGAGGGCGAAATTCATTTCAAGGGGGGTAGAATGTAACACCCCGAGATTTTATGAAAAATATTCTTTTTAATTTCACTAATGTCTTGTGTTATACGCTGCACCAAAAGGAGCTTGCACAACACGCATCCTTGACTTGCCTTGCACGCAATCGCGACCTTCCTCGATAGCGTGTGTAGTACGTAATACTGAGTTTCACTAAACAACGATATGCTATTATAATATTATTAAAACTAGCCATTATGAATAGTAATAACCACCTTTTAAAATTTTAGAAATTTTAGCTCTCAAAATGGACTTTATTTTTGGATTCAGAGTATCGAATTTAGCCTAAGGTGAAATTTTGGTGATTTTCGGATAACTTTCATATTTTGATGAATAGTGAAAATTACTAAATTTTAGTTAAAAAAAACTTTTTCAATCGAAATAATTAATAGTGATAAATTATTAATTTGAGTGGTTTTAAAGTATATTTAGAATATATTTTTACAATTTAATACAATGTTGGTCATTGGATGTAATTTCACATTTAAACCAGACATAATCAAGTGTCAATCTTTTGATAGATATTGTTTCTTAAAAACACGCTATTTATTTTAACAGCGGGATTTAATTATAAAATTAATTAATGCAATTTATATGTTATGAATTTGGTAAAATAGATTTCATTTTTTAATTTGGAATATGAAATATAGCTTAGGATGAAATTTTGGCATTATTCTGAAAAACATCAATTTTTGATGAATAGTGAAACTACTAAGTGGTAGTTAAAAAACTGAATTTTTCATAAAAATTAATTTTACCGCTTCTGTGAATGGAATTTCAAAAATCCGAGAGACACGGTTGATGGCAGTAAGTAAAATGTGGTTTAATGAGATGAAAATAATTTTTGGTGAACAGTAACTTTTTACTTTTACTTACCACAGTTAAAAGTAAATAGTGTAATTAAGGGTAGAAATGATATTATTATTACCCTAACACATGTACTAATTCTATTGGACAAGTTTAATTCGACCAAAAACAAGCTTAGGAATAAAATATGACCATTTAGGCCCACTTGGATTAGATTAGGACATTTATTATTATTTAATTCAAAGAAGAGTTAAAAGAGTCAAAATCAATGTTTATTTACTAAAACATTTTTAATATAGGGTTGTACATAAGATAAATTCCATTGTAAATATTCATTAGAAAGATAAAAAGATTTCCTACATGATGGTATTTTATTTTTAATTTTTAGATATCAAATAATTTAATTTATTTATGACACAAAGATGATGCAGTAATTATCTTATTGATGAAATATTGACCTAATTGATATTATAAATACCAAAATAAATGTAATTTGAGACTTTTTATGAATTCCACTAATTTTATAGGTTACTATGATATATTAGTGTTACTTTAATCAACTTGGTTCGAACATATAATTCTGTAATGACTTTCACAAAAATCATATATCAAATAGTGTCAAAATTGATACAAAATAGTTTTTAAATCTAATATTATATTATTAATTGTTATTTTATTCCTAAAAATTTATGGTTCGGCCAAATGACTTAGATAAGGATATATGTATTAATAATATAAAATTTGGGGTTCTTTTGGCATGTTATAGTAAGTGTATTAACCATATAGTGAAAGAAAACAAAAAGACATGGTAAAAGTTAAATTATTTAACATAGAGTTTAATCTAATTGATAAGGTTAAAATAATACCCTAAACTTGTCTAAATCCGATTGGATGATAGGATTTCGACCCATCCCCACTTTAGCTTCGAAATAAGACTCTTTGGAACCATTATAAACCGATTTTGACTTTAATATAAAATAATATTTTGAGATATTCCTAAGGTGCCCCTCTCCTCCCTTATAAAAAGGCACCTCCTTCCCCTCCTCCTCACACCAATTTGAGCACTCAAGCTCGGCCAAACCCTAAAAAAATCTCTTCTCCACATCCATAGAAACATCCTAGAGGTTCTAGTCTTCCTAAAAGACCAATTTTAGTGCCCTAAGAGGAGGTCTCAAAGAGGCGCTTCAAAGAAGAGGAGGTTCGGACATTTACAAAGCAAGTCGGACCTAAGGTAATGGAAATATCACAATCTCATTTTTATCCGAGATTGTTTATACTTTGGTATTTAATGGGGTGTATTTTATCATCCACATCCATGTTTACTCAATATGTAATATTATTTCCATCCATATACAATTTTTTTAAATCCAATTTTACCCTTTGGTGAGTTTTAAGTAAAAGATATGAAAGGAATCTTTTGTCGTTTTTCGTACGAGGTACTTTTTGACTTTTCCGACAAAAGTACGAGAATAATGTTTTTTTAACTTATACAGCAAGAATGGATTTATAAAACATTATTTCAAAGAAGCTTCGTTTACAAGTTTTCAAGTTTATTTTTAATCAACTTCTTTTAGTTTGAAATTGTATGACATGTTAAGAAAGGAAAAGTGTTTTTAAAGTAGAAAGGATATTTTCCTCAAGAATGAAGATCAAGTGTTTTATAAAAATTATTTTCCATCTAAGATAATAAAGGATTCTGTTTTTATCCCTATTATTACATTGATTTTATTATGTTGTGATGGAATTATTTTTATGAATTCCTTTATCGTATATGAATTGTTTTATGATGTCATGATGTTTAAGAATCCCATTTTTGTTACATTTGTTATGTGATGATGTATGATTTATGATTATGTGGAACACATAAGAAAGGATTAATTATGAGATGGGTGGGACCTATATCTCCCTCCAATGCATTGGGTAATGATTTTATATCTCATGAGATAGACAGGGCTGGAACGGTAGGTTATACCGGTTTAGTGAAACAGGATTGAAACGAGGGTTACTCGATTCAGAAAGGGACTTTGTCCACTAAGATAGTCTTGGCAATGAGTCTTGACTAACAAGAAATGATTCTCTATGATTATGTGTGAATGACACAAAGTTTCATGTTTTAGGTTATGATTATTGTGATTACATTTCACTGCCATGATTTACCCCATGTTATGAAATTATGATCTCTTTTGCAGGTTAAGATTTCCAAAAGTTATGTGCTTATGTATATGATGTGATTGATATTTCTTTTGTTTACCCTTACTGAGAATTTGAGCTCACCCTTTTATGTTTTCTTTTCCCCAGGATATAAAGAAAGGTTTTAGGTAAAAAAAAGGAAGATCTTTATAGGATATTTTTATGATCTTTCACCACGATTAGAAGATTATATTCCGAGTTTCCAAAGACACTAAACTATTACGATCCTTGTGTGTGTGTTTTTTGTTATGTACTAAGTATTCCGAATATGTAATGTAATGTCCATGTACGTCAAGATACGGTTCTCTACAATTAACAAATAATTTTTTCAAGACTATATATGATATCAACTATATCTATATGGTCCTTTTATAATATAAAAATAATTATTTCACTATTATACTAAAGTTTAACGTACTCTCAACAATGGAAAATTACAAGTTAATGGTTAATTTTACAATCTCTCTAGTTATATGAGGTTGTTTGTATATATGTATCTACTAGGACCTCTTTACCACCCACATCTATGATTCTTAAAAATGTATTTCAAAACATTTTTACTATTTCCAAGAATATTGGTTAAATTCATTTATACCCTTGTTTAAATTTTTATAAAACTGTTTCCAATGAATCTTTATGTTGCTTTTGAAACAAGATACTTTATGACCTTTTTCGACAAATTAAGGAAATAATTTTTTTATCTTATATGGAAGGTGTGGCTATATTTCACTATTATAAAATTTTCAAAGCTTCCCTTACAATATTATATAACTATTTTCAAAATAAATGTTATCTTTTATAATTACTTGACTTTTAAATGATTTCAGAATTTCTCTCAAACAATTTTGACTTCATTAATGTCAACATCCTTTGATTGAATTAAAACTTGGTTGAAGTTGATTTTTATGATACAATCTTACATACTGTATTGATGTTTTTGGGATATTTTTTATTGTGGATATATTATTTTTATACCATTAATTGTTTATGGTTAATGTATTAACATTTCGTATAGTAGTTTTAATACGAATTTTTATGTTATGTTTCAATATTTTCATATGAGGAATGTATTGGACTTTGTAAGTGACGAGTGGAGCCTGCTATAGCTCCTCAATACATTGGTAGGTCTCATTAGGCAAACAAGTGTCTTTGAATAAGGCCTTTACAGAATAATATTTGTAGTCTTTGCAAGAGGCCTTGACTATGTGGTTATGATGTCCAACATTTTTCATTCCATCATTATGATATTATCTATTTATATTACATGTGACTCTTTGACTAGTAAAATATCCATGTTATTATGTAAATATAATTATTTCATTTATCTTTTTTATACTATGATGAAGTTTAAGTTTAAAAATCTTGTGTTTTAGTGTCATAAATTTCCATAAATGTTTATGCTTATTTATAACAGTTTCCACTATATTATTATCCTTAAAGAGCATCTGAGCTCACCCCTTTCTTATGTTTTCTTTTTCCCAAGATGTGAAGAGGTGTATTTTGATTAATTTGGAGGTATAGTTTAAAGGATATGAGTGTGTCAAAAAGGGTACACAATGTTGTTTTTCATTATTTTATGATTTAATGTAAAACTTATGTATGTAACTAGTACTTCCAAGGCTACTAAACTAATCGGTATTTCGGGATATGATCTCTTGTGATCATAGCAATGTTAGGTAATAATGAACCAAATCTAGGTAATACGTGTCGGGGCATTACACTCTAGACATGATCATACATTTAGTGGTATATTTAGACCATTTTAGGTTTTATGTTATAGAGTCTTATGTTGATTATGAGTATTTATTTTTAGAGAAATTTATTGTAATATAACCCTTGGTTTTTGTATGTGTTTAATAGAATAGTTTTTTTGGGCAAAAAGTATATTATATTCTATGTAAATAAGTTAAATTTTATTGGAAACCATTAGAGTTTATCATATCTTTGATGTTAAGTAAATAATAATAAATTTATGTTATATTATTTTGTAAAAAAATAAGTTATATATAAAACCGTAGTAGCTACAAACTGGATTGATCATTCATGATATTTTTGAGGAAGTTCATCATAAGTTTGGGAATTTTATTGGAATGATATATATATATATATATGTATATGTTTTCATAAAAAGAACAACCTGTATGACAGGTGACAACCCATCAAATCTGTCTAGGCCACTGGACTTGAACCCATTTCTAATGAGTGATAAGGGTGCATTACCTACCACTAGCCTATATAATGTACTGGTTAGTATAAAATGATATTTAATTAAATTATTTGGTTGATAAATATTATGGTGATTTTTGAGAAACATAATAGTGGATAATTGTTTTTTAAATTTTTATGATATTTATTTGATTATTAATATTTTGGTAAATGTTTTACTGAGTTAATATATATATATATAACATTTATGATTAACATAATGGATTATTTTGAAGGAAATATAATATATTTTTTGAATATGTATGTTGAAGAGTATAATATTACATTTTATGTTAAACCCTTATTTAATGATGTGTTTATTGATTTTTTTGGGATGTGTGGTTATTTATTTATGGAATGATTTGTTTTAAACCAGATGTTTTATTGTTTAATTTTGGAGATTGATATATTAATATTCATTTTTGGTACTATCTTACATTTATATAATCATTTTGTGTTAAATAATGATTTCATGAAGGACTTTGCACTATATTATGGATCTTATGATACCCTAAATGTTAATTTTACTACTTCAATAATAAAAACATCCTATTAAATATTTATTACTATGAGTAGGATGTGAATTAGAAATTGATCAAAGTGGAAAAAAATGATGAAATTATGTTTATTAAGTGAAAAAATATCATGTAAGTATATTTCATGGTGTTATCTATATTGATAGGAAAATAATCAATCAAATTTGGGAATGAAATATTCAAACAAAAATGTTACCCAATTAACTCCATAACCGATGAATCAATGGTCTTTAAACGCATCCAATGATTATGGTTTTGAGATTGTTAAATTTATCTTGATCATTAATTTTCTTGTGATCAATGATCTCTATCAATCCCCTTAAATATTTAATCTTTTATTGCATCCAAATATTTTCAATTACAACCTATTTTATCATATTTATGAACTTAGTCAGGTGATATTTTTTATGTCAATATTATTTCCCTTTCCCTCTTTTATGTGGAATTTTTATGAACACATTATACGATGTGATATTTCAAAAAAGGTAATTTTAAAATTTAAAACACTTGTTTGATGAGAAAAAAGTTTAAATTTTTAGGAAGAAATTACTTTAATGTGATTTAATGTAAAATCTTAAAAATTTTAAGGAACACAATTTTTAATAGTGTATACAACATATGTTAATGAGATTAAATGAATCGTGACATATTATTAAAATATTATAATTTAGATATGATCATTAAAACCAAGCTGTTTAATTGGTGAGTATGAATTGGATTTAAAAAATTTAGGAAATATAGATAAATTTTCAATGAATATAATAGTTTATTAATAAATTACTTAGAAATAATCACTCAATTTTTAAATGTATTTTATTTTCAAAAAAGGTGTTTCCTTCCAAAAATGCTTTTTAGTGATTTTTGTGAGAAAAAATAAAAAATAAATAATTATATATTTTATTATATTATTTTTAAAAATTAAATTATTTTTTTGAATAATGATATCTATACTATCGTATGGTGTTGTTTTAAATTTTTTATAATATATTAATTATTTAATGGATAATGAAAAGTACCAGTTTTTTAAATTAGAAATTATACTTAATAAATTAATTAATTTTAAGGAACAATTATTATTTTATTTTTTTTTAAATGTAATATAAGTATTATTTGGTTATATATAATAAAAAAATTACATTTTAATAATAATAACAGTGGATTTTAGTTTAGATTTATTAATAGGCTTTAAAACAAAATTTATCAACAAACTGTTTTGCTTTGAATAATGTTTATCCATTTTCATTAATTATAATAAATCCAAATGTTGAATTATTTAAATTAGATTCATAAAATTTATAGATATAATAATTAATTTTAACTCTTGTAATAATGGGTTCAATTGAGACAGTTAAGAAAATATTTTCTTTTTATTTAGAAATAAATGTTTCATAAAATTACATTCTTATGTAATTTTGAGTTATATTATAAATTTAACTCTACCACTTATATGAATTGAATAATTATAATAATAATAATTTATATTATATAATGTGTTCATCTTAATATGATGGTCATAATTAATAGTTAAAATAGTGAAAAAATAGTTATCGTGGTAAAAATTAAAAATCGTAAAAGTGTGTAACCTTATATGTAAATAGCGTATCAAATTTATAATATACTTCTTATCGTTGGAAGAGGTTTGGATTAGTATTATATCTCCTAAAATACATCATATTTTAATATTAGAGTCACTATTTTTTACAGTGACTTGTCATCATTGAGTAGTTTTGGGTATTTACAAAAATGTCACTCCATATCAATTATAAAAGGGCACCCCACACCTCACAAAATTACATATATAAAAAAATTTATCATGAAAAATACCTTATAAAATATCTTACCAACATCCTTTTAAACATTATATATATTTTATTCTTCCCAAAATTCCAACTATGGGGTTTAAATGAGAGATCAAAATGAGGTTCTTGTAAATGAAGGTATACGCCAAAGCAAAGATATATATTTTTATTTCAATTGTTTCAATCTTAAATAATGTATTAAAAATAAAAATAGAATAAAAATAATTTTTCTTATAAAATTAGTTTTAATTATGTTAAATGGATAATATTTATCCTTCTTCTCTTACATCACATGGGAAATATACCCATCAATCGTGTGTACGGTGGACAACCACCTCACAAACCAATGTAAATCATTTCCAATAATCACTGTCCACAGATATTAATGATGATGGATTTAATTTTTATTTTTTATATTCATTAAATAATAATATTTATTTATAAATAATTTTTCATTAACCCTTTTACATTACCTTCCTTTGAAGAATTATAACACCATTCATGAATACGATATACAAATCCAACATGAGGCGATGTGATTCATTTTCTATTACTACATCACATGGACGGTATATTGAAGTGTATATAAATAAATTAAATTATATTTATGATTTAATTATAATTAATGAAATATAATGAATTAGTTACATTCTTTCCATCATTATCATTGATAAATTTAAACATTACACAAGAGTACGTACGATATACCGTTTCTATGATTGTAACATGGCTATTTTTTTCAGAACCATACTAATGGTTATTTTTTAAAGTAAAATTTATGTATAAGAATTATAATTATTCATTGAAAATATTTATATATATTTTGGAATATTTACCCCTTTTACTACCATCTAGACACCATTTCTATTTTGAAATTATGAACTGGGCACCCTCAAAACACCGAACATAGACAAGAATTATTAAGTAATTAAGTACACCATTAAAATAAATGAAGTAAATATTTTGTGTATAATGGATTAAACTTGGAAAATGATAATTTTAAAACAAACTATTGATATTTCTTTATAAAATATATAAAAGATATACAAGACAATATCTAGTCTCAAGGAAAGAGTTTCTTCTCAAATATTATTTACTTGAGACACATGTTCATTATGTGCCTAATTTAATTTTAATGGTTTTTATTCATCTAATTTTCATAGTATATCATGAATCCTTTAATATTTACTCATTCATAAGTTCCTATTAATTTAATTAATTAATGATAATAGTGATTCAAAGGTTTTCAAAATAGTATGTGTGTATGTAATTATCTTATTTTATTCAGGTATATTTATTCAAGAATTTTCATTGTATGATTTTTTTTATTATTGTCTAAGATAATAAATTAAATTTACTCGACTATACATATTCTTGAAATTTCAATTAATATTTGATGTATTTTTTAATTGGTACATAAAACCGCTGAGAATGTTGTTATAAGAAAAGTAGACTATATTTCACTCTTCAGTTAAAAATATTTTTTCATCAATATCCATGTTTTTGGGAAATAAATTATATATTTTTTTATAAATACATAATATATGTATTAAATATTTTTTAATCCATGTTTTAATTTCTACAAAATGATTTCATGGGGAATTGCTTGATGTTTTTCATATAAATAACTTTTTCTCTATTTTTATAATTATATCAAATAAATGTTTTTAAAAATTATTCAAAATGTAAATATTTTCCCACCATCATGACCAATATACTCATTAAATCATAAATTTTTTATTTCCATGGTTCATTATAGAAAAACTTATGTATATAATATTTGGGAACATTTAGACTATTGAAAAAGTGATTTCAAAGTGAAAAGAGTATTCTCTCAAGATGTATTTAATTTAATATTTTAAATACACTTTCGTCAATGATGAAAACTATTGATATGATGATTTTATTATAAATTAGGTATTTATATTTCACTAACATATATACCTATATACTTGTCTATTTCATTGATCGGGTAATACATGCCTTATTTTCATCTCTCAAATACATTCACCATGAAATTTTTATAATTATGTTATGAGCTAAATTTATGAAACAAAATCATTCTATGGGTAATCATTAAATAATTCTTTATGATCAATTTCCTTTCTTAACACACATAAATAATGAACATGTTATGATGGGTGCACCCATATACCATAGGTGAGCGTGATATATATTATACAGTAGGTGCGCCTAGAGAGTGATCTAATACTATGGAAAATGTATTATTCTCATGAGATATCATATACGGTATTAGGGAGTAAACCTAATACCTTTTTGGAATTTTTCAACCATTCCATATTTTCTAGGACATTATCCTTGACTCATGTTTATGTCATGTTATATGTCTTTTCCAATTTTCTAATACTACCATGATAAAATTAAAACATGTTCTTTATGTTATGTTTGCACGTGATTACTCATGATACCCCACTTATATGATACCATAATATATCATTGACTAACATGTTATGTTTTTTTATTATATTTATTCCCTTACTTTTATTTTTTCCTCACATACTTTTTCTATGTATTCCCATTTTTATCCCATGTATTTTTGGTTCTCAAAAGGATTGAGGAGCTAATTTTGGTGAAGAAAATATTTTTTATTATTTTATTCTCACTTTGATTAATTATAAACGTTGTCTTCCCAGAAAATTCATCTTCAAGATCTTTGGGATGTTATAAATGTTATTTTATGTAAAAAATAATTTAATAATAAATGCCAGGTGAATGGGTCTCTACTCTAGAACCTTCACAATTTGTAATGAATGGTGTTATAGGATATGTGAGATTTATCAGGTTTTCAAAAAAATAAGAAATATATGTAATATGTGCGATACCATTCTTTTATATATCCACCTCTAAACCTATTAATTAATTCTATTGATTTTACTATATTGATCATATCTAGTTCCATATCCTTAAATTCGTATATTAAATCAAGTTTCTTTATTTATTGAAATCCCTAAATGAATGTTCAGGCTATAAATGCATAAATCCATTTGGTTCAAATAAATAATACCATGAAACATTATTGTGGAACATCCATTCAATAATAATATAGTCTATCGGGTAAAACATTGTCTCATGTGGTATCACATGAAGACTTAACTATGGTGGTATAAATTACGGTTCAAGATCCAATTTAAGGTTACATTAGCAGCTATTTATCATTAAGGTATGTACATCACATGCATAAAATTTCAGTGCAAGACCAAAATATAATACATTCACTAAATTTACTAATGAATTTATGAAAAACATTACAACTCCTTGTGAATCCATCCAAAACACTTTTAGGAAAAATATTATAATACTATATTCATTTTTGGATAAAAACATCATCAAAAGAATAATCCTTACCTAGAAGCCTAATATTTTGACCCTACGACCCTTATTATAGTTGAAACCAAATATGAAATTTCCATTTCATAGATAAAATTAAATGTATGACTCCAGAAACAAATTATTTCAACTCATATTACTATGGGTTCTACTATGATATCCATTAAACATGAACATATATTTATATGAGCATTCCCACCATAATATAAATCATATGCATTATATGTGTAACTATATAGTCCTCTTTCCCATTAAATATTGTGACTAAAAAACAAGGTATGATATTAATATATTATTAGACATATCATTATTTACTATTTCTCTAAAATAGACTGACTAGGTAAATTATTAAATCACATGTAACATCTATAAAGGATAAACACATCACATGGTCCTCATCCAAATAGTAAAATACATCACAGTTCATTCAAGTAATTTGAACAAGAGTTTTGTCAATCTTATTCTCAAAATGGGATGTATTCTTTACTTATCAAATGAGTGGATAAATCCTACCATGGTTATTCTATAAAAAATGAAATTATTAGATATATAACCAACCAACCTCGGATTAGCTAAGTCAAATTACTCATGTAAGAAAGGTATAAATGTATGAAGGTTCACATGAATTGTATTGTTGTAACCATAGGTAATAATGGTTTATTGTAACCATACACTTCTACTTATATTAATGAATTTATGATATTCCCTGGGATATAATTTTATATTCAATACAAATACTAAATCTTGATATGTTTTATCATGATTCTGCTACTTGTTATAATCACAACATATCAACAAAATCCCTGTTACACTATGATGATAAAAAATTAAGGATAACTCAATGTACAACATTGATGGGAAATTACAATTTTACCATCAATGTAAAGTAAATTTTAGGAAACCTGAATGAATGATAAAAAGAGAATTTATTTATTACAATAACATGATACATTATCAAACAATTACTTCATTTTCTATAGTATTTCATACCATGTGACTATACCCGACCCACCTTATTTTTTTTATTACAATAGTTTCATTATGTTATAAAATAAACTTTCATCTATATAAAGTCAAATGATCTTATCATCACCCCACTAAATAAAATATCATAGAATATAGCATATGTGAAGGTTGTTTTTGGGCCTCTAGTGATACTATGGTTCCTTATCTTATGAAATTACACCATTGTTGTCATATAAATCATGTTTCCTCCATCAAGACTATAAACTAATTTTAATTTTTTGGATTAACATCCCAATATAATAAAAATCCATCACATAATCTTATAGAGCAATGTATTCTCCCTCCATTGCTAATTTCTCAATGGTCAATATTGTTGCAGCATTTATGAAAAACATAAAGCCAAATTGAGATTCAGTTTCATCATTATCAGGTATAGAATTTTAAATTATGTTTCCCTTTATATAATTCTCTTAACCTCCACCAAATATTAAGAATATATCCACAGTTCTTCTGATGGACATAATAATTCTCTTCATATAAATATATTTACTCAAACTGTGATTAAATTGGTGATAATTGTTATATTTAGTGAATTAGTGACATACATTAGATAACACAGTATTTTATGCATGATATATACTATGGAGAAAACATAGGAATTATATAAATCATTTCTAACTCCTACTAAATATTTTGTATCTTCCTATGATTTTAACCATGAAATACTATTAAAGACATTATCATGGAGTTCTCTATGCTAATCTACATCAACAACGTAATTCTGTAAGTTTCCTGATTGATACAAAGTATCCTATCATATCTATCTATATCGATCTTCATACGCATTATGTAGGATACTAAGACCATTTATTTCATCAATAAGAACTTACTTGGATACATATTCATTGTGTGATGATCGATGATATTTTTCTAATAATCAATATTTCATCAACATACAATATCAAAAAAATGACACTCCTGAAAATCCATGTGTATAAATAGAAATAATTTTCATTTTTATGAATGTGGAATCTTTTTATAAATAGTAAAACTAGATATTATAACTCTACAAATATTTATTAAATACATAAATGTAAAATTTTAGTTTACATTCATTAACCATATCATTTTTTAGTATAAAACCATTATGTTATATCACATATGTGTTCGTGATTGAATTATAATAAAGGAAAAAATATTGACATTCTTTTGATTTATCTCAATGTCAATGAAATATTTTAAATTTTGAAATATCTAAATAGGATTTATCATTGAAAATGGTGATAATGTTTCTTCACTGTAAATACAATAAATTTTCTATAATAATTCATTACCATGATATTTCATAGGTTCAAACTCTACTGTCAATGAATGTTTTCTTTTACAAAACCCACTTCACATTATGTATCACACCTCTTCAAGGAAATCTACCATGTTGTAAACCATGTTAGTATAAAATCCAAATATAACCCATTGGATTATTCTAGGTCGAAGGTGACACTAACCTTTGGTGACATCTCTAATACAATAAAGGATGATAAATTTTTTTGAGGGACTAGTAAAACATCGTGGGATGATTTTCCACAAATAACCAGCATTTCCAGACAATATATTATAATTACATCCAATCCAACTAATTGATGCCTGATCAAAAAAAAATATTACTAAAATTAAAAAAAACATAGTTGCATAAAAAAATTCATAAAATAAAACACAAGAAAGAAAAGGATATCTAAATATAGAATCAACAATGTGGCATCACTCCAATAAAAATATAAAATTATAAACTCCAAAAACAAAACATAAGAGAAAATATCATTATTTTCCTCTAGTGAAATGTGACACAATTACCTTACACGTATCTCAGTATAAAATAACTATAGAAACATTGAAATTCCCATATAGGGTGTGTGTATAAACTCTGAATGTAATCTCCTAATGCGTCCCAAAACATGACACTAGTATAAGAACATGTTTTTATATTTAATATCAAATAATAGAGAATAATATAAATTATTTAATACAAATAAATACACAATATCCTAGTATAAACATATTACACAATGTTTTAGATCTGTTACTTATAACATGGAATAATCATCTTCTATTCACACATGCAGGACAATATGTATATATACCATGGAACTCACATTACTCATTAGTGGTGTGTCATCCTATCACTAGCAATCCTTTGGTGATCCCAATTGATTATAATACTTCACAACCATATATTATTCCATATTGAAGTTAATACTTCATGACTATGATCCCTGTTAATACATATTAACACAATACACCCAATACACCATGTTTTTATATTAGTTATTCCACATAAAAATTTATTTAGAAAACTTTTCACTTTGAATCATTTTATCAAAAAATAATAGGTAATAATTTTGAAACCAATACGTTATATTCATAAAAAATAGTGTTTAACAAAAAATCATAGAGAATTTAGTCTAAACTCCTACACTTTGTGTTCTAGAAATATAAAATTGATAGTGAATCCACCAACATCAAAATGGTTGAATAAATTGGAAATTGGAAGATGTCACTTCTATATCTAGATTTTAATTTTCCTTCCATCATTCGATACCACAAGTATTCTTTAAAAATACATCAAGGATCATAGATCTATCTATAATAGAATAGATTAATTGTTCCATGTTAGATAATTTGAAAATTCATAAGATGGAATGGAGAAACAATTACGTACAATTGTTTATAGATATCCAAAATATTTAATCCTTAAAATCAACATATGATTCAATGGTTTTCATTATGGTTTCCAAGTAGAGGATTGGTGTCTAAGTGTTTAGAATAATAGGAGAAAATGAGAGTTATTTAGACATAATATGAGTTGAATATTCGTTTATAGAGCATTATCTGCATGCCAAACATTTAGGTCACATGGTTTTTCAAAACATACACCAACCAAGAACATGATAATAGATATCACCCAGTTTTCTACATTGTTGTGTCTCATGGTATAGAAAACCACACACCTTCAATGATGTTTTTACTATCACAATGTTATCCACTTGCATTATTTGATTATAACTTTAAAAACTGATGAGAAAACCATGATTTTCCCACTCTCTTAATTCAAAAAGTCTCTCTGAGAATTAAATCTATTTTTACAATCCTTGTGCTAACAATGTTTCTTCTTATTTACTGAAAACATAACAATTAATGGTTTATAGGAGATATTACAAGGTTTTCCCTAACCATTATCAAATGATTCTCCACCTTAATACTTCTAAAACACTCTTAAACATTTGAGAGACACCCAAAACTCAACCCAAATATTATATAACTTCAAAGTGAATAAATATGGTAAGGCAATAGAAACCAAGTGTATTATATTAAACCGTACATTTCAAAAAGTGGAAATGTAATTACTGTGTAATTCCTTGGGCCACATTTTCAATTTACTTCCCACATTCCTATGTATCTTCTCAAATTTGAAAATATTTTCCTAATATTTGTACAAAAACAATGCTTTTCCAATTGCAAATTTACTCATGTTTATACAAAATATGTATTTGTTCATGAATCAATGTAGCATGTGGAAATCTATAATCATGATCACATCAAATAAAAAGGTTGTGTCATGATGTTACTTTTTAAATTGAGACTCATGAAACACATTATACACAGTAATGAGACTTGATGGTAATGAAAATATATCATCCACATCATTAAATCATTAATTTACTTCAAAAGGGATAATATTCAAAGGATACATTTTTCCTTTCTTACCAAAAATATTTTAGACATGGTGGGAATCTCCACAAAATTTGTTCACCCACATCAAATGACAAGGACCGATAGAGATTATCTATATAAAATTTTTGATTAATCAAAGATACCTCCATCATCTTTATGATTCTATAAACATTATCTATTATCTCATGTATAAATATAAAATGTATATGTTTTTTCTGACCCACTTTCATCAAACAATGTTGAGAATGGAAAGGATTTCCATCTAAATATTTCAAATGATATATATATATTGAATATTGGTTACGTTTATTGTATGATAAATTCTATAATGATGTAAAATCCTCCCATGAGGCACCAAAATCTATTACATAATCTCCCTGTATATTATTAAATGTTTGGATCATCCATGCATACTGGCCATCCATTTTAGGATAACAAGAATTTATCGTGGTTAACTATATTCCAAGGCCCTATTGAATGTATTTCCAGAATCAAAATGTATATCAAGGGTTTGATTAGGAAAAATTTAAACAAGGGAAAAATGATAATTTACAAAAACAAAAACATGATGAAATATTTTATTGTGTCTTCCACCATACAGGATGCATCAATTGGGGTGGAGTAAGATGGCTTCAACAGATATTCCACAACCACCCATATGGTATCATGTTCTTGAACTATTATTGGTAGACCTATGATAAAATACATAGCCCTCTAATCCCATTTCTGTACTAGAATTAGTAAACAATGCAACATACTAGCATTTAATTAGTGATTTACCTTGACCTATTGAGAAGTGAGTCATATAGATACATACTCTGCCATATTTATTCAACATGTCACCCTACCAAAATTAGGTTCTTATCAACTTATACATATTTTGAATTAAATTATGATCTAACAATTTTAAGTTGTTTTAGGAAGAGATAACTTGATCCATAAAATATAGGATGAGACAAATTAATATATTTGAAACATGAAAATGAAATCATATTTATCATACATCCTTCAGTCATCTCCCCACCATTTAGCATTACCCACATGGATAGATATTTCAGATAAGATTTTTAGAATTTTTACCCTACTAAATCAAAATAGTAAATAGTGTAACTAGAAATAGAATAGCAATACTACCTTTTTCAATACAATCCATATGCATATCACTAACGACTAACTTTATCTACCACAAAAATAAACCCTCATTAGATAACTAATTGTATGATTTCATTCCAATGAATCAGCAATGAAATTTAATTTACATAGTGTATAAATCATGTGTAATTCAAAAAAATTATCACATTCCATCTATCATAATTTCCACATATTCAAATTTATTTTTGAGAAAATGTGATTCAAGATCTTATTATTTGCAAGAACTATGGATTTCTAACCAAAAAGATAATGAAACCATGTTTTCGGGGAATGTATTTCATCCACTAATTTAAAATAATGTGTTGGTTAATTCTTCTCATGAACCCATAATTATTGTGATCCACAATCTACTGAATTATATCCCTATAATAGAACAGATCCCAACCTAGATCCATATGCATCAAAATAGACTACATATCATTGTATTACGTAAAAAGAATTGTATATATAGTTTCTAAAGAAAGATAAAAAATATTCTCATGGAATTATTTTAGACACTCATTGAACCATTTGAAAGGAATACCTTTCTTTGTCAATGCTATAATTTTATAGTCATTTCAGAAAATGTCACGAACAATGAATCATAATAAATTGTTAATCTAAGAAAACATCACATATCAATGACGTATTGTGTTTCCTAATAAATAATATCTTCAATCCTTTCATGAGTTACATATTCTTATTTCATAAACTAAAATGTTCAATGAAACATATGTATTTTATCTAGAAATATAACACTGAAATATTATCATATTTTGTGTATTCTCATAAGATTCCCAAAAATATAACCATGTTTTATTCTTGTTTGTCCTTTTCCTATAATAAAATAAAATATGAATGAATGACATGACCAAAAAGGGATAATGATACCTCTGAAATATTCAAATAATAATGTAAAAAACCCCCATTAGTTCATTTGTTTGACTAAAGTGGAAAAACATATATCCATAATGGCCGAAAAGACTCAAAGAATCTATTTTCAGAATATCCTCATTTTGGAACCTAAATTTGGCGATGCTATAATCATAAATAAATTTTTGGAAACCACCAGTATCCTCTAAATTGATAATTAAAACAATCAATTACTGTATGAGGATGTTAATTAATTTATTTTCATCTAGTTGATCTTATAATAATCCAAAATAATCCTAAAATCTCGATATGATTTATTAAAAATGACAACTTCATCCCATAGAATTATAAAAGGTTGAATAGACCATTTTATAATCAAATTTTCTAGATAAACCTTTAAATTAGTTTTTTTCATTTTGTCAACCAATTGGATGGATATGTAATATGGTTGGTCCTAAATATAAGACTAATTGTAAATTATACATTCATTTTAGTAGTGAATATTGAGAAATTTTCAGCAAAGGAATCATGAAATTGGTCAGAAGTGGTTGAAAAAAATTTATGTGTGGTTATCTATTTTGATTATATGCTAATTTTTATTAAATATTTATGAGATAATCCCAACCACTAGTAACATATATCCTGATTTAATTACATTAAAATCATAATCTTCTTTAAAAAGTTGTATAGAAACCTTTGAATATAGGAATCATACTTTTTAGGAAGAATAATTAGGAAGGAAGTTAAAGGATATCAACCATTCATTTGCCAAAAATAATAAGTCCATAGATATCCATATTAAGGTAACAAATATCCTAAAATCATTTTCCCCATTGATAGATATAAAAAACATGTTAAACAACTAAAGGCTTGAAACTGTTATTGGATATGTGGCCTTTGATGATTTAATATAGAAGAAATTATCTCCTCATGTAATCTCATCTGATTAACAACTTTAGAATAAGTAATATAGTGGGAAATGAATATATTACAAAAAATTCCATAACTTTAGAATTAATGATAATAATACCTCACTCCATCAAAGGGCCACAGTAATCTAATGTGATCATCTACATAAATGAATTATTTTTTTACTCACACCCTTTTGATACTTGTTTCCTTCATTATATTTCAATATTGGAGGATTTGTGGAAATTCTAAAATTATATTGGATTTATTAGTTTTTAGAACATAAATTCTATTATTGGGTGCATCTAGTCATGGAATAAGATATTAAACATACATGAGAGTGTTGACGCTCCTTTTTCATAACAGAGTCCAAAGGAATGTAAAGGGAAATGAGTTAGCGCAAATTGATCCAACCTTTGATGAAAATATCACAAATTGACAAAGGCATGAACAAGGGATCAAAAGCACATGTTCCGCGCAAGTTCTATCACTGTCGCGCAATTCCACTTGCATGCCGTCTAGTGGGTGCACAAGTGACTTGCGCGACCTAAGTAATAACCGCCCAGGGACTTCTCCTGCCTATAAATAGACCCTGTGGGCCCCCCATTCGAGGAGGATTTTTTTCTAGAAACTCATATTTGAGCTCCCGGCACCCTAGTCTCTTCTCAAAGCTTCCGAAACACTTATAAGGTAATTTCTTTCCTAGAACGTAAGATCTAAACTGGAGGAGGAAGACCTAAGTGTTGAAACTCATCAACACTTTCGCGCCTGAGTGGCCAACCCTTAAGGGAACAGGGAAACACTTGCATGCCGCCTTACTCCTTCAATAAATCTTGCACACCCTTCTTCTGGAATAACCTCAAGAGGATTCTAATGGATTTAATCAAGAGTCCCTCAAGTATTACCTTGATGGTTAACCATCATGCAAGTACACCATGTGTCGCGCAGTCATACCTGTGTGACCTGGACTTGTGCGCCCACGCAGTACCTGCGCGCCTACCAGGACTTGCGCGCCCCTGCCTTTTTGGGTTCCCTTCTTTCCAATTTCACCCCTCTTAAGCCATTCCACCTTTCATATTCACGATTCCGTCTTCAAGACACTCTTCAAAGCCATTTATGGCATTATTTCTTGATTTGACTTCCTTAATCTGAAAGGAATTCTGTGGAATATCTCTCAAAACCCAGTGATTTACACATCTTTATGTCAGTAAAGATTGTGATTTCATTCATTCAACCTCATACATTAAGATTAGAGAATCCATAACTTGGGTCTCCGTTTCAGGAATAATCCCCAGTCATAAGTCCTCTAATTTGGGCATCCTATTTAGGAGTAAGCCCCAGATCCCCTAACCCGGGCTTCCTTTTCAGGAGTAAGCCCCAGTCTTAAATTCTCTTAACCATTCCTAATTTACCTTTGATCTGGGATTCCTTTTCAGAAATAAAACCCAATCATAAGTCCTCTCCTAATTTGGGCCTCCTTTTCAAGAGTAAGCCCCAAGTTAGAGTATTCCAAGTCTCCATGAAGCACATATACCTTTATGGACCCTGTTCTTGGATTTCTTCCCTAAAGTAAATCCCAACCTTCATTTATCTGGGTAGTCATACATACATAAGCCCCACATTATTTCTTATGATTGCATCTTTCATGGCACAATTGTCTAATTTTTACCAATACCTATTGTTTCTCACACCGAGCATTACTCACGTGAGCTTAGAGTGTAAAAGTAATTGTGACATCCTTCTTTGAGCCATCAATCATAAACATCATACTCTCTTACTCGAACTACGTGGGTTCTGATTCCTTTTCTAAACAAAGGATACGTAGGTAGCCCTTCTACGGGTTCGATCCCAACTCTAAAATAATTTATATCCTTCTGAATGACAATAAACATCAAGTTCCCCACTGAGTGGCTTTAAAACCAACATGGTAATCATAATGACCAAGAGACTTCTATATAAATACGTCGAAGGGTACCATTGACCATGAATCTCTAATAAATACAGATGATTTTCTATCGATGAAGAACCTTGAATACATATAAAAGATTCTATAAATTTCCTACATATTTAATCATTGATTGTCAGATCTTAAGGAAATCACATTTTATACTTTTTAATGTAATAAGGATTCACGAACATAACTTAAATATATAAAGAGAGTATCGGAGTAGACAATAATTCCCCTCAAAAAGGTGTGATGCATCCGACCTCCCATCCTCTCAACCAATGAAAATTCCTAAGCCTCATCAGTCAACAAACTAATGATCACCTAACTTTGGAAAGTAGGTCTGAATGGATGTGGGATCATTGGGTGTTTCTTGTTCTACGAACAAACCCGTTAGAAACCGATCTGAATGTTTGAACTTCCCATCAAGGCGGTCATCCCCAGAATCTAAGGGAAACAAAATGGTGAACCTGAAGTGAATCCTTAACAAAGTTAAAATGATGTTTTACCTATTTTTTAGGACCCTATTTAAAACTCAATGAGAGGGACAATAAAAAACAATCATTGACATATGTTCTCATCCAAAAGATGTAGTGGATAAATTTATATTGATTACATCTGTTATATCAAACATGCACTCTTTTCCCATGATCTTCGGCATTTCTAGAATGGCGGCTCTCAAGTTCACACCTGTGAATATTGCTGCTACAAATGCCACTGCTGCTACTCCTGCTAGATCGTCGTCTGCTCTTAGGACGATATCACCTACTCAGATTCTTCATTGATGGGTATCAAACGCACTGGTTAAGGAGTACCGTCTACACGGTACCATCCCAACTCTAGAGGCTTCCCGACAATCCCTCCAAATAAAAAACTCAAATCGGTCATCTAGACAATGACGACCAGTGATAAAGAAGCATGCGGTGCTGACTACCGTCTCCAACCGTTTCGGGTCGTTATTCCCGAAATGCAATCACCATTAGCTCCGTTATTATGGGGAGGTGAATGATCATGTCCCTCAGGACCTTAATTAAAACAGACATGATATCTTCCTGAGGGCTTCCACCAACAATTACCGCCAGACTCATGCGGCAGTGCGCCCTCAACATGATTAGGGTACCGACACCAGGCATTCGGCTCAGGTTCCTCGAACCCGAGCAAGCAAGACGAACCACCAGAGGCGGAATTAAGTCAATAGTGAGAAGGTTCTCATCTCTTCCCTCTCTGGAGAAGTCCACCAACCTAACTTGGTGGCAAGCAACGAGTAGGAACAAACACCTACCTATTTTAATTCTGCTGTCCAGCAGACTCGTCTGGCAGCATCACGCCAATCCCGCTAGGAAATTCCGGCGGAGTACTATAGGCAGGAACATACACCTGTTTATACATCATCATCCAGTCAACAGGCTCGTCTGACTACATATGATGGATCTCGTCAACCACATTTGGCGAAGTGCAATCAGCAGGACATACACCTGCTAGTATTAATCAAGCCTACCAACAGTCTTGCTTAGTAGCATTCGGAGAAGTTAGTCGGAAACCCCCGACAACATATAGGAGGCAGACTCAACTCTCTACCCCCACACATGAGTACTTTCAGGATTCACTAACACAAAAAGGAGGACACGAGTAGGCACATACACCTGCTCCATTCCCGGAATGGATGTATATTCCCGTTCTGGTAGCTGAAGTCACCAAGCATATTCTATCAATGGTGAAAGAGCAGAAGCAAATCCCTATTCATATTCTGGATGCCTTCCAGGATATTATAACATCTTCAGTAGAATCTCAAGGAAAGACACATAAATATATCCCTACCAGTGGAGTGATACATCAACAATTCACTCCGGAATAGACACACACATCTGTTCTAATCCAAGAGGTTTGTGGGGCATACTCTCCCATAGCATACGGACAACCAATTCAGGAAAATACACCTGATTTGAGTAGCGATCGTCAGCCTAACATGGACATCTTTCATGATCAGGCATATACACCTGCTTAGAGCATCCACTTTCATCAAAAAGTGGTTTCCAAGGTGAGTAAGAAGGCTTCTAAGAAAAAGACCTGCCCATCACAGTCAGAAGATCAAGAGCCAATCTGTAACAAGGCCTTTCTTGATGCTGGAGTTCTTGAAGCCCTTAGACAATTATCTGTTGAAATTCATGATTATACTCCCTCATTTCCCAATAGTGGGAACATTAATTCCAAAGGTCTTCAACAGAAACTTCCTCATGAAGGCTTGCATCATGACAATTCGGTCGATCTCGAAGTTTCATCTTTAGATGAGAGCCACATTAACCCTCTGTGTGGTCAGAAGACCAAGGAGAAAGAGATATCATCTTTTGTTGTAACCCATTATGGTGGTCCTCCCCATGATGATGAATTTCACTGTGAAAGTCCTCTCCACAGTAGTGATGCACATTGCCCGGAAAATGCTCCAGTGGAAAATATAGTGCCGAGAAATCCCTCTTATCTTGAGGCACTTGCAAATGCGAAACCAGTCAATTCTAAAGCTTCATCGCTAGTAGGTGAAATAATTTCTCAATCAGAAGATAGCCCAGGGTGTAGGTCATTCTTTGAACCACCCCTAAGTCATGAATCTTATAGTTTTATCAATGATTTCTCTACCAATCCTGTTGAATCCAATGAAGCAACCAGGAAACACCAACTCTGGTCAAATCAGGTAGAAAAATCTTCATCAAATGATAAAGAGGAAATGCTGAACATGAGAAAACAACTCGCGAAAGGTGAAGTTCCAGTCATGTTTTAGCCTCTGGCTGACTCCCAGTATAATATTCCAGAAATGTTAACAGAAGATGAAATTCATGATATTCTCCTCAACATATGTAAAACTCTTTGTCAGTTGAAAAAGAAAGTATTATCTTATGATGAATATGAAAATCATCTTAAGATAATAGAAGGGTTATAATGTCAGATTGATTTGGCATCTCTATCAGTCTCTCGATATCCGAAGGCTGAAAAGCAGCAGAGAGCCCTTCAATGTTCATGCCTTGGCGCACTAAGAATATTGCGTTAGTTAATTGCCAATTCCCCATCTGGTATTCATGTCAGGGGATGGGGTGTTCAGGGAGAACTGTATTTCATGGTGCTCTCCAGTCAGCAAAGCCCGCCGAAAATGGTCTCATGAAATGTTATTGCCCATGGCCGGCCATAGTCAATGGGCTTTGTTTGTAATCAAAAGCTTTCCCAAGAACAGGCTTCAACTAGTTCATATCCAAATCACGAATACAGAGAACAAGTTGTCGAATTACTCTTGTATCAAGCAAACAAGAATATTTAACATGCCTCTTGTTTGGAGAAAATACCTCACCATGTGACAGAAGTGTCAGAAATAATCCAATGGTTTTTTGAACCGTGTGATAAAAGCGGATACAGGTTATTGCATCCAGCTAATTTCCAGACTATGGTTCACAAGATCAGGAGGACATTCAAGAAAGTCTCAGAAACAGCATGTCAAGAACCACCCCACCTCCCCAGATTGGGGACTCTTTTAAACCAACCCTCGGAATCAACAAAAAATGATTCGGGGAGTTGAGCGAGAACAGCAGGAACAGCCCCAGTCCACTGGATTGGGGACTTTCTCAAATCTGCAATCCCCTCCTTTGAGAAATTCAGTCTTTTCTCGATTGGGGAAGAAACCTCAAGAAGAAAGAAGTGCCAAATTATTAGGAGATTCCCTCCAAATTACAGTTCGTCAGGAAGCTCCTGAGGGATTGAATCAACAAAAGGAAATGTCTCATCAAAGACATGGAAGAAGACAATATCACAGAAATGCTGAAAGAAGGGATGCGATGAGTTATGCATCAATCAATGTCATCAATGCCGTTGTTGCTGATCCACCAGATGAGGCTCACTTAGGGGATTCAGATGAATAAGTTCCTGCTCAAGAAGATGTATGCACCGACAGAAATGAAGAAGGTCTGTGTACACGAAGTCAAAGGATTACTCAGAAACTAGGTAATCCTTTGAGTAACCCACTTCCCCCTCTCCAAAAAGGATCCAACAAAGGGAAGGGAAAGAACCCGGTTACATATCCTTCCTCTGGAGATGGTCAATTGCTCTCACTAGAGCAGATGTTTGCACAATAGGAGGAAGTAATGAAGGAATTAAGAAGGTTGAATGTAGAACTACTTCAGAGTAGTCTTCTTCTGAAGCATGCTAGAGTCTGTCAGCCAAAAGAATTTGTTGCATCTATTGAGATGGATCAAGAATATCCTACTCTATCAGTACACCCTCACAGGTCTAATCCTACGGGTCAAGTGCAACAACAGTTGGCAGCACTACCATCAGTTGCAGCACCAATCGCCACATTTGTCCAAGCTCTAGTCATTTCACCTACCCAATTCCATGTTCAACCAGATGTTTCTCAAAATATAATAACTACTATTGAGTCATTAACCGATCGGTTAGAAACTATGGAAGGGAAACATGTGCATGTTCAACAAGAAATGAAATTTTACCCTGAATGGGTAGATTCAATTTCTCCTCCATCCAATTTTTGGAACCCTATATTCCCTATTTTCAATGGATCAGGCGATCATGAACAACATTTTATGCATTACCTGTCTTATTGCGATCCTTTGATGGGAACTCCACAGCAGCAAGAAGTAGTGAAACTCATATGCTTCGTGCGAACATTGCAAGGACCAGCTTTTGTTAGGTACACAAGCTTGCAATCCCTATCAATTACCGGATGGGAGGATCTTCACCAAAAATTCCTCCTTCAGTTCAGATCAACTTTTCCAAAGACTGCAGTTTTCGATCATACAAACTGTAAGCAAAGGGAGAATGAAAGGGTCTCTTATTTCATTGATTGATGGAATGGATTAACATATTCCTTGAGTTTAGCACTCCATCAAGAAGAATTGTTGCCAATCTGTGTGGAAAAGCTGCGTGACGAATTACGCACGCCGTTAATCACTATCAAATACACAGGAGGGTTTTGAGACCTTACTTCAATCGCTCAGTAGATTAAAGATTCCCTTATATAGGGTAAGGCTAAATCTCGTGTAATTCCATCATCTCCAAGAAGGAGAATGGGTAAAGCAGAAACTGCTACAGTTATGCTTAAACAAGCACCTGTACCTATTTCTACCTCAAAAAAGGCCTTTTCGTCTATACGATCAAAAAGATCAAAGGCGAAAACAATTTGAGGATTTGAAGAGCAAAACATACTCTTTCTGAAATGAACAAGTTCTTGGTTATTTAATTTCGGCTCTGGAAAATAATTTGGTTCAATTTCCAATCCCCAAGAGGCCAAACAAGACAGGAGATGAAGACCGTCCCAATTATTTCCTATTTCATCAAATGTCGGGGCATCCCATCCAGGTGTTTTTTGTCTTCAATAACCTCTTGCAAAAGATGGTCGACTCGGGAAAAGTCACATTGAAAGGCTCCTCAGCCCAGGTAGCATGTGTCACTGCTACAGTTCCAGAGGAGGAAGGTGAAGGGCAAGAAGTCAAAAGCAAAAATATATAGAAGTATGATGATTGGATGGTCAGAAAGACAATAAATCGAACTCATGCTATTTTTCAAACACAATTAATGAAACCAATTGTGTCTTCTGCCATGAATGTTGTGGCAAAACCCTCTTTATCAGAGGGAAAGTCCTCAATGAAACGACATGATTCAAAGAAAGAAAATGAATCATAAGAATATGAGTATGTGTCAAAGCCTAATTTGTCTTTGACGTTGGAGGACTTCATGCCATCTACATCAAAGCCACGGTCACCGCCCCACCAAACGGAATAGCTTAAACAGGCTAATCAGGCAGAGTCTCCATCAGACGAAGAGTTAATCTTTGGTTCTGTTAATATGATTCAATTAACAGATCCATATGCCAGTCGAAGTTTCGATGTCAATGAGCCTGAATTCCCTGTATCAAACAGAGGAATCAGAGGAAGATCAAGAGGCTCAGGATACAGGGGAAGATGTGGATCTTACAAGAGCCACTATTCCAATTTTACCCCAGCTAGAACTGTGTACGCAGCAGAAACTCGTGGTAGATCCCTTTAGCGAGTTCAGCAAGAAGAAGCAAGTTCTTCTACCAATAGAAAATTCAGTCCTAGCACAGTTATTTTATAAGATCGGTTGAAGGTTCCATATCCTTCCTCCAATCAAGTAAATGGATCTAATCGGTCTAATCTTCCATAACTAGAAATATTGCCAACTCCTATCCCAATACAAGATGCATCAACATCCAAAGCATCTGCTTCCAAGGTACCTGCTAAACCACATATTCCTATTGGGAAACGCAAACCTCTGGATCAGAAGTATTATATATTAAAACACTTGGCCCATGTACTAGACAAGATATCAATTCTGGATGCTCTGCATTTGTCAAAAGATCTTTGGGAAGCACTCATCGAGGCTTTGTCAAGTCCTCAAGAGTTTGAAACTGAAATTGTTGCAGCTGAAGTCTATCACATATAGAATAATCCTGCAGAAGGCCATGCAATAATATCCTTTACTGATGAAGATGAAGATGATGTTGTGCATGGACATATTAGACCGTTTTACTTGTCTGGCAAGGTCAATGGTGTGGATGTTCGAAGAGATTTCATTGACAATGGTTCAGGAGTCAACCTCATGCCCATTCGTACACTTCGTCAATTAGGCCTCACAGAATCTAATTTTTCTCTGTCCACCATGATGCTACATGGATATGATAAAAATGAACAGTAACCACTAGGTGAAGTTACACATAGAACTCATTTTGGAAATCTTGTATCCAATTCAGATTTCATGGTTGTTGATCAAGACTCATACTTTAACATCTTGCTTGGAAGACCCTAGCTACATCAACATGCATCTATCCCTTCATCATACCATCAATGTCTCAAATATTGTTTCGATGGTCATGTTGGGACATTATATGGAGATAAGGCCCGGTTCAAGACATGTGAGTCTCAATACATTAAGGCGGAATTCTATCACATGAAACAAAAGGAGAAATCCGTAACAAAGGAGATTACCAAAGTTAATGCTCCATAGGGTTTGGAAAAAATTCCAGTAAATCCATTTACACATGTGAGTATAGATTATGTGTTTCCTATCAGACAAATTGACAAGATAGACCCAAATAAAAATACTCTTATGGAAAGATCCATAATGTCAATTATGGCAATTGAGCCTGACAACATGGGAGAAATTGGTAATCTACCAAGCAGTAATGAAAGCACAAATGGTGACGTCTTCATTTCATCTGCTGAAATCCAACAAGTCTATGATTCAACAATTAGTCTAGAAGATGTTATAGCAACATCAGAGGTGAAAAATGATGTCGATTCTCAATCCATAATCTCCTCTTTGTTACCCAAAGAAGACCCTTCATCATCAATTGGGTCGGAAATGGAAGCTTCTTCTTCAAGATATGCAAATTTTGACATCTCTTCGGATCATGAGAATTCTACTTTATCATTTACTATGCAAGTCGAAATGGAAGAAACAACACATGATGAAGAAGAAGAGGAAGATCTCAAAGTTTCTCCTCTAGCATTTGAAGAGGGTATCTCTACCATTGTGGATGAACTCAGAGAAATAAATATGGGTACAAAAGGAGATCCACGCCGCACTTTAATCAGTGCGGCCATGAATCTCGAAGAGAAAGAGACGTATATTTTTTTTCTAAAGAAAAATAGAGATATATTTTCCTGGATCTATACAGAAATTCCCGAGCTTGATCCTGATGTTTCTACTCATCATTTGGGTTTACCTAAAGAACATCGAGGATTTAAGCAAGCTGCGAGAAGAACACACCCAACTTATGCTTCTATAATTGAAGCTGAAGTGGATAAGCTTATCAAAGCTAACTTTGTCAGAGAAGTTAAATATCCCAAATGGTTGGCTAATAATGTCCTTGTAAAGAACAAGAATGGAAAAATTAGAGTTTTCATCAATTTCAGAGATCTTAATCGGCATTGTCCTAAGGATGATTTCCCAGTTCAGATTACAGAACTTCCAATTGAAGTAACAGCTGTCTATGAAGAAATTTCCTTCATGGATGGATATTCCGAATATAATCAAATCTGAATGGCCCTAGAAGTTGAGGAATCTACAGCATTCAGAGCCCCTAAGAGTGTGCTTTGCTACCAGGTAATTCCCTTTGGCTTGAAGAATGCAGGCGCAACTTATCAGCGTGCCATGCATCATATCTTCAAACCCTTCTTAGGGAAGTTTGTTGAATGCTATGTAGATGATTTGGTAGTTAAATCCAAAAAACATTCTAATCAATTGGATGATTTAGAAGTCATATTTTGCAAGCTTCGGCAACATAATTTGATGATGAACCCCTTAAAATGTGCTTTTGGGGTAACCTCAGGAAAATTTCTCGGCTTTGTTGTACGCCATTATGGTATTGACGTCAATCCTGAGAAGACCAAGTCAATCCTTGGTATGTCACCTCCTCAAAATTTGAAATAATTAAGATGAATTCAAGGACACTTAGCCTATATTCGGCATTTCATCGCCAATTTAGCAGGAAAAAGTTTACCCTTCACCAAATTTATGAAGAAGGGATTCACTTATCAGTGGACTGAAGAATGTCAAGAAGCATTTGATATTATCAAGAAATACCTCTTGAGTCCACCGGTACTCATGCCACCTGTTGAAGGAAGACTACTTATCCTCTACGTGGCATCTCTAGAGCGATCATTGGGTGCCTTTCTTGCTCAAAAGAATGATGCTGGGAATGAAAACAGTCTCTACCATCTCAGTCGAACCATGCATGAAGCAAAAAACTGGTATTCAAGTATTGAGAAGTGCTGCTTGGCATTAATCTTTGCAGTTCAAAAGTTGAGACACTACCTGCCACATCACGAGGTCTAATTGGTATCTCGCAATAACCTGCTCAAATTTATCCTAAGTCATCTAATGTTTACAGGACATCTGGCAAGGTGGGCAGTTATTTTGCAGCAATTCGACATTCAGTATGTGTCTCAAAAGGTGATAAAGGGCCATGCTCTGGCTAATTTCCTAGCTGAACACCTTTCAGTGGAAGACACATCTTCAGATATTGAACTCCCTGATGAGGATGTCTTCTCTATTAAAGAAAGTCCTTAGGCATGGGAAATTTATTTTGATGGTTCTTCCAGAAGTCCAACAGGGAGGAAAATGGAAAATCCTAAATTCAACAATGTTAGCTTAGGAATTGTGCTCATTTCTCTAGAAAAGGAAATTTTAACTTATTCCTTCTTATCGTGGGAAGGTGGTACTAATAAGGAAGCAGAATAACAAGCTCTCATCATAGGTTTGGAATTAGCACTTCAAGCACAAGTGAATTACTTAAAGGTGAAAGGTGACTCAGACCTGGTAATCAAACAAGTCAACGGGGAGTATGCCATCAGAAAAGAAGAACTAATACCTTTGTATGATTACGTTATAGAGTTAATGGCCGAATTCCCTTTGGAACCAACATTTTCTTATGACCCAAGATCACAAAATGCTCAAGCTGATGCATTGGCTAATATAGCCAGAACTCTGGCAGATCCAAATCGGGACGAGACAACCATCAGTATCGCCCACCGTCATGAAATTTCACCTTATGATCGAATTAGAACAGAGGAAATTAATGAAATTTGTCCCATTCTTGAACCGTATGGTCATACTACAGGATGGATGTCACCTATCAGGGAATACCTTCAAAATGGAACACTTCCACCTAATCGAGCTGAGAAAGAACAAATTTGGCGACATGTGGTTAATTTTACTCTTTATGATAGCCTAGATCCCCTAAAGAAAATTCTCTACAAATGTGGTTTTGATGGAGTTCTCTTCAGATGAATTGATAGTGAAGAGACAATGGCTGTCATGAAAGAAGTGCATGCAGAAGTCTGTGGTGCCCGCCAGTCTGGACATAAACTGTGTGATCAGATTCGATGGCTTGGATACTTTTGGCCTTCAATGATACGAGATTGTGTCAATTTCACAAAGAAGTGTCATTCATGCCATGTACATGACAACTTCATTCATCAACCTCCAGAGTTGCTTCATACAACTAAATACTCATGGCCATTTTCCACATGGGGAATGGATGTGGTGGGACCTTACCCTTCGGCTACGACCAAGCAGTTTAAGCACATTCTTACTGCTACTGAATTCTTTTCCAAATGGGCAGAAGAAATACCTCTCAAGGAATTCAGTTCTAAATGCATTGTTAGCTTCATAAAGTCTAACATCAGTACCAGATTTGGTGTCCCTCATACCATATTGATGGACAATGGCACCCATTTCTGTTCATCCGAGATGAAGAATTTGTATCAAGAATACAACATAAAATCCAACCATTCATCTCGGTATCATGCAGCGGCCAACTTCCAGATAGAAGCCTTTAAGAAGACTCTTTCAAATATACTGAAAATGATGGTGCATAAAGATAAGAGGTCATGGCCTGATAAAATATTTCATTTTTTATGGGCTTATCGGACTACCACCCACACTGCAACTCGGTCAACTACATATTCATTGGTATATGGAACAGAAGCCGTCTTGACCATTGACGTTCAACTACACTCGCTCAGAGTTTCCATTTGTGATCAATCATCTATAGATGAACAATCTCAAAAGTGATTGAATGAATTAGAATGGTTAGATGAGAAAATATTGTACACTTTGCACCACTTGAAAGTCTATCAGAATCGAATAACATGAGCTTTTAACAAAAACGTTCATCATCATTCATTCAGTCAGGGAGAATTGGTATTAGTTCTCAGAACTCCAATGATACTAGGAAAGAAACCTCCCAATCTTGAGCCAAAATGGGAAAGACCTTATTCAATACATAGGTTCTACTCCAATGGAGCTTATTCATTAATCTCAATGGATGGATAACTCATCACTACTCCAACCAATGTCAGATTTTTGAAGAAGTATTTTGTATAAACAGCAAAGTAGCTTTTTTTCCTTGCTATATGACGTTAAACTATACAACAACGGTCCATACATATGACCTTAAACAATTTGTACTTTCGTCCCACACGACGCTAGACTATGAAAAAGTTCCCTAAATGGTCCTGTATGACCTTAAACTACATCAATGGTCAAGTATGACCTTAAACTACATCATCAACGGTCCATGCATATGACCCTAAACTATTTGCGAGTTCCATACATCCAGCAAGACGTTAAACTGTGATGTCCTAACTACATGACACCAAACTGTATAGAAGTCCCTTACGTTCAGAAAGACGTTAAACTACATAATCATCAAAGGTCCTGTATGACCTTAAACTACACTTTTGTCCAGCATGACATTAAACTGCACCATCCACGGTCCATGCATATGACTTTAAACTATTCGCAATTTCGTCCAACATGATGTTAAACTGTGGGAAAAAAATTCCCAATGCATCCAACATGACGTTAAAATGGTGTACTCTTCTTTCCTCACTGCATGACATTAAACTGCACAGTCTCCCTTTCGTCCAACATGACGTTAAACTCTATTGTCCCCATCGTCCTAACTACATGACGCTAAATTGTACAGAAAGTCCATGATACATCCTATATAACATTAAACTGTATTTTGTCCCTACTACATGACACTAAACTGTGAAACACCAATAGTCCTAACTACAAGACTTTAATCTGCATAGTCCCATTATATGTCCTACATGACATTAAACTATGCATCGTTAATGTTGTTGTTACCTCTTGTTTCTCACACCGAGTATGACTGTCGTGATCTTAGAGCAAACCTCAACAAAAACATGCTCTCTAGGCCGCTAACCATGTGTAAGTCCTAACATAATTTTTTTTAGGTCATTGTCCCCAAGAACAACTTGATCGTTAATTCATTCTTTAATTGAACTACACAGACATCGATCTTTGCCTTCTAGGCTGGGTTTGTAGGAAACCTCCCAAGGTTCAAGCCCAAAACCAATCTCTTCACGTCGGTTCATCTCCATCTCATATGATGCTAATTCGTGAAACCACCCTTAGAATCAATATCATTACATTGGTTCACTTTCATCCTTGTTATACGACGTTAAACTGTACAACACTTTTGTCTTGTATGACAATAAACTACAAATTTCTTTGATACCCTCGCCTGAGAGGGAACCATTATTTTCATTGATTTTTCAATCATGTTTCATTTCAAAGACTACATGTATACATGGCAATGCATGATCCTTTTATCTTGGGTTTAACCATTATTGCACTAATGTCCCCTTTCACCCTTCACATGTACGAACCAAATTTGTACAGAGGGTATTTCTAGAACTACATGGGCTTGATTACCATCCTTATGGGATATGTATGAACATTCATGTGTCCCTCGAATCCAACCCCAAGTCTTTGGGCCTAACCCCAAATTCCATTTTCAGTCCCTTGGATGAAAAGTCCCCATGAAAACACACACTGTGTATTTCTTAAAATGGTCCAAGCTCTATGACCCTAATAATAGATCTCTAATCCTTTTGTCCCACACGATGTTAAACAGTAGTTTACGAAATACGTATGGCTTGATTCTCATCCTTATGGGATACGTAGTGAAGTCCAAAATTTCAATTCAGGACCCATCCACAACATGATTATGGTTAGCATTGATCTATGTATCTCTGTATATATTGATCAATACCCATCTTTATGTGTCATAATCCTAACCGTAAATATTTTCAGATACTTATAACCCTTTTCATGACTTCTAGTCACAAAAATGTCAAACTTCGGAGAGTTATTTTGTCTAACTATGCAGAACGTTCCCATAGGCGGCCTTGCATAAACAGTTTACAAACCAGACTTGTTAGCCAAAAGATACTATTATTTGACTATGCAGCCAATGCCATTAGGTGGCCCTGCATAATTCAACCCCCTAATGGGTTTATCGGATAGTGGTAACATAATTCTTGTGAAGAATACCTTTTTTGTCCTTATTTGTCTTAAATGACAGTATGTAGGGATCTGCAAAAATAGCCGTCATTAACATATTTGTCCCATGTCCTTTTTCATGATCTGAAAGTATTCAAGTCTATGGTTTATATTATCCTTCACTACGTTTGGGTTAGACCTTCATAAGAGTGATATTCATCCAGTTCTTCAATAATCTTGTTTGAAAATATCTTCTCCATATTCATGTACCACTTTCCATATAGAAAACTCTATACTTTGGAAGATTTGAATCTCCATAAACTTTCACTGGCTTTTAGCACTAGGAAAGTAAATTTTTGAGAGTTCTTTTTCCTGACTATGCAGCACGTTCCCATAGGAGGCCTTGCATAAACAATCTACATAATAGACTTGTTAGCCAAAAGATAATATTTTATTTAACTATGCAGCCAATGCCCTTAGGTGGCCCTGCATAATTCAACCCCCTAACTGGTTTGTTAAATAATTGTAACTTCATTCTTGAAAACTTCTTCTTCTAATGCCTTTTAGCTCTTTTTCATATCATTCCTCAGATTCAAATATTCTTATGTCATAACATACATATTTTTCTTCATACATGAGTATGGTAATATGTTTTCAGATGAATTTTCAAGGAATTGAGTCAATTCTAATCCATTTCAGTCAAAGATATTTCGACCTTAAACATTAGCCGTTTTTATGTCTGACGTGTATGAATTTAAACCGCCCACAAAAGGCAGGGTAACTCTGAATAAAAGTCAAGTTCCCAGCTAACTAAACATACATTATGTATGATTTAGGTATCATTGAACAATTAAAAGGTTCGAAGTTTGTAGGGTTATTTACATTAATCCTAGTAAAAATCAAACTATGCTTACTTGGCCCATTGGCTTAGGTAAAATCTAAAGCATGTAGAAAAAGAGAATGCAGGTACAAATGATTGAAGGTGAAAGTGTTTTTTATTGATGCACAAGAGTCAGAAGGACATCCACAGACTGGAGTCTCTTCTCTTTTTTCAGGAATTATAAAATACTTTCAACTTAACTCTTCATTTGATTTACGGCATCCCAAGCTTCATCAGCAGCCACCTGGAATTCATTTATTCAACTGGATACCATAAGAGATGCAGTGATACCAGCTCTTCTTGGAACAATTGTAAAAGAATGTTCTTGAGTGTGGTTTGAGAAAATTCTCTGCTGATCAAACCGTGACTCTGTTTCTGTCCAAGAGACTTGGATGATGGATAGATGGATTTGAGAATGAAGCATTGGAAGTAAAGAGCCATTTGGAGAGAGTACTATTTTCAGATATTTCTCTATTGCCATGTTTGTCTTCTCTCCACCAACTGACAGAGGAAAACATTTCAGCCCATGTGTTTTCCATTTTCATATCTGCAAGGAAATGACATGGAGGAAGAATTTGAAAGTACACACCATTGTTGTTGCTCTTAATGCACAACATAACCGAAATTGAGGAGTAGTAGTGCAGCTTCATATCAGGGATATAGATCATTTCATCTAGATCATTGACTCCTTGCCGATGACCATGACCATATAGAGGCAGGTAGATGCTCTGTGGGAAATTAAGATGATATTTCTTCAAGTATTTAGCCAAATCTAGGAGAGTGTTGTCACAGATATCATAGAAATCATGGACAATGAAGTTCATAATGTCATCAATCTGCTTTCTATCCAGTTCATCAACTATTCCAGGTCTAAGAGCCATTGATTCTGCACAAAAGTTGAATAAACTAACTCTTAAAAGGGTTTGTTTTTCATAAAATTTGTGAAGGAATTCAGAAAAATGGCTAAAGGCATTAAGGCACACAAGTGTTCATGTGTCGCGCTAGTTTTTGAAGCGCAAGTATAAACCGCGCAAATACAAATACCTATACAGAAGCGCAACAACAAAGAAACATTCGAAAACAGAGCAATCTGTGCGGCTAAAGTGACATGCGCGGCGAGAGCTCGAAGGTTTGAAATCTAGAAATCTAAATTTTTTGTACGGAAGTAAGGCCCCCTATTTATAGACGTGGCCAAAACCCTGCGCGTCGTACCCCTGCGTGCCAGGCCCTGCGCAATGCGCACTTGCGCGCCGCCCTCTGCGCCATCAAGACTTGTGCGCTACCTTTCCTCTGGATGTCTCCTTTTTCCCCAGAGTCACATCCTCATTTCTTTAGGATCCAACTCTGAGGGGGGACTTTTGTTGACGCTCATTTTTCATCACAGAGTCCAAAGGAATGTAAATGGAAATGACTTAGCACAAATTGAACCATCCTTTGAAAAAAATATCAAAAATCGACAAAGGCATGAACGAGGGATCAAAAGCACATGTGCCATGCAAGTTCTATCACTGTCGCTCAACTCCACTTGCGCGCCGTCTAGTGGGTGCGCAAGTGACTTGTGCGAGCTAAGTAATAACCGCCTGGGGTCTTCTCCTGCTTATAAATAGACCATGTGGGCCCCCCATTTGAGGAGGATTTTTTCCAGAAACTCAGATTTGAGCTCCCGACTCCCTAGTCTCTTATCAAAGCTTCCAAAACACTTCTAAGGTAATTTCTTACCTAGAACAGAAGATCTAAATAGGAGAAGGAAGACTTATGTGTTGAAACTCACCAACACATGTGAGCCTGAGTGGCCAGCCCTTAATGGAAAAGGGCCACACTTGCGTGCCGCCTTACTCCTTCAATAGATCTTGCGCGCCCTTCTTCTGGAATAACTTCAAGAGGATTCTAAAGGCTTTAACCAAGAGTCACTAAAGTATTACCCTGCTGGTTAACCATTGCGCAAGTACCCCATGTGTCACGCAGGCATACCTGCGCGGCCAGGACTTTCGTGCCCACACAGTACCTACGTGCCTGCCCGGACTTGCACGCCCCTATCTTTTTGGGTGCCCTTCTTTCCCATTTCACCCCTCATAAGCCATTCCAACTTTCCTATTCAAGATTCAGTCTTCAAGACACTCTTCAAAGCCATATATGGAATGATTTTTTTATTTGAATTCCTTAATCTGAAAGGAATTATGTGGAATATCTCTCAAAACCTAGTGATTTACACATCTTTAGGTCACTAAAGATTGCAATTTCATTCATTCAACCTCATCCTTTATGATGAGAGAATCCTTAACCTAGATCACCTTTTTAGGAATAATCCCCAGTTATATGTCCTCCAATTTGAGCATCCTCTTTAGGAGTAAGCCCCAGATCCCCTAACCTGGGCTTCCTTTTCCGGAGTAAGCCCTAGTCTCAAATATGGGCATCCTTCTTAGGAGTAAGTCCCAACCATAATTCTCTTATCCTGTTCTTCCTTTTCAGGAGTAACCCCAGTCTTAATTTCTATTAACCAGTCCTAATTTACCTTTTATCTGGGAATCTTTTTCAAGAATAAAACCCAATCATAAGTCTTCTCCTAATTTGGGCCTCCTTTTCAAGAGTAAGCCCCAAGTTAGAGTATTCAAAATCTCCATGAAGCACATATACCTTTATGTACCCTGTTCCTGTATTTCTTCCCTAAAGTAAATCCTAACTTTCATTTATCTGGGCAGTCATACATACATAAGCCCCACATTATTTATTATGATTGCATCTTTCATGGAACAATTGCGTAATTTTTACCAATACCTCTTGTTTCTCATACCGAGCATGACTCACGTGAGCTTAGAGTGTAAAAGTAATTGTGCCATCCTTCTTTGAGCCATCAATCATAAAAATCATACTCCCTTACTCGAACTACATGGGTTCTGATTACTTTTCTAAACAAAGGATACGTAGGTAGCCCGTCTACGGGTTCGATCCCAACTCTAAAATAATCTATGTCCTTCTGAATGAAAATAAACTTCAAGTGCCCCACTGAGTGGTTTTAAAAACAGCATGGTCATCATAATGTCCAAGAGACTTCTATATTAATATGTCGAAGGGTACCATTGACCATGAATCTCTAATAAATATAGACGATTCTCTATCGATGAAGAACCTCGAATACATATAAAAGATTCTCTAAATTTCCTACATATTTAATCATTGATTTTCAGATCGGAAGGAAATCTCATTTTATACTTGGTAATGTAATAAGGATTCATGAACCTAACTTAAATCTGTAATGAGAGTCCCGGAGTAGAAAATAATTCCCCTCAAAAAGGTGTGATGAGTCCGACCTCCCAATCTCTCGACCAATGCAAATTCCTAAGCCTCATCAGTCCACAAACTAATGAGCACCTACCTTTGGAACGTATGTCGGAATGGATGTGGGATCGTTGGGTGTTTCCGGTTCTACGAACAAACCTGTTAGTAACCGATCGGAATGTTTGAACCTCCCATCGAGGCGGTCATCCCCATATTGCGAGAGAAATAGAGAGTTATTTCTAAAAATAAAATTTGGAGTCACACAACCGTAAAACTATAGATGTGACATCTGATTAGAGTTTTGAACCATGTGTGGTGGTTTATTTTGATTATTCTTCACATAACCATGTGAACCACCTTGGAAAAATCAAAGAAATATAATGGTTTTTAGAAGAATGGTGAACAATTAAAAGGAATGATTCTGAGGTATTCTAGGTACATGATAATAAGTGTCTCTCTTTCACTTGTTCCCAACATAAAATTTCCCAAATGATCGCATTGAAAAAAAATACTCTCTTTTGAATGATTCCAACAAATATCTCATTGCACCATTTCTACCCTATTAAACTAATCTGTATAATCCATAATATAGATCACAATTATTATAGAATGAATCTACAGTTATAATCAATATTCACAGATGAATCCACTATAATACATTGTAGAAGATAACTCGAGAGAGAAACAAATTTTATTCAAAAACATAGTTGTATACTACTTCACTAAGAGATCCTCTTCCTTCGAGATAACAAAATCTATTTTTAGGCTATCTTGAATCTATGAGGATAGAATTACCTATTGAAAAATTATTCAAAGTCCTCCATTTTAGACCGTGTTCCAATCTTTATGGATAACAAAATCTAACAATTAGTTTTCAAAATTATCTAGTATATATGCCACAATTATAAAAAGTTTCATTGATGGTTTTCCATGAAAATCAAGATTTTGATTAATTCTAAGGAACAATACTTCTACATTTTTCAGATTCTATATACACTTGAGAAATTGGTGGGTTTTACTTCTAAAACCACAATGAGTGATCCCCCCAATAAAGGATCATCATTGTCATTTCCACTATCAATAACTTTATGACATTGAATGATGATTTAGAAAGGTTTTTGGTTCACCAGTGGAATAGGAGAAAACATATTTTCTATAAAAACTATTTATGGGTTTATATGACATTGACATGGCCCTATTTCCATATAAAAATATCAAGACACAATATAGTCATTACTCTCTATAAATTATGGCTTAAAATATTATAAATCACCATAAACAGTAATCATTAAAACCATTATTGTAGAAACAATTCACATTCTTAGAGAAAATCTGTGAGGGGAGACTATGGAAAAAACATTGTTGGATCAAAATTTGTTAAATCACACTGCCCAACCATTTCATGGTATGTACATGGATTGTAGAACTATATAGTTGGGACACAATTTTCACTACCATGCGACAAAAACATGCTATTACATGGGTGATGTCTAGAATCATGTGAATTTTTTGAAAATGGTAAAAAAACATTGAGACATGAATTTAATGCTTTGAAAATTCAATATTATCCCGGATTAAGGCCCTAGAAATAACCTTTTTCTCCAGTTATTCTAATATATCAAAACCCACCCCTCTTTGATCCTTATTTATAGATTATATATGATTTATATGGTAATTATGGAAAATCAATGTGTGTTGGATATCCATAATCATTACTAATTACTCATTTATTATCTTCCCACTAAGATATGATCTTTTTCTCTCACCTGAAATGTAAAATCTATTATGTTATAAATAGATATATGAAACTTGATGTTTTATTGATGATATATTGTTTAATTTAATTATGTTAAATGGATTTATGTATAGATCTAGAGGTTTATAGGGTTGATTTCTATTTTCTTCTACCACTATAATATATTTTATTCTCTCATTTAACTCATTCTAGAACATTATAGATATTTTAAATATTCAATTCTCTTTATTTTTAACAAATCTATCTTCATTTAGTTACATATTCCTTTGTTTTAGAATGACACGCTAAAGGATTTTGATGCAATTCATGAATGAAAATAGTCTTCAAATTACATGTTTTATACATAATAATTGGTATGAGGACTTGATATACATGGTGGAGTGTATTCAGGTGAATTTGGGATAGACCATGGCCATAAAGTACCACTTTCAATTTGGGATATGATATGTTTGTAAAGGATCACCATTAATGGGGATCATCAAGTTAGACATGATGTTTAGATAACCCACCACTGGTTAGTATACAGAGGTCCATGGTATACATGCATATGGTTATATTTTTTGTGAGTGTTCTCATGGGATTATTATTCCATGTGATAAGATATGGTTATGAAACATTGTTAGTTTATTTTATATAGGGAACTTGTTTGTGTGTAACGCCCCTCGATTTTAAAAAAAATTAAATTTGATAGCTTAAACGATACGCAACACTAAGCTTGGATGAGAATATATCACACAAAGAATTTATGATACACTTATTTTTAAAAAACAATATAATATCTTTATTAGCTTATGGTATGTAAAATCCCCTTATTTTTATATTCGATAGCATCTTCAACAGATGACACCAATCTTGAGTGACCCATGATATATATAAATATTATAACCTATATGATATATTAGCAAGCATTAATAGTGTTAACCAATTAATGAAATACACATGTATATACATATTTAAGTCTCACAATAAAAATAATATATTGAATAATTATTTTAAAATAATCAATCCATTTTTTTAGTGTAATTCTATTCTATAAAAATATGGTTTCTTCAAAAAATTATTTATTTTCCAGAATTAAATATTATAAATTCTTTTAAAAAAAATTATAATATTATTTTTACAAAATTAATTTCATCTTTGAAAATGTAATATAAAATATTTTTTAGATAACATATTTTTATTTATTGGAAAATATTGATTTTTAGTGAATAGTGATTCTATAGTACCCATGATGTTACAGTACTCTCTACAGTTCTTCCACCACTATAGCTCCAACTAGAGTCCCCACCACCAGTATAGTGTTTTTGTTTCAATAGTTCTTCTACTTCTAAAATTCTGGTATAGTGCCTTATCCTATTACAATTTAGTCCATCAGAACTAATTTAATAATGAAATTCGATATAAAAACATTGTCACTTTTTGATATTTTTCTCCTAAAATCCCACATTAACATCACATTTGTGAGATTTACATGAATTGAAATATTACCTATTATGTGAATGAAATTTCATGGAATGGATTTTATTTTTTAAATTACCATAAAGTATATAATATATTAATGTCAACATAGTTTTTCACCAAAATGAATTGGGAATGTCGTAAAAATTAATTAGCATGGTTAAGGTAAAAATTGATTTATTTTTGGGTTAAACTAAAAAGATAATGGTAAAAATGATATATAATGTTATCTAAAAACCGTTGGATAGAAATATTTCAATTATGCCACCTCTAAGGTTCGATAATGGACAATTTTGGACCCTTGTGACATTTAAAAAATATGGAATCACTCAATTATATTAAAAATACAAAGTGTGATCTCTACCCAAATTATAAAATTCCACCCCCTATAATGTGTTCTTCATAACTTCAAACCCATTTCATTCAGCCAAGCCATTCCCAAATCACATCCTATATTCCTCCCAACATACTAGAAGCATTAGTTTGAATATTAATCCAACCATAGAGAAATTTTGTGAAAACCTAATGAGGATATCTAATGAAGCGGTAATGTTCTAAAGAAAGTGTGTTTATATTATTTCATTCAGTATTTACTTAAAATGGGTTACAAAATAGACATTTAAATTTATGGAATGTAACAACTAATGAACAAATGTCATTTTTTCTTCCATTACCACAATTCATAGTTGAGTATAATAAGGGTTATAATGTGTATATATATATTATATTTATAAAAAAACATTCCTTTAGAGTTAGTATATTATATAATTATTTTTAATTTCGATTCCATATAGGAAACAATTACATTATTTCTATATATAGAAGACTACGGCCTGATGAAGTGATGTGATTTATTTTGTGACTAAAAGATTATGTGGATTGTAGTGAAGATAAAATTAATGATTATATGTGGTATAAATGATATAATTGTGTTATTTAAAATATTATTATCAAAAAGAAAATAAAATATATCAATTTTTATAGTAATACAACATCTTTCATATATGTGTGGAAAACCATATTAATGAAGGGATTTGACTATATTTTCAACAACAGACCACAAATATTATATATATAAGTATGTTTAAATAAATAATATTGAATATATGATATTATGATATTTATGAAAAAATAAAACATCACTTATCTCAATACATTTATGATCGTTGAAAAATGTAAAGGTTACTCATACGTTCATATGGGCTACCATCTCCATGATCGTAACATAGTTAATTTTTCATAACCATATTTCATGAGTGATTTTAATTGTATTATTAATGTACAAATAAATTAATTATATGTGGACTAATACTTTAGATTTGACATAATTATATTACATTAACACGAACTGATACATTCATAACAAAGAATGCGTGAGAAAACAAGGCAATAAATTTCCAAAAAAATAAAAAAAACATGAATAGTTCTTATTAAACAATGGATAACATGTTAAAAAGGATATTATATTATATTATAAATATTAATATGTTAGTGGTATAAGTTAATAAAATTTTAATACGACTATACAATATTTGAAAACATGTTAGACCAAAAGGAAGTGTGAGGTAATGGATTTCTATCTTACTTTTTTACTTCTATGAGATATATGCCATATTCACCGCCAATTTATTTTATAATGTGTATATACTACCTCTAAATGTATTTTATGATTCTCATTATGAAAAATATTGGGATTTGAGAATCCAATTGAGTAACTCACTTTCATGGGGCATACGATTCAATGTCACCAAAGCCTTAAGAGTTTTATGTTATAATCCCATAATTTATTAGTATTATTAATGATAAAGTAACCTATGTTCAAATATTATGGTGTAACCATCTTTAATTATCATTACTTTTTTATTTCATATTTATTCCATATATTTTCATGTAATAGTACCATTTTTTGTTCTTTCATACATAATTTAATTAGGATTTTTTTAATAAAAATCGTCAATATTTTCCTCTTCGATGCAAAAACCCATTTAATTCAAAAAAATGATTTCTAAAAATGTTTTAAATATTGTTTTTTAATTACTAAAAAACATTTGAATGAAATATTTTCCCATGTTTTATTTCATACAAAAATTATTTCAAATGAATCTCCTTTCTGTTTTCCAAACACTTCTTATTTGGAATTTATTGAAAATGTGAAAGGAATATTTTTTCAACATGTAAAACATTAATTAAATTTCCCACCTTCATGACCATTATTTTATTTTAATATTAATTTAATATTTAAAATTTTTATTTTTATATAATTGGATTTCAAAAATGTTTAAAAATTTTTTTTAAAAAATTGATAGGATGTTTTCTTCAATATATGTTTAAAATTATTTCTTTAGGGGTTTATTTATATGTTTTGAAAATTGTTTTAGATAAAATTATTTTCAAATATTTTGTGAATATTTTTTTAAAAAAAATAGAATTTCGAAAATGAAATTTTAGTTTCCTCAAAATGTATTTAGTGATATTTTAACGATATTTTCTTTCTTCAACATTGAAACTCCTGTTATTACTTATGCTTAAATGGGGAAATTTTTTAATGATACCATCCTAACAAAAAACTATTCTCCAAGTATTTTTCAAGTAATGAATTAAATATAGGGTTTTTATGTGTTTTATATTGATTTATATGCTCTGTGTACTTTACTTTGGGTTCTTGAACATTTAATACGATTAGGGGATGCAGATAACACCAGATGATCTGGTTGAAAACTATATGATGGTTTTTCTTAGATAGTGTTGTGTGATTCCGTAACATATTATATGATGGCTGTCCAGGAAATTAATGTTTGATCCCATTATATCTTATATGATGGTATCTCTTAGATGGAGCTATCCTTTTTTATAGAGGCATGATATATGGAGTTACCTAAAGTTGTATCCTAAAAATTTAATTGGGCTCGAGCTATTTCTAACATGTGTTTTACAATGGATATGAAAAAGTTTTTCTAGGATACCAATTAATTATTATGAAACAATTCTATGGAAATATAATGTTTCTTAAGAACACTTCTGCTATAACATGGCTCATGATTATCGATTTGATGACTCTTTTCCTTCCCATGAAATTATATTTCATGATCAATTTTTTGATGAGAATGATTTCTTTTATGAGTCTCTCTTGCACTCAAATTAATATATTATACCCTTAATAACTTGTTATTCAAATTTATTTTGTTCAAATGTTAATTCTTATGTTTACCCATAGTGATAATATGATCACTTCAATAATAAATTTCCTTTTCCCATGGGTTATAATGAATTAAGTTATATGAATTATGTACAAAATGGATTTCATTTTTTTGATGATTATGACTTAATGTTAAATATGAAAAGGTGGTTTGAGTGTGGAGAATTATTATTTAATGACATGGGTATTATTTATGGAGGAGTTTTTCCTAATTCCCAAAAACTATAAACCTAAAAGTCTCTTGATAATGTAAGTTATCTTATTTTTTCTATTTATGCTTTAAGTATTGGATGGGGAAAATGGGTCATAGTTATCACTAGAAAATCCAAAAATGTAAACATTATTATTTTAGCATCAGATCTAGGAATCATGGTTCTTGCATGTTATAGTTGGTATGAGGGGAAAGGATTAGATAAATTTAGATAGTATGGTGTTATCATGTGAGGTTATCTGAAGAGTTATAGATTTCATCCAAGGACCATAAGATTATATATGATTATAATTTCAATGTCTTAGACAAACATTTTTTTGGTTTAAAGTGATGAGCTCTTAATGTGATTAATGAAACTTTAGAAGATGTTTTATTATGTTTTATTATATATAATTATTTGGTTTAACATGAAGCATGGTTTCACATTTTGTGCAAATAATATTTAAGCTATTGATAACCTTTAGGGATTATATGATCTTGAATATTAAGGTTATTAAGTGGACAGAAGTTTTATTATGTAGATATGAAACATTGAAAATTGATTTGGATATTAAGTGATTAATTTTTTTTTCAAACATATATATTTCTATATTTTTGGATTTAAATCTTAAAGTTATGAGATAGAATTTATAAATAAAAATTTACTTAATATTGAGGTTTTTATGAATGGTTTAGTTTAATAATTGGGTAATACTTTTGAATTTTTGGGATTAATACATTATTTCATCATATTAAGGGTTGAGGGTTTTTTGAATTATATAACCTTGTACTGACCATTTTGGTTTTGGATAATTTAAAAAATGTAGATGGATTATATTTTTATCACTTTTATGGTTATATGATATTTTAAAATATTTTTTTTATTTAATTATTCATGAAAATCCATATTTAATGGTCATCATTAGGAAAAATGATGGAGTTATAATGGAAACTAGTTAAATAATTAACATCAATATTCCATGTAAGTATATTTCACTATGTTTTCAGTGTAGAGAGTGAAAATGATTCTTTAACACTTAGAAAATTATTTTAAAAGTGTTTTTAAATTATATTCATATCAAATGAATCATACCGTACATTAGAACATCATATATTCAAATTTTTTAGGCCCTTAACATCTATTTATCATTTATATTCTTATGATCAATGACTATAATCAGTCTCCATAATTATTTATGTTTTTTCCATTCCCAGCTATTGTATCCTATTTTGAATCCTAATATGTGTAATAACAAATTATCTTCACACAAACCATTCAACTTTATCAATATGAATTTTTATTACACATTTTTATTATTTGGGATTACAAAACATTGGTTTTCAAGTTTCTATCCTTTTATTATTGAGAAATAGTTCAAATTTGGATGATGTTATTTATTAAAGGGAGAGTATATAAAACCACTATATTATAAAACAATAAATTTATTTTTGATAGAGTAAATGACTTAGAACATTGATATTAGAGGTAAATGTAACATCCTTAGGCTTTATGATATATTTCTTTTTAAATAAATATAATTTCTTCAGTAGATAGTGGTATATTCAACGTCGATACTTTTGTGTTCGATAACATATTCAACTCGCAACACCATGCTTAAACGATAAATGATATATATCATCATTATAACCTAGACATTAAATTCATGGGTATGAATAGTAGTTTCTACATTTTAATATATATATATATATATACACATATATATTTATTGATTTCATAGTAAATATAAGCCATTGATAATTTTGTAGTTAATAATCAATCAATTTTTAGTAATTTAATTTTTTTCATTAAAAATATGTTTTCTTAAAAATGATTTTTATTTTTATTCATGATAAACTATAATAATATTTTTTTTAGCATTTAGAAGATTTATTTAAAAAAATTGATTTTATTTTTGAAAATGGATTTCAGAATTTATTTTATGATAAATTTTTGGATTTTTTAAAAATATTAATTTTCCGTGAATGGAGAAAAAATAATAATTTGTTAAAAAATGTCATTTTTTTAATAAATTAAATAATTTAAAAGTAGTAATATGTATTTAATATGGAGTCAAGTAACATATATATTATTTATTTATATTTAATTAACTTAATTAATTTTTAATCAAATTTATATTCGATATGAGTGTAAGATTATTTTTTAGTTGAAAAGGTGTTTCATTATTCTAAAAAATACTTTAAGGTTTAAAATGTCTCTTCATTTTAATTAGTTAATATAATAAAAAAATATGAATGTTTGAAATTTTATTTATAGAAATTATATCAATAAATTTTAATATAAATTTATACATTGAATATTATTATTCATAGTGTTATCATAAATCATATTGTACATAAAAAAACACTTATTGAAAACCGGGTTTTCACTACATCTACGAGTTTTCTAAAATTTAATTTTTTTAAATTGAAGGAAATTAATTGTATAAATATAATACCTTTTTGAAACCCAATTTTATAAATTTAATATGGTTTATTATTGATTATTTATTAAAAATATTAATTTTTTAATGAATACTTTAAATTATTAAATTTTAGTTAAAGGCTTCCATTTCATTTCAATTATTTATAATTGTAAATTATATTTTAAATTGTATTTAAAGTAAAATAGTTCATTTACATATCTGTTAATACATTATTGGTCATTGGAGCCAGCTTCAATTTGAAACTTGTCATTAAAACACTATAAGCATTTGATCATTTTCTCTTAAAAAATCCACATTCTCATCGTGTTTGTGGGATAAATTTATTATTAAAATTATCCACTTATGTGAATGGAATTTGGGAAAATGGATTCCATATTAGGAATAAGAATTATTTATATTGGATATAATAATTTCTACACTATTATTGACTATATTTAATGGTGTATTATATAAACATTATCAACCATATTTAGGGAAAAATGGGTTTAACAAGGGCTAAACTAAAAATATGTGGGTAAAATGACCTATTAACAAGTGTAAAAACTATTATATGTTGTAATTGTGATCACTAAATCTATAAGGTTCATGAATGTCACACTGTTATCCCATTTAACATATAAAAATAAAGGGAGCAATCAATTATTTTCAAAAATACCCATTTGTGTCCTCTCATCCAACTTATAAATGGCTACTCCCTCTACTCTATTCATCACAAAATAATTTCTATTTGGTTTATCTGAGAAATTAAAAAATAAATTTCAAAAAATACACACCCTAATATTATAAGCTTTATTTTGGGCTCAATTATATCCTAATAAGGATTTTGGGAAAACCGAAGAAGGAGACATAAAGAAGATGTGATGTTTTTTAAGAAGCGTCCTTATTATATTTCATTCTACAACTCCATAAATTATTATTAAAAAATAATTATATAATATACTCAGTATATAAATTATAATTAAATTTATTTATAAAACTTTTATTACCTATATCCATCTCTACATCAATCAAATGGGTTACAAAGTCATTATTTGTTTATACGGTAGACTACCTCCTCGTGAACTGATACCATTTGTTCTTCACTTATAACATTTCACGGTAGTATATGATGATGAATATAAAATCTCTATTTATGAAATTTTAGACATATTTGTACATATCATATCATTATATCATATACAGATTTTTTAATTTCCATTTCATATGGGACATGATAACATCATTTGTGTGTACGATTGACTACCACCTCACAAACTAAGGGGATTCATTTTCTCATTAATGATTTACTTGAAATGTACTTTGGGTAATGTTAGAGATATAATTGATATAAATCGAATAATTTTTATAATTTTTACATATTTATCATTATTAAATTATAAAATATCATTTTATATTCTTAAACTAAAATGTTGATATCATCATTCATATAGATGTGGAATACATCCTTCACAAAGTGATGTGACTCTATTTTCATCAACACATTATGTGGATGCTATATGTAATTATATTTAATGAAATAATATTTTATATTTGTTGTAATAATAATTTTCTAATATGAAGTATTAATTAACCCTTTCTATAATGATCATTAAAATATTAAAATGTTACTAATGCGCACATACGACACACCATCTCCATGATCATAATGTAATTAATTTTTCATAACCATATTCCATGATTAGTATATATATAAATATATATAATTCATTTATATATATGGTAATTATTATATGATTATAATTTTTATATGAAAAAACAATTATTTTATTCACAATAATCGGGACATTCATAACAAAGCATTTATGAGGAAACAAGGCAATTAACACCTAAAACAATGAAAACAATGAATTATTATTAACCAATAGTAGATAATTTGTTATAAAAGTTTCATATATGATATTATAAATATTAATATTTTATTTTTATAAGTTAATAAATTCTTTTATACTACTATAAATAATGTTAAATAATTTTATAAAAAAATAAAGCATGTGTTAAGGGATTTCATTCAAAATTTTTACTTCAATGACACACAATCCAAATTCGCCACCTATTAATATTATATGTTTTATATAATACTTATGAATTTATTCAATGATTAATATCATAAAATTCATTGTCATGTACTCATAAAATTTATGATCTCTTCTTTATGGGGCTTGAATTTAGATGTTATAGAAGTGTAAATAGTTTTATATTATAATTTCATCATCTACAAAAAATATTTATTATATGATCCAGTATGTTGAAATATTATAATCTGCATCTCAATAAATGTCAGGAGTTTTATTATTCTCTTTTTATTCAAGATATCATCACGTAATAATCATTTTTTTTTATTTTTGGATTCTTAAAATAATTGAGAGAATGTTTTTATGGAAAATCATATTTATTTCTATCTTCGATTGAAAACCACATTATCTTAAAAAAATATTTTTATCTAAAAAGGTATTAAATTTTATTTAATTTTATAAAAATTATTTATTAAACAAATATACCTAAAGGTTTAAATTTTTAAAAATTGAATTTAATTTAATTCTTTTTCAATTTTCTAATCAATTTCTTTTTTACTTTTATCAAAAAATGTGGATGAAATATTTTTTTAACATGTACAACAGGCCTGAGATTTTCCTTCATCATGAACATTGTTTTCTAAAAATATTACATTGTATTTTCTCAAAGATATTTTAAATGAAAATAAATTTAATGTTTTTTAAAATATTTTTTTTTCAAAATGGAATGTATATTTTCCATAAGAGATGTATTAAATGATATTAAATCTACATTTTTATGTTTCCAAGGTTGTTTTCATTGAAAATAATTTTCATTATATTTTTTGACTATTTAATTTTAAAAATACATTTCCAAAATTTATTCATAATTTCCATCAAAATTTATTTAATTATATTTTAATTATATTCCCAATCACCAATATCAATAACCATTATTGTTACTTATGTTCAAATGGGTATATATTGTATTGATTTCATCCTAATTCTTTCTCTAGATAGATTAATGTTATTTTGATTGGATTATTTTAGATCCCATTTTATTTTCATGTCTCAATCAAGTTATGAAACTAATACTGGTATTTTATGTGTCCTATAATGATCAATAAGCTCTATGTACATTATTTGTGGTAATTTAACATCTTATATGATGGGGTAGCTTAGACAGAACCCGATGACCCTATTAAAACTTATATGATGGGGATGGCCATAAAGCATTTGGTGAGCTTGTTATAAATTACATGGTGGGTGCACCCAGATTGTGCTCTAATTAATTCGTTAGTGTACCTTGCCTTGGCAGGAAAGGATGATGGAGTTACCTAGGGGATTCTCTTATGATTTAACTGAGATACAATAATTTACGAAATCAAATTAGAATGGTTTACGTGGAAAAATATTCAAATATAACAATATATTGTTGTGATTATTTTTATAGGTTCATAATATTTCTTATGAACAAGATTGATATCACATGGATTGTGATTATTTATTCTAATGACTCTTTCATTTTCTATGTTTTCATATTTTAGGATCAAGGCATTGACGGGAATGAATTATTTTATGATTATATCTGGGACTCTAATTAGGTTTTTATACCCTTATACACATCATCTGCTCATTTATTAAATTAAATTGTTAATAAATTTTACCCTTACTAAGCATTTGACCACACTCATATTTTGATTTCTTTTCCCCCAGGTTATAAATAATTATTTTAAGAAATTTTGTCATGAAAGGATTTCATATGCATGATGGCGTCGAATTAAAGTGAAATAATACAATATAGGTTATGTGGAAAAATTATAATTTAAACACATGGGTATGTTTATGTTGGATTTTTTCCTAATTCTATAATGATATAAAACTAAAACTTGCTTGACAATGTAAGTGATCGTATATTTTAATTTGATGTTGTAAGGATTGAATAGAGAAATTAAGTAACAAATTTTTTATCAAAAAATGAAATGTATAGATTATGATTTTAGCATTGGGTCTAGGAGCATGGGTTGTGGGATGTCATAGTGTGTATTTTTAGTAAAATAATTATTTTATTCTACTCTATTTGATATAAAATTTTCTAACATGTTCTTATTTTATTGTCTTTTATTGTGAAGTCATGTAGCATTACCTAGTGACTTTATAGTCACCCCCTTTTTAATAACATTGGTTCATTTATAGATATTTCATATCAATATATAGGTAAGGGAAATGGGATGGGTTTCTTTTATGGTGAATGGTGATTTTTTCTCCTCAATTTAATGTTTGAGGGTTGGAGTTCTATGCTGGGGTCTATAGAGTGGCTCCTCATTAGTGTTTCTATATTTGTATTTCCTTTAGATTCATTTATTTTATTTTATTAATTTCTTTATTTTAATATGATATTTCTATTTTGTCGGTATCCATTTTAGTTGTATATATAAGGACCCGACCTTAAACATTTCTTAATCTTGAGTTATTACAAGATTACACATTGAGGATCTTTTCAGGTATAGAGTTTTAGAGAATTAGATAATAAAACATCAATTACATTCCACATTTAAACAAAGTGGTTACATAAAAGATAGTATTCATTTTTTCCCATCGACATAAACATTTTCAAAACAAAACACAGATTCTTTCATGACACTTCCTTGTACCTATCACCACATCATGTACCTTTCCCTTGACCTGTGATAAACATTTCAAAGACATGGGATGAGCATAAAAATATCAGTAAGGGATATAAAAGTACGAAATGAAAACATTAGTCCATGTATGAAATCATACTTTACTCATAAAACATAATCACTTTAACATACCTCATCAAATCATGAATAAATCATAGAAATCATAAGACATAAAGGTAACTTGAGGCATTCGTAACATTGTTACGTAGGGAGTAACCCTCTTGGTTACATTTAGAATACCCATCCCAGTATATTCCCTAAATCTCTTCGGAGAAACCTTAATTTTTAACTCCTTCATGTTACCCAATTCATTAGAGAGCTATATCGGGCTCACCCACCCTTAGTTTATCACAGAACCACCCGTCTTCATAACAATTCCCAAGAACCATAACATAATCTTCTCACATGAATAAAAGAAACCTAACATTTCCACATTTCAATCACAAGATATCAATACAACACATTGATATAATAAAAAAACATTATGAAAACCATTTTAAATACCAAAATAAAAGAAAAGTAAAACATGGTATTTATATTCCATAAAAAAATGTTATGTCTTGTAGAGGAAGCCGAAACTCAAATAATGGTCATGGCGGCGGAGAAGTCATTGCCACCACATACGTACGACAATTAAAAACATTCCCTTTTGTCATTCAGTAAACACTTCATATAAAAAATATTCCTTTTGAATAAACATAAAAGTTAAAGGGGTTTATACACTGTATAGAATTAAGTTGTGTATAAAACAAAATATGACTCAATGAAAGGAGATTGAGACGAAGTCCCTTATAAAGACGGTATCCATGGATTAAGGATAAATCAATTACATAATTATGTGTGACAAATGAATACACCAAATATAAGTGGATATTATGTGTAAAACAATGAGATTTCATTCACAAATATTCATTGAACTACATATTCAAGGAGTACAAGTTTATCCCAAAGAATCAAAATTGGGTTAAGAAGATCTCTTGTAAAAATTCGACAGCCTAACGACGTCACTTCAAACATCAGAAAATGAGTTGATGAGAGATAAAAAGGGTATCTCATCACATGGACATAAAATTTAAATCAATAAGGATATAGAAGATAATATCCCAACATTGAAATATGTAAATTAAAAGACCCAACAAATTAAGTCTTTTAAGAAGAGGAGGGTGAAAAGTTCCTTTACCGACTTGGGTAACTTTTGAAACATACACCCCATGAAAGAAGGACAATACAACATTGATGTAAATACTCATAAATGAAAGTATATTACAAAAAGAGTAGAATAATCGGAAGTACATATACCAGTCAAAGGAAATGGTGGAACATGTAGCATAAATCTCACAGGAATAAAAGTGAGATGAAAAATCCATTACGAAAGCTTGGCAGCCTAATAGTGCCACTTAAAACATCCAAAAATGGATTGATGAGATCAAATAGGGTCTCTCATAAAAATTAAATAAAATGTACATAAATAGGAATATAAAATAACATCCCCCAACATAACAAATAGGAGCTTAAAATAAGTGACATAAAGGAGAGTACTTAAAAAGAAAGAGAAAGGTTGGATCTCTTACGAAAATCCGGCAGCCTAACGGTGCCAATCAAAACTTCCAAAATCGATTGATGAGAGAAAATAGGGTCTCTTATCATATGAACATAAAAAGTATAGTAATATTAATATATAAGAACATCCCAATAATAAAAAATATGAGCATAAAAGGAATGACATAAAAGAGTGTACTTAAAAAGAAAGAGAGGGGTAGGTTCCCTTACCACATGTCCGACTTGTCTTGTTTGTTTCATCATATTCCTGAATAATAAACATTGGTCAATTTATAATTTCTTATGGACCCCATTTAAATATTATTATTCAGTTCATATCACATATTATAATGTTATAATAATTGTTTAATAATGTTAGTTCATATCATACGTTTTTGCGGATGTTTGGTACATGAGTAAAACAAATGAACTTGTTTGAAAATTATTACCCATGTAGTTATAAGTAAATCATTTACAGAATATTAATAATGATTAAAATATCATTTAAATCCAGTACATATTAATTTTATACTATTCCATAACATTTGGATACAGAAAATGAAAAGCACCGTTCATGGAGACGGTAGGCCGTACTTACGCATGAACGCTACTTTCTTTATTTGTCATATTAATGGAATTAAAAATAAATGAGATATATATATATATATTGTAATTCTAGTAAAATATATATGTTATATAGGTCACATATGTTCATTAATTTCATTCTTTATACATTCCATGTTTTGCATGAACGAGTCATATCACTTGAGGGGGCGGTAGTCCACACTTCCTCATATGAAATTATCACATTTGCACAACATGAAAAGAAAAAAAAGGTATGTTTTAAATATAAAATAAAGAAGCATATAGTAAACATAAATACAATATATATCATATATAAAATACAGTGACATCATAATGGCCACCTTTAAAGGTGTCGAAATAATATTGAACAATCATCGTTTCGTGAGGTAGAAAATCACCAAACACAGAAATAGTATGTTCTTTAACCATTAGACAATGATTGGTGTAGGTGTATCTCTAATACTTATCATTACAACATACTAGTATATTGAAGATACTTTTGTTGTTACAAAAGAACGAAATAAAAAGAGTTTAGGGGGTTGGAGAAGAAAAATAAAACATAAAAACACAAGAGAAGATACTGATTTGAGCTCAAACGCTTCCTCGGAAAGACTTATGCACAAAGTGAGGACTCTAAGAGTAAGAGAGGGATGTGGAGAGAACAATTGGGCAGGGTGTGGGCAAGCCAAAGGCTTGATAGGTATGGGAAAGGTGGTAGAGGTGGGGGCCTTTTATAAGAGGTGAGGAGGGGCACTCTTGGAAAGTCTTGAGAAGTAACATTATTATAAAATGATTTTCGGATTTTAAAGGTCCCACAATTATTTATTTCGAGGATAAGGTGATAATAGTTCTAAATCCACACATACAATATGTTTTTGACAAGTGCAGGTCTTAGATTTTACATTATCATTTCATTTTATTTAAATCCTTAAATAATGAGGTAATCACTTCATCATCATGGTGTCATAAATAATATAATTTATTTATAGTATAAAAAGTATTGAAAAAATATCATGATGTAGGAAATCGTTTTATCTTTATAATGAATATTTATAGTAAATCATATGACCTGTATAACCCCATTTTAAAATTGTTTTAGTAAAACAACTCATGTTTTGTGACATTTTTACTTTAACTTTAAATAAAAAGTTATTAATGTCATTTTCCAACCAAAGTGGCTCCATGGGGTTCCCAAGTTGACCCATGGATTGTCTTGGTCGGCCATGACTCATCCAATAAGGGTAGGACATGTGTCAAGGTCATTTAATATTATTATAACATTATCTTTACCTTAAATTACACTAATTACCTTTAATCGCGATTAAAAACATAAACGTTACTATTCACCAAAAAAATTATTTTAATCCCATTGAACCAAATTTTACTTCCTAATGAAACCATGTACGTTGGATTTTATAAATTCAAAACATATAGGTGGTAAAATTTCATTTAAACGAAAAATTAGTTTTTTTAGGTATCACTTTGTGGTTTCACTATTCATAAAAAATTGAAGGTTTTCAGAGAAATTCCAAAAATTCACCATAAGATATATTTGATATTCTGAATTCAAAAATGATGTCTATTTTAAAAAATTAAAAACATATAAGTTACATTAATTAATTTAATAATTAATTCCCGCTGTCAGAACAAATAGCGTGTTTTTATGAGACAATATATATCAAAAGATTGACACTAGTTTAAGTCCAATTTCAAAGTAAAAGTAATTCCAATGACCACTATTGGATTAAAGGGTAAAAATATATTCTAATTTCACTTTATAAACAATTCATAAGATGATATAATAATATAAATAAATTAGATTAAAAAGAGGTTTTGAATAAAAATACAACATTTTTCACTTATTCTTTAAAAATGAGCTTTATCGTAAATATACCAAAAATTTACACAAAGAAAATTTTGTTGTCCTGATTTTAAAGAAGAATTTTATTTTGTCATATATATCACATATTATTGTCGAAAAGTGGATTTAAAATAGGTTCTCTATCAAAAGGCGGTTAATAGACCTTTTAGAGAATATTAGAATGTTTACGCTTAAAATTGGATTTATTCGCATTTTTAATCCTCTAAAATTTAATGTAAAAAGTAAAAATATTTGACAAACATATATAATCATTTTGTAGTTAGTTCTGTTCATTCCCGTCATTACAATGGCTAGGTGTTAACTACCATTTAAAATAAAATTATTTTATTATTAGAGTGCACTGTAAGATTTCAAAGAAACTCGTTGTTGCGTATTGGGTAAGCTATCGAGCATAGCGTTCCATTTAAATTAATATTAACATTTTATTAACAAATAGGGATAAATATAAAAATGTGATATTCATTATTTACGTGGGGTGTTACATCCTTCCCCCCCTTTTGGGAATTGCGTCCTTGCAATTTTTAAAATTGCGCTCGGAAACATCATTGAAAGTCTCACATCGGAACAAGAGTCGGTAAAACAATCACTTTTAAAGAAAGGAAGAGAAGTATAGAGGTCAGTCGATTTAACCCATACTAGGATTCCATGTAGGAAAAAATGGATATGGAAGAAAACGCAAAGGGTCATGTTCGGAGGGAGAGTGATCGGAAAAATGTTTAGGAGAAAGTTAACCACAAGAAAATCACAAACTTGTGGTGGGTTAAATGGTATTCGATCCCCAGCAGGAAAAGTTAATAGACAAAATTTTTGGTTTATGTTACTTTTCATTGACGAATTTATTTTTGATCTTAAGGAAACATACTTACTTGACATGTTTAATTTCTACTTTTACTATATTTCTTACACAAACTCATACTTTCCCAAAATTATTAGTATTTAAGAAGACTTGTTCACATTAAGAGTACTATAATCAACTTCTTGAGAATCAACTAATCCAAAAAAGGGAACTTTTTATTTACCATGTCTTTAGACCCTTACCAAATCCGAAATTGTTAGAACATGATCAGATAATCCAGAAAATGATAACCCTTTATAAAAAGAAAATCTATTCTTAATCTCTATAATTTGTCCAACAAAACCCAAAGTTCAATGAGGACCATTAAATAACAAATTTGTCCATAAAACTCTTCAATGTAATCCAAACTAAGATTGAAACCCAAATATTTGAAGGATTTAGTCACATAGTCTTCCGAGGTACAAATCAACACTTAGCTCCAAATAACATCAGTTTCTCTAAAAGTCTCATATTGAAAAGTAAATAACCTATTCACATATCCTCCATGATAGGTTAATAATTTCAATAGATAACCCAAAATCAACTTAATATTGATTCATAAAATCATATAACTAAAAATAATAATTCAAACTAACCAGGGACTTCATGTAGTCTAGTGGTAGGAGATAAATACCAGTCGCACTTTGGTTGTGGGTTCGATTCCCGCAGCATTGTCTGACGCGATGGGTTTTCACACAGTCTGCGTGTTGTCATTTTTTTAAAACTCCAAAAATAACCCTAACATGTTTTAACCTCAATAGTTTCTTTATACATCTCATTTTCATCCAAATTCATTACGATATCAACTTCTTAATTCATGAATTCTTATTTCACCACCATAAAATAAAATGATTACCAAAATGAATAACTACATAACATGATCATGGTGTCCACTTGGTTTCATTGTCATCTTGTTCACGTAGGTAGAAGTCCCATGCATTACAACAATGATTTAGAGATCCTTCAAAATCATTTGCTTCCTCCATACAAATACACCTTGTACAACATGGGTCATATGGGTGTTCACAGAAAAACAGTTTTGGACAATAATCATGTATGACATATAATTCCAAAAACATTTGATAAAAAATGATTTCTATAAAATAGTCAGATAGAATTTAAGTTGAAACTTTCTATTATTAGTCCCATAAGTATGTGCTGAGAGACTGTATTTTAAAAGCAAATATAAATAGGTTGCGCAAGGGTCCCCTTCCTCAGCACCATTTTTAAAATCATAATATGCATCAAATTATTCTGATAAGGTAAAATATTTGAAAATACCTTGAAAATATTTACCTTTCTTGAAAATATGAGAATATTGTAAAAATAGTATTTTCCTAAATATAGCCCATGATCCACGATGATAAAGAGGTATAGTGGAGGTGTTTGATATCTCAAATAACTGCTTGCAAGTGAGTTGTATTCTAGAAAAAGTTTCACAATCATCCAAACATTACTTTGTAATAATTATTGGAAGCATGTCATCAGGAAGAGATAGGAATGTCATTTGATATCTTCCTCCTTCCATTCATAACTGACTTTACTTGACCTAAAAAAAAGTTATAAAACAAGGATTTAACTGAAATAATAGATATAGGGACTAACCATGTGTCTAAAAAAAATACTAATCCCTATAGTTGTCTAAACCGACCTCTGATACCAAATATAAAGACCCATCCTTAATCATTTCTTAATATTGAGTTATTACAAGATTACACATTGAGGATCTTTTCAGGTTTAGAGTTTTAGAGAATTAGATCATAAAACATGCATTACATTCTACATTTAAACAAAGTGGTTGCAAAAAGATAGTATTATTTTTTTTCCCATCGACGGAAACATATTCAAAACAAAACATGGATTCCTTCATGCCACTTCCTTTTCCCTATCAGCACATCATGTACCATTCCCTTGACCTGTGAAAAAAATTTCAAAAACTTGGGATGAGCATAAAAAGCTCAGTAAGGGATATAAAAGTACGAAATGAAAACATTAGTCCATGTATGAAATCATACTTTACTCATAAAACATAATCACTTTAACATACCTCATCAAACCATGTATAAATCATAGAAATCATAAGACATAAAGGTAACATGAGGCATTCATAATCTTCTGACATAGGGAGTAACCCTCTAGGTTACGTTTGGAATACCCATCATAGTATATTCCCTAAATCTCTTTGGAGAAAACTTAATGTTTAACTCCTTCATGTAACCAAATGCATTGAAGAGTTATATCAGGCTCACCCGCCCTTAGTTTATCACGTAACCACCCTTCTTCATAACAATGCCCAAGAACCATAACATAATCATATCACATGTATAAACGAAACATAACATTTCCACATTTCAATCACAAGATATCAATTCAACACATTGATATAATAAAAACATTATGAAAACCATTTTCAATACCAAAATAATAGAGAAGTTAAACATGGTATTTATTTTTCATTAAAAAAATGTTATGGCTTGTAGAGGAAGACGAAACTCAAATAATGGTCACGACGGCGGAGAAGTCATTGTCACCACATACATATGACAAATAAAAACATTCCCTTTTGTCATTTATTAAACGCTTCGTATAAAAACGATTCCTTTGGAATAAACGTAAAATTCCAAGGGGTTTATACACAGTATAAAATAAAGTTGTGTATAAAACAAAATATGCCTCAATGAAAGGAGATTGAGACGAAGTCCCTTATAAAGATGGTATCCTTAGATTAAGGATAAATCAATTACATAATTATGTGTGACAAACGAGTACACCAAATATAAGTGGATATTAATTGTAAAATAATCAGAGGAAATTCAAAAATATTCATAGAACGACATATTCAAGGAGTACAAGTTTATCCCAAAGAAGAAAAATTGGGTTAAGAAGTTCCCTTGCAAAAATTCGACAGCCTAATGGCGTCACTTTAAACATCAAAATATTAGTTGATGAGAGATAAAAATGGTATCTCATCACTTGGAAATACAATTTACATCAATAATGATATAGAAGAACATATCCTAACATTACAATATGTAAATTAAAAGACCCAACAAAATAAGTCTTCTAAAAAGAGGAGGGTGAAAAATTCCCTTACCGACTTGGGTATCTTTCGAAACATACACCCTATGAAAGAAGAAAAATACAACATTGATGTAAATACTCATAAACGAAAGTATATTACACAAAGGGTAGAATAATGGGAGGTGCATATACCACTCAAAGGAAATGGGGGAAAAGGTAACATAAATCTCACGGGAATAAAAGTGAGATGAAAAATCCCTTACGAAAACTCGGCAGCCTAACGGCGCCACTTAAAACTTCCAAAAATGGATTGATGAGATCAAATAGGGTCTCTCATCATATTAAAAAAAATTTACAGAAAGAGGAATATAAGAGAACATCCCCCAACATAACAAAGAGGAGCTTAAAATAAGTGACATAAAGGAGAGTACTTAAAAAGAAAGAGAGAGGTTGGATCTCTTACGAAAATTCGGCAGCCTAACAGCACCAATCAAAACATCCAAAATGGATTGATGAGAGAAAATAAGGTCTCTCACATATGAACATAAAAAGTACAGTAATAGTAATGTAATATACAATCCCAATCAAAACAAAAATGAGCTTAAAATGAATGACATAAAAGAGTGTACTTAAAAAAGATAGGGGGAGGTTCCCTTACCTCATGTCCGACTTGTCTTGTTAGTTTCTTTATATTCCCGAATAATAAACTTTGGTCAATTTATAATTGCTTAAGGATCTCCTTGAAAGATAATTATTCAGTTCATATCACATATTATAATGTTATAATAATGGTTTAATAATGTTAGTTCATATCAGACGTTTTTTCTGATGTTTGGTACATGAGTAAAAAAATGAACTTGTTCGAAAATGATTTCCCATGTAGTTATAAGTAAATAATTTACAGAATAGTATTAATGGTTAAAATATTATATATATCCAGTACATATTCATTTTATACTATTCCATAAAAGTTGGAGATAATAAATGAAAAGCATCGTTCATGGAGACAGTAGGCCGTACGTACGCATAAACGCTACTTTCATTTTTTTGTCATATTAATGGAATTAATAATAAATGATATATATATATATGTTATAATTACAGTAAAATAAATATCTTATATAGGTCACATATGTTCATTTATTTCCTTCTTTATACATTCCATGTATTGCATTAACGAGTCACATCACTTGAGGGGGCGGTAGTCCACACTTCCTCATATGAATGTATCGCATTTGCACAACCTGAAAAGAATAAAGGTATATTTTAAATATAAAATACAGAAGCATATATTAAACATAAATACCATATATATCATATATAAAATATAATGACATCATAATGGCCACCTTTAATGGTGTTAAAAGAATATTGAACAATCATCGTTTCGTGAGGCAGAAAATCGCCAACCACAGAAATAGTATGTTCATTAACCATTAGACAAAGGTGTGCGTAGGTGTAGCTCTAATAAATCTCATAAAAACATACTAGTATATTGAATATACTATTTTTCTTGAAAATAAAAGTAATAAAAACAGTTTAGGGGGTTGGAGAAGAAAAATAAAACATAAGAACACAAGAGAATATACTACCTTTAAATCGGGTAACTCTTTTTGATTTGAGCTCAAAGGCTTCCTTGGAAAGACATCTGCCCAAAGTGAGGGTTTTTGGAGTAAGAGAGTGATTTTTATAGACAAAATGGGCAGGTTTTGGCTGAGCCACAGGCTTGAGAGGTGTGGGTAAGGTGGTAGAGGTGGGGGCCTTTTATAGGAGGAGAGGAGGGCCACCCTTGGAAAGTCTTGAAAAGTAACATTATTATAAAATGATTTTTGGATTTTAAAGGTCCCACAATTATTTATTTCTAGGATAAGGTAATAATAGTTCTAAATAAACTCATCCAATAGGTTTTTGACAAGTGTAGGTCTTAGATTTTACATTATCTTTTCATTTTATTTAAATTGTTTAATAATGAGGTAATCACTGCATCATCATGGTGTCACAAATAATATAATTTATTTACTGTCTAAAAATTATAAAACAAAAATCATGATGTTATATATATTTTTATCTTTCTAATTAGTATTTATATTAAAAAATATGACCTTTATAACCCCATCTAATTTTTTTTAGTAAAACAACTCATGTTTGTGACATTTTTATTTTAACGTTAAATAAAAAGTTATTAATGTTATTTTCCTACAAAAGTGGCTACATGGGGCCCCCAAGTTTACCCATGGATTTTCTAGGTTGTCCATGACTCATCCAATATGGGTAAGACATGTTTCAAGGTTGTTTCATATTATTATAACATTATCTTTAACTTAAATTACACTAATTATCTTTAATCGCGATTAAAAACTTAAAAGTTACTATTCACCAAAAAAATTATTTTAATCCCATTGAACCACATTTTACTTCCTAATGGAAACCATGTATGTCAGATTTTTGAAATTAATAACATAGAGGTGGTAAAATTTCATTTAAATGAAAAATCGGTTTTTTTAAGTACCACATAGTGGTTTCACTATTCATCAAAAATTGAAGTTTTCCAGAAAAATACCAAAAATTTACTCGAAGATATATTTGATATTCCGAATTAAAAAATGTTATCTATTTTAAAAAATAAAAAACATATAATTTACATTAATTAATTTAACAATAAATTCCCGTTGTCAGAACAAATAGCGTGTTTTTATGAAACAATAAATATCAAAAGATTGACACTAGTTTAAGTCCAATTTTAAAGTGAAATTAATTCCATTAACCAATATTGGATTAAAGGGTAAAAATATATTCTAATTTCACATTAAAACCTATTCAATTGATGATCTAATCATATAAATAAAATATATTATAAAGAGGTTTTGAATAAAAATACAAAATTGTACACTTATTCATTAAAAATGAACTTTATCGTAAAAATACCAAAAATTTACACAAAGTAAATTTTGATGTGATGATTTTAAAGAATAATATTATTTTGTAAAATATATCACATAAAATTGTCAAAAAGTGTATTTAATAGAGGTTCTCCATCAAAAGGCGGTTAATCGACCTTTTAATGAATATTAGAATGGTTACACTTAAAATTGGATTCATTCGCATTTTTAATCCTCTTACAATTATTGTAAAAAGTAAAAATATTTGAAAAACATATATAATCATTTTGTAGTTAGTTCTGTTCATTCTCGTTATTACCACCGCTAGGTGTTAACTACTATTTAAAATAAAATTATTTTATTATTAGAGTGCAACATAAGATTTCAAAGGAACTCGTTGTTGCGTATAGGCTAAGACATCGAGCATAGCGTTCCCTTTAAATTAATATTATCATTTTATTCCAAAATAGGGATAAATATAAAAATGTGATATTCTTTATTTACCTGGGGTGTTACATTATAGGTATTACTCTTACATCATATAGATGTTTTGGTTTTTTTATTCTATCTTTTAAGGTTATGTAGGTTCCTCATGGAAATAAATACCCTAATATTTTACTAATCACCAATCATTAATTTTCATCCTTTAGTATCATGGGGATGTTAACAAAGGTTATTAACACCTTCGACCCAACCTAATACAGCGTGTTATGGAAGGATGTTATTGTTAGTATATATGGATTACATTTAATATTTCATGGACTTTAAATATTTATCATGATTATAACAATCCATTTAATTTTGGTAAGTAGTAAGTTTCTCTCTAATAAACCCTAATTCATCATCACTAGCTATGAGAAATCGATTTTTCATGTTTTATTAATGAATGACACTTAACTTTTTATGATGTTGTTTAACATAATATGGTTATTCTTCTATAACTATTTATAGAACCAACTCAACCACCATCTTAGGAATGTTTCATGTTTTTTATCATTCAATTTTCTATATTCAACATCCCTCCCCCATACTCTTCAACATGTTTGTTCCATATTATGAAAAAAAATCATTCTTACTTATACAAAAATTTTCTTTAGATGGATTATATTAATAATATACCATAGTTTCATTAGTATCAAAATAATTTAATAATTTATCATATTCGAATCCATGACTATCAGAATGAAAATTCTGTCTAAATTCATTGCATACACAAATCAGTTTAAAACAAAATGACAACTTTCCTAGAATAGAAATATCCCTTTTTAGAAAAAAAACTTACAAAAGTCTGAAAGTAGAAGATTTAAAACAATCCTTCCTAAAAAAGAGAAGGAGTTCATCTCATAGATGATCAACCCAATGAAAATCATAACCATTAACACATTTTTTAGAATGCCATCCACCAACGCTTTTTCCTCTTTATAAGCTTGAGTAACAAAGTGATCTATTGAGTAGAGAGATTCAAAACATCTAGTCCATTGATTAGTGATCTTCCATGAAATATGAAATCCCCCAATTCTAATTGCATAAACTACCACAATGGAGTCACATTCGATCCAAATCTTGTTCCAATCCCGCCTTCCAGCTTGCTCCACTACAACAATAACCCCATGATTTTCTGTTTCCAGAGTAGACGAAATACCACATGATCCATATATGCACCTATGAACACATCCTAGATAGTCCCTAAAGACAGCACCAAAGCTAGAGGGACCCAGATTGCCCATTGAACCACTATCAGAGTTGATTTTAATCCACCCCTGAAAAAGGCCCCGCCAAATGACATCCATTGTACCTCATGGAGGGATAATGTTGAATTTTACCCCAATTCACTTAACAAACAATAAATCATGAATAGAGTTTGAGAAAAACACGCCTCTCGATGTATCCACCTCTCAGACCGATGCGAGAATCCCAGCAAGAATAGCATTAAACAGCATGCACTATGTATCATGTCTGAATTTTATTGTTGATGTCTAGATAAGATGGACCATCTCCATTGTAGTAGCCTAGAATAAATTACAGAGTTTCGATGACATGATCAAGGACCTCCAGCTCTTTATTAAATAAAAAATTGAATTGGAATGAGGCCAAGGAACATCAAACATGTAAAAAAACAACCTCCATATCGCTGAAGATGCAACACAACTTAGGAAAAGGTAGTCCACATCCTCTCTATACTTGAAGAACAAAGCTCAAATGGAGAAAATAAAAATACCACATAACTTGAGATATTCATTAGTTGAAATTTATTTATTAACTAAACTCCATGAAAGAATATATTGGGATGGCCTAAGAAACATCCATTGTAGGTTCCCCATCTATTTCTAATTAGTTGTGCTATAAATGGAATGATTATAATATTTTTTTGAGGTGAGAATTTCATTGAAAATAGGTTACCATGGCCAAAAATCCCCCCTAGGAGACAAATAATATTTGTTGACTATCGAAGTAATATGATCTGGAATATTATCCATACTACCAAGATGATCTTTGGGTGACAGATCAATGTCCATATTTGAATCCTCCTCCATGACCATGTCAATCAGGTGATTCCCAAACCAATTAGATTTACAAAAATGAAGAGAAAAGTCCCTATAAATAATCCAACTAGAGTCACCATCAATTCTTGAGAAAATATACCTGATGTCAGGCCACACTGATGATTTTACATAATTGACATTCCTTGCCTTAAGCTTGGGAAAGAACTGGGCCCTGAGAAAACTAGTTGCCTCAGACTGCATGTTTATAAGATTCCATTTAAACATCTCCTGAAAAGATTCATTGAATCCTCTTAGATTATTGATTCCCAAACTACCCTCATCATGAGGCTTGAAGACATCATTCGATGGAACTGTTTCAAACCTCCTTTTAAAAATGTTTACACTCAAAATAAAGTTTTTATTAGAAGTATTGATGCTATTAATTAAAGAAATCGGTCATTTATACACCATAAAAGAGTATAAAAATTTGAAAATGAAGATTCATTTCACCAATAAAACCCTACCACACATTGATAGATATTTTACTTTCTTAGTGGGAAGTTGTCTTTTAATCATGGTCATAATTATAGAGAAATGACAAACCTTTAGTCTCCCCCAGAACTTAGGCACTCCCAAATAAGTAAAGGTAAGATGACCCTCACAAATCCCCAATTTTCTAATGATATCACTTTACCTAATAGATGAGAAACCCCTTCCAAAGTAGACAAAGGACTTGATCTAACTACCCTCCTTCCAAGATACCATTTCATAGTGAAAAAGGATCTCATTATAATCTCGATGTTTCCCTTATCTCAGTGGGTGAAGAGGATGATGTCTCAGCATATAAAATATGATAGGGAGTGACAACCCCCCTTCGAGCATGAATAGAATTTAGTTTCCCATTGCCATCCATGATGTAAAGAATCCTACTAAGCTAATAATCAACGATAGAATGAAGGATAGATGATAATGGATCACCCTACCTAACACCTCTACATAATTCAAAATATTGTTCCAGGGATCCATTTATATGAACTAAAAGATGAGCAGAACTTAAAATTATTTTGACCCAATTGATAAAGAAATCATAAATCTGATACATTTAATAGATATTTCAGATTATACCCCAATCCATTGTATCAAACGATTTTATGGAATCCAGTTTGATGGAAATATTTCCACCCCTAAGGGTTTTTTAGAAGATTAAAACACTCCATGGTGGAGATAAGATAGTCTTGTATTGATCTCCCTTTTATAAAACCAAACTGATTAGTAGAACCAATTTTTCTGGCATTGAAGGAGAGACTATTGTAAGGGATTTTTCAAATTACATTGTAAATATTATTAACCAATTCAACATTCCTGAAGAGACTAATTTCGTTGGAATTTTCCTCTTTCAGGATAAGAGAATGAAACTGAGCATTTAGTCCTCTAGGAAGAGATCGACCTCTAAAAAAATGATTTTTTAACCTGTAAAAATCAACGCGAATGAGATCCCAAGATGTTTGGAAAAATATGTTACGAAAGCCATCAGTAAAAGGTGAGCTCTTAGATTTGAGGTTAAAAATATCCTCCTTAATCTCTAGATCAAGAGGCACAACAGTGAGAGTGGAGTTTTCCTCTGGATTTACCATTCCCAAAATAACCCCATCCATAGGTCTAATGATTGAATGGGGGCCATTAAAAGCTCTTTTAAGTAATAAGTGACATGCTCATTGAGATCTATCTATTGTTAATGAGGTTATCACCATTATTAATCAAAGAAAAAGGCTTGGACACTTTCCTAACTCTTTGAATAGAATTGAATAATCTTTATTTTTTGTCATCGTCTATTAACAACATGGTCGAAAGGAATCCCATTTTAATTCATCTTCCATATACAGACTATTGGTTAGATTATGGGAAAAATCAGTTCCACTAAAATTCCATCAGATAAATAATTATTGATGTCATGTTCTTGAATCTTTTGATAAGAATATTCAAGTGAAGAGATATCAGAATGAAGGGACCTAAAGCAATATTTTCTCCACATTCATAAATTCCGATTTCAAATTTTTAGTTTGGTGATGCAGGATACGACATCATCCTTTTAGTTCAAAAAACCCCAAGTTTTATGAACAATAATTCGAAATTCTGTATGAGAGACCCAAGAATTGTTGAACATAAAATGGAAAGGAGGTTTGGGTTCCTTCTCACTAAGATTTAGCAAGATAGGATGATGATCAGAATTGAGTCTTGAAAGATTTGAGAATGATATGTTACCCCATGTGTTCATAGAGGCCCCATTAACAAGGTCTATATCAATCTATCTAGCCACAAATATGATCATATTCCTCCAATAACAAGTATAATTAGCACCTACCAATTTTATCTCAATCAAGTAATTCTGGTCAATAAATAATATGAGATCCCTAGGGGAAATTCTATTGTGTTCTACTCCAATTTTATCATATGGGTTCATGATTTCATTGAATTACTATAGAATTAATAAAGGATTAGAAATGGTGTATTTGAGAGATGCTATATCCATCCACAAATTCCAACAATCATGATAACTGTTGTGAGCTTAAATGAAGGAGTAGGTTAAATGGGAACTAAGGTAGTTGAAGGAGCAAGTGACATACTGATCACTTGACATAACCATGGTGGTGTTTCTTATAAAATTATGGGTCAACACCCAAAGAGTCTTGACATATGTTGAACATCTATTGGTATCAACTAAGTGAAACCCAAAATTTTATAGGATAACAATACCAGAGGAGAATATTTTTTGGGCTCAGAGAGACTTAAAAGACTTGGATTGGGCTTCTAAATGAATAATCATCTGGATCTACCTCTTTCCGTATTTCATATACCCTAAAAATTCTAGAACAAAATCATCATTAGAAATTCGTACTAGGGTTTGAACACCTCACTTTTATTACCCTTGGTTTTTTAGGTGGCCCACCAACAGTATTTTTGGGAGGAGGAGATAGAAGGTCACTTATATCAGCACTACTGGTCAAGGTACCCTTCCACTTTGGAAGACATCTCAGAGTTAACTTTACCTATTTTCCTGCTACCACCCCCAATCCCACCCTGGTCACAGATGGTCATCACATAGACACTATGGCTACCTTCCCGCAGCCCTCGAGTCTCCCTTCAACATACCCTCACCACACCCCGACCACCCTTAATGTACCCGTACACACTCGGGCTATCATGAATTTTCCATTGCCGGTGAAGTAAGGTTGTAGCAAACCTCCCCTATCTCATCGTGTCACCCATGCCACCCATTGCACCCCAGAACAAAAATCACAGGTGTTTGTGGGGGATCGTTAGTGTCTCCCAAATAGTTGACACTAAAGGACATAACAACAAGACAAAAACATTCTGCATTTAGAAGATTCTTGGTGGATGCTAAAGGGGTTTACAGACTACTTTTGGCGGTCATTGATACCCTTATTTCTAGTTGTGCATAATTAAATAGGAAGGTCACTTTGATTCATCATTGATCAAACAATGTCTAGTAGGGTTTTATTAATATTCCTTGAAACACCATTACAATATGGTGTTAAAGGAGGATGGATTTAGGAAATAATTTTAAAATAATTTACATTATAAATGATTTCTTGACTCATATATTTAAAACACAGATCCAATTATATCATTATTATTTTACTTCAATGATGATTCAATATTTATTTCTCTAAATATTTTAAACATTTCAAAATTTTCATAATTGTGTATCATTATAAACACATGTCTATACAAAATAGATTCATAAATAGTGGTAACGAATTCCCTAGAACCACAACATTCTTGAGTAATCAATTTACAATATTAATCATTATGTTTTGAGATCCAATAGTACACTAACCCCTATATATTTATCAATAATCATTGATTTGGAAAACATTCCGAATAAACCTGAATTTTAATTTGTAAATGATTTATAATTGAATGATTCCGGTAATATATATTTAAGAGTATTTTGATGTGTTGTTTATTTACATTTCTAAATGGATAATACTAATGTAATTTGTAATTAAAATCAATCCTTGAAATATTATTCTTTATTTTATAAGTTGGATGATCTATATCTTGAATTTATAAACGATTTTCCATATTCCTAATTCAATAATATATATATATATATTTATATTCTTAATTGTGAAATATAATCAAATATTCTAAAAAAATATAGTTAAAGAAAAAATTCCATTATGGAGGTAATATACTCACTGTTCGCAAATTCAAGGACTAATATTCTGGGTAGGCATAAATTATAATTTCAAACTTTAAATGATGAAATTTATTCACCATTACTAAAAAGAATATCATCTTAAACATTTTATGATTGTTTCATCTAATTAATTATATGTTTTCTATAAAAATTATATGTCATACATCAAATATCCAATTCTTATATGTTTGAGTTAGTTAAATTGACCTCTATAACATTCTCATTCAAATGCTTAGAACGCTTCGCATTGATAAAACATATAAATCATTGAGAAATATTATGTATTGTCATATATTTTATACCAAATATATATCTAAATATTATTATTATGAATTAATCCATAATAAATAAAAAATTATATAAGGATATGTATTTGAAATTACATATTTTTATCTAGTAATTTTAATAAATTTGCTACTCTTAAAAAAGATGGCCCCATGATTCTTATCTAATTATCATGTAAAGTTCCAAATTTCATCTTGAATCATAATAGTTAGATAATTTAAATAATATAAAGTTATATCTGGCTAACATATCCTTTTTCAATCATACCATATATGATTATTATATTATTGAGTGGAAAATTTTTTTATCCAAATATATTAAATGAATTCACTAACCTCTATTCCTTTAGTATCATAACCATTGGGGTTTCCTAGATAATGTACCTAAAAGTAAAATTAAATATCAAGGAAACTAACCATTATGGACTCTTGGGTTGCATCACATATACAATAGATTTTATTTTCACCAACATAGGATCAAACATCTACGTAAGTAAATGCTGACACTAATTTATACTGAATATATATGAATCAAATGGTTATAACTTTATAACACATTTAATAGTTATTTCTTTACGTAAAGTAAGGGGAGAAGGTAAATACCATGTAAACATAGATCCACTCACTTTTCATTTGATGAAGTAGGTAAGGAATGGATATATAGTCAATAATGTAGCGAATTTAAATTTTCCAATCATCTAAAAAGGAAATTTCATTGAGGATTTTTTCCAACATAAAAACGTAAGAGCATTATATTGGATATTTATTCCATAATACAAACAATAGAGGAAGTCATTTATATGTTGTATTATATATTTATGTATTTATATATATGTTTTATACACCACAAAATTTATGAAAAACATTTCATTATTTTATTTTAGAGATTTATTTTTTATAGTTAAGTAAATATATTGTTATCATAATTGAGTGGATATTTGATTGAGAATCCACTAGGTAAATCAAAATGACTGGTTGGAAATATTACTCCACATTTAAAAAATTTGGTTCAAGAGGTATTTACAGAATAGTGTATGAGGTAAGATCTACTAAATTTCCCATACCTAAGTATAACCTTAGAGAAATACCTAGTATAGTTACATAGATGTATCTTAAGATATAATGGGTCTAAATAAAACTTATGATGGTTTATGGTATTTTTTCTTCTAAAACCAATAATAATTACCATTGTCAAAATTTATAACAAATAAAGTGTTTTAGATTTTCTTACAAATTGAGGAAATTAAAAAAACTAAGACAATGATAGAGAGACACTTCTCACATTAAATATAGATGTTAAAACCATTAAATTCAAGATATAGTATCTTTTATGTGACATTATCGACAACCAACACTATTTCATTAAACATACAGGAAACCATATAACCAATAATCATTCTAATAACCACCTTTTAAACAAAGGGAATATATTGAATGTCCAAAAACTCATTCAAAACCACATGTGTGTAACCAAAAAGACCTGTGGTTAGAAAAATTATAAATAGACATGGTAGAACATAAAATTATGATACGAATACTTTTGTAAATGTTAACCAATATCCATAAAAATTACCTTACCAAACAATTCCAATCCCTAATGAAATTTGAATTTGGTAACAAAATTGATTAAAAAATTATATATCCTTCTTCAACAAATAATTTCCTAAAAAAATATTATGATTATAAAAGTTGGAGAATGCAGTTCTAAAAATGATAATATAGATGATGACAAGAAATCTAAAAACTAGCCTAGTGGAAAATCGGAAATGTTGGTAGAATAAAAAACCGATAAGATTAGGAGGAAATAAAAATCAAAATGAAAAAACATAGAGAATGTAGGATCCTGTATAACCATTTGAATTTTGAATTGTGTAATAAAAGATGATAAATGAATAATAATTTTGAAAATAAATTCAATCCAATACTAAAAGGGTTAAAATCAACATACCTATAATTGAATAACTAAAAATATTATCAAATAAGATAATTTAACCAAGGAATATTTCATTAAAATATACCTCCTAGAAATGGGATTGTAAATTTATTAAAATATGTTTTAGCTTTGATCACACCACACTATCCAACATAATTTCATGATCCAAGAAGATTTATTATTATAAGAATTTTTAGATTAATAAAATTTATTAATGCCTGATTTTATCCTGGTGAATTGATTAATGTAATGCCAAATTCTATTTTTTATTCCTTATTTATAATTGATATCATGAAATGTGAGAGAATTTCAACTAAAAAATAATTCATTTAAATTTATAGAAGGTTTTTGGAAGATGTTTTCATCCAAATCTAGAGTTATATCTTACTAACTGAGTGTTATGTTTTAAACAGTGAAGAAGAAGAGACCCCATCATAGTAACATTTCATCTTATGTAAACCACTAACAAAAATAAAAAAAATCACACATTTCGATGAAGGAGAAATGATATTTTTGTTTACTGACAGCATTATCCAATTAAATACATTTGATTCGATGATGTACCCATACAAATAGTGATCACTTATTAAACTATCAGACATTAATGTTACTTATCCATGTTAAGAGACTAGTTTTATATACAAAAATTGATTCTGGGAAATAAATTAATATTTTATAATTCTATGGAATGATATTAGATATAATTTAAAATTCATTCTATCCATTTAAAGATGATGTAATTTTTAATTTCTTCGATGGTATTGATTATTTATTCAATGAAAAAGGATATGATACATCATTTTTTTCGTATTAATTGGATAATAGGATAGAAAAATTCAAATATCTCATTTAATTTTTTAGAATACCATAATTTATAATTATATCATCTTCCTATATAATTACAAAATGTGTTTCTTATGATGGGTAACTAGATTAAAATAATTTTTTATATAAATATGTCTTCCAATTAAAAAAGCGTATAAATGTTTTAAGAAAAAATGTGAGAGTATTTGGCTGAAATTTAAAATAAATACTTAATATTAGTCTCAAAATATAAATTCATTGAATTTTGTTAAAAATAATAGCATAAATTTAATAACAACTAAAATGAGAGTAAATCCAAAAATCGTAGATATTGATAATGATTAAATTGATATGTTGATATAATTTACAATATTATTAATTCTTAGTGGTCATATAACATACATGTATTACTTTATAAAGCTAGACTAACCATTTTGAAAAATTAACAAAATTAGTTAAATCTAATGAGAGTAAAAAATATATGTAGAGTAATTATTTATTATAGAAATCTTAATTCAATCTTCAAGAAATATTAAATTACTATTCCATTTATTTGGAAAATGATTGAGTAATTATTAGGAAAAAAAATCATATTATTTCATAGATGTATTTTAGAAATATTTTTATATTCCTATTACATATGGTGACCCAGATAAACAACATTCACTTATCTATATGGAAATATTTCTTCTAGATGATTTCCATATGAACTACGCAATTCATATTTTATATTTTATATATGTAATGTAATAATTTTATCTAATTTGAAGAAGGGTTTATTCGATGTTTTAATATATAATTCCATTATTATTTTTTGATTCTTTTGATCCCTGTTTGGAAAATATAAGCAATGGTTTTAAAAATTTACATTGAAAACAATATAATTTTTAATTTTTAAATATATCATTTTCCCCTATAAAGATGAATTCAACTTGAACATGATATTTCAAAACATGTTATAGAAGATGATATGTGTAAAATTTAACTCATTAACCCAGTACCATAAAAATATTCATGAAACATTAGATCTTTTTTATAATACATAATATTTTTATAGAATAATCATCAGATTTTAATGACTTTTTGTTTTGATGTTAAGGATAAAGCCTATTTCATTATTAAATCAGTGGACCTATTGTTTTGGGTATAGTTTATCCATTACATGGCCCATATTACTAATTGGTATTAAATCCCATCACATGGACCGAAGGCCCATTTTTTCCCCAAAGGCCCCTTAGATAAATAGTACTATTAGAATACATGGGATGAGACAATACCTACAACATTACTACAACTAGTACTGTTTCTACTACAGTGTCTTTCATTGCTAAATTTTCACTAGTGACACAGTTATTTCATGCTAATTATTTTTCTAGAGTACAACTATAGTTTTTCTATAGTAAACTATTCCTAATGGATTGTGAACTCCCACCGTTGTTGTAGTATTACAAGGTGCTTACTACTAATCGAACACCAACAACAATAAAGTATTTTAGTATGATTGATCATCCACTATACAATTTTTTAATGTATTTTTAATTTACCTTTTATGATGATTTTAATAAATAATTCATTGATATAAATAGTAGAGTTCACATTTTTTAGTTATATATTAACTTAATTGGGATCACCCATTAGTGTTTCTCTATGATTCTTCATACCATGCTATTTGATCAGCATTATCATAAAATATTAAATTGAAAAATAATTTCATTATATATTCTCTAATAATGTTGGAATTATATCAAAATACTTATAACACAATTTAAATTATGTATTTAGTTGTTTTTTCATTCAAAATATCAAAATTATATATTTTTTATTTTGAATTGAATTTTTTATCTAAAAATGTACTCCTTCTATAAGTGATGATTACTGTTTCATAAAATACAAGAATGTTAAGTTGTATGATGCATCTAGAAGAGTTTTATTTTAAATTATTAATTAAATTAGAGCTAAAAGTCACAGATAAGATCACATGATTAGGATACACAATATTGGTGACGTAAACATTCCACGCAATAATAACTTTAATTACTGCATACCAATTGTAAAACTATAATTTATTGATGGAATGGTGATATGGTATTAAAACATGGTAAAATTTATTTCAAATTCCTGAGGATCATCACATATAAAACACAATTATGTTTCATACTTAATTATAAATCCATTTTTATATTTACTATGATATATACATTTGGGAAATTGAAAATGATCAAATGATCAATATTTTTATGCATTAGAGTTAGGTAGAGTCTGTATTAGATTGTTTTCATACATTATAATTTGTAGGACACATTCCTACTCAATGAAATACTAAAAAAAATAACTATCTAGGATTTACTGTCTTTTACTGTTTCAATTTTTTTAATGTGTTTTCTAAAAAATATAAATAGTATAGATTCAATATGAATACTTCAAAGGGACATGAAATGTCAGTATGGACAACATTTTTTGTGTGTGATATTTTATATTTTGTTGTTTATATTTTATTTTACCATTTATTATGTCTATTATAAATTCAAACATCATGGTAATAGTGGATATTGTATAAAGATGTTAAAATCTAGACTAACCAAAACATTTGATTGAACAACTATTTGTGCTGCTTTTAAATACTAGCATCCTATGACTATTTGGAAGTATATGATAACAAATATTTTATCATAGTATCAATTTTTTTAATATAATCATAGAATATTTGATTATAATTTAATGAGTGACAAATAAATACTAACACATTATCAATCTAAAAAAATAGATAAGCTACAATTTCTAATGGGAAATAAATGTAATTTCACCCAAAAATATCTTGAAAAATAAAAAAGATTGAAGGAAAATGTTTTATTTTCGTTAATGGGATTATGAAATATCCATCCCTCTATTAAAATATATTCATACTCGTTTTTAAATTGTAATTATTTATATTTACATGTGGGGCGAGCACACAAGGCTTATTAAACCGTTAATGAGATGAATTTAGTCTAAATAAAAATTTGAAATGAGAGGAGAATTTTGATTAAAGAATCAGATGATATTAGAAGAAAAACCCTTATAAAATCTAGATTTTACAATGTGAGAATAAAGGTTTCACCTAACCAGATAATTATACAAAGAACTTCAGTATATAAAAAATATTGAAGATAATTAATTGTAAAATTCATTACAAATAGGATGGAACATTTAATAGCCTTAATAATTACCCATATGTTATGGTAAAAAAGTTAAAATAATTAAAAAAGTAACCATTCAATGTTAATATATATATGTACTAAATAACATTATAGGAATTTTACTATAGGAACTTTTGTAAGCGTTTACTCTCACCTATATATTTTAATATTAAAACAATAAGGTTATACCCTCACTTGACATTTTTTTATTGTTTTCTTTCATTCAAATATGTTTAAAATTCAATTTTTAGAAAAAACATATTAAATATCATAATTTATGTATATAGTTGGGGAAAAATAATTTTTTTAGATTCCATTAATGTTTTGGAACCGCTTTGGGGATTTTGAAAACCATTTTTCCTTTTCTTTTTCATTTTTGTGTGTTTTAATATTTCTATGTGCATTTTAAATTAATGAAATTTTATTTGAATCTTGATGTGATCAAAATGAATCAATTTTTTTTTAAAGCATTTCATTGTGATAAACTTATTTGACCCACAGAAGGAATTTAGATTATTTATTAAACAACATTTCATTTGATTAAATGTTTTCGAAATTCATGAAATACCGATTTATTTTTATATCCATTACCATGAAATAGTGACCAATTTTAATGTCATATGCATAGGATCCCACTAAAACCTATTTATTTCTTATTCATAATTCCCTAAATTTATACGAGAACCCAGTAATTTTTTATGAACCAATAGATTTTATATTTATTTCCAAACAACATATATTTATGGTACTTGCGTTGGAGTAGATTAAGGCACTCTTTTTTCTTTCAAATACTACTATGTATAATTAAACACCATTTTCTCCAGCTTTCACATATGGGTATGTAAGCCCTGTAGACCCTTAATATATAAAAACAACCTTCTTTGTTATCCAAATTATAATCCTAAATCCCAAACCAAAATTATAAATACGTATTTGCAATATTCTCGAAGAATTTATGTTTTCTACGTGGGTGATATTTTAAGATTTATGTAATCAATTGAGGCTATTTGTGGAAGAAAATAATATTTTATGAAGAAAGTTTTAGTCTAATATTACCCATGATATTTCTACAATTAATTATGAAGTTATATTTATACCATAAATATGTTTTGTGAGATATTATATAAAAATATTCATAATATAAAATATTGGAAGTTGGATGGGAGATTTATAATTTGGGATTTTCTCAGGGAAGTGTATATCAATGATTGAAGATTGATGAACCTAATCAACAATAAAAATTAAAATTTAATTTAGGATTTGAAAACAAGGAGATTAAAAATATAAATGGTATAAAGATAAAATTGAAATTTTGTTACTATTTAGTCGTTGACTGATTGAATTATCCAAAAAAATTATGAGATGTTGGGTGTTACATTTTTTCTAGAAGAGTATTTAGGATTCTATTCATTAGTTCATAATTTAAATCATTTATTTTACATAAAAAAATTATAAAACCACATTATTATTAAATAATCATTTTAACAATGGGAATATGACAACCATCCACAATGGAAAAAACATGGAATGTTCTTATGATTATAAAAAGTCCAAACTCATTTTTTTGTGATTTAGTAACTCATAAATTATATAGTGATCATGGCATGTTTTTTGATAAGATAAAATATTCCATTATTCATATTTCTGTGATGAGGTAACTAATTATAGTTAGGGAGGCAATTATATGCTTCATAGGATGGATTAAGTGTGTGTTTATTGAATATACCTAATTGAGAATTTGGAATTATGGTTTTTTTGGAGGCATGATTTTTTTTTGGTGCCTTGGTGTTGAATTTGGTGACACTAATTATGTTTGGTTTTGAATTATACTTTTCATATTTTTTATACATATATATCCATGATTCTATGTCTTATGTGTTGGAAAATCAATATATCTTGAATATTCATCACTTTTATTTATTATTTGAATGAATAAATCCCCAAAATTTCTTTAATCATGATGAAAAGCGCATTATTCAGATGTTTTATGAACATTATTATTTGTATTGTGAAAATAATTATAAACATAATTATAATTTTTTTCTCAATTTTTTAAATTATTTTAAAAAGTCAAACAATTTTTTATTACATCTAGGTTATGTTTAAGATTTTAGAAAACTGATGATATAAATGTAATACATTAAAAAATTATAAAGAATTTTATGAAGTTATAAGTTCAAAAGTGATGTGTGAAAACATTTTTTCACATGTAGAATCATATTTTGTTCTCACCATTCGATTGTTTATATATTATTTTTCCAAATTGAAGAGGAGATCCATTAATTGGATCATTTTTTAAATGTATAGTAGAATATAATTTACCTTTAAATCATGTGTAATATTATATTAGTAACAGATGAAATACTTTTCATAGATTTTGTGGAACATGTTACCACATTTTTTATTAGTAAAAATATTTTAGATTCCTTATGGAAAAAAGATAAAATATTTTTTGGTTGATTTGTGGCATAAAATCATACCAAATGTTTTACAATGTACAAATTCAAACATATCCTATAGATTGATAATTATTACTTACATATAAAAATTCTTCTCACACATTATCACCAACAAGGATTTGAAAAAGTAAATAATCTCACATATCATATAACTATAATCATCTCGTAAAAAGAGACTGAATCATTCCCTAAAGAATCATCAATGATATAATGTGTTACTTCTATTTTTGAGGATCTCACATCATGGTGATTTCAGATTCTCCGTGATTGAATAATTTGATGACCTTATGTCCTATGTTTTTTCCACTCCATAATGAATTTTAACTATTATCACAAAATAAAATAGAATCTCTATGTGGAAATATTAGATTGTTTAGGGATATCATCACCTGGTATCACAAGTGATATATTTATATATCATTGGATTATAATGTTATTTTTTAAAAGTGATGATTAAAATATTATTAACATGGGTGGATTATCATTATAATAAATATTTATTCCACCTAGATAAAATATAAGACCTATAATTTTTCTTTAATATAGATGTTTACTACAACTGGCCCATGAATTCAATTATACTATTATCATCTAAAGGTATTCACAAGAAGAACGATCCACAGTTGAAAGATATTTTCCGTGAACTACTAGATCATGTTGGTATAATGTGGAGTATCTATTTTATAAGGGGTGTCTGAATTTTTGGAGGTATATTTAGGATAAACTACCATGGATTATTGGAATACTATACTGCGAATTTTTACTTTCATTTATTTATTGTTTTTTATTTTTTATTGTAACCTTGCGCATGGAGGGTTAAAAACCATTAGTGATTAAGAAGTGGGGAACAAAGTAAATTTCAATGCTTGAGATTTAATATCAATAGAAAATTATTTTACTACTATTTGATCCAAGATTTATTGTTTCTTACATTTCTAAATATAAATGTTTTTAGTTGATATTACATGATATTTACTACTTGAATTGATAAAATATTATCTCTCTACACTTTTTCATTATCATATAGGATGGTTTGGGTAGGATTATGGGTGAAATATTTAGTGATTATATATATAAGTGTGTAACATAGTGCATCTATTTATATTACACTAGAGTTCCTTCACTTGGTTGAGTGTTATTTGAGTGGTGTAGTGAGCTCCCATTTTATATCTTTTATAGTCATAGTAAGTGATATCTCTCAAAATAGATCATTGTTGATGGATTCACACATTCACTTCCACCCCATGATGAGATACGGAGTTAACCTGAATTTTATCATTTATCAAATTTTAGTATAATGGTCATACACCTTAAGATTATGATAAAACATCAATTGAAGATCTAACCCATGATATAATCACCCATTTCATCATTTTATTAAATAATCATTATATCATTTCCATGGATTCATTTTCTATCAAACTAAATAAAAAAGAGATTTTATTTCATTTTTTAGAATTTTGAAAATTTTAAATTTTTTACCTCCAATTAGAGTCTATAAATGTTCCCCACTATATAATAGTTTAGACATAGTTAAAACGTTTCATTTTTTGGAAACCATGCATTTTTTGAATCAATCATCAATAACTATAGTTTTCTCTTCATATTATCTGTACCTCCTATATGAGGATTCCTTAAAGACTAGCTAATCCATGGGTGGTTGGGCATGTTTTGGATAATGTTTTTGTATAGATCTAAACAAAGATTATACTTTTATTTTCAATTGTAATACTAGATAAACCATTCAGTCCCATGATTGAATTTGGATGAGTAAATTTATGAACCGGAATATTTTATTCATATATAACGATCTTAGCTAATTGGATGAGTGAAATGTGATGTTCTCATCTGATATTCGAATAGAATGTATAATATTAATCAAACTAGTCAGTCGTTTATAGTGAATCCTGAATGAATGAGATGGAATATGTGTGATTAATCATTAAAACTACATCTCATGTTCAAAATGGGGCCATGAATAATGATGTTTCTGATCATGTCCTTCTGAGGATTATTGGTGTAACTGTAAGGTCAAAGAAGCCTCACATGGGGAAATATATTCATTCGATTCCACCTATCCCATGATGGTTAAAGGTAAATATTGATGGAGCTGCATCTGGCGCACCTAGACCTATTGGCTGCAGAGGCATCATTCACACCTTTCGGTGTCTGGTCAAGGGATGGTTCTTTCAATACAATGGAAATGAGAATACAATTGAAGTAGAACATTGGGGCATGATAAATGTTATCAGGTACATTGTCCTTTATGGATGAAATAATCTATGGTTAGAATCAGAATATTCGATTGCTGTCCAGATTATGAAAATCATATCAATGAATGTGCCATGAAGGATGCTTCCAGTGAGGGTAGACTGCCTTAAACTTGATGATAAAATATCCTTTTAAGTGATGTATACTCTTTGTGAATCCAATAAAGTGGCGGATTCCCTATCAAAAATAGAAATTGTGGAGGTTATCTCGGTTTTCCCATTAAGAGCATTGGAGTTTTGTAGTCATTTAGTTCATGCTAATTACTGTAGTAAGGTTTTTACATGCCTTTGTAAGGCTGGTTTGTAATACCCTATTTTTCACCTATATTTTCGTTTTATTTAATAGGTACGGGCTTGCCCGACCCCTGATCTTTTTTGGTATACGTGATTAACACAATCCATTTCTAGTGATTACTCAGTTCCATAGATAATGATATTATATAGTTATACATATAATGTATATTATACATTTAATTGTTTATATGTTCATATGAAAATAAAAATATGTTTGATTGATATCACACCAAGACCATTTTTATCTTGAGTATCTCTGATGCTTTTCTAAAAGCTACATTATTCTTATATTAATGAAATTAGGTTTTTTCATTTGTTTTTATCTCTGATATGTACCCATAGGTCAAAAAGTCATCTATTTGATATGGTTTATGTATTGGACAATTCTTTTGTTTAAATTAAGGGTGTTTTATAAATCATATCCGAAAAAGAGTTGGATGGATTCATAATTAGTAATGAATCTTCATAAAAATTTCTTATGGATTTTAGTATAAGTGGGACATATTTATATGTGATCTAAATTGGGATATTGTATTATAGATATACCATATCTCATATCAAATTATATTCAAATGATGTATCATAGTTTGAATGATATATTATCACTTACTATAAATATAAGTTTATTCTTAAGAGTATGTTTCCTAAAATGAATGGTCAATTTCTCCAAATTTATATCTTGATTATATATTATCTCAATATACTATGGGATTTCTTATTTGAGTAAATATATTAATAAATTTCTCCCATACGGTTTCATCATTGACAAATCAATAATGTTGACTAATTAAATGTAAAAAAATGTTTTATTTTTTGAAGAGTAAAAACAATTATGAATATATATTTATGTGTTCAATGAATGAAACTATATGTCATGTAGTAGAAGGTCAACCATTATGTTTCTCTTCATTAACTGAATAAATTATATAAAAGAAACATGATATCTATTATTATGTTACCATTTATTCATATACACTTAATGTAGAATTCCAATATTTTATTGAATCGATTTTTTTAAATAAATTGAATCTCTTTGATATCTTACATTGCACACAACAAAGAGTTTAATGGAACTGTGATCTATTATTCTTTGACCCTTTTTACCCGAAAATAAAATTAAAATGTATTAATAATAATAAATAATATTTTAACAATATAATTCTTATACATTTAAAAAATAAATTTATCAATAATAAGTTTATTATAAATATAAATATTAAAATTAGAAGAAGTGTACTTCAGAAAAATCTTTTTGTACATGCAATAGATTTACATCATAAAATATTTAATTAGTCATTATGGACGAATGGTTTTGTTGAATTTTATATTTTATATATTAAATAAAATTTTCAAACAATTATATAATTTTTCCCTTATGCATGGTATAAGAATAAATCATTTTTTATTCTTAGAAACTATTTTTTTAAAATGTGATTGTATATCTTGTTTTGTTCACTGATTTTAAAAAATTAACTTATTGTACATTTATTTATTGAATTTTATTTAATGAATTATATATATTGAATTTATAAGACAAAAATTAGTAAATATTTCCTTTTGTTTTTGGAAATTATGAGTAGTAACCATGGTAAATATTATCATCTCAGTAAAGGGTAAATAAGGTCTACCTATATAAGGACCCGACCATAAACATTGAATAATATTGAATTAAATGAATAATTCACATTGGGGGTCTTTTTTAGGTTTAAAGTTTTAGAGAATTAGGACATAAATATTTCATCTCAAAAGATTAAAAGGTAGACATTTCTACACGGATTCCATTTTTTTAATAAAACTAAAACTCTTAAAAAAAGAGTCATGTCTACTTCCATGTTTTAGACAGCATGACTTTTCCTTCATCCCATCCTTCACCCTATTCATCTTTAAGTCCTCTGAAAACAATTCAAAACTTTGGAAGAGCATAAAAGGCTCTGTAAGGGTTATAAAATAATGAATGAAAACATTTGTTCATAAAAACATAAAAAACATGAACTCTTTTACATACCTCATGAAATCATAAAATTTATGAAAGACACATAGAAATCATAAATCATAAAGGTAACTTGCGGTATCCATACCTTACTTACATTGTAGCTATCACAGCTACATAGAGAGTTACTTTGGAATACCCATCACATTATATTCCCTAAATCTATTAGGAGAAACATTCACATTTACCTCCGTAACGTTACCCAATGCATTGGAGAGCTATCTCGGGATCACCCGCACTAGGGTTATCACGAAACCACCCATATTCGTATATAATTCCCAAGAACCATAACATGATTATAACACATAACATAATCATAAAGGAAAGATAAAATTTCCAAATTGCAATAAAAAAATATCATTTCAAGACATTGAAATAATAAATCCATTCTCAAAATCATTTTCAATACCAAAATAGGTAAATTGAGTATAAGGTATTTATTTTTTCCTTTTAAAAAACATTCTGGCTTGTTAAGGAAGCCAATGATCAAATAATACTCGCGGTGGCGAAAAGATCATTGTCACCGCTTACATTATAAAAACATTCCTTATTGTCATTTAGTAAAATGCTTCGTATAAAAATATTCCCTTTGAATAAAATAAAACGTCAAATGGTTTTATACACTATATGAAATAAAGTGGTGTATAAAACTAAAAATGCCTTAATGAAAGGAGATTGAGACGAAGTCCCTTACCTCGCATCCGACGTGACTCGATCGTTCTTTAATCTCCTGAATAATAAACTAAAGTTAATTTATACTTTCTTAAGAACCTTTTTCAAGTTTATTATTCCTTTTATATCACTTATTACTATGTTATAATAATTATGCAATCATTTAAGTTAATAACGTTCATTTTGTCGATATTTGGTACTTGAGTAAAAATGAACACCTTATATTTACAAGTTGTCCATGTGATCAAAGTCTCATTATATCCAGAATGATATTCATGATTTGGATATAATATATATCATATATATCTAGTATATACAGGTTTTTATAATATTACATAACATTTAGAGGCATGATATGAAATGCACCATTCGTGGAGACGGTAAGCCGTACGTATGCATGAATGCTACTTTCATTTCTATTTCTTATTTTAAATGAAATAAAAAATAATTATAAATAGGTATATTATAATTCAAGTATAATATCATATATAATATCATTAACTCCATCCTTTATACATCCCACATAAGACATTAACGAATCAACTCACTTGAGGGGGCGGTAGTCCGAACTTCCTCAAATGAGATTATCGTATTTACCCACTATGGAAACCATAAAGGCATGATATAAATGGGAAGTAAAGAAGCCTAAGGAAATCATAAAAATAACATATATCATATATAAATACAGTTTTATCATAATGGCCACCATGAGAGGTGGTAAGATGTAATTGAAGAAACATAGTTTCGTGAGGCGTTAGTTTTCCATCCACAGAAACATTATGTTATTCATCGATTAGATATGGGTTTGTGTAAGTGTAGTTAGAATCCTTATCATAAAAACATCCTAGTATATTTAGGATACTGGTGTTGTTACCAAATAAAAGAAATTAAAAGATATTAGGGGTTGGAGAATTAAAATAAAAGAAAACAATTTAAGAGAAGCCGTTACCATTAATTTGGGTAACTCCCTTTGGTTTGAACCAAATTACTTCTTGAAGTGCCTTATGCCTATGTTAAGGCTTCTAAGAGGAGGGTAGCGATGTTTAAAGCTTAGTTGGGCAGAGTATGGACGATCCAAATGGCTTGAGAGGTGTGAGGAATTGGTTAGAAGTGGTCTTCTTTTATAAGGGGGAGGAGGGGCTCTTTAGGAAAGTGTGAAACTATTATTTTATTATATAATGATATTCAGTTTCTAATGGTACAAATATCATTATATTAAAAGACAAGATGAGTCATGGTAGAAATAAAATCATCCAATCAGAATTTTACATGTTTTGGATAATATTTAAATCATTATAATCTTATTTATTTAAATCATTTATTAATGAGCTAAATACTGCATCATTATTGTGTCATAAATAATTTAATTTATATGATGTCTAAAAATTATTAACAAAATACCATGATATATGAAATCATTTTAGATTTCCAAATGATATTTATAGTCAAAAATAGGACTTATATAACACCATATAAAAATTAATTACTAAAAGATATTTGTTTATGTCATTTTGGCCTTTACTTTAAATTAATTAATCTAAATTGTCATTATCACATCCAAGTGGATAAAAGGGGTCCCAAAATAAACCCAAATATACCCATGGTAGTAAATGACTCAACCAATAAGGTTAGGAAAAGTTTTAAGGTAATTTTGAATTATTATAATATTCTTTTAACCTTGAATTACCTTATTTACCTTTAACCGCGGTAAATAAAAGTCAAAAGTTACTATTCACCAAAAGTTATTTTCTTCTTAATGAAACAAATTTTACTTCATGATAACATATATGTATGTTGGATTATTGAAATCCAATTCACATAAGTGGTAAAATTTCATTTAAATGAAAAAGTCAATTTTTTAACTACCACTAAGTGGTGTCAGTATTCATCAAAAATTGAAGTTTTTCAGAAAAATACCAAAAATTATGGCTAAGAATTATTTGATATTACAAATTCAAAATTAATATCTAATTTTCCATAATCAAAACATAGAAGTCTAATTAATTAATTTAAAAATTAATTCCCATTTTTAAAACAGATAGCATGTTTTTAAGAAAAATTTACTCTCAAAATATTGATAATTGTTTATGTCCAATTTAAATGTGAAATTACTTCCAATGACCAACATTGGATTAAATTGTGAAAATATATTTTAATTTTTTTTAACACCAATTAAAAAGATAATCTAAAAATTTAAATAAATTAGATTAAAAGGGACTTTTGAATTAAAATACTATATTTTTCACTATTCATTGAAAAATGAACTTTATCAGAACAATACCAAACAAAATTACCCAAAGTTAAATTTGATGTCCCCATTATAATGAAGGATTATATTTGGTCAATTAGAACATATAAATATGTCCAAAACATTATTTAATGAGGGCTCTCCATAAAAAGGCGGTAAATCGGCCCTTTTAATGTAAATTATTCATAAAATTAGATTCATTCACATTTTACGCCTCTAAATTTTATTTGATAAATGTAAAAACATCTAACAAACATGTATAATCATATTTTAGTTAGTGTCATTCATTGCCTCCAATACAATAGCTAGGAGTTAACTACCACTTACAATAATAACATTATATTATTATTGTGCAACGTAAGGTTCCAATGAAACCCGATGTTGCGTATCGGGTACGCTATCGAAAATAGAAACCCTTTTAAAGTAAAATTAATATTTAATTCACAAATATTAATAAATAAGAAATATGACTTATTATTCATTTACTTGGGATGTTACATCCTTCCCCCCTTTTGAAAATTGCGTCCTCAAAATTTTTATTCACTTATATAAAAAAGGGGCGGTATTTATCCCTTATAGCATTTTCAGATTCCCTGGTTGCCTCTTCCATAATATGGTTTTCCACAAAACCTTTACCTGATGAATTACCTTATTTCGCAACCCTTGTTCTCTACGGTCAAGAATCTGAACTGGTTGTTCATCATAAGAGAGATTCTCTTCCAACTGAACTACCTCTGGGCTCAAAACATGAGTTGGATCTAACATATACTTTCTCAACATTGAAACATGAAAAACATTGTGTACTTGGGAAAAACATGGAGTTAAAGCCACTCTATACGCAACTGATCCAAATTTCTCTAGAATTTCATAAGGTCCAATGAACCTCAGGCTCAACTTTCCCTTCTTACCAAAACACATCACAGTTTTCCATGGAGAAACTTTGAAAAAGACATGATCACCTACCTCAATGGAAAGATCCTTGCTCCGGTTATCTGCATAACTTTTCTAGCTGCTCTGAGCTTTTCTCATGTGCTTCTGAATCCACTGAACTTTCTCTACCATCTCTTCTACCAATTTTGGTCCCATCAGCTTCCTTTCACCTACTTCATCCGAAAGAGATAGAGTTCGACAATGCTTTCCTTATAATGCCTCAAATGGAGCCATCTGTATACTAGAATGAAAACTTTTATTATAAGAAAATTCAACCAAAGAATGGTGTTGGTCCCAAATTCCATGATAATCCATCGAGAATGCACGTAGCATATTCTACAAGGTCTGAATTGTTCGTTCTGAATTCCCATCTGATTGAGGATGAAAAGTTGTACTAAAGTTTCATTCTGTACCCAATGACTTCTGATGGCCTTTAATAAAGTTAGAAGTGAACCTGGGCTCACGATCAGATACAATGGAGAGGGTAACTCCATGCAACCTGAATATCTCTTTAGCATACAACTAAGAAAGTTGATCTAGAGACAAAGTATCTCTAATAGGAAGTAAATGAGCAGATTTAGTCAATCTATCAACTATAACCCAGATTGCATTATTACCTCGAGATTTCCTTAGTAATCCCACAATGTAGTCCATGGATATATTTTCCATTTTCCTCTCTGTCACCAGTAGAGGCTGAAGCATTCCTTTTAGTAACTCTCTCTCTACTTTAACCTGATGACAAGTCAAACACTTCATTGTAAAATAAACAATATCTCTTTTCATTCCATCCCTCCAGTAATACTTCCGAAGATCTCTGTACATCATAGTACTGCCAGGATGAACTGAAAACGGAGAACTATGAGCTTCACATAACAACTCATTCTTAAACTGTGAATCACAAGGCACACATAATCTCTTTCCAAATCTCAAAACACAATCATTATCAACGTTAAAATCCAGAAACTTGCCCTTATGAACCAACACAACCTTTTTCTGTAACTCACTATCTCCCTTATGCGCTTGCTTAATTCTGTCTGATATAGATGATTTCACTAACACCTAAAACATAACAGAAGAATTTCCTGCAATAACAACTTCTATTCCAAAGTTCATCAAATCAAAAACCAAAGGATCTCGTTCCAAACGTAACATGGTTAATGAAGTATTACTTTTTCGACACAAAGCCTAAGACACTTTATTTTCATTCCCCGTATGATAAAGTATCATGCAATCATAATCCTTGATTAATTCGAACCATCTCCTCTGTCTCACGTTCAATTCTTTCTAAGTGATTATATACTTCAAACTTTTTTGATCTGTATATATTTCACACTTCACTCCATAAAAATGATGCCTCCAAATTTTTAATGCAAAAAAACAGCACCTAATTCCAAATCATGTGTAGGGTAATTTAACTCATGTGGTTTCAACTGACTTGAATCATAAGTAATTACATGATAATTTTCCATTTGGACACAACCCAGTCCTTTCAACGAATCATAACTGTTGATAACAAACTCACCATTTCTAGATGGAAGTTCCAAAACTGGAGCATTCATTAATCTTCTTTTCAATTCTTGGAAAAAATCATCACATTCTTTTGTCCAGATGAACTTAACACCTTTTCGAGTTAACATAGTCATTGGACTAGATAACCATGCAACATTTTCAACAAACTGCCAGTAATAAACTGCCAAACCAAGAAAACAATGAATCTCGGTTATATTTGTGGGTCTTGGCCATTCTTCAACAACTTTTGTTTTAGAAGGATCAACAGTTGTTCTATTTTTTGAAACAGTATGACCAAGGAATGAAATTTGTTGTAACCAAAACTCACACTTGATGAATTTCAGATAAAGTTTCTTTTCTTTTATGGTTTGTATGACAAACCTTAAATGACTTTCATGTTCCTCCTTACTTTTGGAATAAACCAAAATATCATCAATGAACACAACCACAAACTTATCCATGAACACACAAGAAAATTCTATTCATAAGATCCATGAATATAGCTGGTGCATTGGTTAACCCAAATGGCATAACTACAAATTCCTAATAGCCATATCTAGTATGAAATGCGGTCTTTGGAACGTCTGATTCCTTTACATTTATCTGATTTTACCCCGAAATCAATTCAATCTTTGAAAAATACTGAGGTTCCTGGAGCTGATCAAAAAAATCATCGATATGAGGCAAAGGATACTTATTCATAATAGTGATGTTATTCAATGCTCTATAATCAATTCAAAGTCTCATTGAACCATCTTTATTTTTAACAAACAAGATAGGAGCACCCCATGGTGACATGATAGGTCGAGTGAAACCTTTATCTAATAACTCCTGCAATTGCCTCTTTGTCATTAAAATTTCAATTTTACCCATTCGATAAGGGGGTTTGGAAATTGGATTAGAATCAGGAACTAAGTCAATAGTAAATTCAACTTCGTGATCAGGTATAATACCAGGAAACTAATCAGAAAAAACATCAAGGTACTCATTTACCACTAGAACATCATTAATATAAATAGTTCATTTGTTTTCAACAATATGTGACAGGTAACATTCATTTCCATCTTTTACTAGTTTCTCTTCTTCCTGATATGTTATCAATATCAAGGGTTAATTTTTGTATACAAACTAAAAATCATTTTGAAAAGAAACCTCTTTAGCTCTAAAGTCAAACTATGAATGATAAATAGAAAGCCAATCCATTCCCAATATAATATCAAACTCTACTACAGGCAAAACAATAAGGTTTTCAGGTAGATTCTTTCCACAAATAAGGACAGGAATGTTCTTATGTATTCTTTTTGTCTAAACATTTCCTCCAGGTGTTTTTACCATAAGTTATGTATTCATATCTTGAGTTGGAATTCCCAATTTTCCAGAAAACATCTCAAAAATGAAAGATTGTGTAGACCCTGAATCAAACAACACATTGGAATAATCTGAACAAACAAATAGTGTACCTGATTTAACTTCATTTGATGACCCAACATCTGCTGAAGTAATTGCAAATAATTTTTCCACCCCTTTCTGCTTGTAGTCTGGCTTCTTTCCTTCGGTTATGTTTTTTTGGACACTCATTTGAAAAATGACCCATTTCATTTCACTTAAAACATTTTACTGACTGTAAATCAGATTTTGTCTTACCATTACCCTGATCTTTTTCAGTGCAATTATGAGCCTTATGTCACATCTTACCACATCGGTAGCACTTACCAGAATTCAAAAGACATTCCCCACCATGCCTCCTACCACCATTTTCACAAACTGTAAACTTAAGTTTCTTACCATCAGACATTTTTGAATATTTCTTCCCTTTCGCCTGCCACCTCATCCTTTTATTCTGTTGTTTTCCAAAGAATACCCGATCATCGGAAAAATCCATTTCCACCTTCTACGCACAATGAAAAAGTTTTTCATATCTTTTGAACTCACGAGAAGATAAATCCCATCGATACTTTGGATTTAATCCTGAGTAAAAATGGTTGATTTTACTATCAATATCTCGTATGAAATTTGTAGCATACCATGCTAGTCGAGTGAATATTTATTCATAAGTAGCCACTGAGTCATCCTCCTACCTCAATTCCTTGAATTTTTTTCCATACTAAGACGAACCACCTTAGGAAAATATTTCTCAAGAAACATACCTTTGAATTCATCCCAATCAAAAGAATCAATATCCTCACTATCCCTGATATTTTTCACCATAGACCACCACTGACCAGCTTCACCTTCAAAACAGTAAACTGCAAGACTAACCTTTTGATGTTCTGAACAACGCATGACATCAAAAATCTTCTCTAATGCTTTAATCCACCCTTCAGCAAGCATAGGGTCAGATGATCCACTGAATGATGGGGGATGTTGCCTCCTGAAATGATCTACTACTGACATGTTCCTATGTGGTTGATCTGGATGATCTCATCCAAGGATACCACCCCCATTTATAGCCTGAGTCCACTATTCCATCGCTACAAAAAACTATTCAGTTCCTATTCTGACCATCTCTGGTTGCGGATTTGGAAGGTTTTCTTCCTCCTGATGTCATCCCAACATAGATGCCCTATTTCCTCTACCTAAAACCATTATGAACATAGAAATATCTTAGGCTAAGCAACTTGGTAATCTCTAAATGCTATATGATATGAATATTAACATAAATTACTTTATGGATATTAATTTAACAATACCCTAACTCCTAAAGTTATCTAAACTGACCTCTGATATCAACTATAAGGACCCGACTTAAATATTACCTACTATTGAATAAAAGGAATAATTCACATTGAGGATCTTTTCAGGTTTAGAGTTTTAGAGAATTAGGACATAACTATTACATCTCAAAAGATTACAAGGTAGACATTTCTACACGAATTCAATTTTTTTCTTAAAATAAAAACACTTGAAAAAAAGAGTCATGTCTAATTCTATGTTTTAGACAGTATGACTTTTCCTTAATGATATCCTTGACGCTATTCATCTTTAAGTCCTGTGAAAACATTTCAAAACATGGGATGAGCATAAAAGGCTCAGTAAGAGTTATAAAACAATGAATGAAAACATTTGTTCATAAATACGTACAAAACATGAACTCTTTTACTTACCTAATGAAATCATAAGATTTATGAAAGACACATAGAAATCATAAATCACAATGGTAACTTGTAGTATCCATACCATACTTACATTGTAGCTATCACAACTGCATAGGGAGTTTCTTTGGAATACCCATCACAATATATTTCCTAAATCTCTTAGGAGAATCATTCATCTTTACCTCTGTCACATTACCCAATGTATTAGAGATCTATCTTAGGCTCACCCACCCTAGGTTAATCACGGAACCACCCATATTCGTAAATAATTCCCATGAATCATAACAATATTATAACACATAACAAAATCAAAAAGGAAAGATAACATTTCCACATTGAACTAACAAAATATAATTTCAAGAAATTGAAATAATAAATCCATTCTCAAAATCATTTTCAATACCAAAATACGTAAATTGAGTATATATGGTATTTATTTTTTCTTTTAAAAAACATTCTGGCTTGGTAAGGAAGCCAAAGATCAAATAATACTCACAGAGACGGAAAGGTCATTGTCACTGCTACCGTAAAAAAACATTCATTTTTTTCATTTAGTAAAACAATTCGTATAAAAATATTCCCTTTGAATAAAATGAAAAGTAAAAGGGTTTTATACACATCCATCAAATATTAGATATTTATTCATTTTAAGGGAATAAAGAAAAAACAGCAAACCAAAAGAAAAACCAAAACAAATACGGATCCGCAACTCCCCACACAACAGACCTAAGGAGGTCAAAAATAATAAAGGCCCAGAGCGTCCCCTCGAACCAAGTTTACCCCATCTGGATTCATATAACTAGCTGTATGGAAACAAAAGTGATCTCGTCCAGGGACATCAAGAGAAGCATGATGGTCTGATACCTTATTCCCCTCGTGTCACGTGTGGGTAACACTGGTGTTGTTGGAGATCATACCTCAGCATGCCCTCATGATATAATTAATAGAACCAGGAATGGTACCAGAACAATGCAAAGCAATTTGGAGAATTTGAGAATCAGTTTCGACCTGAGAAAGGACGATCCCTTCTTGGAGACACAGTGAGAGACCCAACATCAATGCCTTCGCCTACGCTTGAAGAGGAGAACCATGTCCCAATCGGCCTGAGAAAGCCATGATAACGACCCGAAACTATTCTGAACCACCCCTACTCCGCGAATAACCCCCATGTTGCATGACCCGTCGGAGTTGAGTTTGAGCCCTCTACTGGGCGGAGTCCACCTAACCCAGTTTCCTCTACTGGTGCTGCTCCTCGGAAGATTACTAGTATTTACTGTTTGAATATGGATAAGGGAGGGAACCTCCTTCCATTGTTTAAAGGATCTGATAAGATCCAAAAGCATAAACTTTGTACGAAGAATAATCCCCTGTCCAGAGAGGGTAATCCCCTCGTGGAGAGCCTTGTCCCGTGCTTTCCATATTGTCCAGGATCTAGCATGGAGAATCATTATCTAGGCCATCTATTCAGGGCCCCTCTCCACCGCTCTGTGGAACCATCTGTACCGAAAAGGCCTGTCGATCATGTGGTTATCCGAGAAGGCCATCAACTCATTGAAATGAGTCCAAACCACCCTCGCCCATTCACCTTCAAAAATCAGGTGATCTGTGCATTCTTCTCAATGCTCCGAGCAACAGTGAAACCTCAAGGCTAAAGGGATGCTGCACCTCCTAATGTTTTCATCCGTTGAAATGGCTTTGTGTCAAAGCCTCCAGGTAAGAAAGTTCTATTTGAGTGGAGAATCCTTGGACCATAGTATCTTATTCCATGTGGTGTTGTGATTGGGAATGGACAAGGATCTTTGAAAATCCTTCGAAGAGAAGAAGCTTGATGCAGAGAGAGTGAAACCACATCTGTCCGGGTCGAAGTTCATTTCGATCAGCTCGTAAGTGGCATGTTGATCGTCGTCAAGTATAGCATCGATGAAGGTCGGGTGGTTACTAGCCTCTATAAAAGTGAGTGTGGTACTCGGACAGCCCGGGAATCAGAGGATGGTCCCATCCCAGTTATGATGCCAAAAGAGAATGTACCCCCTTCCCACGAGCCATCTAGTGTTGGATTCCAGCACCGTGATGAGAGGCGAGTTCACCAACCAGAAGGGGGAAGCAGTGCCGGCGCTCCCGAGCACGAATCTTGCATGGGATTTGTGCATTGTAATCCCCCAAATCGTGCGATTTTCCAACACCTACCAAGCTACCATTTCATGCATTCACATGAACGTGTCGTCGAGCCGGCGAACATTTATACCTCCTTCTCTGGCTAGTCTCACCACCCTATCCCAAGAGGCCCAGCGGCGCCTACCCTCTGTTCGAGGATCCCTTATAAACCCAGCTAGAATCTTGTCAATCCTGTTGATGATGCTATTGTGAACCTTGATCGATGATAGAGAGTGAACAGGAGTGGCAAGAAGAATGCTGTTAACTAACGTTATCCGTCCCCCAAAAGAGAGAAAGATGTTCTTCCAGTTGAGAATTTTGTCCGTGATCTTATTGAAAATGTCGTCGAAATCGCGCACCCGAAGCCTCCCCGAGGAGATCGGTGAACCCATGTATTCGAAGGGAAAATATCTTATGTGCATGTCCATGTAATGTTGTAAGTCATGGGGCCGGGAAACGCCGCATCCATTGGAGATATAGAAGTTTCTTTTAGCCTTGTTAATGACCTGCCCACTCCAAAAGCGATAGTCTGGCATGATTCTGTTGAGGCCGTTGATAGACCGTCGGCTGCTATTTGTGAAAATGAACATATCTTCAACAAACATCAGGTGAGAAAAAGGAGGGGCTCTCCTTCTCCGGTGATAAGCAATGACCTCACCGCTATCAATAACCTTGTGAAAATGTCGATTGAGGACATCTTGGGACAAGATGAACAGACTCAGGGACAAGGGGTCACCCTATCTCAGCCCGTGAGTATACTGGAAAAAACCATAGCATTTCCCCATGAAAGTGACGACCAACCAGGAATAACTGAAACACCTAAAAATGATGTCGTCGTTCCACGGGGAGAACCCCCTTCTTTCCAGCACCTTGTTTATGAAACCCCACTCAACTTGATCATAAGCATTACTCATGTCGAGCTTGATCACCACATTAGAGACACACGTCTTAAAGTTTATGTCCCTAAGAAACTCATGTGCGAGAGTAATGGCCCCCTGGATTGACATTCCCTTCACGAAGCTATGCTGTTCCAGGGACACGCACTGGGGGATATGAGCGGACAGTCTTGCATTAATCAAGATGGCCAAAATCTTATAAGGGTAGTTGCATAGGTTTATTGGACGAGAGTGAGATATGGAGCAAGGGTTTTTGTCCTTGGGTATGAAAACAATGGATGTGGCACAAGATGCCCTGGGAAGATTACCCCCTCGGAAGAAATACCGCACAGCAGATACAATGTCTGCCTGAACGACGTCCCACAAGGCTCTAAAAAAAGACCCTGGAAACCCGTCGGGCCCAGGAGCACTTTCTGGGTTAAGCCTCATCATGGATCCATGGATTTCCTTCTCATCCGGCATGGGACTCATGTCAATGTTTTCCTAGGCCGAGAGTTGGTTGGGGATCACATCAAAATAACCCCCTTCCTCTCTCGGATATCCGTTTGGAAAACAGGTGTTTGGGCCTGCGAGTAGATATTTCAAAGAGGTCAATGCCAAGGCACTAAGAGTGTCCCTATCGTCGGAGTACGTACCATCATCCAGCAAGATGTTGGGAGTCACCGTGCATCTCCTTTGCTTGATTTAGGCGTGGAAGTATCCAGTGTTTTGGTCACCCTCTCTCAGCCACTTGTTCCTCAAATCGTTCCTCGCTAGGCATTCCTGCTTGAGGAGGATGTCTGCCAAATCTTTCTTCTTGGTGGAAAAATCGTCGAAGATTATATCATTCCACTCGGCCTCCATGTCCCCCTCAAGACGATCCACATCCTGCATGGGGGCCGTGATCTCCTTATCCGAAGTGGATTGATCTCTTGACCAAACCTGCAGCCTTTCCTTGAGCCTGCGAAGCTTGTTATGGATGGCCATCTAGGAGTGACCCTCCGCAGGCTCTCCCCATGTGTCCTTGACCAGATCATGAAAACCCGGGAGGCTACCCCAGTGATGGTAGTATTGAAAGCCTGCATGATGCTCTTGGCCAGGGGAGAGAAAATCTAGAAGGGGAGAGTGATCCGATAGTCCTCGTACCAAATGCCTTACCTTGGTGTTGGAGAACACAGAGATATCATGCATTTTGGCAAGGCATCGATCCATGCGGCTCCATGATCGGTTCCTCCCCCGCTGGTTGTTGCACCAAGTGAATTGATTCCCCGAAAAACCAAGGTCATAGAGCCCTTTCCTCGCCAGGAATTGGGCGAAGTCCAAACTTGCATTCCTCTGAAACGGGCCCCTCCCTTTCCTCTCCTCCACATCAGCGACCATGTTGAAATCCCCCCTGACGAGCCAAGGAAGGATCCCCAGATCAAAAGAGTTGAGATCACTCCATAGGCTCTGGCTTTGTCCAGCATCATAGCTCCCATAGACGAAAGAGATGAGGAAGGTCAAGCTTCCATACCCTACTCTCGTGGTGACAAACTGGTCGGAGGCCTACACCAGATCTACCGAAACACACCTATACTACAGAACCCATATATGTATGTTCGTCAGGTCTGCATCTAAGCAACCATGTATGTTGATTGTTCTGGAAAGGTCCTTGTTGAAGGAAGGCGGTTGTTTATACCCGAGGATAGCGACAACAAAAGCCTTGTGTCTTTTAATCTCTCTGGAGATGAAGTCCGCCATAACCCGAGTGCCAATGCCACGGGCATTCCAGATGATGAAAGGATTCATTTAGAAAAACAGTGTCCTCGCATTGGCCCCAGGAATAATGGCCGTGTCAAAGTGAAAAGAAGAGGATTCATTTAGGATCCTCATTTTCGATCGGGTACAAACACCTGCTGACCTGGGTGTCGACAGTGTATCCGGTGAAAGAGCCTTCCTAGGGCCCTCAAGGGAGTGGCCTCTTGGTCACCGCCCAAGGCGAGAGGGACCTCGAAAGGTGGAAACTACCTCCGGAATCCACCGTGAGTCTGGGACAGTAGAAACCAGCCTCCACTAAATAAGGCTAGACTGGGGGCAGTCTGAGACCAAGGCCGACCTCCTCTTTGGAACGACTTCATGAGATGGATGGCCCGAACCTGTCAATGCCTGAACCACTGGATAACACACCACACTCAGGGAACACGACAGATCCAAATCTATGACATTGGGAAAGTCAGTCATCCTGAAAGAAATCGGATACCCATGAAGCGGGCTCTGTGACTGCATAAGACGAAGCAGTATAAAGGCACAAGGAACATCCGATGATAAGTCCGTGTCTTCAGGAAAAGAGGAGGCCAACTCCATGCCTGTCTCAGATAGGCGAGGTTCCAATGAGATCGAGGCCTCCATGGGATCGGATGAAGAAACGCCTGATGATAAAACCGGCCTGGGAGGGGGCACTGCAGTGGAGCTGGATTCAGAAAGGGTGCCTGGGTCCAGGGTGGGTTGCTGATGCTGACCCGCCACCTGGTATCTGGGGCAGTGACGACTACAAACTCGTACAAAGTGCCCCTAGAGAAAGAATGCAGAGCAATATTGGGGAAAGCCCAGGTAGGATATATCCTGAGCCCAGACAAACCCGTCTTGCACATGGAGGGAGATATGTTAAGGAATGGATTTGGAGAGATCCAAATCAACACAAATGCGGGCCAGAAATTATACCCAGTCAACTGCGCAAAGAAAACCCCCTAGTGCAGCACCATTATCTTGGAGAAAACCCCTGTTCCTGAAAGGCAGAGGCAGCCCGGGAATGGTTAACCAGAGTGCTGCGAACGGGCTCTCTTTGCCCCTGTGAACTATCATGGGCTAGCGGGACATACTAAACTTCCATCAGCCAAAAAATCGGGGAGCATTACACCCAAAAACCATGAAGTCCTCACGCGAAGTGAGGGATATGCAGAAAGAATTGTGGTGCACAGGCGAGATCCGCGCCGGAGACTGGAGACCCCAGGAGGCGAAAAAGCGTTGAAAGGTCTCAAGAGGAGTATTCTCAGTGCCAAAGCACACCGCAAGAGTCCATTTGAGGTCCGCCTCCGCCGCCGAGAAGGTAGACGCAGAGAAAACTATATATACACACGTACCGTCATGAGAGACGTACAAATTCACCTTACAGATCTACAAGGGACAGGGATCTGGAATGACCCCATGCGGCTCGCGAAGAGCGTCCCTGTAGGATCCTAGATGAGGAACTTCGCGAGGAACCGGCGCCAGCAGCATAGTAACTCCTAAAGGCTTGAGCCCAGTCCCGGGAAACAGAGAAGGATGCGAGCAAAGCGGCCCAGGCAGAGAGCCAAAGGAGATCACCGGAGGATGACAGGGGGCGCCGGTCCCGTTGAAACAGCCGGGAGAAGGGGACGGAGGGTCCGACGACCAGGGCGGTGGATTAACAACGGGAAAATAATTTGAAAACTTCGGCCGCACGTCAGGTATGTTCTCCTAGAGGCTCATCGGTCTAATGTCTTGTATAAAAATAAAAATTCCTCAATGAAAGGCGATTGAGACGAAGTCCCTTACCTCATGTCCGACATGACTCGATCATTCTTTAATCTCCTAAATAATAAACTAAAGTTAATTTCTACTTGCTTAAGATCATTTTTCAAGCTTATTATTCCTTTTATATCACTTATTACCATGTTATAAACATTATGCAATCATTTACGTTAATAACGTTCATTTTGTCGATATTTGGTACTTGAGTAAAAATGAACACCTTATATTTACAAGTTGTCCACATGGTAAAAGGTTCATTATATCCAGATTGATATTCATGATTTGGATATCATATATATCATATAAATCCAGTATATACATGTTTTTTAATAGTACATAACATTTAGAGGTATGAAATGAAATGCACAGTTCATGGAGAAGGTAAGGCGTACGTACGCATGAACGCTAATTTCATTCCTATTTCTTATTTTAATGGAAATAAAACATAATGATACATTGGTATATTATAATTCCAGTATAATATCATATATAATATCGGCAAATCTATCCTTTATACATCCCACATAAGGCATTAACGAATCAAATCCCTTTGAGGGGGCGGTAGTCCACACTTCCCCAAATGAGATTATCGTATTTACCCACTATGGAAACCATAAAGGAATGATATAAATGGGAAGTACAGATGCATAAGGAAATCATAAACATAACATATATCAAATATAAATACACTTCCATCATAATTTCCACCATGAAAGGCGGTAATATGTAATTGAACAATCATTGTTTCGCGAGGCATTAGTTTTCCATCCGCAGAAACATTATGTTCTTCATCAATTAGATGGAGGTGTGTGTAAGTTTAGTTCAAATAATTCTCATAAAAACATCCTAGTATATTTAGGATACATGTGTTGTTACAAAATAAAATAAATAAAAATAATTTAGTGGTTGGAGAAGTAAAATAAAAGGAAACAATTTAAGAGAAACTATTACCTTTAATTTGGGTAACTCCCTTTGGTTTGAACCAAATGACTTTTTGAAGTGCCTTGTGACTACGTTAAGGCTTATAAGAGTAGGATAGGTATGTTGAGAGATTAATTGGGCATAGTTTGGATGAACCAAATGGCTTGAGAGGTGTGAGGAATGGGTTAGAAGTGGTCTCCTTTTATAAGGGGGAGGAGGGCCTCTTTAGAAAAGTGTGAAACTATTATTTTATTATTTAATGATAATCAGTTTCTAGTGGTCCAAAAATCATTATATTCGAAGAAAATATGAGTCATGGACGAAATAAAATCATCCAATCATAATTTTACATGTTTTGGATAATAATTTAATCATTATAATCTTATTTATTTAAATCATTTATGTGTGAGGTAAATACTGCATCATTATCGTGTCATATATATTTTAATTTATTTGAAGTCTAAAAATTACAAAAAAATTACCATGATATATGAAATATTTTTATCTTTTCAAAGAATATTTATAGTCGAAAATAAGACTTATATAACACCATATAAAAATTAATTACTAAATGATTTTTGTTTTTGTCATTTTGACCTTTACTTTAAATTAATTAATCTAAATTGTCATTATCACATACAAGTGGATAAAAGGGGTCCCAAAATAGACCCAAATATGGCCATGGTCGTTAACGACTCAACCAATAAGGTTACTACAAGTGTTTAGGTTATTTTGAATTATTATAATATTCTTTTATCTTTAAATTACCTTATTTACCTTTAACTACGGTAAATAAAAGTCAAAAGTTACTATTTAACAAAAATTATTTTCATCTTAATGAAAAACATTTTACTTCTTGATAAGAGCCATGTATGTCAGATATTTAAAATTCAATTTGCAGAAGTGTTAAAATTTCATTTAAATGAAAAAGTCAGTTTTTTAACTACCCCTAAGTGGTGTCACTATTCAACAAAAATTGATGTTTTTCATAAAAATACCTAAAATTCAGCCTACGCATTATTTGATATCACAAATTCAAAATTGATGTTGATTTTTCCAAATTTAAAACATAGAAGTGGCATTAATTAATTTAAAAAATAATTCCCATTTTTTAAAACAAAAAGCAGGTTTTTAAAAAATAATAACTTTCAAAAGATTGATACTTGTTTATGTCCAATTTCATAGTGATATTACTTCCAATGACCAACATTGGATTAAATGGTAAAAATATATTTTAAATTCACTTTAAAAACAATTAAATAGATAATATAACCAAATAAATAAATTATATTAAAAGGATGTTTTGAATTAAAATACAATATTTTTCACTATTAATTAAAAAATGAACATTATCAGAAAAATAATAAAACAAATTACCCAAAGTAAAATTTGATGTCCCCATTCTAAATAAAGATTATACTTGGTCAATTAGAACATTTAAAGATGACCAAAACTTTATTTTATGAGGGTTCTCCATTAAAAGGCATTAAATCGGCCTTTTAATGTAAATTATGCTTAAAATTATATTCATTCACATTTTAAGCCTCTATCTTTTATTGGATAAAGGTAAATACTTGTAACAAACATGTATAATCATATTGTAGTTAGTATCCTTTATTTCTGCCAATACAACTACTAAGAGTTAACTACCATTTAAAATAATAATATTATATTATTAGTGTGCAAACGTAAGTTTCCAAAGAAACCCGCTGTTACGTATTGGGTAAACTATCGAACATAGCAAGCCTTTTAATGTAAAATTAATATTTAATTCCTAAATATTAATAAATATGAAATATGTCTTTTTCTTCCTTTACTTGGGATGTTACAATCAATGTCAAAACTAATGAAAAGTTTATAATTATTTAGAAACATATAAAGATGGAAATTATGAAAGGATTAATATTAATATTCGATATTTATAACATAATAACACTTATTTAATAATAGTATAATATCTATATTCTTACCATACCAATAGTTGTTAAATGATCACGTAGCTCAGGTATACGAATGGACTACCATCTCATTGAAGTGATGGGATTCATTTTTAATTTTTATTATACATGGACAAAAATAACAAAATATTTATTTCATATTCATGATGTATGTGATTTAATAATGTCATTATTAATGATAATTATTATTTACCATTCTTTTCATTATTTTTTATATTAATTAAAACAAAATTCATGCATACTTATGTCTACTATCTCTATGAACAGTGTAATACATTTTTCTATCTCTACATTTAATGGATTAATTTATAAAACATATATTAATAATATATATTATATTAATATCATTATTAATATTTATTAATATAATGGAACCTTGATCAATTTATAACGAACTAAACTGTATAACTAAAACATATATGAAAAACAAACCAGTTGTTACAAGAAATAGTAGTTTTTAACAAAGAATTATTATGAATCCTGTTACAAAATATTACAATTATTACCCAAATGGTATGATATATATGTGATTATTTTTATATAATTCATTTATAACAAATATTAATTTATTTTATAGGAGGTTATAACATTTAAAAAAGAATATTTATCTGAGGTAATGGTTTATTTTACAATATCATCAATATTGTGATTGTTTATGTTAAAGTCACTATTTTGGAATATTTTTATTCCATAACCATATTTTACATAATATATTTTAAATATTATTTTTTACACCCTCCTATTATTTTTTTAAATTCATTTTAACACATTTTTTACTACTTACAATATATTCTGAAAGAAATCTACAGGTCATTTTCCGAACCAGGTACTTTTGGACCTTTCCAACAAATGATTGTATGGAATGTTTTTAACATATAATTAATGAATGGAATGTACCATATTCGTTATTTATAATTTCCTTGAATATTTATAATCAATTTTATAAGGTTTTTTAATAAAATATTTTATTTTTTAATGGTGTTTTTGTTTTATAAATAAGTTTTTTTTGTGTGAAAACAGTTATTTCCCACAAGAATATTTTAAATAATTTATATGGTATTTTTATTAATAAACAAAAGCATCTATTATTTTAATTACTCTATACTAATGATATTATATAATTATACCATCCTTATTATTTATATATAAATTTAATGATTTTTTTGATTGAGGATGAATAATTTTATACCATTCGCCATATTACATTACACAGTTATTTATTATGTTTATTAATAGGGTAAATTTTTTACATTTAATATTATAGTTTTAATATTCATTTTTATGGTTATTAAGTTTATCCAAATTCATATAAGGAATTCACTGGGCTATTTAAGTCATGGAAAAGTCCCACTATATCCCCTCGATGCATCGGTGTGTCTCTTGAGTCAAAAAATTTCATTTATTGGTTGAGGCCTTACATATTTATATAATGATCCACGTAATGAGGTGTCCACAATAAGTTTATGATCTCCAAAATTATGCATTACCCAAATTATGAAATATCTTATTGATTTCCATGTGATTATTTGATTAGTTATAAAATCTGTGGATATGTTTTTTGATCATGTGATTATAGAATTATTTGAATCTCATTTATTTCAAGACAACTTATTAATACCTTATTTATCATCCACTATATTCATATACTTACAGAGTATCCATGATCACCCATTTTCTTATGTTTATTTATCATTAATATGTAATGAAGTATATTATGATTGATATACAAGGTTAATCTAGGTTAATATTGTTTTTCTCAAGGGAAATGTTATATTGTATTTTATAGTTACAATTATAATGTAAGATTAAATTATTTATCTAGTTTTACAAGATTACTAAACTATATATTCCATTTAGATGCAATTATTTGTATCTAATGAAAATTTAATAATGTAACTCGTGTCACTGAACTACTAGAGTCTGGGTTATTATAGTTGGTATCATAGAAATTTTAATTGAAACCTTGGGTATTACATTTTGAAAAACATATTTTATGGAACAAAACAATATGATGAAATTTGAAATAATGACCAAAGAAACCAAAATTATGTTTTTTTATTAGTTATGCATAAATTTTCAATTTATTTTCTGTGATTCACTAGGAATTAAATTATACATAATGAATCATAATGTTTTATTATAAAATATTATATTTCATTGTATAGAAAATACTCATAGTTGAAGGAATAGAAATAATATTAATTAACATAATCCATATATGTATTCCCCCCCCCCCCGGAAATGTAATGATGTTGTATTTAGAGCTCAAAATTTAAACCTATATTCATATAGATGAATCCGGTTATGAGTATTAACCATTACTATAAGAATCTTCCTAATGATCCAAAATAATGTGTAATAATTTTAGACTACATCATGATTCAATTACTTAAATAATTTAATGGGGATACATAAACATTTTTACCTATGTAATAGATATATTCCATAGACGAGATATTTCTTTAAATGGGATGTAATGATAGAGAGAATGTTTTCAAAGATGATTATCATCTCTCATAAGACAAGAATCAATGGTGGAAATTCATTCAAAACTCTAAAGAGTAGGAGAAAATGTCAATCATGTAATTGGGGGATTTTATGAAACTTTTCTTGAAAAAACCCCATTGTTAAAAGTGAGTGGATATGGAGATTAAATTCCTAACCCAGAGAAAAATTAAGGATGTGAATGTTGCTATGTATGAATCCAACATTACTAGGATGTCATTGAATTCCATGGACTACATACATAATCCCTAGAGAATAAATTATTCATTCTTTAAGGTTCATAAGCCAATTTTTCAAATGGAACTAGTGTCACAAACATTTCCACCAAGTGAGGATATAGTTTCTTGTGATATCAATAAAGATAGAGAATTATACAATTTTTATGACTTAAATGGGACAAAAAATTAGAAGATGTATTCTTAGAACTCTTATATAGGTAATAAGGGAATGGGTATGGATGTAAATGTTTTATTTTTTACATGTAATAAATGTAAAAATAATCCTCATGGAACATTATTGTTGATAATTTGTGTTTATAAAACTATAGAGAGAAATCCTACCAAACCCCTGACTACACGGGAAAGAAAGAAGTTGAGAATATGAAACGGTTCATCTATAAGGAGATGGGACACAATAAAAATGATTTTCCTAGGCATCAGGGGGGAATTCCCCGAAAAAATCCATGGGGGTAAGTATTAGATTATGTTACAAAAATATCTATGTTTAATGTTTCCAAGGATGTGGGGGATGGTACTATAATCTTATCCTAAAATTTAACTAATCATTTGGATCATTCTGTATTGTCACATTATTTTATATATACCCACTAATATAAAACATTAGGCATTTACCATTAAACGTAAAAAGGGATTTTTTAGTCAAAACCCACATTGGAAGCCTCACAATAACAAAAATATATAAATTTATTCCTATTATGACACACAAATATCCTTTATTTTCCAATTTTATCATCATAACTCTGTATAAAAGTTAAATAATAATTTGTATAGACTTTATCTCAAAATATAATTCAAAAATTTATTTCAATGAGAAGGAAATTATGATATGTGATGAAGATATTGAATTGTTTATCCTGATAGGGGAGACATCATCATATGAATTGTGTATAGATCCACCACTAGTCGCTCTTATCAATGAGAACTTTAGATTATAATAATAGACACAACCTATGAATGAAAAATGTAATATTTTAAAGGAGGATGTATGTATTATACAGAAATACATTTAATGTATATCATAATGAATTAATAAAAAAATCCACCAGATTGGGAATTTCAGTTTTGCATTATTTTAATCAATAATGCATGACCCATATTAAAGACTCACAATAGAATAGACATAGTGGAGTTAGTGGAGTAGAAGAAAAAACTAGATTCTATTATTGGTAAAGGATTTATACACCCTATTGTTTCACTTTGGGGTTCCCTTACTCTTTCCATTAAGAAGAAGAATTGATCATTTAGTCCACACATTGATTTTATGGACATTAATGCTATAAAAAATAATGAACAAGTTTCAACATCCTCAAATTTATGAACTATTGTACCAATATTAATGATATCAAAATTATTGAAATATTTATCTTTATTTGAGATATCGAATATTATGAGTTAATATAAATATATACTAAAGAAAACATCCCAAACAATGGATGTATATTACAAGATTATAGTAATTACATTTGGATTAACTGATAAACTCTCTATTTTTATGGAGTTAATGATCAATGTATTCAAGGAAAATTATGATTTTTTTGTTTTATTATCCATTGATGATATCACAGGTTACTGTAAGAACTATGAGAACTATGAGAACCACTTTCTGATCCTTCCTGAGATTCATAGAAGAAATGGTTATATGGGATATTTAGAAAGTGTGAGTTATATCATCCAAAAGTTTCTTTTCTTCTACATATTATCTCCAAGGATGGAATATTATTTTAAACTATGGAGACAAAGGCAGCCATTGAATTGCCTATGCCAACAAAATTAGTCATGGTATGTAGTTTCGTTGGATTTGAATGTTACTAATGATGATTTGTTGAAATTTATTCCAGATATTATAACCCATTAACTAATATTAATCATTAAGGATTTCAATTTATTTTGAAAATGTAATTTCAATAATTTTTTTGATTTTAATAGGATGTGTATGAATTATCTTATCTTTTCTCTACTATCAGTAAATGAATGATTCGTGATATACAGTAAATCATCGTGGAAGGGGAATGGTTTTTTTCAAATATATAATGATAAATTTTTTACCTATTAATTAATGGAGTTAAAAACATAAGAAAACAACTATTTGACTCAATGTATTGATTGAAAACACATAAAATTTCTTTTTAATATATAGAGACACTCTCCCTATTTTGAAATTTGTGAGATATATATTGATCATAAGAGTTTGAAATAATTTTTTTAATAGAAATTACTATACTTGATTAAATGGTGATGGATTAATATACTCAAGGATTATGATTGATCAATACACTACAACTTAGGGAAGGAAAATAAGGTAACATATGCATTGAGAATGTATGATCATAGAATAATAAAAAATGCATTGATAGGAATCATGTGTTTGTAGAAATAGTAATGATGGATATGGGAATTGTTGTACAAGAGGAAACATCACCCCTTTATCAAATGATTTTAAAAAATCATTACTGGAAAAGTATAAATGATCTCACTATGATGATGATAATTTTCAAACAAAATTATCATTTTGAATGGTGGAAAATTGTCATTATTCAAATATAAAAAGGAATTATGATATTGGGAATGTGTATTTTGGCTCCCTCAATACCCATTCTAAAAAGGGAATTATTTGATGACGCTCATAGCCTTAATTTCTCAATACGCTTTCGTAGAAAAAATAGGTATATGGACATGAAGGTTCTTAGTGGGATAATTTTAAGTGATAAATTTATGCCTGGGTTTCATGATGTTTGGTTTTATAATAAGTGAATGCTAAGAGACAACATTATTGGGAAGTCATACATCCTCTAGCTATTCATAAATATAAATATTAATACATTAATCTGGAACTTGTCCATGGATTATCAATTACTATAAGAGATAATGATATGATAAGGGTTATTATTGATTCAGATTCCAAATATTCATATTTCCTTAATATAAGAGAAGATTTTCAACTGAATCTCCAAAGAAAACATAACAATAATGAAGTTGTAATACTTCCTGTTGTACTTATTAAAGTTATGTCTAATTGTGATCCATTATTTACATCTATATTTTAGAAAAGTATTCATAATGATATTAATAATGAAATTCATATGAGAATTTCTTATCACATTCAATATAAAATGCAGTCAGAAATGACTATACACACAATAGAAGACATGTTGGTTTCATGCGGACATAACACACATGTTATGTGGGATCATTTTTTTCATTTGGTAGAATTATCCTATAACGATATCTTCCATTAAAATATTTAAATTGAATTTTATGATGAATTATTTGTAAAGAGATGTCATATAGTATATTTTTAGGATAAAGATGGTGAACGGAATCTTGTAGCACCAGAACATGGGGTGAACAAATTGAAAAAGGTAAATTATATTCAAACCCATATCCAAGTAGCTATATGAAAAAAATACCTACGATGAAAACCAGATGAAATATTTTAAATTTCATGTTCAAAATCCCATTTTCAAAAACGTATCTCTATGGAAGGTGTTATAATTTTCAGTAAAAAGTAAAATTATGGCCTATGTACATCTGAAATTTTTATATCCTAATCTAAATTAGAGAATATGATTACTATTATGAAATGCCACATTTCCTTTATAAATTACATGATGTATTCCATATATTTTTTTATAGGGATGTACCTTCTAGACCCAATATATGTTCTCAATTATGGATAAAAATTGTTGGAACTAGATTTATCTTACTATGAACGACCTATCTTAAATATGGACACTAGATAAAAACTATTATGTAATTAAACGACTCAACCAGTAAAGGTTCATTAGAAAAAAATAAGTTAGAAGAGGTGACATTAGAACCTGAGGTAATTATAATGAAGAAGTACCCAAATCATTCTATGAGGTTATATTCTTGAAATTTCATGGAAGAAATTTTCTTAGGGGGAAGAATTTAACCCAATATTATTTTTAAGTATGTTAGTTTTTAAATATATTTAACCTCTTCATTATTTTGTCTTTCATTAAACACTAAGTTCAAAAGAAACAAAATTTATTATTATGTGACTATTATAACCTATCTTTAAAATTGGTGAGTAAATATAGGTCTAAATATATTTAAATAATATGTTGTTTTTTTCATTAATAGAAGAAATTCCTTTTTTATCAATTTATTTTAAATAATAATTTAAAAAAAATTTAATAATTTGTTTTGGAAAAATAACCTTGTGTTTTAAATAAATTAATATGATAATAAATTGATATAGTCACTAATGGGGAATGATTTAAAATAAATTTATATATTATATATTTAATAAAACTATTTAACATTAACATAATATTTTTTCTATACTAGGGATAAATATAATTCTATTTTTTTTCTCAAAAACTCTATTACATACAAGGTAGTTTTCATCCCATTTTACACAGTTATTGTAAAAAAGTAATTTTTGATATCTTGTTTTATTGAATATTTTTAAATAAATTTCATACTTTGATTAAGGAGTCTCAAATAAGTAAATAGTAAACTTTTATTTTGAGAAATTATGATGTCTAACTGGGATTTATATTATCACCTCTTTGAGAAGTGAATTCCGTTAATCAAGGTCAAAACTATTTCACAATACCATAATGTTTTTTTTTTCATAATTATTATTTAAAAAATTTAATCCATCCCTTAACACCTAAGTCTATAAATTTAGTTGTTTAATCATCACATGTCTATGAAAATAACTTATATATTATTTAAATAAATTATAATGACAAAATGTTACTCTCTTTGATTTTTTATCTCTTATGTGTCTATATATGGAAAAAGGAAATATATGAGTTAAAATAAATGTATATTATATGATTCATGAAATTAATTTCATTTTAGAATTATTTTTTTACTTTTTAGAAATAATATAGTTACCTTTAATTCTTGTTCAATGCAAATACAATATTTATTTAAATTGAAGAAAAAATAAAATAAATGAATTTAAAAATAAATATTTTGATAAATTTTGAATCTTTTAATGACTAAAATTATTTTAATGATATATATGAAATATTAGAGATGTTTTAATATATTATATTATAATTACCCATTTTTATAGATGTATATGTTTTCAAATTAAATGGACAGTGTCAAAATTTTGAAAAATGATATTTTATATCAATAAAAAATATTAATTATTTAAAAATAATAAAATCTTGGAATATGACCTGGTGGATTTGATATGGTCAAAAACATTATATAATGGAAAAAAATTGGACAATTTTATCCTTATAATTAATCATTAAAACTTCTTAAGATGGAAAATTTTGTTACCACATTTTAAATTAAAATTCGCTAACTAAGGGTTAATGATAATGATAAGGTTATAAATGAACCCAAAAATTGTATAAGTTCAATTTTAGAATGTAATTATAACCATAAACTACCTTATCATAAAATATAATTCCATTTGGTGGCTTTTATCAAGAGAGTGTATTTATTATAATTTAATATTTTTAGTAATTCCAAAAGTTCTCCTCACCTCTAATATAAGAGGAAACCACCTCCCCAACATCATTACCCAACATTGATCCATATAGAAAAACATATTCATAGATGTTTATAATATATACATTCTTATCTGGGTTATTTAGGTGGTGGTCTCCTTAAATGTAAATTTTTAATTACCTTAAGAATGGGTCTAAATAAGGTCTCCCAAAGAAGAGTAAATTTTCCTACCAGACCTCTATCAATTTATTCATTATTAAACCACTTATCATTTTAATGAACTTATCATAATATATTTAATTCAGTATCATTAATATATTAAAAAATTATTATGATTTGAAACAACCATTACCCAACCTATTTATCATCAAATGGGAAGTGAATATATCACCCGCGCGTATATGTGGCTTACCGTCTCCATATAACGATACAATTCAATATTCATTACACAATTTATTAATGAATACTATGATATGATTATTATTTATATATCATATTTATTAAATAATAGTAATTAAAAAATAATTATATAATATCTTCCTCCTTTTCTTCTAAACTATTGATAAAAAAACGTCACTCATGTGTACATATGGTCTACTACCACGACAAAGTGACGTGATTAGTTTTTTCATATCTATATTATGTGGATTGTAATAAGGAATCATTTAATGAGTATATATTATTTATATAATATAATAATTGTTCTATAAATTATTTTTATTATTAAACTTTGTTTTTATCATCTATATAATAATAAAAACAACATTTAGGCGTATATGCAACCTACCATCATTGTGATATATAAAAAACATTTTTCAATATCTACATTTAATGGATTACTTTATATAAATATATAATGAATATATATATTATTTATATCATTATTAATATTCCATATATGATTTAACCTTTATAAAAGTATAATTACAAATACTTATCAACCATAACATATATGAAAAATGATATTGTTATTACATGAAACAGATATTTTTTACAACTATTCTTAAGAAAAAAGTGATAAAAGATTTAGGTTTGTCATAAATCTTAATATATATACATATATATATGATTATAGATATATAATATATTTATAATGAATATATATTTATTTTAAAGGATGTTTGGTCATGTAGGGAATAATTTGTTAATGAGGTAAGGGTTTATTTTAAAATCACATCATTATTTTGTAATGCATATTCTTATGATTATATTGTGGAATATGTTTTTCGTACCCATAATTTTGATAAAATAATTCAAATAATATTTTTATCACTCTCCAATTATTTTTAAAAATAATTCTTTGATGTTTTTTACTTTTTAAAAAATGGTTTGAAATGAATCTTCTTGTAATGTTATGAACATAGTAATTTTAGAATTTTTAATGAGAAATGTTACCAGAATGTTATTAATGTAATGTGGATTAATGGATTTTTATGAATTAATAAATAATATAGTCAATGAATATTCCTTTATAATTCTACATCAGTTCATTAACGGAAACTGTTTCCATTATAAATGTTTGGTTTTCTAAAAGAAGTTATCTTTAAAGTAAAAAAGAAGTTATTTTCCTAAATAATGTTTTCAAATTAATTTGTGTGTTTATATGCTCCAAATGTAAAAAACCCTTACATTACTAATTATACAGTAGGGATATGATATGATTATACCGTACTTATTATTTCTCTAGATGGTTTATGATATGTTTTACTGGGTATGTACTATTTTGATACAACTTTCCATATTACATTGGATAGTGTTGGATTATGTTTTTTTGATTGGGGAATTGTTTATAATTTAATATATATTTTCCTATATGAATGATTATATTGATTATTTTTTCACCCCTTTAATATTTTTACTTAAATAGAATTATTATTTTATTCTCACACCTCACAATAACCCCTCGATACATCGATAGGTCTCATGAGAAAAACTATTTTGGTTATGGTTGAGGCCTTACCCATTAATGTATGATGTCATGGCATGATACCTTGATGATATGTTTATAATATCCTAAATTAATAATTTCCCTCATTATAATATTAGATTTTTATTTCCATTTGATTATTTTATTATTTATGATATCTATTGATATTTTTTTAGCTCACGAGATTGTGGAATTATTTTATTTCCATTTATTCTATTCCATATTATTTATGCATTATTTTTCTTTTTCTATTCACATACCCATGAAGAGAATATGACCTCCCCATTTTTTGTGTGTTTATTTGTCTCTAGGATTCGAAGATTATTATTATGATTTAAATTAATGGATTCCATAGGATAATAGTGGTGTTCTAATAGGAAATATTTTTTTTTTGTATATTATGTTTTAAATTGTACTGTACTATTTATGTATATTTCAATTTTTTTGAGACCACTAAACTATTAAATCCATAAGAATGTGATTATTTTAGTCCAATGAAAATGTTATAAGGTAACAAATGAATCTATTATATTGGGTTATGGGTTTTGATACGAAATATTAAAATATATTCATCTCAAATAACCATTCAAAATCACCTTAGTGAAGAATCTATCATCCCTTTTGTGATTATTGTTATTATTTTTATAAAAAAGGATCATTATGACCAGTGCATTACCTATAGAGAAAAGGTACTTTTGGTTGCTTCATTGTTTTCCTTATTCATGTTTAATATATTTAACAGAATAATATTGAATATCTAATAGTAAAGGTATTCTTCTTTTATGTTCTTCATATTTTCATATTGAATGTATTGAAGATAGATCACAAATTTCATGGGATTCTCCTACAACATTGTTCATTTGATGAACTCCAAAAATCTATTACAAACAAAATATTTTATAAGAAATGAAACTATAGACAATGTAGAGTATTATTATAATGATTTTTATAAAAATATCATTTAATAACAATCAGATGTACTTTATAATTTTCTCGTGAATGATTTAGCAGATATGATATGGATTTTAAAAAAATATTTATGAGTCATTAAAACTATTTAAATCCCTTATATATTAATTTTATCTCAATTTTTAGTCTATAAAAAGTATTATAAAGTAAATATCATGTCATACACTACATATGGGTAGTCTTACATGACTTAGGTTGTGATACCGTACTCTATTATGTATGGGTTTTCACTATATAAGATGTAAAGATAATCTAACTCGGTATTAAATTTAGGATATCCCTCAACTACTTACCAATAAGAAACACCTATTTTCTTAGATTATTGGTAGTGAGTAGCTTATGAATTATCACAGCTCACACAAATTTATCTCAATAGAGGATCTGGCTATGTGTGGGAGGAATCCTAATGATGATAGAGTGAACCCACAATGACTGAAGAATATTTTGGTGAGATAATGTAGGAATTTTATGATAATAACAATTCAACATTATATGATTCATGAAACTCCTAGTTATTACCCAATAAGAATTACTTTAGGGTCCTGAATTGAACAATAGATTATCCAAGTCTGTATTAATAGATATATTTGTCGCCACACCAACAATGGATTCCCAAGTCTATTAATCAAACTAAACCCCCCTAACACAATTTTTTATTTTCTTAAAACCTACCGTACAAAACAAAAAACTCACTACTATCTAAATAAGAATAAAAATACTCTAATACCCTTTTTATATCACCCACCTGACCACAACACCTCTTATATAGGAAATTAGTCAGGTGTTACACCCCTAATCCCACTATCAAAATGACATGTGATAGATGTTGTCATCAGAAGTCATTAACATACATGAGAGGGCTATTTTCATAACAACTTCCAATGAATATGAAATACTATGTGTGAAATAGGACCAAAAAGTGAAAAGAAAATATATCAGAGAAAAAATAAGTAGTATACTAATGAATATATGATCAAAAAATATACAGCCACATGCCTCATAGGAAGACCTGAAGGGTAACTAAAACAATTGGAAAAACTGCACTTTAAGATATGTATTTTCATTGGTACACCATCACATCATAATAAGGACCCATTTTATGATCCATAATATGAAACTATATGCTAAAACTATTAGAAATAGCCTAATAACAACAAAAGCCACCATTTAGTACCACCATGCATCACCAAGAATTCACCTGAAAAATATAGATCTATATCCATGATCACAAAGCCCAAATACATATTGTGTAATATCTTCATAGACATAACATCTGTAGGAACATATCTTGTGTAGTGGTGAGTATAAATATATGTATGACTATGCCTCAAAATAACAATTGAATGATAAAAAACTAGTAATCTCAAATCCCACATAGTATTAGAGAGTTACTTTATGGGAAGTATGTAGAAAATCCTTATATTCTTTATAGGAATGAAACATATGATAATAAAGATGTTTTCTGTCACCATATATCATCTCAACACTATTAATATATCACATCATACTAGTATCCAAGGTCCTAAAGCACAGATAAAGGTATTCTGGGTATGATGTATGGATCTAAATTGTATATCACACCACTATTGTAATCCAAGGTAATAAGATTAATCCGTATAGATCAAGTGGTGAAATAACAAAAGAGAATTTTATGACCCACATAATCTAATAATCATCGAAAATAATTACATATCATCTCGACAAATACCTACAACTATAAATGAATATAGACTGCCCTCAGTAAAGATTCCACTTGTGGGTTTCATTTATTATCATTCAAGAATTCTTCAATGATTATTGAGAATATCATAGTATGGATTTATGAGGTGTTGTGAAGATAAATGAGTTACTTCCTATTAAAAATTGGAAATATAAATATTTTATAATTCTTTAATATCTTGTGAAGATAAATTCAAGTGGACCTATATATTGGGAAGATTGATGAGATAACCATGAAGTCAGTGATAAATATTTATAGATAAAGAATCATTTCTTATAAGATATTTTATGGAAGAATAAATTTCTGAAACAATGTTAAACTCGAGTACCTGATCTAAAAAAATTACACATATAATTGTTTGAAATTACTCATATAATGAATAGTAATTAAATTTTTTTACTATCTGAGGAAATTTCACTTCTAGAAAATTGTGTTTTCCCTTTTCTTGTATACCAACAGTTTGAATCCACTGTTGGTATACTTAATTTTTTCCAATGATTTCTTCAAACTGTTGGGATAATGGGGAGAGAATTAGCTTTTACCAATGGTTTGATTAGACCGTTGGAAAAATCATTTAATAGCTATATATATATACCAACGGTTTTTAAAAATCATTGGTAAATACAATCTTTCACAACTGTTTTAACAAACTATTGGGAATGTTTCCCCCCAAATAGCAGCACTTCCTGAGTCCCTCTGCCCGATTGCATCAAACCTAATCACTGTCGACACTCTACCTTCACCCCAAGGTATCTCTCGAAGCACTCTCTACAATTAGGTAATTCATTAAATATACACTTCTAATTTGTATGTGTTTATCTATTTTTGTTTGTTATCTATTTTGATTTTTCCTAAACAAGATCTGTGTAGTATGTGTCTTCTTGTATTTCTATTTCTCCTATCATGTTCCCTTTACTCAATACCCTTCTGAAAGATCTGATCATGTTAGTGTGGTTTTATATTATTTATTGTGATGGGGGCCTTGGGTAGTAGTTCAATCTAGTGGAATCCTTTCCATTTGTATAGTAAGGCATTCTAGTGTGCCATGTGGATAGTGAAAACCCATTTGAGGGGTTGAATAATTGTGGTTCTGTTTTTATGGGTTATCTTATCTCAATTATTAGAGGTATTGGTTGTATAATGAATCGAGTTTTATGAGGGATTTCATGTATATTGTAGTATAAATATGATTCATTGATATCATGTATAATGTGATAACCTGTTTTGTTTATTTGTATTATTTATCTTGTTGTCTCAATTGATAAATGTAATATGTTGTCTTATTGTGGTTTTATTTTGGTAGACATTTTGTACTGACATGTCTTCATAAGTAGATATATTGTGACATCCTTAGTTTTTTTAATCATGTAGTACATGGAATGTTTTTGAAAGGTATAATGTTCTGAGTGACTCTTTGGGGTAATATTGTTGTGTGAGTTGGGTAATTTGGAAATTGTAATGTGAGTTCTTTAAGGCCTATAGGGTATGTTTACAACCTAGAGGGGTGTTATGTTGGGATGTGGATGAGGGTGGCTGATGAGATTGTCCATATATCGATTATGTCCTACGGGATTGTGTTTAGCATTAGGATATTTTTTAGTTATAGGGTATTCCTTTGGTGGTATGGTATATGGTCATATGGGATAAGAAAATTGATGATGATTTGCTTATATAAATTTCACTTAGGAGGGGGGTGTGGGTTGTCAGGGGATGGAGTGGAGTTGTCCCCCCCACCCCCTTAGACAACCCCCTTGGACACCACCCCACCCCCTAGACACCCCTACACCCCTGGACACCCCACCCCCTTGGACAGCCCCACTGGACACCACTCCACCCCCTTAGACAGCCCCCCCTAGATAACCCCCCTGGACACCACACCATCCCACCCCATGGACAACCCCACCCCATAGAAAAAACCCCCTAGGCACCACCCACCCCCTGGGCAACCCCCCTGGACACCCCCACCCCCTAGATACCCCCCAGACATCCCCGCCCCTTTAAACAACCCCCATAGACACCACCCCTCCCACTGGACACCCCAACCCCTGGACACCACCACCACCTTGGACAACCCCCCTGGACACCACCCTACCGCCTGGACAACCCTCTGACCCCCATGGAGAGCCCCCTGGTCATCACCCCACCCTCTTGGACAAACCCCACCCCTAGAGCTAGTTATAAGCATATGCTTCTATTCTCAACCTTTCTCCATTTATTTCACTATCTAGAAAGATCAATGTCATTATTCCCAATTTCTAGTGAATTTGTAAAATTTTATGATTCTAACTATTTCATATTGAATCAATGACTAATACTTGATTGTTATATGTCTGTGAGTATATAGAATATTGTTTATAAATTATCCCTTAAAAGTATCACTTTTTGTATTCTTTATGATGGTACGTATCATTGACATACATTATTATTAATCTCAAATTTAAAAATAAATGTTATTGTTGATAAATTATGAAATTAAAACTCAATACGATCCATCAACAACCTATTAGTGTTGAAGATTAAACTTTATCCACCCATAGGGTGCGCTCCACTTGGGTAACTAATTGGGTAAAGAAAGGTATGACCATAGGGGTTCCAAGAATGAGTTATTGAACATGAGTGAATAATTTTGGATACCTATAACACCAAATGGGGCTTCAGTCATGTGCCTCTTATATGGGAGAACATTCTCTAACCATAAGATATGAAAAATCCCGAGTTAGGGATACTTAAGAGTAAAAACAAGCCACTTAGATGCAAAAACGTGTGAGATCCACCATTATAAGATCTCATATTAGTGGTCGCACAGTTTTGTTGCACGGTTAGACAAACCGTGTTCTAATCGTGCCTTAGACACTGCCTCGCAGACCCTCCACGCATGGTTTGGGAACACCGTTATACAAACTGTGTGCCGCCCGTGTGGAAGCTACTGCCTCCAATACTAACTACGCACGGATTTTCTGCAAGGTTTAGACAAACCGGGTGCCATCCGTGCGACTTCCCCTTTGCCTCAAAACTTCATTCAAAGTTCTCCCCACTCTCTCATTCATCACCCTTTACTTTAAAACCCTAAAAACCATGAAGTAAGGGTTAAATAACAGAAACTGGGTTACTAAAAAATGGCTCATAACAATTCTTTTTACAGAATATATATACTATGGATGTATGAAACTGATCGGATCTCAAGCGATTTTTATAACAATTTGAATGGATTTTTAGATTTTTCATTTCACAATGCTTCAGATAGTGGTTGCATACACTTCCCATGTTCCAATAGTGTTGGTATACCTTGGTTGAGCCATGAAGAAGCCATCTACCACATAACCAATTATGGGTTTGAAGCAAAATATTTTGTGTGGTATCACAATGGGGTGAAAATGAAACATCAAATTGCTGATGATTGAAATGAAAGGACTAGACTGGAGAATTGGTCAGATGACCAGTTATTGTTTATTCATCATCATGAAAAAGAAAGGACAAAGACTCAATAAGACTCTGATATAAGGATAGATTATACATCTAATGAAAATGTTGATATTTTTAGGGTGAAAAAATTGATTGATGCTGCCATGACTCCAGTATATCGACAATGCGATAAAATAAAAAAAACTGTAATTTTTAATCCAATTGATTCTTGGGAAAACTATGTATGGTATTTCTAATATAGAAATTGATTCAATTCATACCTTCTTGAAGGATTTACATTCAGATGATACAGATATTCCCTCAAACCACTATATGGCATGGATGTTATTTGAAGACTTGGATTTTCAAGAAAAAAAATTCATTCATGCCCACAAGATTTCAATTTATTCTATGAGGAAACTATTTAATGAATTGATTGTATATAATGTGGCACATTCCACTGGATGTCAAAATCTGATGGAACACCATCTCATGTGCCACATAATGTAATGTGGCTCTTTCCATTGATCCCCAGACTCTGAAATCTTTTTATGTCTAAAGAAATATCAATAAAACTGAGATGGCATGATACCAAGAAAAAGTAGATTACTGATGAGCTGGTTCACCCAGCAGATGGATTTGCATGCAGTGATTTGATGCTCGATATCCTGATTTTTGCAGCAGACATGTGTAATGTGAGGCTAGGTCTTTCATGCGACGGTTTTAATATGGTTGGGTAGATGCTAACTTCGCACAACACATGGATAGTTTTATATACACATTTATAATCTTCCACCATGGTTTTTTATGAAAAAATATTTCTCTTTCATGAGTATACTCATATCTGTCCCTTCGAAATCAAGCATTGATATTTACATATACATTGAACCTTTAATAAAAGAGGTGTAACTTCTTTGGGATGCGGGTGTGCACACATACGATGCATATTCGAAAGACATATTTTAGATGAGTGATGTGTTTATGTGGACGATCATGGATTTTATGGGTTAGGTAATGATGTTTGGATGGAGCACGATGGGAAAACTTTCATGTCTTGTTTGTATGAAGAATACATGATCCAAAAGACCGAAACATTGTTGTAGTTTCAGTTTTATGGGACATCGCTGATTCTTCCCAATGGTCCATCCATATAGAAACAATCATATAAGATTTGATAATACCATAGAGACTGATGATCCAACTCAGTGTATGTCTAGAACTGATGTGCTTATTTAATTGAAGGATTTTAGTTTTTCATTTAGGAAGGTTCAAATTAAATCAATAAAGAGAAAGAATGTTTCCACTTAAACTTGTTCAAATTGGAGGAAGAGGTGTAACTTTTCTCTATTTTCCTTATTGGTCAACCAATTTCTTGCGTCAATGCTTAGACGTAAAGCACATTGAAAAGAATATATGTAAAATGTTTCTTTTGATACTTCTAAATGTTAATGGAAATACAAAAGATGATTTACAATCACGGCTTGACTTGGTGGATTGGGGCATCAAATCAGAATTGCATCATGTGCATATCGGTGAAAATAAATTGAATGTTCCATGTGCTACTTATGCGATGACACATATGGAAAAAAACAATTTCTGGAAGTATTAGAGACTATTAGAGTTCCTGATGGATATTCTAGTAACATATCTAAATGGGTAATTTGAAGAGAGTTGAAGATAAAATCATTGAAGACTCATGATTATCACATTTTTCTACATGATTTCATTCCAATAGAAGTCAATCAACTTTTTTCCAATAATGTAAGGGTGACTATTATATGGTTGTGCCATTTGTTTAGATATCATTGTGCTAAGAAGATGTCTAATTCATTATTGCTAAAAAATTTGACAGATGCACTATTAATTTTGTGTGAGTTGGAGAAAATATTTCCTCCATCATTTTTCACTTGTATACTGCATCTGAAAATCCTTATTTCCACTGAAATACTTCTCCAAGGACTTGTTTCTCTTCGTTGGATGTATCCAACTGAAATAAATATGTACACATTAAAGTATTCTGTCCGATAGAAGAATCATCATGAAGGTTCTATCATGAATGGTTAGTTGGGCCAAGAATGTATGGATTTCTGCTCAATGTATTAGTCTGATCTTACTACAAGAATGAACAGACAAATGAGAAATAAAGAATAACAATATGGTAAAATTGAACCCAGTTTTCCATCACTTCCTCAAACAAGAGGAATTCCTGGATCATATAAATTCAAGACATTAAGTCTTGAAGATCAGGAGATGGCACATTGCAAAGTTTTGTTCAACTATGATTTGTTTGATGACTACATCAGGTAACTAAATTGAATATGTATATCTAATATAAATATATAAATGTTTTCTATTTATATTTTTTATATATAGGGAACATAAAAAATGATAAATAGAAGGAATTGTTCTTTATCTATGATATGGAGGGAGAATTTTCATAGCAATGTGTTTTCTTCTTGGTCAAAATTAAAGGTAAAAATAGTATTGTTCAAAATAATTAAATAAATATTTAATTAAGTTTAATAATAATTTATATTGCAGGTATTGAGTTTTCCAGATGACTATATCTCTGATTAAATAAGAGCTTTTTCTTTTGGTCCTAATACCATTCTTTGTGACTGTAAATCAATTGTTATCAGGGTACAAATTTATATTCACTAAATGTGAAAAGGACATGAGAACACAACATGATGGTGTTATGGTTGCTTCCAGAAAATATTGTTATGCCAGTGCATCAGATAGTAGACCGTGATTTGAAAATGTGGGTTAACATGGATTCATGGAAAAAAAATAATGTTGGGTTATTACTCTCATGGATGAGTCTCGATGATGAAATTATACTGGTTTGATCTGATGACAAGACATGGCACATTTATTGAAGACTGTGGATTTCGAGAAATTAATATGACTCGCACTCTTGCTACTGAAGAATCGTATGTATTGGCATCAATTGATGAACGTGTTTTATATGTCAAAGACCTACTTCTACATGAATTTGGTGTCATATTTGATGTAATTACAAGATATATTTTTGATGATGGTGATGATGGAATTGATACCATCCCTACTACCATTGGAACCAATCCATTTATTTCTTTTGATGAATCTGATAGCTCAATATTTAGAGTTGACTATGTACCTGAAGTTGTGGTTGTAAATATATAAAATCATCCATTCAGGTTCTCAATTCTTTTGGTTAACCTCGAGTCAGGTTGTAATGTTTAGTTCTATTCAAATTGACATAATATTGAAACCTTCATCCTCTCCCTAAGCTAAAGAAATTAAATTTTTCATTAATTTTGACAATTTATTTTCTACTTATGAATCAGGTAGAATCAATGTTCCAGGATTTTAATAGACTAATGAAACTTAGTAAATAATCATCCTACTAAAAATTAAATTCCATTATTACATCCTGTAGGATTTATTGACTTCATTATATATTTCATCAAGCTCACCTAAAACAGTGGTTAGTTAAATTATCCATGAATCCCCCTATTCCCTCCCATTTATTTTGTATTTTGGGTTACACATTAGTTATCCTTTTCTATTTACTAACATATTTGTTCTTAAATGCAAGAAATGAATCCTATAGAAGAGAGGTGACAGAAACATATTATGGACAACAATCGTTGCATGACCGAGCTAAGCATTCCACCACTAGTTCTTGTAGTGAGTATTTTATTTCAAATATATTTATTTTAATTATATATAATGTTATGTGATTAATTTTTTAAATTTTTTTTATTAGGATCCATCTATTATGCAACAACTATTTGATGAGAAGCCGAGTATTGGTCCCAATACTCGGGGTGTTCGTACGAGGTGGCTGGTACGGGAGCAAGACGATTTGGTCGGAGTACCAGATTAGACCCTGCCCCTCCCACTGACATACCATCCATCCCACATTCTGATCTCAGTGTTCCATTAGGGACACAAGGGAAATTTAGGCCTACCATTTTTTCACCACTCATTACATATGACCCTCATCAACCGTCTATATCATATCTGATGATGATTCCCAATCCCCATCCACCATTTGGCCAACCATCCATGTCATCTTATTTTACTACTGCTTCAATATATCCGGGCATTTATATTACATCTTCTTCGACTCCTTCTCCGACAGAGTCTGTCCCTACAGAGCATACATTGGGACTCACTCCATTTGTACATGGTGTTCCTTCAGTTTCTGTAGATCTAGCGGTGCCCATTGATCAAAATACTGTAGGTAAACTAATACAACCCTAACAAACTGTCACACCATTTTTTATTTTCAGCATAACATGTGTTGATAAAATATTTGTTTTTCATTCATAACAGATACATCTAATGATAAGAGGTGGGGGTGGGGGTGTACATGCATGTGTTCGATGTTGCACCGTTGCACACAGATGATGGTGGACTACAATGAATATAATCATACGATTGAAAAATCAGGGCAAAAATGTCTGAGTTTTTTTGTGACGTTTTCCAAATAAACTGACATCATTCCTGTCAGCCTACTCTCATGAAGACAACATCCAAATGAATTCAAGGATAAAGCCTGGGAAGAGATATGGGTAATAAAATATATTGTATTTATTGCAATATATTGATTTTTACATTTATATGAATTAATATTTTGGTATCAGCTGCGGTTTAATTTCCCCGATGGTGAGGGTGCATGACCATCATGTCTAAAGGATTTAGGAAAGGTTTAGAGAGCTTATAAGCATGAGTTGTACATTGGCTTGCATGATAGAGTGTGAACAGAGTTAGAGGTGACCCCTATCGTGGATGATTTCCCGTTAGAATAGAACCGATAAATGATTACAAATTGGGATACAAGCCAATTTACAGTATTAATCAAATTAGAAGTATTTAAATGAAAATTTTCATGTTTTTCGTTAAAACTAATTATTTAATTTTATTTAGGATGAATCTAGAAGAAATAAAACACATTGATGCTAAGAAATGTGTCCACACATTGGGATGTACTATGATGCCAGATCATGAGAGACAGCTGGTATGACAGTTTCTAATCTTTCTTTATGACTTTCACTTTCTATTGCTTCCTCTGTAATTTATTCGATTGCTAAAGTTGTTACATAATTTTAGTTATGCAGTTACTATTTTTTTAATATCTTATTTTTAATTATGGTTTTCTAGATTCATTGTCATTGTATAGGCATAAATTGAATATAGAAGCATATGTGCCTCTAGAAAAACTATTTTTCTCTAGTAGAATAAAGAATAAAGGATGTGCAGTTAATGAACAAACTCAATAGTATATTATAAGTTTTACATTGTAGATTTAAAATTTTGATCTCTATTTTTTAACTTAATGATATATTTATATTTGTAACAGTCTACTTTTGAAGCCCTTAATGCCTAGAAACCTGACAATTTTGGGCCAAATGATAACTTACATCAGGTGTTGGGAGATGAGCACCCTGGTAGAGTACGATGCTAGGCTCGGAAGAGAATAGTTCTGATGAGGTATTGTCCCTCCTTAGGTATGAGTTGTTGTGCCACTGAGTTGTAACAGGTTAAGGCATAGTCAGAACAGGCTAAAAAAGGGCCACAGGGATGGCAGCGTAGTCTGCTATGGAAAACACTGAATTTATGAAACTGATGGAAGCTTTAATTCTAACACTTCCACCAGTGGCCAGTAGTGCTTGTGAGGAATATATGTCATAGTTTCATTCTATATATGGTGAACCAAGTGGAAGTTCTAGTGGCAGTGGAAATGATGGCGATTAGGAGGCCGAGACAGAGGAGAAGGATGATTAAGAGGCTAAGGATTAGTAAAATGGTGAGGAGGAGGGCGGGGACGATTATTGGGAAGACGATAAAGACAAGGGTGAGGGTGAAGATGATGGTGATGATAGTGAATGTGATGAGGGAAATATTGATCTGTTACATTTTTTACAGATATTATTGGACATTGTTGTTTATTGATTTGTTCTGCTTGAATATATGTATGATTAGGTATGTCACATTATCTTAATTTTTTATCAATAAATAATAAATCATGATTTCATGATTTGTTGTGAAATCCGACCATTTTAATGAAATTGTAATTTTTTTGTGGAATTTAGAAAATTGGTAGTCTGATTAGAAGATGATATAATGAAATAATTTTTTTATCCTTGAATGAATTTGGTTAGAGAATATGTAAATATCATCAAATGAACCTGGGACAGCCCTCCGGAAAGCCACCCTCCTCCCAAGACCACGGACAGCCCCTGGATAGCCCCCCAGACAGCCCCCAAGACAGTCCCCCACCCACCTCCCTGGACCCTAGACAGCCCCCCGAACAGCCCCCCTGATAGCCCCTTGGAGATCCCCTCGTACAAAACACCCTCCTACCTGGTCATCAAATATCCCCCCGGACAGCCCCACCCACCCTCCTCCCTGGACCCCGGACAACCCCCCCACCCTCCTTCCTAGACCCTAGAAAACTAACCAAATGGATTCTAATTGTATTGATACTTTAGCACAATGATCCATGTGTCATGTTTGACATGTAAGAGTCAACCCCGTCTCAATCTGAGGCACGGTGTGGCCGGTACCACTCAAAGTGTCTCACTTTTATTTGAAATGGACAACATTTTAAGAGAAAACAACAACTTTCACACAAAAAACTCACCAAACTCATTACAATTCAATTGATAATTTATTAAAATGAACCATGGGTCATTTGTGATGTGTATGAGTCATCCCCACCTTAATACGTGGCATGGTGTGTCTGGTACCTCTCAAACGGTCTCACTTTTATTTGAAATGGACAACATTTTAAGTGTAAACAACAACATGCATATAAAAAACCGAGAAAATGCATTTGGAATCTATTGATTCTTTATGAAAAGGGAAAATGGGTCATTTGTGACGTGTACGAGTCAACCCTACCTCAATCCAAGGTACGATGTGGCTGGTACCACTCAAACTGTCTCACTTTTATTTGAAATGGACATGATTTTAAGTGAAAACAAAGACCTACATATGGAAAACAAATCAAATGATTTCTTATTGTATTGATACTACAGGAAAACAATCCATGGGACATTTTTGACGTGTATGAGTAAACCCATGCATTAATACGAGGACCTATGTGGCCGGTATCACTCAAAGTGTCTCACTTTTATTTGAATTGGACAACATTTTAAGTGAAAACAACAACTGGAAATGAGAAAACCAACCAAAATCATTCATATTTCATTAATACATTAGAAAAACGATCCATGGGTCATTTGTGACGTGTTTGAGTCACCTCTGCCTCAATCTGAGGCACAGTGTGGTCGGTACCACTCAAACTATCTCACATTTATTTGAAATGGACATGATTATTAGTGAAATAACAACTCGCATATAGAAAACAACCCAAATTTATTTGGATTATGTTGATACTTTAGGAAAAAAATACAGGGGTCATTTGTGACATGTAAAAGCCATCCCCACCTCAATCTGAGGCATGGGGAGGCCGGTACAACTCAAACTGTCTCACTTTTATTGGAAATGGGAATGATTTTAAGTAAGAAAAACAACTTAAATACGGAAAACCAACCAAATGCTTTTTGATTTTAATTATACATCATGAAAATGATCTTTGGGTCATTTGTGATGTGTATGAGTCAACCCCGACTCAATCCAAGCCATGGTGTGGTTGGTATAACTCAAATTGTGTCACTTTTATTTGAATTGGACAACATTTTAAGTGAAAACTACAACTAGCATATTGAAAAACCAACCAACCGAATTCAGATTATATTTATAATTTAGAAATATGATCCAAGGGTCATTTCTGATGTTTAATAGTCAACCCCTCTGCAATATGAGGCCCGGTGTGGCCATTACTACTCAAATCGCCTCACATTTATTTGAAATGAACAATATTTCAAGTGATAACAACAACTTGCATACTGAAAACCAACCAAACACATTTGGATTCTATTGATACATTAGAAAAATGATCCATGAGAAATTTTTGACATATAAGGATCAACCCCGCTTCAATACGAGACACAGTGTGGCCGGTACCACTCAAACTATCTCACTTTTATTTGAAATGGACATGATTTTAAGTGAAAACAACAACTTACATACAAAAAACTGACCAAACGCTTTCTGATTGTATTAATACTTTAGTAAAATGATCCATGGGTAATTTTTGATGTGTATCAGTCAACCTCACCACAATATGAGGCACGGTGTGGCCGGTGTCACTCAAATTGTCTCTCTTTGGTTTAAAATGGACAATGTTTTATGTAAAAACAACAGAAATTTGGAAGACTAACCAAACATATTTAGATTGTATTGATACTTTCAAACAAGGATCCATGGGTCATTTTTGACGTGTTCAAGTAAACCCCATCTCAATATGAGCCACGGTGTGGCCCGTACCACTCAAAGTGTCACTTTTATTTGAAATGGACAACATTTTAAGTGAAAAGAATAACTAGAATATGTAAAACTGAACAAATGCAATCGGATTTTGTTGATACTTTATGACAATGATCCATGGGTAATTTTTGATGTGTATGAGTCAACCATGCCTCAATCTAAGGCACGATGTGGCTGTTACCTCTCAAAATGTCTCACTTTAATTTTAAATGGACATGAATTTAATTGAAAACAATAACTTCCATATGGAAAACCGACCAAACATATTTGGATTGTGTTGGTACTTTAGAACAAGGATCCATGGTCTAGCGACACACAATCCACTTCTAATGTGAGGAACTGCTACCCCTATTCTAAAACACATGACAGTTAATATGCCAATATCATCCTCAAATAGTGGGTTCTAGGACCAAAACAAAGTCCCTTTGGGAACCCAATACCAAAGACATGATTTAATATTAAAACCCACTACCAAAAATGGGGATTCATCTCACATCACACCAAGGATACCAAATTACAATTACCCACATATCCCCTTATTCCAATTGAAATGCCTATGAAAAACATGTGGGCTATTCTGGTATACCATCTCATATGTCGTGATTGGCCAATCACTACGGGAAAAATGAGCAATTGCGACGGGTTATTTGCGACGGGATTTATTCCCGTCGCAAATAGTCATGTTAAAAACTTATTTGCGACGGGGGTATTTCCCCGTCGCAAATAAGGAGGCTTTTGCGACGGGATTTCTTTCCCCGTCGCAAATAGTTTTCCCGCGATGCGCGCCAAATCGCGGGAAAACTATTTGCGACGGGACTGCTTTCCCCGTCGCAAATAACCGGCGGCGGTAAAAGGTATTTGCGACGGGAATATCCCCCCGTCGCAAATAATCTAACCTATAAATACCCCCATCCGTTTTTTTCAGTTCATTCTCATTCCTTATCTTCTCCTTCTCTGAAAATTATATTTCTAGAGTTAAGTTTTTCTCCAGTTTAATTTGTTTCTCCGGAGCTGATATTACAGTTTTCAAGAACGATCAGAACAGATCATTTTTCAAGGTATTTTTAATTTTTTATTTATTTTTAATTTTTTATTAGTTTCAATTATTATTAATTAGTTGTAATTTAATTATGTTTACATTGTTTTATTATTTAATAAATTTAAATTATTAGTATTGTTTGGTAATTAGGAATAATTAGTAATAATTTTTAATAATTAAGAATAAATATTAATAATTAGTTATAAATACCAATAATTAGGAATAAGAACATTATTACATTATTAGTTTATTTTATTATTAATATTAAAATAATATAATTTTTTATATATATACAATTCTTTTTTCATCTGTGTGTTTGCTGTCTTCACATGTATTATTTGTATGTGGAGATAGAAAACGCACAGATGAAAGAAGAATTGTATATAAATTAGAAAATTATATTATTTTAATATTAATAATAAAATATATTAATAATGTTATTATTTATAATTATTGGTAATTATTTCTAATTATTGATAATTATTCATTTAATTACTAATAATTAGAAACAATTATCAATAATTATCAATAATTAAGAATAATTAGTAATAATTAGTAATAATTACCAATAATAAGTATTAATTACCTATAATTAGTATTAATTACCTATAATTAGTATTAATTACCAATAATTAGTATTAATTACCAATAATTAGTATTAATTACCAATAATTAGTATTAATTACCAATAATTTGTATTAATTACCTATAATTAGTATTAATTACCAATAATTAGTATTAATTACCAATAATTAGTATTAATTACCAATAATTAGTAATAATTAGGAATAATTAACAATAATTAGGAATAATTAGTATAATTAGGAATAATTAGTATTAATTAGGAATAATTAGTATTAATTACCAATAATTAGTATTAATTACCAATAATTAGTATTAATTAGGAATAATTAGTATTAATTAGGAATAATTAGTATTAATTACCATAATTAGTATTAATTACCAATAATTAGTATTAATTACCAATAATTAGTATTAATTACCAATAATTAGTATTAATTACCAATAATTAGTATTAATTACCAATAATTAGTATTAATTACCAATAATTAGTATTAATTATTAATAATTACCAATAATTATCAATATTTAGGAATAATTAACAATAATTGCCAATAATTACCAATAATTAGTAATAATTACCAATAATTAGTAATAATTACGAATAATTATCAATAATTAGTAATAATTAGTAATAATTAGTAATAATTAGCAATAATTAGTAATAATTAGCAATAATTAGAAATAATTAGCAATAATTAGCAATAATTAGCAATAATTAGTAATAATTAGAAATAATTAGTAATAATTAGTAATAATTAGTAATAATTTGAAATAATTAGTAATAATTAGAAATAATTAGTAATAATTAGTAATAATAAGAAATAATTAGTAATAATTAGAAATAATTAGTAATAATTAGAAATAATTAGAAATAATTAGTAATAATTAACAATAATTAGTAATAATTAACAATAATTAGTATTAATTACCAATAATTAGTATTAATTACCAATAATTAGTATTAATTACCAATAATTAGTATTAATTACCAATAATTAGTATTAATTACCAATAATTAGTATTAATTACCAATAATTAGTATTAATTACCAATAATTAGTATTAATTAACAATAATTGCCAATAATTAACAATAATTAGTAATAATTAACAATAATTGCCAATAATTACAAATAATTAGTAATAATTACCAATAATTAGTAATAATTACGAATAATTATCAATAATTAGGAATAATTAGTAATAATTAGCAATAATTAGCAATAATTAGTAATAATTAGCAATAATTAGAAATAATTAGCAATAATTAGTAATAATTAGCAATAATTAGTAATAATTAGTAATAATTAGTAATAATTAGAAATAATTAGAAATAATTAGTAATAATTAGTAATAATTAGTAATAATTAGCAATAATTAGGAATAATTAGAAATAATTAGTAATAATTAGAAATAATTAGTAATAATTAGAAATAATTAGTAATAATTAGAAATAATTAGTAATAATTAGAAATAATTAACAATAATTAGTAATAATTAACAATAATTAGGAATAATTAGGAATAATTAGGAATAATTAGTATTAATTAGGAATAATTAGTAATAATGATTATTAATTACCAATAATGATTATTAATTACCAGTAATTAGTATTAATTACCAATAATTAGTATTAATTACCAATAATTAGTATTAATTACCAATAATTAGTATTAATTACCAATAATTAGTATTAATTACCAATAATTAGTATTAATTACCAATAATTAGTATTAATTAACAATAATTAGTATTAATTAACAATAATTGCCAATAATTAACAATAATTAGTAATAATTAACAATAATTAGCAATAATTACTAATAATTAGCAATAATTAGCAATAATTATCAATAATTAGCAATAATTAGCAATAATTAGCAATAATTAGCAATAATTACCAATAATTAGGAATAATGAGCAATAATTAGGAATAATTAGCAATAATTAGCAATAATTAGCAATAATTAGAAATAATTATCAATAATTAGAAATAATTAGCAATAATTAGCAATAATTAGCAATAATTAGAAATAATTAGCAATAATTAGCAATAATTAGTAATAATTAGCAATAATTAGCAATAATTAGCAATAATTAGCAATAATTAGCAATAATTAGCAATAATTAGCAATAATTAGCAATAATTAGCAATAATTACCAATAATTTGAAATAATTACCAATAATTTGGAATAATTACCAATAATTTGAAATACTTACCAATAATTTGGAATAATTACTTTATTACATTATTTGTATATTTTATTATTAATATTAAAATAATATAATTTTCTATATTATATACAATTATTTTTTCTTCTGTGTTTTTTCTGTCTCCACATGTAATATTTGCATTCTTTTTCAAAATTATCAACCTACTTGCCAATGGAGAGGTGAAAGTGAATGCCAATATTACATGTGGAGACAGATTGTGAAACAAACAGATGAAAGGAGAATTGTATATAATATAGAAAATTATATTATTTTAATATTAATAATAAAATATACTAATAATGTATTGATGTTATTATTATATAATTAATATTTATGAAAAAAATTATATTAGTATTATTAAAAAAATAAAAAATCAATATAATATTAAAATTATCAATATTTGTAACAGGTTTTGCTTTATTCTCAATATATTCAATCCTTGCTTGTGTTTTTTCTAACAAATTATTCAAAACCAGTAATGCTTTTATATTTTATAGAAAAATATGGAACAACGAGGTCGTCAACAGTCATTATTAGATGACCGCATATGGATAAATCAACGTAGAAATCAAATGGTTCTGGTTTAAATCCAGTATATATAGAGGGTGTGGAGAGTTTTTTATCATTTGCGGCATCAAATCCAGAATTTGTTTTAGAAGGAAAGATAAAATGCCCTTGTAGAAAATGTGCACTGAGAACGTTTGACACGTTTGACAAAGTGGGGGAACCTCTCCTGCATTTTGGTTTTCAAGCAGATTATGTTTTTTGGTATCAACACGGTGAACGCAGTTCCAGAGCAGGTGATACCAACTTGATTCCGGATCCATCCCAGTTTCAAGATTTAGTACATGATGTTGCAGGTTCATCTGTTCAACATACAGAAACTCCGGCTGATATAGCTTCAAATCCTGAGTTGGGACGGTCTGAATTTTATGAGTTGTTGAAGTCTGCTGAGGATGCATTATATCCTGGCTGCAAGATGAGTAAATTAGAAGCAGTTGCAAAATTTATGGCTATCAAATCAGATAACGGAATGTCAAACACATGTTTTGACCAGATATTTTCTTTACTGAAAACACTATTACCCGAAGGAAATGTTTTACCTGCAAATTACTATGAAAGTAAGAGGTTGGTTCGAAATTTGGGACTTACTTGTCAGAAGATTCATGCATGTTCAAATGAATACATTTTATATTCAGGGGAAAATGAGTCGTTGGATAGTTGTCCGACATGTAGGCAACTGAGATATAAAGAAGGACAACACGGGAAGTCTGGTTTGATTCCTGTAAAACAGTTGGGATATTTTCCGCTTATATCCAGACTTCAGCGTTTATTCATGTCTAAGAATACAGCGACAATGATGTCATGGCATGAAGAGAATATTTCAACCGATAAAAGCTTGAATCATCCAGCCGATGGTGATTCATGGAAACATTTTGATAGAGTGCATCCATCATTTTCTTTAGAAGCTAGAAATGTTCGACTGGGCCTTTCCACTGATGGTTTCTGTCCGTTTGGATCTTATGGTAGTCAATATTCATGTTGGCCTGTTTTTTTAACTCCGTATAATTTACCTCCATGGATGTTGATGAAGGAGCCATATATCTTTTTGACTTTACTAATTCCAAGACATCCGAAGAAAAATATTGATGTTTATTTGAAGCCATTGATTGATGAATTAAATTTATTGTGGAGTACTGGTGTCAGTACATATGATGTTGCAACGAAACAGAATTTCATACTGAGAGCAGCATTGATGTGGACAATAAGTGACTTCCCGGCTTATGGGATGTTATCTGGCTGGAGTACACATGGTCAGAAATCATGTCCTTACTGTATGGGAGAGAACAAAGCATTTATGCTCATTCATGGAAAGAAACCTTGTTATTTTGACTGTCATCGCAGATTTCTTCCAGCTGATCATCCTTTTTGCAGAAACAGATCTCATTTCAGAAAAGGAACAGCTGAAAGGGATGGACCTCCAAAAATGCTATCAGGTTCGGAGTTAAAATCGGTTGTATTTTCATTACCTCCCATCACTTTTGGTCCCACAATAAACCAACAGAAAATTTCTGGTTTTGGGAAAGAACACAATTGGATTAAAAGTAGCATATTTTGGGATTTGCCATATTGGTCTGATTTGTTGGTCCGACACATGTTAGATGTCATGCATATTGAGAAGAACTGTTTTGATAATTTGTTTCATACAGTTTTGGATACGCCAGGAAAGAGCAAAGACAATGTAAATGCACGTTTAGATCTTGCCCAAATTTGCAGGCGTCCAGAATTGGAACTATTTGAGAATGTCAGAACAGAAAGGTTACTGAAACCAAAAGCAGCTTATACACTGTCTAAAGAAAACCGTTTATTATTTTTTCAGTGGATTGCAGATTTGAGACTTCCAGATGGCTGTGCTTCCAATTTGGGTAGATGTGTAAAGAATGGTCATATTACTGGATTGAAAAGTCATGATTGTCATGTTATAATGGAGAGACTTCTACCCATTGGATTAAGAGGTCTGTTGAATTCTGTGATTTGGGATTCCATAACAGACATGTCTCATTTTTTTCGGGAAATTTGTGCGGCTACGGCAGATTAGGATGCTCTAGGCAAACTTGAAAAAGATGTTGTTGTAATTATATGTAAACTGGAAAAAATATTTCCTCCGTCTTTCTTCGACTCAATGGAACATTTGATGTTACATTTTCCATATGAAGCCAAATGTGGAGGTCCGGTACAGTTTCGATGGATGTACCCATTTGAAAGATGCATGCAAAAATTGAAAAGAAAAGTACGCAACAAAGCATCTGTTGAAGGATCTATTGTAGAAGCTTATTTGCAAGAGGAAATATCTTTTTTCTGCTCCCATTATTTTGAATCTGAGTATCCTTCAAAACACAACCGAATGGGACGGAATGAGAGGAATATTGATGAAATCGACAATCAATTATCTGTTTTCAACCAGTCAGAGCTTGGTTTTGGTGGAGTTTCTGAACGCTGGCTTTCAGATGATGAACATCATAGAGCTCATACGTATGTTCTACTCAACTGTGAAGAGATGACATCAGTTGTACTGTAAGTGTTTATATCACTTATTATATCATTTATGTTACAGTAAATAACTTTGGTTTTTATAGGTTGTATGATAATCATATCAAGAAACAAATTCCACAAATTACAGCAGCTGCTCTCGAAGAACGGCGACTGAAAAATTTCTCTCAGTGGTTTCAAAAACTGGTAACATAAATTCTTTATCATTTAGCAACTCATTCAATGTATAGTTTACTATATTGATAATTATTTCACAAATCTTCAGGTGTCTCGACATGCTGATAAAATTGACAAACGGCTGTGTGTATTGAGTAACCCACCTTCCAAACTTGTTAAAACTTATAATGCATATGTGGTGAATGGATTTCGATTCCACACGCATGCATATGGGGAATCGAAAAAAACAATGAACAGTGGAGTTAGCTTGAGAGGATCTCATCACCGAGAAAATGAAGTTGACTTTTATGGCATACTTGATGAAATCATTGAACTCTGTTATCTTGGACAACATTACATAACCATGTTCAAATGTCGGTGGTTGGATACAGAGAGAGGCGTGCGTGTTCATCCGACTCATGGAATCATCGATATTAAATGTAAAAGTGTTCTCGCAGTAAATGAACCATTCTTATTGGCTCAACGGGCATATCAAGTTTATTATGCAAAGTACTGTGCAACATCAAGAGACTTGACTGATTGGTGGAGTGTAATAAAAATCAAAATTCGAGACAATCAGTTTAGTCAAAGTGAATGTGCTTTCACTGATGTGCAAAGAATTGAAGTTTTTCAAGAGAGTACTCAAAATCAATCTTTTTTACAAAGAGATATGAGTATCGATGACGACACCCCACATTTAAGAGTCGGTGATGATGATGATGTTAATGATGTCACACATGAATTTGAAATGGTAAGAGATGAAGCAACTGCAACTCGAATGGATATCGATGATGTTGAGGAGGAATATGAAGATGACATTGACATATATGAAGATGATGATGAAGATGAACACTTATAGAATTCCATGGTATTTATATACAATCATAATATGTATATATATGTATATATAATAGTAATTATCAATTATTTGCTAATATTAACATTTTCTGTTTCAGATGGACGAGGCCACATTTCGTGAGTTGACGGATGCTGACCTGCCTTTCGATGCGGATGAGTTGCTGGCAGATGACCCTCAGCCTGCAGGCGCTCCAGGGAGTACGCGGAGGGGGCGCGGTCTTGCACGATTGATGATTCCTGACCCCGTCCCCGAGCGACGTCCACGTCTTGGGTTTGATCCGCGCACCCGGAGGTGTGATAACCTGTGTAATAACCTGTGAATTTGACTAAGATTTCATTAATCTATTCACATAATAAATGTTTATTATTTTTTCAGTTTTTCGCATATAGCAGTCGGACAGGGCAGCGCTATTTTGCGCAACTATTTATCTCAGCCGTGGACCACATGGGAGCAGATTCCCATTGATGTGCAGCAGGCCATGTTCGGCCATTGGTTGGTACGTACGTAAATAAATAATTTTTATTTTGAAAATTATTTCATTTCTAACTTGATATTTTGATTTATTTGTAGGGTTTATGGTATCCGATCGAGGATACCATGCGTGACGCCATCCACGAGGCATGGGAGGTGGCCATGCGTGATCGCCTTCGTCAGTTTTTGCACAATTTAAGAAAAGCTGCGATGAAGAAAGCAGGAGTGTCAGATTTTGAGGAGTCATGTAGAGCACACCGACCAGAGTACATTTCATCCCATGTATGGGATGGATTATGTGCGCACTGGTTGAGTGGTGCCTTTCAGAGGAGATCATCGGTGGGGAGGCAGAATCGGGGGAGGCAGGAGGTGACTCATCGAGCTGGGAGTCGTTCTTTCAGTACTCATAGACAGCATCTGGTACGTACATTATTTATAAATATTTTATATAACTATAAATATTAACAGTTTATTTTTTATTCTTATAGGCTGTCGAGCACCCCGATATTACAGAGTACGACGTATATCGGAGGATGTATAGTGATCTTGCTACTGGGGAGCTCAGAGGTGATCGTCAGCATCACATCGTGGTCAGTATTATTTGTTTTCAAGTTTAAAAATTAACTGCATATAATATATTCACAATTTTAATTTTAAATTGCAACTATAGGAGTCATATGAGGCTGCAGCGGCACAGGCCCGACCTGAGAGTCAGGACGAGTCATCAGATCAGACCACTGCCCGTCAGTTTGATGAGGCGGCATGGATGCAGGCCACCCAGTATGCCTTCGAGAAGGGCCGGGTAGTTGGTATCGGCTCTCGACTGACTCCCAGAGATTATTATGGCAGTGCTGCGATGTCGGCGTCCAGCTCGAGGGGAGCTCGTGCATCTTCTTCTACACAGTATGAGGAGCAGTTGCGATCTCAGACTGCACAGATAGAGAGTCTCCGACAGGAGTAGGAGCAGATACGTCAGCAGCATGAGGAGGAGCGTCGACGCCAGCAGCAGCTGTACGAGGAGCAGACGAGTCGGTGGCAGCAGCAGCATCAGGAGCAGATGGAGTACATGCGCCGACTCACTCATGCTTTAGGGATAGAGTTTCCTCCACCACCATCTGCAGATCCCCCACCTCCCCCCCCTCTTACAGATTAGAGTTTGTATTTCTGTTATAAAATTTGTGAAATCAAATTTTTTTTTTCTATTCGTAGTTTCTGTCTCATTATAAAATATTAATAATATTATATTTTTAAATAACAATATTAATATGAATAATAATAATATTTATATTTTATAATATTAAATTTTATATATATATTAAAATTTTATTTATATAATAAAATTTTATATATATATTAAAATTTTATAATATTATAATTTAATTATTTTTTTGTAATACTTGAATTATTTTAATATTTGAATGTAAAATAATTCTATTATTTTTATATTAATTAAAATAACTTATTAATATTTTTTTTATTTATGAATTATAATTATAATATTATTATATTAATTAAATTATTTATTAATATTCTATTATTTTTATTTTTGAATTATAATTCTACTATTATTATAGTAATTAAAATAATTTATTATTTTCATTTGTAAATTATAATTCTATTATTATATTAATTAAAATAATTTATTAATAATTTATTTTTTTTATTTTTTTATAGTATTTGCGACGGGATACTATGCCCGTCGCAAATACTAGTATTATTAATAATTTTTTATTTTTTTTTTAAAAAGAGTATTTGCGACGGGTCCCGTCGCAATTACTATGAATAGTATTTGCGACGGGTCCCGGTTCCCGTCGCAAATACTAGTATTATTAATTTTTTTATTTTTTAAAAAAAACGTTATTGCGACGGGCCCGTCGCAAAAACTATTTGCGACGGGTCCCGTCGCAAAAGGTATTTGCGACGGGCCCGTCGCAATAACTGTTTAAAAAGTTTTTTACAAAAATACGGAATACTATTTGCGACGGGGAGAATGCCCGTCGCAAAAAAAGGCATTAGCGACGGTCCCGTCGCAAATAAGTTTAGTTGCGACGGCGTTTTCCGCAACGGGCTATTTGCGACGGGATCCCGTCGCAAATAGCCCGTCGCAAATACCTGTTTTTCCAGTAGTGAATGTTTCCCACTAACTCATCAGGAACCATTTATACATGGATAAATATTCATTAGAGGAATATAAACATCCCATGTGCTTCCTATAACTCATCCTAGGTCTATGCACATGACCACTACCATTTTCAATCTTATTGGTATCATGATCCATATCCACTCTACCCTTGTTTTTTGTTTTTTTTATGATATTCATCCCAAGACCATGAGTAAACATCCCATGTGCTTCCTATAACATGTAGGTATTTTATCTTCTTTATATTGGGGTTTTGGATTGAGTGAGGAGTGAATTATTAATTTTTAATACTCTTATGGGTGTTATTTCTTTTCAATTCTATATTTCTAAATTCTAGATGTATTGTATTCTAGATGTATTGGTAATGAATTCTTAATTTTAAATTCTTTTATGGGTATTGGATTCTGGATGTATTGGATTTTAATTTTGTATTGGTGTTAAGGGTGTCATTTCATTTTAATTCTGGATGTATTGGATTCTAAATTTTTCCATTGTGTTGACGTTTGAGTGAGGAATGAATTTTAAATATCTAAATTTTAGAATTCCAAATTAATTTTAAATATCCCACGTAGCCTTTTGGATTCTGTGTGTATGTGTTCTTGGAGGTCATGAGTTGCTCGTTTCAGTTTGGAGGTGGATGTTGTTGCTCTGGAGTTACAACATATGTATACCAATGGTTTTCAAAACCGTTGGTATAGCCCTTTTATGTATATTATACCAACAGTTTTTATATAACTGCTGGTATAAACTTGTACCAACATTTATAAAAACCACTGGTATATTCTTTGGATGTACATTGTACACTATATACCAATGGTTTAGAACCATTGGTATAAGGGTAAAATATACCAATTGTTTGTGAAACCGTTGGTATATCTCTTACTTTAACACATATACCAACGGTTTACACAGAACTGTTGGTATAAGCATTTACCCATGGCTTACTTGGCCATAGTTTGGGAAACTGTTGGTAAATAATATACCAACGGTTTCCAGGCCATTACAAATAGTTCTAAACCATTGGGAGAGGGTAGAGTTCAAGTAGTGTATATTTAGATGATATTTTGATATGTTTTTGAATGATTCAAAAAGACCTCTTATGGTTGAAAGGAGTTATAAGAAAAAAATTTGAGGTCTAGAATTTTGATATGATGAAGCCTTTGGCTAATTCCTAACTACAAAAGGTCATTTACTAAATTTTGAAGAGTAATTATATATTTGAAAACAGTAAAATTTGAGTCCTTATGAGTAACTCCCCAAATTAAAAAATTTATTTCTCAAAATTATAAGAGTAATAATTGAGTTTAGAATAGTTAATGGGACATTATAAGGTTTTCAGTGTACTTTGGAAGAGTAATTAATCACTTTTTTAATGTAAAATAACTTTACAAGAGTGATTCATTTATAAATTTTAAGAGAGTTCCAATTCATAAAATATGAGTTATGATGAGTAATATATTTTTAATAAAATTTGGTTTTATTTAGTTGATTTTTTTGAACTATTATTTAATGATTCAAACTTCCTTATACTTAAAATGTATCATGATCAAGTATTCTTTTATAATATGATATGTACACAATAATGAAAGTGAGCCATGTGAAATTAATACCAGCTGTCATAGACATGTAGATTATATTAAAACTAAATTTAAAGGATATAGAACATTTGAAGTTTCTATGATGTAAAATACTATGTCTAAAGTATAATTTAATTTATGGTGTCGAATATTCATTCAAACTATTTTGAATTATAAATAATCATGATTTTATTGTGTGATTTCAAGTGGGATGATAATTATTGTGGCTGAGATTTATTATGTTCTGAAAATTACATTTCGGAAATCTTATTCAAAATATTTTTTGAATATAAAATTATTATAGGAAATTAATGGAATTTTTTTTGAATAATGATTTAGGAATGAGAAGAAAAATTGTGGAAATATTATACAAAACTATAATAAAGAAATAAGAGGTAGAATGAATTTGGGATCAAATCACAAAGAAGGAATAATGTTGTGCTTGATTATTTTAGGATGATGAGAAGATTCAGATTGTTTTAGATCTAAATTGAGTGTTTCGGGATTAATGATATGTTTAGGTCTATCAAAAATTAATGTTATTAGAGATATTGTACACAAGAAGACCAATTGTTTCAGTTTTTCATGGAGGTAGATATATAACTAATGTACTAACGCAACCCAAATTGAAGGATATATTTCCAAAAATTAGATCATAAAATAATTATCTGTAGTGGGAAGATGAAAAATATTGTTGGACTGTAGATTATTAATATAGTCTAACTCTATTTGGATAAGTTTGGGAAGTTACATTGGGTTATCCACTTTCATAGATACAAGAGAATTCATGATTTGGGAGATTGACTTATCTGTAAAATGAGTAAGATTGTATTATAGAACATTGCAAATAATTATGTAACATGAATGAATTTTCTCTATTTAATATTATTTTTGTATTAGTTAATTAAAAATTTAATGTATCATGACCTTAATCACTTCAATATGAATAATTAAAATGAATTCATAAAAAATAATACCATTGATCCCCCCAAGTGGTACTAACCAACCTTGGTAGTATAAATGGTATCATAGATAATATTATATGACTTTAATGATCCAACAATTTTATGAGTATAGATAAAATAAATTTCATAAATGACCTATTGTACTTAATTTTTTTTCGAAATAATACCAAAACTATTGGAAAGTGATTTTTTCAGAGATTTTTAAAATTTTCATGGGTCCAATAGATGAAACCTTAATTTTTCCCCAAAATCCAATAGAGACCCTATATGTTTTTTTGAAAAGTAACATATGGAGGTTTATGAGAAAAATAAAAATTATTTTTTGATCTCTCTCTGAAAAAAATTACACATTAATTTTGTGGAAATTATAATTATAGATATTATTTGGGATAAATTGAATGTTATATATGAAGGCAATATAAAAGAAAATGAGGAAAAACTAGGATTAAAGATGATAAGGTTTGATGATATTAATATTAATGAATAAGGATACATTGTTGACTATTTTATAATAGTAAATGAGATTTTGAGACATATCTGGGGGTTTGGAGACAAGTTGTAACACAATATCATTTTTAAAAATATACAAAGAAAAATTCCAAATATGATTTATCTTAAATTATAATCTTTAAAAGAAAATTAATACCTTTAATTATATTAGTTATGATTGATACTCGTTATATATGAAACGAGAAAGGATCAATGCAATAAGAGCAATAAAAAAGATGAGATGGCCTTTGAAGCCATGAGCAAAAAAAAGATACCAAACAATATGCTTTAAAATTCAGGGATTATAAATATGATGAATATGAGGATTAATTTAATATAAATTTTTCTCTATATTTGAAAAAATTTCGCTGGGTATTGATGAATAGAATGGATAAAAACCACCAAGGTGATATAACAGTTAAGTCACTTGGAACGTTTTCCTAAATTTTTAAAATAATAAAGTGACTGAATCATAATTACATTAGCTATATTATAGTTTTATAATGTATTAAAATTGTAAAAAAAGTATTCAAAATATAAGAAGATAAATATAATGAGAAATAAATAAAAAACTAACTCATCATCAAATAGACAATCAGATGATGGGTTGAAATTTATGGCTCATGTTGAGATTTTTTTTGATTCCTTATAAAGTGATGATATATAAGAAATAATAGAACTAGAATGCATTGAAAATTTGACTTTTATTCACTTTTTATCTAGAAATAAATTCTCATGATGGAGAAAACAATACTTAGTGAATGGAAGAATAATGTAGTCAATGAAATATAAGAGTTGGTTCGACATTAAGTAGCATATGTTGATAAGATCACGAAGTATATTCTATGAGATATTGAGAAATTAAATATGAATGGAGACCCTAATTAAAATATATCAATGAATGTAAAATTTCAGGATATTAATATATGATTACATTTAAGTAAGTTAATGTTTTTAATTTATTTCTCCACACATGACACCAAACATAAATAAAAAATTGATATAAATAAATAACACAAAAACATTTCAGTATTTTTTCATAAACCTAGATGTTTAATTAAATATAATGAATATGTTTAGTTTATTTAATAAACATATATTAATAAAATAAATAATATTATTATTAAGAATGAGATTCATTAATTTTAAATTAAATTTCTAATATGATAATTTATATTCTTGAAAATTATATTTCTTAAAAATATCCTTTTATGAAATATGCACTCTATATCATGAAAACATTTATTTAAGATAAATTATGGATGTAATTAAATTTTTATAAAAACCAATTTAGTTGGAAAACGATTCAAATAAAAGATAATACCATTTAATATTTGAAAATGTCAACTTCTAATAAATAAGGGTTTTCAATATATATTAAGATTTTATTCAAAAAAATAATTTAAAATCTTTGGAATTTTGAATTAATAAAAAAAAATTATTTTTCAATTCCTCGTATAAAAATTGACATATTATTAATTTTTTAGTATTCTTAGAAAATTTTAAATTTTAGTAGAAAAATATGGATTTCAAAAAAAACATATAATTTATAGGACATTGTCATTATATAAGAACTAAATAGAAAAATAAAAAAATTTCAAGTAATAAAATAAGAAATTAAAAAATAAAATTATTCATTTTATTATTTTTTATAACTTATAAATCCCATGTATAATATCTCTAGAACTAATTTAAATTCAATATTAATAATTAACTATTTTTTGGTCTTTTCATTAAATTATTTATTTTCATGGAATAATTTGTGTTGGGTTTCTAGGAAAGCCTCATATTATGTATTTAATTTAAAATAATTAATATTTCTAATTTAAATCGTTATCCCTGATGATTTTATCTTATATATATTTATATATATTCAAATATTAAAAATTTATATTTTTGAAGTCCATTTTTATTCGATTATGTGTGTTCATTTTACTATCACTACCCACACTGTTAGATATTTTATTAGATAAGTTTATTTTCAAATTTGATAAGAGAATTATCAATGTAGGATAAATGGAAGATCTAAATCCATGTTAAATAAATAAATTACTAAGGTAAGAAATTAATTACAAAGGTAAAATAAAATCAAGATAAAAGATAAAAAGTTAAAATAAAAAATCCTAAATCACTCAATGTTGTCAAAAAAAATTATAGTTATGGGTATTTTTAACCTAAAATATTTTTAAACTCCTATTTTTTATCTTTTTTCTTTTTATCATAAATAGAAACATTACATTGTAGAAAATCTATGGGTTACTCCCAAAACAACCCTTCGCCTCACTTATAAAGGGATAATATCTCCACGACTCCACGTCTCACTTTTAATTTGAATTTTCTCTCAATAATATACCAAATTTCTTCTTATAAAAACCACTTGATTGTTCAAATGATTTTTGGAAATTAGATTGCATAAGAAATTTATTTTTTATAGATACTTACTAGTAGAATTCAGGTCCCCAACATGAGTATTATGAACTAATTTATTCATATTATTAATTATTTTTTTTCAATTTTATCACAAAAATAAAAAAATATTGATTTTTGTATCATTTATATATTTTAATTTTAATATATAATGGTTTTAGATTTTTTTACTCATATAGCTCATCCATTATTAAAAACAAATTTCAGGTCCATGCGGTGTGCAGACTACTGCCACAATGACTTGTGTTTTATTTTTGATCACCATATTACAATTATATATCTAATAAGAGTATTAAAGTATAAATATTATATTTATGATATCATTTATATTATTTTATAAAAAATAAAATTTTTTATTTATGATCTGATCATCAAATGAAAATAGTTATTTTAATCATTTAAAACAAGGGTGCTAAGAGGATAACATTTTAATAAAATTTTGTAATATCTTTATATACATTATTTATTCTTAATATTAGTTATTATTATAAAATATTAGATTAATGAAAACTAAATAAGATCATTATTCTTCTATAATAATTATATTGCAACAAAACAAGCTCATAAACATTGATTAAATCATGGTATATTCATGTTTCAGTCTATTTAACAACCTAATTGAATAAAAATATGAATATATATCATTACTAACTACGGGAACATAATTATGGGACAAATATTCTTCAATTGTGTAAGCTTGTTTTTTTATATTTTATATCAATATTTAATCCCTTAACTAATAAAACACACTTTTTTTCAAGAATCACTAGAGTATGCTTATTATTGATTTCATATTTAAATATAAAGAAGAAAATTCTCAGGAACAGAATATAAAAAATCATAAATAGTAATAAATAATCCCAAAATTAACTTTTTTATTTACTAATAATAAAAAAATGGAATATAAACAAACACAGTTACCTCTATTAACTAAACAATACAAATTATAGAAATTTTAAACACCCGATGTGGAAATTATAAAAAATCATGTATATATTGAATATTCCTGAAAAGTAATATATTAAAAATGTAATAAATCAGTCCCTGCTAGACTAAATTCAGTTTTTTCATAATTAAATTATAATAATATATAATGAATCAATTTCTAAAGTACTCAATATTTTATTATTCTTTATAAAATAGTTGTATACTTGTGTCTTGTATTACATTAGGATACAAAAAATAAAACAAAATTTTATTTCGGAATTTTATTATTCCATATAGAATATACTTGAATATCATTCATAGTACACATTATAGATTTCAGTGAATGGAAAAAAATAAAATTGATCTCCAATTATTTGCCAGAGTTACGTAAATCCGAATTTATGATGTGTAAATGAATAATAATAAATAATGCATATTCAATATGGAAAGAAAAATAACTGAAAAACATGGTGTTTAATTAATAAATTATATATCATAAATAGATAAGGTATAATTAATATGGAATGTTCAATTCCTGAACACACTTTTCATTTAACCAATAAATTGACTATCATTATTTTTATAGAAATGGACAATATGGAAATAAAAATATGTGAAGACACCTTCCACTTAATCAATAACGGAAAAAAATTATTAGATGTGGAATAATACATGGAATGATAAATATCTAAATACACATTAAATATATTCAATAACATTACTATCATGAGAATACAATGTAAAATAAATTTGGAATTGTAAATAACTGAAAACACATGCCATTTAATCGATAAGTTGAGAATGAAATTGCATGATAAGATTATATCGTTGTGAAAATAATTGAGATTATAATAAATGAATTTTTATTGATAGAAAAATTTAATTGTTGAATTTAATTATATTTGCAATCATGATACCATTAATTTCAGTACCATTCATAAGACATTTTAAATCTATTGGTAAAATCTTATTTATTTCTCGTGTACAGATTTTCTTAATTATACCACTGATGAATTGAGTGGATACATAATTTCCATCCCCAAAAATCACTTACTATAAATATAATTCCACATATATAAAATAATATATTTAATTCATGAATAATATTTCTTATCAACAAATATATTCATTGAGTAAAGAACACAGATCTATCAACGTTTACCTTGTTACTAAAATTACTTCTAAACTAAACACTATGTGAAAGAATGGAATAAACTTTATGAAATAGACAAATAAATGATACAAATATCCTATATAAACATTAATTGAAACATTAAAAATTATGATTAAATAGATATTCAGGAAAAATAAAACAAACTGGTAGTATATATATAACATAAAATTGAATATGTGTATTTTAACAAATATATCTCAATGAAATAGAATAGAGACTAAATCCATTACAACGGTCATAACATTGAAATGAGAATCTATGAATAAATTATCTGTATCAAATTAAATAAAATTAAATAAATTATTATTAATTATAATACATTCAAATGTCTTCATAGACATATTTTTATAAAATTAATGACAATGAACATGTAAATAACGAAATGAAAATAAATTCAGTTATGAAATTAATTACAACATGGTAATTTTTAATTCAAATAACATTAGATAATATAAATTTAATAAAATCATAAAATACCATTTCGTATTAATTATTAGATTTATTTAATTAAAATGGTAGTATGAACACCATATAAATTAAATGAGACACATAATAATAGAGTATGTTGTAATAAAAAGAAATTGAGATGAAGACCCTTAAAATGATCATACTGTTGAAGTGAGGATTAAAAACTGGGATTATTATTTTCATAAAACTATTATTTACATATGAAATGTATAAATATTTCATAAAATATTAAATATATTAAACGAACATAATCGTATAATATCAACGGAAATGGATAAGTAATATAACCTAATGGAAATGAATTGAGTTATGAAATTCTTTACCACTAGGTAACATTCATGCCAAATACCAATGGATGAAATAATTTGAATGAAAACTAAAATTACAATGAAATATTAATTATTCCATATATTACACGTCAATGGATCCTTATGTATACTATATAAAATAAATTAATATAATTACATTACAATATGCCTAAATTAAGAGAAATTTAGACGAAGTACCTTACCTCACAATTCATTTTTGTTGAACATGATTTAAACTCATGTATATTGGTTTTAATTATTTTATTAATTTATTTAATTATTTTATACATATTAATAATTTAATATATGACCCCCTTATAACATTTTACCACCATATTAATAATAATATTCCATTATTTAAATTTTTTTGTCTATGAATTGGCTTGGTGTAACCTGTATGTTTTGTCATGAATGTTTCAGTTCATGCTAGTATTATATAGATCCATCACATTATGAACAGAATAAATTTTATTAATACAATTTTTTTCATTAAGTATATTTTTTGGACTCATTTTGATATTTTAACATGGATAATGGATCACATCGCTTTATGGAGATGATAGGGAGTACATACGCATGAATGATGATATCCATTTATTAATGGCTCAAAGAGTAAGGAAGTGTGTGATAAATTAACATTTATAAATAAATATAATTTTTTACATATCACATGTATGCATTATATTTTTTCATATTTTCTTCCAGAAAAATCATTAGTGGAAAACAAATCACATCACTTCGGAGGAGGTAGTCTCCCATACACATGAGCGAAATTATCCAATTTTAAAATTATTGTAACATAAAAGGATATATATAAATTTAAAATTGTATTCTTATAATAAAATGGTACATATCATATAAATTTGGTAAATCTGTCGTTATATCATTCCTTTAAATGTAGTGATATAAAACATTTTACAATTGTTTATGAGGCGGTACTCCACCGTACACACGATTGACATTATCATCTCCCATTTTATAGAAGAGTTTATGGATATAGGTCGAGAAATTTTTATAATAAAATAATAGTATATTTAATACAATTAACTAATTTAATGTGTATGTATTAATAATATTTTAATTAGGGTGAAGATGGATAAAATAAAAATAATTCACATTTAAAAAAATATATCTTTTTCAGAAAACATGGTTATTCCTCCACTGAAATTGTTTGGAAAATAAATTATTAACAAAAAATTGCATATATAAATTTTGGAGAGGATTTAGGAAGTGATTTTTATGGTTTTGGAAGAAACAAAAGTCTTTTAAATGATGGAGATGGGACGATAGTCGGTGGCCTTTTATAAGTGATGGAGATAACACATATTGAATTTTTAAAAATAATCAATTACACTAATATTTTTTTCGTAAAAATACTATAAATGAATAAATATAAATTATTAGAGGTGATAGGGTAAATTTTTGGACATCCAATTGGTTTTGGATAGGTTGGTATGTAATTTTAACCCTCATCTTTTCTATTTAACCTTTCGGTAAGTTAGTTTTTATGTAAACCAGAGTAATTAGTTTTAATAATGTTTTTATACATAATGGTAAAATATTATGTTGAAGTTATTATATAATATAAATTATTATGATTTTAAATATAAAATACATATTTCTAAAATGAATTTTTATAATATTCAGAATCCAATTTTAAATTATACCAACAAATGTGAGGGAAAATTGGGTTTCCATAAAAAATATTAATATAAATGTAGAAGGTATTAATATCAAGATTCGTCCAAAAATTGATTAAAATGACCTAATTTGTAAAATTTTAAAATATTTGATTAATTTTATCTTTAACCTAATTTAGAATATAATTAAACATTGTAAATAGTTTTTCTTAAAATGTAAATTATAATAAATATTAGTATTTTCACTATTCATTGAAAAACTATACATTTCTTAAATATAAAAATAATTAATCCTTAGATAGGTTTGAAATGTTAAATTAAAAATTAATATTATTTTTTAATATAATATTTATAAATGTGTTAAAAATTACTTTTAAATTATGTTCTCAAAGTGAAATTGATCAATTTTTTAGATGTAATACTTTTCAAAAAATAGTTCTTTTTATTTTAAAGTATTATTATTTTATTTTAAAGAATAACCACAATATTGATAATTTAATAATTTATATTCATATCCAAAATTTAAAATCTATTTTACAATTTTATACTATATTAAGGTTCATTTCGGCTCGGGGTAGCATGTTCTATAAGCCATCAAATTTCATAAATTTATAGTAATATATTTCATGGGTTTTTATGCTTCAAGTTTCTTGTATCATATTATATTGAATAAAATGATATTATTTAAAAATATTATGGTTTTTTATTCTCTCTTCCTTTAAGAAATTCCATCCTCACAAATTAAACATGATCTCAGTAATCAAGGGAATTTCATTTGGATATACCATTGCTGAAAAACCCACATCCTAAAAGGGTTTATAAAACATCCTCTTAATAAGAGAAAAATGAAAATATGATGTTCATATAGAAGAACACATAAATCTGTTTATATATAAGAGATAATTGATTCCATGTGAAAATATATACATGTAAAAAATCATTAATATTCAAAGAGGGTTGTAGAATTCATTGATCACAAGAAATTGAATGATTAATTTAATATTAAGGTCATTAAAACAAGATATATATGATGATTTAAAATTCTATTTTATTCATAAGATATTATTGTAAAAGGATAATTTTTTATTCTATTTTTATTAATGTTTGGTAATTATTTCATTGTATAAGAATGTAATGAAATAAAATTTGTTTATATCATCAAATTTAATAAGCATAATTTCATCATTTTGTTGTGTGACAATAAATTTCCAGTGCTGCAATTACACCATGAAATTAATATCCAAAAATTAAATTTTTTATTCTCGAATCACCAAAATTTAATTTTATTAGTTCCTCATAACCATAAAATACTAACAAGTCCTTCCATCTATCTCAAACTATTTTTAAAAACCGACATGGTTAGAAAAAGTTAACCAATATAATACTTTAATCTCTAAACCTCTAAAATAACATCATTGGATCATAATTAATTTTTTTTCATAAACCACATTAAGTGAACACAATAGATGATTTACTAGAGAGTGGCTTAGGCCAGTGGTAGGTGTTAAACCCAAATCTCCCTTCGGTTATGGGTTCTATCCTTGTGAACATTCTAGATGCGCTGGGTTTTCATGTGACATATATTTCACCCTATTTTAAACCATAATAATATAATTCCTATATAATTACCAAATTTTATTGACCCATAATTACATAAACATAAAATATAAGATAAACACAAAAGGTATCCAATACCTTTAAAATTACCCAATGTAGTATGTTAATTATTCGTTAAATAATTGAATCAATAAAAAATATACTAATCCAATGGGTTTTATTTCCATAAATGACTACAAAAATATCCTAATTTATAGTACACCTTGATTACATGAAACATAAAATGTAGTGTTTAGGAAATTAAAATTATAATCAATCTTAAAATTATAAACCCATGATGGTATCTATATGTATTAAAATAATAAATACATATATGCTTCTAAAATTTTCCACAATTCTTACCTGTTTCATAATTATTAAAACCTAAATGACATTGGTATAAACATTTATTCGATATAATTTTTTTGTAAAAATACATAAATACTCTCAATGCTTTATATTAGTATAGGTTCTCCCTTTTTCATAGGGGTAACCATTTATTTAAGTCATTGACTTGGGTAATTCTCAGGTTATCCACATTTAAGAGAATGAACTACAAATGGTCCCCTATATTGAAATTTACTTCCTTCAATCATAAAATTCATTTTTCCATGGAAATTAATTTCATTATTCCTAAATTTTCCACATGAAATATTTTTCCCATTACATTGATTCGCATTACATTATGTTGGATTCTTTATTTTTGAGATGAAGGATATCAATCCTTACTTCCTACTTGATTTCCATCAGTTATTCTTTTAGAGTCCTCCATCCTTTTCTTCTTTTTTTGTGACTAAGAGATGGTTCAGGTATAAAATGTTAATCATATTTTAGGATAAATGGTTTTGTATAATCATGTGTTTTATTATATTAGCCATCATATCATTTTGTTTCTCATAATCACTATATTATACTCCACATTATATGTCAATAGAATTCTTCTAGGATCCATCCATTTACTAAAATTAAAAGAAAATTATGTAACCAATAGAAATCTTAATGGGAATATAATATAATCATTTCATCAATGATTAAATCATTACACATTCTTTTCAATGTTATATAGCTTATGTTTAACATAGGTCATCCATCAAAATTATCTATTCAAAAAAATCATAATTTTTTGTAAATAAAATTTGAGTTATCCAAATAATATACCTTTAGAGTTTAAAACTATGAACACAATAAATCATGTTGTCATTTTCTGTGTAAATGAAAATTCAATACCAATGAAAATTTATCTTTGTTATTACCACTAGGTACATATGTTAAAGAACGATATCATGTTATAGTATCTAGATAGAGATATATATCTAATAAAAACAACCTAATATCTAACTAACCAAAATAATAAAATGTCCTTAGAAAATTATCCTCAATGTTTATCATGGTGCATGATCTTTAATCACTGTTTTCCAAAATCAAGTTCCCAAATTTTGTAATAAACATCCTCTAATACAAAAATTAATGACCACAAACCTAATATCTATTAAATAGTGTCTACATTATTAAATTTTTATATGATACAAGGAATGACATCCCGAAGTACTGAATATTTTTGATGTATCATAAATCTATGTACACACGTGAGGCTTGCGTTACATTTGAATATAGAAATTATATCATGTTATTTTTTGAAATACCATTATCCGTCTTATATATCCATGCATATCATTCACAGTGAAAATATTGGAGTCCTATGAATGGAAAGAAAACAAGAGTGAGCTCAAATTATTTTTAAGAGTTACATATTACACAATCAATCAGGAGTAAATGAAGAATAATCAATAAATAGTAATCAATATTTATTGGTAAATAAATAAACACTCATATCATTTAATTAGTAACTTTGTTAAAAATAATAGATACGGAATAATAAATATTTAGTCGTAAATATTTTAAGACACATTCAATATAATCAATAACCTTATTTTCAAGATTAGTTGAGGAATATAATGTTAAATATCTGAAAACGCATTCAATTTAATCAATAAATTGAAAATTATGATTAAATAAGGATTAATCAAAATGTAAAGGTAAATATCATAACACGCATTCCAAATAACTAATAAATTTTATATTGTAATTAGATAAGTAATAATCAATATAGTAGGGTAAGTAACATTAAACGTATACCATTTTATCTGTAAACTAATAATGAAAATGAATTCTTAGATAATATCGTTTCTATAATATCATGGATAATAATAGATTAATTTATAATGAAATAAATTCTTAATTATTGAACCTTTTGATCATTTAAATCATGATTCCTCTATGGTCAAGTTCGTTCACATGAAAATTTAAAACAATGGGTATAAATTCATTTAATGATATCTTACTAATTAGCCTCATGAGATTACTAATGCATCAAGGGTCAAAATAATCACAGGAACCAGCTATCACAAAATGACCAAACCATTCTTCATATATCAAATTATCATTTTAATTCATTAATTATATTCAAAAAAATCAAATATCCTAATTGATTTATATACATTTATTTATTAATATTTACCCACTTAATCAAATAAAATCAAAATTTAACACTCTAAGTAAGAATGGTTTACATTTTTCGATTTATTATTATCTATGATAAAATTAATATGAATTAACAGGAATTGAAGAATTAACCATCATGAATAGATATGTATTGTTTTTAAAAAGAAAAAGTGGTAGTATATGCACCACATAAAAGTGAATATTATCATATTAATAAGTATTTCTCGATGAAATGATAATTGAGACCAAATCCCTTACATTGATCATAATGATGAAGTGACAATCAATGAAGATATAATACATATCCAATTTAAATCAAAATAAATGAATTTTTAATATTATGTAAGATATTTAAAAGGCATTACACACATTTTCATATAATGTAAAATAAAATGATGATGCAATATAACCCAATGAAATGAAATTGAGTTAGGAAATTCTATACTACTTATTAATTTTCAACTCAAATACCATTATGTGATATAACTAAAATTACAACATAAAATTACATTAATAATGATTTATTATTGATATTACATGTAAAAGTGAAATTATTCAGACCATATATAAAAAATTTGGTGTAAAATAATTGAATATACCTCAGTGAAGTGAAATTCAGACAAGTCCCAGAGAATGATCATACAATTGAATAGACCTTTAATAAATGGATTGATTATGTTCTTAAAATGTAAATAAACAAAAAATAGTGAAAATAAAAATTAATATACTCTAAATAATTTACACATATAATCTTATCATATCAAGGATAATGGATTAGTAATATATACCGATGAAAAGAAATTGAGTTATTAAATTCATTATCACTTTGTAACTTTTATCCAAAACCTTTCAGATGAAATGATTATACGTAAAACTCAAATTACCATGAACTATTAATTATTCATTATATTATATTTTTATGTATTACAATAAACAATAAATTAATGAAATTTGATACATAACATTACAATACACCTCAATGAATGGAAATTGAGATGAAGTCCCATACCTCACACTTCCTTTTAGTTAAATTGGATTTAAACTCATATTTTATAAATTTATGTGTTTTATAAATTTATAATGGAACCATATCCAAATTTATACAATCATATATGATCCCCTTATAAAATTTTATCTGCCATTTTCAAATAATATTTCATAATTGTTAATGTTTAGTGTGTCAATTGCAGTATTTTTTCATGGATGTTATGCTTTCATTCATGAAAATATTATACAGTTTCATATAATTTAAATTTATAAATTTTGTAAATATAAGTTTTATAATATATAAATTCTTTTAATAATTATTTAATATTTAACATGGAGAATGGATCACATCGCACTTTCGAGATGGTATGTCGTACGTACGCCCGAGTGATGTTATCATTTACTTAATTCATCATGGAGTAATAAACTGTGTGATATAATTATTTTATAGAATAAATATAATGTTATATATATCATATATATTCAGTAAATATATCTTTATTACTACCCTTATAATGAATAAGAAAAAAATCCATCACATCACTTTGTGAGGTGGTAGTCCTCCATTCACATTAATGGTGAAATCATATTTTAAAAAAAATGGATCATAAGAAAATATACATTATATTAAAATTAAAAATGATAAATAATATCAAAAATATATTATAAATATATTAAATAAACCATTTTATAAGTTCTTTAATTGTGGTTATGGAAAACAAAATACATTGATTCGAGAGGCCATATTTCAATATAGACACGATTTAAAATTTCATTTTCCATTTTATGGAAGTGTAGTGGGATATAAGACATGATCATAACATAATAACATATTAGTATACGAAATATATTTATTTTATCATATTATAATGGTTAAATAATATTTCATTGATGTTTAATAATAAATAAAACAAAATATCTAATTTAAGAATGTTACTTCGTCTTCCAAAATCTACTTTAGGTTTGATCCCAAATCAATCATAGGATTTGTTTCTCAAAAAATGGAATTAAAATTTGATTAGAAGTGTAAGTATGTGATTTGAATTTGTAATTTTTAATCTAATTGTATTTGTATTTGTGAAAGTAGAGGACCTAGGTGGGCTTTTATAAGTATGGGAGAGGAAATAAATTGACTTTTTGAAATGAATCAACTAAAACCCCGACTTTATCATACCAAATGCCTCCAAAATAGATTATTATTAATTATTAGAGATGATAAGAGTGAAATAATTCAATCCAATGTATTTTTGACAGTTTTTTAAATGGAGGCACAATCCTTTTACACATATTATGATATGATTTTAAGAATAATTATCCATTAAATAAAAATAATGGATAGACAAGTATAATATTCTCTGAAGACTAGGACCATAATTAGAAAACATGAAAATATAAAAGATATTAATATCCAAAATTATCTCATAAATTTATTTGATCTCCTATTAATGCATAGGATAACCATGGTAGTATATAAACAAAATGGGTGAGAAGAAAAACCTAGTAAGTGAATAAGCATGGAAAAGAAGCATATCCCATGGGTTAGAAGGCATAACATGATTACACAAATGGAATGGTTCATCAATAAACATATAAAATATGGAATCATATAATAATGGAAATATATTAATGTGGTAGTAAATTATATAATGACATAAACATGAGTTAAGAATAACTTTAATGATGATTTCACATGTTGGTTAGAGTCTAATAATTAATAAGGTTTACACTTTAATCCCATACATAACATCTAATGAGACGAAAAATTACTCAGTTATTTAGATCCCAATCTAGGCCCACCAATCGTAACGTGTACAAGAATATGTGTGCCCCATAATGGAAAAAAAACATAAGGGATAAACATACGATTTTCCTATGTAAACCGATCAGTTTGGTAATCATGTCATAAAGAAAAACCAAAGGGACTATCATAATAATATTAATGATTGAAGGGATTAAAAATTTCATATAAATTTATAAAATAACAATATATCATTGAAAATTATGTAAAATTTAACATAAAAATTATAAATAATGTTTAGCTATCATTATAAATTTTTTGTTTTTGTGCGGTTTTAGGGAAGAAAATAATGAGTCTTTAAAGTGGATTAATACATTATTATTTCCATTAAACTATAAATAAAACAAACATGATAAGAATATTTAATTTTATAAGAATGTTTGTGTCATCAAATATTTTATAGAGTTTACTTGAAAATGGGTATGAAACATTGAATTTGAATTTAATTGATTTCCATTATTGATAGGTACTAAGAAGGAAACCTTTTTAAAACATGTATTTCCCAGAAAATAATGATGAATCAAGCTATATATGTGTGGGGTAAGGGGAATAATTATAGAATATGGAAGAATTGTATAATAAAAATAATTATATAAATTGTGGATATGTTATATAAACAGTTTTCTAAAAGACATATTTAGGTTTAATGATATCATATACCATATATCTGAAATATTTCTTCAATTTCTCTTAATATTATAGATAATCATGTTAATTTCAATAATTTATTAATTTAGAACATTTTCCATCATTATTTGATTCCCATTTATTTTATTAACATCATTAATTTTCATTCCAATCTGTCATATTGATCAATTTATTTATTGTGGGGTTGTTCATTTCATGGTTTCATACTCATTTCACTTAAGTATAATTATTTGTGTTCATTTAAAATAAAAATAAAACAATATAAGTGAAATATAATTATATTCAATAATATCCATAGGTTTAAATGGCCTGACATATTTTTTTTTCTGACACGTGGATGATTTATTTAATAAAACATTGATGATTAAAGGTTAGTTTATTTTTGTTTTTTCTCTAACCATCTCAAAATAGATTAATTTTATTTTATATTTTATCTATATATTAATTCCATAATATTAAATTAGTTATAATATTTTTATTAAAATCGTATTTAACCATAAAAATAGTTTGTATTACCATCATAAAAGTGGTAATTGAAAATAAAAACACATTATCCAGGGACATGGTTAACTACCACAATTTATATTATGGTTGCATTTCTTAGAATAAAAGGATATGAGAAAAATTATTGATAAAATATATTCCATTAGTAAAATTAAATTCTGTTTAAATCATGATAACGAATTTATTATGCTTTGATTAATGAACTAGGTGAGGAGAATGTTATAGAAGAAAAAAAATTACAAAATGTAGTTTTAGATTGTATCCTTTTAAATATCACCCCCTTGAAGGACCCCATAAAGAACATGGAATTGGCCTTTTGGTGAGACAACCAACAATTGGATGTGGGGATAGTGTGGAGGAGTGTGTTTTTATTACTATATTCATTTTTTTATTATTTTAGTTCACAAATATCAATAGTATTGATTATTTTAACTATTTATAGTACAAAGATAATTTGAGTTCAAACTAATGGGGGCATACATCATCTATGACTCAAATATTCATATTAATATATTATAATGTTAAATACCATAAATTACATAATTTCACTATTCACCCATAATTCAATTATTTTAGAAAAATTCAATAAATTTAACTTAAACATTTTTTGAAATTTATATTTCAAAAATGAAAAACATTTTGTCAAAATAATTTTCTAAATGTGATAAATATATTTTTTAAATTAACTATTTATTTATTTGAATAATACTGATTTTAATATTTTAATTTATTTTATGACCCTTTGAAAAATTACTAATGGTCTCATAAAATAAATGTATAATTATAATATAGTAAATTATTAATTGTGGTATCCATTTATTGAAATTAAATTTTATTTTAAATAATTATATTCATTATAAAACAAAAAATAAAATAGTTACATTTAAAAAAAATAACAACACTTAATTTATCATTTTTAGAACATTTATTTACGTGTAACATGATAAAAATATATAATATTTTCATTTATTAAGACACATAAATATTATTTTACATTTCCATGGGTGATGTTACTATTACAATTGTTAGAATACTATTCCTAGTTGACATGTAAATATTCTAGAAACGATATTACCATTCCAATGGTCAAATTTATAACAATAACATGGGTTCAAACTTACAATAAATACCTATTGTTTCATTCATTATTTATACACTTCTATTTTCAATAATACATAATTATAATTTCATCATCGAAATTAATATTGTTTTATTAAAATTAAGTTTTATTTCTATAACTTTTTTTAGTGCAACCATTCTAGTGAATAAAGAAGACCCAAATTTTAATATTCTATTTCTATTATTTTCTACATACTTTCGAATTTTAGTATTTCTAATTATTATTTTTTACATTGATAACTAATTTATCATTCTCTATTTATGTTAAAAAAATCTATTTTCCCTATTTGATATATGACCTACATAATTATTAAAAGGGAAATTTAAGGGTTGTCACCTTATTCACCCTTATAAAATTTCACTCTTGAAATTTTAATTTACATAATAAGGTGAAAATATGTGAATGTACTTATCATTAATCTGTTATTTTTGTTCCCATGTCACCTCTTCATATTTTTGGTTCGTCCATATAACTTTGACTCGGTGAGTAGTCTTATTTCATAGAACATTATCTCTATTTTCCCTGATCATCCCTGGATTCTCATATGAGAGATCATATTCCAGCTACACCACAATTAAATTAATCACAAGTGAGGGATCTTGTTTTCAAATATTTAAGAGGGATACATGGAATAAATCATATACTTGAGACATGAATTGTGGAATTTCTAGTCGATATTTCATAACTATGATGAGATCATGAATATTAATGGAAATGGTGTACTAGGGATATATTTTTCCCTCCTCCACAAATATCATGAATCTATTCCATAGAGATACGTATATTATTACCTGATCTATAACCTCAAACCTATAGTCACATCAATGATTGTATGAAAAACTCTTCTGTCAAAAATTGGTAGCCTTAATGTTCTTCTAAATGGTCTTCACCTTTTCTACTATTTCCTTGAACGTTTTCATTCCCAACATCTTTTTTCATCAACTTCATCCTATCATGTAGTTGTTCTACATCTTTTCCCATAATGGGATTTTTTATGGAGGAATTTTGATGAATGAGTGGAATCTATTTTTCTATAAAAATTCAACCAATGAAAGATTTTAGTCCCATCCTCCATTTAAGTATATCAAAAATGCTCTCAACATATCATTCAATTTATAAATATTCTACTCAGAATGGAAATCAGTTAGAGTGTGATATGAAAAATTGAATATCATCTCATTTTATAGAGAATAATTGAGGATTTTCCAAAACATGTAGGTAATTATCAATTCTCAATCATGTATCATTTATAATGGTACACAATGTAGTGTCTCCATTTCTCTAATGTATATCCATTCATGTTTATTGAGTGAGAAATTCTCTATAATTGTAGTATTATTGGAAGAATTTTTATGATGATCCACAACTACCCATATTTCATTATATCCTCTATAATTAATTCACCTCATAGTGGAGAATGTATATAGTGATGTTTTCTCTTTTTTATGTATGCATGGATAATAGTTGTAAAATCCTCTTAGAATTTGTCATTTTATCCTCCAATTATTGAAATATTTGAAACATTATTGTATATTCAGTTACATACTTGTTCCTTTTGTCCAAAAAAATTTCTCTTATAGATATTTATACATTTATGTCTAACCAAGGTTGATGGACAAGGTCATGATATGTTCATCATTTAAAAATCCTTCTTATCTTATGTATTTATGGTACACATAGTCATGAAAACATCTTATGAATCATTCCTCAATAATTTTTTACTCTGAGGAATTCCCATTTTTGATAGCTTCAACCTTCATCAAAATATTCACATCAACACGTTGTGGAACATTTATCTAATATAAAATGGATGTTTTAGGAATAATTTGATAAATGAATGATGATTTTTGTAACTTTAGGATTCCTATATCCATACTTTTCAATTCTTATAAGACTAGGTACTTCTCAATTCTTATCATTGATAATGTTGGAGGATCCTCTCTACTTGGATCCTCTTCTAAATTATCTTCTTTACCAATATGGTTGTGTATTTAGAAGACATAATCCCTAATGAGATCTAACCACCTTCATTGGTACATATTAAGATCCTTAATTTTTAATATATATTTTAGGCTCTTGTGATCAATATATATCTCACAATTTTCAAAATAGAGATAATGTAGCAAAATTTTTAAATGGAAGATCATCACCACAAACTCTTGATTAAGTGTGGGAAATTTCTTCTCATGATATTTCACCTGAAATAAGGAATAGGTTATCACATTCTCATATTGATATGGTATAAAACAGAATACGTTCTTTGATACATCACCATATACTACAAATGATTTTTAACTTGTGAGTAGTGTATGTAATGGTGTAATGCTAATTTCATTTTTCAATTCATTGAATTAGACTTCACATTCACTATTATAGAAACAATTTAATCTCTTCTGAGATATATTGCTTAGTGGGTTATAAAATCATGATAGGATCCTAAAAAATCCTTGTTAATACCTAGATAGACTAAGGAAACTATGGATCTACATTACATATGTTGGTCTGGGATGCTCCTCAATTTTATTTTTCATTGAATTGTCCACAAATATCTCATTGTAGTTGATAAAAATACCCAAGAATCATACTTAAACCTTTTATAACACACATCTACTAATTTTTCATATTGTTTTTCCTCTCGCAAATTCTTTAGCACATTATTCAAATTCCCCTCATTCCCTTGCTTTCTGTTGATGTCTATCAAAATATAATCTACAAAGAATACAAATTTTTTTGATTAAATCTACAAAGAAAATATTCATTAGTCTTACAATTTAATCATAAGCCTTAATGTGTTTTATAGTCATTACTATGTACTCATAGATTTCATACGTCGTTCAAATGGTAGTCTTCAAAATATCTTCCTTCTACACATTTAATTAACGATATCCCAAAAAATGGCCCATCTTAGAGAAATTCATGGACCCATGTAGTAGGTCAGGAAATCTCTCTATATGTGGTAGGGGATAATTTTTCTATATCATATTTTTTTAATGCTCTCAATTATCAATGAAGATGTGAATTTATCTATCCTTATTTATGATGAATAGCACCAAGACACCCCATGGGAAACACTCAATAATATAAAACCCTTAACTATATTTTATTTTAACTCCTTATTTAGTTCTTCCAAATCCATAGTGTCAATCCTCTAAAGAGTATCTAATATTTTAAGAGATTCAGGTAGATGTTAAAACGAGAACTCAGCCTCTTATTCTGGAGGAAGATCATAAAATTACTCAAGGATCACATCAATGTACTCCATATCAATGGTAATTTCTTCAAGAATGATCCTCCAAATTGTCTCAATCATTTGAACTATATATGATATCTCATTAGGAAATAATTTCTAATAATTATATAGAGGTTTTAAATATTATTCATCCTTATCCTTAAATTTATTATTGGATTGGAGGATTCCTCAGGTTGTGATGATTTATATCTCTCTCTAAAAGTTAACATTGGATTTATATAAAGATATTCAGTCCATTCCTAATATAGAATCAAAATACACAACGAATGTAATTTGATATTTTTTGGTAGGTTTAGTCCATAAACGTTGAAAAGGTAGTTATTATGTACATTTTATGAAAAAAAAATTCATTCACTATTCTCATAGTTAACTCGACCATCAATTTTGAGGTGTTTTTTGAATAGTCATATTAAACATGAAAGATATGAATGAATGTGTAGAACCAAGATCAGGGAGTAACATTTCTATTCTCAAATGAATAACTAGTATTCATGTCACCAAATTATTTTCATTACCCACACCATAAGTATGGATATAGTATTCCCTTCCTTTTCACCTTAGAGTTTGTTGTCATTGATATTCATTAAAAACCCTTTCCATAAAAAATTGGCTCATATTTTTATTATCTTTCTTAGAGCAGAAACATAATATTATAGGCTTAGGGTTATTCTAAACCTTCCTTTCTTCCTCCAAATTAGTGAGCTTATTCATATCCCTTCATCAATGATTATGTTAATTATATAATTTTCCATAATTTGAGAAACTACTGGATCCCTTTTGATAGTTCATGTGATTCTTATTCCCAAACTAGTTACACATGGCACGTTGTGTTTTATTTCATCCATGGGGTTTTTTTATTTATCCTATCATATTAAAATCCATTTCCCCCTTATTGTTTCCATGTTTCACAACTCAGTTTTAGTTTCATTATTTTCTTTTATATTATTTATGTTTATTGTTTCTCAATATGTATATATATTTAGGTTTTTTATATTTAAATTTTGTGTTTTGGACTATTCTTCTTCTATTAAATGATTTTGGTGCATGGTTACGGGGTAACCGTTCAGACTATCGAGGATGATCTCCTTTTCAGTTCATTTTAATCATGGAGGGTTTTAGTTTCATTGCTTCAGAATTGTTTGATCAAAACCAAGAGACTCCTAAGAGAAATTCTGTTGCTCCTTGCGTTTCTCTGGTCGAGGGTTCATATCCCGAGAATGGTTATCCAAGCCATGTATAAGGCATGTATATTTTCCTTCAACGTTTGATAGAAACATGTCATAGAGATGGTTCACGGTTCACAAAACAATGTGGCTAAATCAAGTGGGTTACTAGTTTGTCTACAAAGGGGTGCATAGTTGGCCCATGGATGGAGAATAAATGCATGATAATATTATAAAGAGTCTAGGTATCTTAAAAATGATTACTTAACTATTTTACCTCATTGTATTTTAACCCCAAAATCCCCCTCTCTCTGTCACTTGGCTTGTGCGACTAAGGGGGAGATAATAACGTCTCCTTAAAGCCTCATATTCTAATCTTAAGGGGGAACGAAGTGAATCATCTTTATTTGGGGATAAATCTCGAAGGAAATATCCTCCCCACTTCTTTACCTCCCTCCTTCTTCAATTTCTTCCTGATTTCGTATTCTTCCTTGGTATTTTGGATATAGGGTTCCTGTTTTATTGATTTTTAGTTGGGGTTTTGGTTTTTTTAATGTTCCACTAGGATGTTCTTTTTTTATAGAGTTGTATTAGATTGCAGTTGTTGAGTTGTTTGTGGTTTGAAGAAGGTTTCCCTTTTATGTTGTCCTTCAGATTCTATATTCCGTTATTTATTTCATTTCTCACCTCCCATGGATATTAATTAGTGGTGTATTATTTTTATAATTATTTTTCAGTAATAAAATAGAAAATGTCTTGTTTTTGAAGCATATGGAATTTTTCTATGATATGAAATCTAAGTGTTTGATAAAATTTCCAATTGGATTTTGTAAGGGATTTATGATTTCTATGGCATGGTTTGGGATTGGTAAATGTATTTTTCTTATAAAATTATTTTTTGGGTTACTTGAAAAAATTTATAAGTTGCATTAGATTTGAAAATGATGTGTTGGATTTACTTTGGAAGTGGGTGGTTTCAAACAAATTTATGTGAGATCCGTAGGAAAGATTTATAAAATAGGATCTCTTAAAAATTCTCCTAAGATCTTCCTCGTTCCATGGTAATGGAGAATGATTTGGGAGGTCATTGGTGTTGGTATCCTTTGATAAATAATGGAATAAAGGTCAGGGATTGTTCCGTGGAGTGGTTTTGGTTGACTATTGTGTGTGGATTATGTGTGTAATAAGTACTTTTGATTTCTTATTTGTTTGGTTTTTATTGGATCACCGAACTTTAGTCTTAATGTGGGAATATTGCATAGCTGGAATATTTTCCTAGAATAGTTTTTTGCACTATTTGAGTTAATTCACTGGATAGTGCCCCTCAGTATGGACCTTTCTCTAATTTGGGATTGTTCCCCTCAGTTTTTCCATGTTTTGTAAGAATGAGGGTGCATGCGAATTGATGTCTTTGGGTGAGGCATTCCTGCTAGATGAGTAAGGTGTCAGTATGTTCTATATTAACCATAGATCACCTAGTTTCTCTCAGGTTTTCCAGTACATAGTTTTTTATAGAGGGAAGATAGAGATTCCATGTTTTTCTGGTTACTCATATGTGATGCATTCCATTTCAATTTTATATAACCATTACATATTCACTTCAATGTGGTAAAATTATTGGTTAAAGACGATATGTTGGTTTTCAAATGTATATGGAATTATTTTTGAGTTTATTTTACACTATCTATATTCCTATTCAAGTAAAAATATCAACCTTATCCTCTAAAATGCTAATGTATCCTACATGGGGAAGAATCTAGTTTTAAATAAAAGGGTAATGTATTGTGTTTTGTTAAAGAGGAAAAGTGTAGAAAAATAATTTTTATATATTTTATTTCAAACCTAGAATTAATAATTTTTTTGAAGGAATACATTAGTAATAATTTTTTTGGGAACCCCTACTATGTGTTAATTCTCACAGTAATAATTTCTTCTTATTTTTAGTTTCTTGTGCAGGTTCAAGCAATGTTTTGATAGTTGTGGTAGAATATAAGATTTTTATTCTAGGAGTGAACCCTGGGGTCACATAGAAACATATTTTGCATCAGGTTAATTTTTGTTTTATGTTTTGATTGTTGTATTCTCAGATTAGGAAATTATGTTGTTCTTTTTTTTATATATTGCATCATGATGCTATTTCAATTTTCACAGATTCATTTTAATTATTTGGATTTAAATCCTTCCTTTTGGTTCTTGTTGATGACCACAGAGCTTGTCACAAGCCTTGGAGGATCAAGATTTCCGCCCGGGCCTTGTCATGGGCCTACTTAGGTGACCAGTTTGGGGTCGACTAGGGTTTCTTCATGACAAAATATTATTTGAGATTTGGGTTCATTAGATGACTTTTCATTTAGAGATCTATTTTTAATTTATATTTCCAGGTAGATGGAGTATGTCTGTTATGTCATGGAGTTTAGATATTAGGGTGTTTATGGGCATCAATTTTCTATGATGAACATTGATTTACGATCATATGTTGGTCTTTTTTATGTTTTTTTTGGGTTTTTGGTTGTTCTTTTTTTGAGATATTGGAGTGAGTGGTGGCCTAGTGGTCTTGGAAAGTATTTCGAGCCGATAAATCCACGTATAGAAAGTCCTCATGAGATTTCATTAAGAATTATTAAATTTGATATTTTTTTGGAAACATTGTTCTTAATTGTGGATACATTATTTCAAGAAGATATTTTTTTCTTATTAGATGATGATGATTAATTATCATATTTACATTGAATAATGTTGTGAAAAATTTGATCTTCATAAGAATACATTTGGGTAAATCTATAATATGGTTTGTTAATATATGCATTTTATTATCCAAACCAATAGTTTATCAAAATTGGTTTTTTTATGAAAAGGGAAATTAATTTTGAAATGGAGTGGGTTTTTGTAAAATATATTGTAGGATTTATTAAATGTTGTGTAAAATTTTAAATGAGAAGTAGATTATTAATTTACAATTTGACACTTGGTTTGAAAGTTTTTTTGGGAAGATGAAATATCTTTTTTTGATGTTTAGGTATTCATGAGTGCTCATATTCATGTATATGTTGGAGTAATTACATGATTTATGGCATAAGTGGGTTAGTTCTTGAGTTGTCATAGGAATATATGTTTGTGAGGCTGCATGGAATACCATTGGTGAAGGTGCAACTTATCATGTTGTTTTCTTTTCAAAACACTTATGATGGAAATTGTTATGTTTTTTAGAACCGATAGATGTGTAGAGTGCTTTTTTTTGCGATTTAGAAATGTTATATAGATGGGTGTTGAGTTTGATTTCTTATTGGTGAGTTGGTTTCAATTAAGATCTTAGTTCTCTTATTTCCCTGAGTGTGCCCCCTCCAATGGCTCTATGGATACTTCATTTGCGGCTACAAGTGGTTCATTGTTAGTGGACCTTCTAGTTGATGAACCTATATATATAATTCTTGAGTTTTGAATGTTAAATATTACTATCTGTTATGGTTAATTGTATCCTATTGAAGATGAAGTGTTGATGCATAAAACTGAAAGGTTCTTTGGTTTACTTGAGTTGCCTGATTCTCTAAAGGTTAAATTTTCTTACATTATACTTGAAGGACTGAGTTGGAAGTGGAAGAAGTTAGTTATTCAAAAAAGCCTCTAGTTGGACTCTCCTTATAATTCAACATCTTTGGATTCAACTAAAATTATTTCATTGTGATTGTGAAGGTACTGAAGGTGATGGAGATATGTTTTCTTTAGAAGGGTTCTAGATAAGTGTTGGAGTACATTAATCTTTATAATGATATATATCATTATATTTTGGAGTGGGATAAGGTTGATTCTCTAAAGGATTGACATTTTGAAAATGGGCTTTGTACTGATCTGTAGTTGAATGTTACAATGTTCGGTCTAACCGCTTTTATGGTTGTGGTAAGGAAAGTTGTTCGAGTTGAATCTGTGTTAGAAGGGGATCTCAAGTCAACACACCCTTATTCAGTTTCTATAAGTTGGTAATGTAATATCAATAAGTGGGAAGATATTTTTCATGAAGCTATTGGCTATAGTCTTGGAATCATGTTGCCTTATATCTTTTGTTATACTCTTCTAGGTGTAGGACCCTTGTGTGTAATAAATAGTGAAATGCTAGTCACATAAAGATTCATTTTCTAGTGGCTAAAAATATCTATCATATGTTTAGATTATTGAGAAACTTAAAATAATTATTCCAGGGCGTTTCTAGGAATTGATGTCGAGCCAAGTACAACCCTTCATAAGACACTCAATCCCTCTTTTAGGAGTAATGTGATGAACCAGGTGTCGTTCGAATACCCTTTACATGTGATTGTTCATTTCAGTTTAGTGGTGGTGTTTGGAGGTTTTTTCATTTTATTTTAGTAGTGAGGAATATTTTAATATTTTTGGAGTCTTTATTTAATTAACGATGTGTTTTGGTAAATTATGAAATCTTATTGTTTTAAGTGTGTGTGTGTGTGTCCCATTGTACGACTTCTTCCAGAAACATCTTATTGAGGTCAAATATAATGTTTGAGTGTATTCACAAGTCCTTATTTTGGTGGAATTATTATTTTTTATAATAAAGAGATCGCCATGTTGTGTTGTGATCATTTAGTTTCCTACGTATTTATTGTGTGGTCATTCTACACTAGAGTGTCAATATTTGGTGGGTGATGTTTGTTGGTTGTTTGGATGAATATTTAATATGAAGTAAAGTCCATTCTATCATCATGAGTTTGATTTTTTATGTTTATATTTCGGTTCATGTTGTTCTTTCATTATCCTCCTAATTGGGATGTTTGGAACCTTATTGTAAGCCTAGTGGTTTTGGTTGTGGTAAGGTGTTGGGATTCGGGTTTACAATTTACTATCATTTCAAGAAATATGTGTCATGGAAATTGAATCTTATCAGTTAAAAGGTGAGAGTTTTGTTTTGGAACTAGTATGTATGTTATTCAGTTTAGTGAATCTAATCGAGAATGTCTATGAAAATTTTTCTTTTATTGATACACTATAGATGTTGTGGATTTCTAGGTACAAAAATCATAATATTGGTTATCATTGTCTCAATTCATTTTTAATTTTACTCATTAATTATAACTTTTTTTTTCTTGATTTACCTCTCTAGAGTTTATGATATTCTGGATTTAAATTTTGTGTTGTATCCTAATTTTCATATTTATTATGTTCTATGTGTAATGTCTAGTTGTAATATTTTTGACCTCATGAGGATGATCTCATTTTACGTTCATTTTAAACATACATGATTTGCGTTGAATGACATCATCACAGTTTGATCCAAAACATATGGCTTCTATGAGAAATCATGTGGGTCCTTGGGTGTCTCGATAAGAGGGAGCATTTTCCGAGAACAATTTTTCAAACCATGAAAAATGCATCACATGGTTCTCTATCTTCTGATATAACCATGTATCACGGTTGGTGCATAGTTTTCCAAACCCTAAATCCATACCGTGTGGGTTCCCTATGTACTCGTTATGGTGTGCATTGTAGGCACATAGTGTGGGAAACCATGCGACATAACCACACATAGTTCCCATGTATTATAGAAATTTTAATTCACCTTTCTACCATTTTGTATTTTAACACCAAATTCCTCCTCTCTCCCACTCCTAGAATGTGATACCTAGGGAGATCTCCTCTCCTTCCCTCCAAGCCTACTCTTCTCTTCCTAGGGTGGAATAAATTGGTTTCATCAATATCTGTGGCTAAATCGCTAAAGTAATCTCCTCATCTCATATTCATCTTCCTCCCCTTCCTTTTTCTATTGATTTATTCTTCTTCCTTGGTCTTATAGATATAGGTTTCATGTTCCTTCGAGTTTCATTTATAGTTTTTTATGATACTTATGGATGTTCTTGGTTCTTTGAGCCTTTATGGAGTTCTTTTGGTTGGTTTCTGTCGAAGAACCTGTGGTTTGAGGTACGCTTCCCTTGGAATATGTTAATTAAATTAATAAATTGTTAATTTATTGTTTTTTCCTCCCTTTTATATTAATTTCTTATGTATGATCTTTATAATAACGATTTGATAGGAAATTAAATGATTACGTTATTATTTTGAAGTGTATGGAATTGTTTTATTGAGATATTCATTCCATGTGTTTGATAATATTCTTGGTTAGATTTTGTGAGTTATTTATGATTTTTAAGGTATTGTTTTGTCTTGATAAATGTATTTTGATTCTAAAATTATGGTTTTGTATTCTTAAATGAATTTATAATTGATATTGTTTTTGAAAATGGGGTGTAGTATTTCATTTGGAAGTGGGTGGTTTGTCAATGATATGTTTTAGGCCCATTTGGAACCATTAAAAAATTAGTTCCCTTTAAAACACTCCTTATATGATCATATTACCTTGCTAATGATGAAACATATGAGAGTTCCTTGGTGTGGGATTCTCATGAGAAATAATGGTTCAATGTAAATTGATTTTTCCTTGGAATTATTTGGGGTGACACTTATGTGTTATATATGTATAACAGCCTTTCCATTTCATACATTATTATTACATCATTATAATGATAAAAAGCATAAAATAATTACATGAACAATTATAAAAAATAGGACCATACATAACATTTACAAAATATGACATAATCAATTATTAAATTTCTTCTTCTCCAGCTTCTTATTGTCCCATGAATTCTCCTTAGTACAAGTAGTCACATGAGGATATACAGAAAAAGGGGTGATCTAAAATCCCAATAAGAGAAGAGATAAGAATTTGAAATAGTATAACTTGGGTGAGAATAATAAATATCATCATGATAATGGTATAGGATAATAGACATGGGAGGAAGCATTAAATAAAGGCATGCAATGTGGCAATGCATAAAAATAAAACATCATGTCTTAGTGGTCAACTACCACACATAATTTGGAACAAAGATAGAATCATGTTCATGTGTATTTCACTTTTCATATGAGATACATCACATTACCCAATGAATTGGAGAACTATATAATTCGGTATGCATCCATCACACCATAACATATATATTACGGCGTATAATTCTACAAGCACCTATCACGTCATAAAATTTACATTATCATGCATGACACAAAGAACGTATTTCAATCTTGGACATAAAATAACACGTTGAATGGAATTCATTTCATTTCATTAATCATACATTCATAACTTGGGTTCCCAAATTAATTAGGGAATAACATTCTTGATATAAGAATCCTCTACCTTGAGTGAAGAGCAATAAATCTCAAATAGTAAAAGGTTTGTTTTTTTAAAGAAGAGTTATGTTGGAAAAAATTCTATTTATCATAGACACATATAGAAAAATTTTATATTCTAGGGAAGGTATGATAATTATAAATATTATACATCTAGGTAATATTCATATTAAAATGTGGTGAAGGAGGGAAACCCCAATGAATGAGATTGGGTTTTGAAAATCTCTTTACCCTATGTCTCAAAGCTTCCATCACATGAATATCCTATATAATCACATTAGATTCACTAGTTAATGAATTAAAGAATGTTTTATACATGAATTTAATTAATTATTGGTTTATTATGTTAATTTATTCCCTTTTAGATGACTTATATAGTTTAATTTCATCGTTCGAGAGAATTAGTTTTTATGGATGTCATGATTAGTTTTCTTGTGTACAATAATGGAAGATCATGTAAAGTATAGATAAATATCAAAAATTGCTATTATATGTTTTCAATAACCAATCCATATTTTTTTATTTTCTAATAATACATTTCTGGGTATGTGTGAACCAATGAAACATCCATCCAGTTACAAATCAAATAGTGTAAACCTCAAATCCCACCTACTGCAAGAGTCCCACCCACTACAAATACAAAGTTAAAATTTCCACTAATGGTTTTATATTCAAAAAATTCAAAATTCAAACGCCATCATTATGTCTTAGTCCACATGCCACCTAAAGTCATGCAATCCTTGTTTCATGCACCTTGTCACCTCAGATCCCCATTATCGCTTCATACAAAATTACTAATGAGCCCTTCTATAGGAGTCGGTCATCGTCGTCATAACATCTTCATCATCTCCTCTACTGTACAAGTCTTGATAGTAGTTATACAAGAGGCCAAAGAATCACTTTCTAACACAAAACAACCCTCAAACAAAATGGATCTCATGAAACATTTATCATTCCTAAAATCATGTTCAAAACACAAAATACCACCATTAATGATGAAAATCGTGGTAGACCACAAAAATTAGAAGATGTCACCTGGTCCAAACATCTTCAACACTGAAATAAGACGTCATCTCTATTGTCATATAATAATGAGCATCACCATTTTTGATACAATATAATCAGCCGCTAAGACAATGAACACAACATGTGTCAAAAACATCACTGAATCCTATCCACCAACACCAGCAATGTCACCAAAAAAAAAAAGACCATCAATGATAATAAACCACCATAGGGAAATAAGAATAAATAATAAAATAAAAAACCAAGGAAAAAACATGAAGAATGCCATGAATGAGACCCTAAAGAAAGATTGGGATGAAACCATAAAAAAAACATCATGACTGCAAAATGTATGGACCAAAACCTTGTGTACCCATTGGTCCAACTCTTCCCTATAGAGTAGCAATGAAACCCTAGGACAGAGCAGGTTTGGGCGGCCAAGAATGAGAGGCCGAATTCAGCTGTGGCTAGAAACACATCGTCAAAAAAACCATGAAAAAAAAGTCTCTTGATTAACTCCATAGCATCCATGACCGAAATAGTCATGATGTAAACTTAGACCAGAGTAGGTTATAGTGAAAGAGGGATTCCAAAACACATAACTTTGCCCAAAGAAACAGAATCATATAAGAAACAATTATAAGTAGGGGAGAGGGAAAAATTAGAACGAAGTGGAGAAGCCGAGAGATAAAAGCTTATATGATCTTATAAATATTTTTTTATTTGGAATGAGAATGAATTATTAGATAAAATTTAATGTTTATTATTTAAGGTTAATTTTGGTTGTGCTTCAATCATAAAAAAGATTTTTTTTCATATCATTAAGTATTATGTGCATATGAAAGTTCAAGAACCTAAAAATGGATATAAGATACATTTCAAATTCTATTTTTAACCATTTAATGGACTTATTTACAACATTTAAAGTGTTAAAGGAAGAATGAATTACATTATCCATGATGTCATTCGGTTGACATATCACGGGGATGATTTCTATTAAAAATAAAAGAGAGGGTGGGTGTAGTTTAATGATGGATCATCCATTAACATGATAGAATATCAGTATATCAATCATAATGGATTTATCATTCCATTTGGATAATATAATGTCAGTAGAAGAGTGGAAATGAGATGAAACTAAAATGAAATTATCAAAAAAATGGGTAGGATTTTACCTCTTGAATTTAACCTCTTTGATAATCTACATTGGGTAAAATTTTTAGTCTTTTGATGAGAATAATAGCTTATGGATGTGGAATAGGGGCTTGGGGTTTGTTTGGGAAGAATTTGGACAAGGTTCATAGAATGATTGGTTTGAGGAGAAGAGGGGTGAGGGGTGGGATTTATAGTAGAGGAGAGGGGTGTTTTGTCATTATTCAATTCATTAGTTTGTTATTTTCCTCAAGATAATAAACAAATTATATTCTTGAGACTAAATAAATATGTTCGATACGTGAGTTTGAAATAATGGTTCTTAAATCATCCCTGACTCATGGAATAGTGTATTTAATTTAAAATGTTTTTATACCGTAAATTATCATATGTTATTATTCACTAAAAATTCATGTTTTTAGAAAAATTAAAAAAATCCACCCTAATCATTTTTTGACATGTAGAATTAAAAAATGAACTCCATTTTATGAAATAAGTTTCTAAATATTTGTCATTTAATTTTTAATTAAAATCATCATTTACTAAGAAGATATAGATTTTAAAAATATTAATGATTTTAAAACACCTTGAAAAGCTAATTAATGTATCATAAAATTATCTTAAAATCATAATAAATAAACCTATTAATTTATGAATATATTTATTTTATATAAATTTTATTTTTAAATATTAAATTACTCATAAAAGTGAAATAAAATATTTATGACTTTCAGAAATGAAAACACATAATTAATAATTTTAAAACATTTTTTACATAGACTATAATATAATTATATCATATAATCACTTATAAGATGGATATATTTTATTTATACGGTCATTGATGAGGAAACTATTCAATTTTATGGTTTATTATTTATAATGATTACAATTTTTTTCCAATGGTCCGGTTACATTTTATCGGTATAGGTTCCTTAACTTCTAGAAATTCCATTTATTTAATTTAGTCATCATTTATAAAATTTTATTTATGTTATTAAAGTAATTTTATGTGATTATACTATATGAAATAATTATAACAAATTAATTTCATTGATAAACATTTTGGGTCATTACATTCATCCCCTATTTTGAAATTTCATCCTCGAAATTTTGTTTCACAAAAACCATGGGGCACTTCTCCTTTATTACCTCTTATAGTTCCAAGGTTTCTTATTAATACTTAAGATTCCTCCATAAAACATTGGAAAGGGGGTTTTCTTATTCCGTATAACCTTATCTATCAAGTCTAGAATCTTTTCTCGGTACTCCTCATAGAATATATCATCTTCAAGTTGTGCCACCTTTGAGTTCAGTATATGTTGGGGATCTGGTATGTACTTATTAAGGAGTGATACATGGAACACATCATAAACTTGAGCCATATTTAGTGGAATTGAAAGTTGATTGGCCATGGTTTCTATGTGATCAATGATCTCAAAGGGTCCAATGTACCTTGGGATTATATTCCCTTTAATTTCATACTGCATGACTCTCTTCCATAGTGATATTCATATGAATAAATTATCTCTACCATTGAACATCATGTCCCTTTGATAGATGTTAGCATATAATTTTTTTACTATGAGAATTATTACTATGTTTTTAAATGGATTGATCAATATCTATCATCTATTTCACATGATTAGTTCTAAGAATCCTTCTTTCACCTACATCATCCCATTAGAATTGAGTTCTATATTGCTTTCCATACCGAGCATCACATGTAACCGTTTTAATACTTGAGTGGATGCTATTGTTCTATGAGAACATAACCAATCATAGATGGTGATCCCATCAAACTTTTAATTATAAGGATATTGCTGTTAGGATATCTTCGGGCATTTTAATATAATTTTTTGAACGACCGTCCAGTTGGGGTTGATAAGTTGTGATGAAATTTAATTCTGTACCAAAATCATGTTGATGAATCCTCAATAATTTAGATGTGATCCTTGGATCACAATCAGAGAGAATAGAGAGTGGAACTCCAGGAAGTCTCACCAATTCCTTAACATTTATCACTGAATTTTGTTCAAGTGAATGATCTTCCTAAATATTTAAAAAGTGGACAGTCTTGCGGAGTCAGTCCACCACAACCAATAGTGCATTGTTTCCCTTTGAAGCATTTGGGAGACAAGTGAAAATGTCCATAGAGACATTCTCTTATTTCCACATGGGTATAGCTAATGATGGAATCATCCCTTTGGACATTTTTTACTATTCCTTAACTTTCTAACTATTCAAGCAGCTTGAGATATACTTACCAATCTTCTTCGTTATGATTTCCAACCAAAAGTATTCTCAGAGATCGTTCTACATCTTAGTACTCTAGGAATGGATAGTGAATGTTATGATATGTGCACTATGAAAAATATCTATCTTTATCCAAGGTGATTAAGGATCATAGGGCCCCATTCTAAACTTAATCACACCATCATCATCAATAAGGAACTCTTGAGGCTTCCCTTCCTTTATTGCAATCACCTTCTTTTATAACCATATTTCATCCTTTTGTTGTCGCTTCATATTATCATGGATATATGGTTGGGAAATATTTTGGGAAAGGTAGGATTTATTCCCTTTCATTATGATTTCCAAATCCATCCATTTCATATCCCTGAAGATAGTGTCTTTCTCAATCAAAACAAGGATATAGTAGTAGGTTTTTCAACAAAGATCATCTGTTACCTTTTTCGCCATTCCAAGAAGATAGTGAATAGAGAAATTAATGTATTTGATTATATATAACCATAACCATTGATTCATGGTGATCATGTTTTTCGTGAATATATACATTAAGATCATATGATTTGTTTATACGTCACACTTCTCACTATAGATGTAGTGCTGCCAGATTTTCAAAGAAAAAAACATTGTCGTAAAATCTAAATCATGTGTCGTGTAGATATTCTCATGGTTCCTCAATTTACATGAGGTATAGTCTTTCACAATATCATTTTTCATGATTACGCAACTAGATCCCTTCTTCGAATCATCACTGTATATCACGAGACATTCTCCACATTTAGTTAATGTGAGTACAGGTGTATTGATCAGCCTCTTATTTAGCTCTTTAAATCATTCCTCACATTCTTCCAGCTAGAAATACTTAACCATGTTCCTTTCTAGATAAGTTATCAGGCTTCACAATCATGAAAAATGTATCAAAAATGTGTTCTGTACACCACTAATTCTAGAAAAATATATTTTTCCAGGACACTAGAGGTTCTGGTGAATTCATCAATTATAATTGTTTTTTAAGGGTCCATAAAAATTCCCTCATATATGATTACATGTCTCAATAATGTGACTTGCTACATCCCAAAGTTACACATGATGAACAAGGAATATAATTTCTCTTTCCTTAATGTCACCAACATAGTACATACACGTTCTTCATGTTAAAACTTACTATGGGAGTAGATAAGAATTTCATCAATAAACAAAAGCACATATTTTTTGAGGTAATGTATAAATACACCTTTCATCAAATCCATTAAGATTTTAAGGGAATTAGTAAGTCCATAGGGCATCACAAAAAACTCATAGTTCCCAGACCATGTATGTAAGTAATTTTTCTAAATATCTTTATTAACTACCTTTAGATGGTGATATCGAGAATGATGATCCATCATTGAGAAGTATTAATCTCTTTATAACTGATCAAACCGGTCATCATTCATCAAAAGATGATACTTTTTCATTATGGGTATTTTTTGAGTTCGTGATAATCAATACAAATATGCATTTATCCATCCTTATTATAGAAAAAGAGTATTGGATAACCCCAAGGTGATACACTAGGAAGTTTGAACCGTTTGTCCAAATTATCATGAAAGTACTTCTTTTACTTTTTTTGTTCAATAGTATTCATCTTATATAGACACTTTGATATAGGATTGTATTTTTGGAATGAGTTCTATTGAGAAATATACCATATTATTTGGGGGGAGTCCCAGTAACTCTTTGGAAAATATATCATTGTATTCCCTCATTATGTGAATTTTATCTAGGTTGACAATTTCCTTTGACTGGACCATTTTAGTGATCTATGCTTCTTCATAGGGAGACAACACCCACACCATTGAATAATTTTCCAATAGATATTCATGATCCAACATATATTTGTAGAGAATCAGAGTTTGGTTTCGATTATGAAAAGATATTTCCTTCCTATGAAAATTGATGTGTGCTCTTATAAAGCGATCAAATCCATCCCTTGTATAGCATTTAATTACACCATGGGAAGTATTATGATATTCATTGGAAGAATATTCCAACATTTTCCTATAGAAGATGAGTCCAACACTTGGGTTGGAAATATTTCAAGACATGGTGTTTTTACAGATATATCTACTTAAGGTTTTGGGAATCGATCTAATAGTTCTAGAAAACATAAAAGATATAAAGAAATTCATAGAACAATAATCAAATGATTCTTTTTCCATTATTGATGGAATAGGATGTGTACCTTCTACAACTTAATTTTCTTCTCCACTTATGTAGTAGTGATGGCATAAGACATCCCTTTTTGTTTTAGATTTTTTGGTTGATGATGCAGATTACCCTCAAGGACTTGAGGCTTAGTGTGTTATCTTGCATAATGAACTTTCTACCAATAATTATTGCATTAGACCAGGGGGTACTCCCCTTTACTACAACACAGTGTCCTTATTCCTAATTTATTTTTGAAATTTATTAACTTTTTTTCCTTTACTCAAACACATGAAGCATTTCCCAATCCCTTTAAGGTAGTTCGCATAATTCTTATACCAACATTTGTAACTTTTGGGTGTTTTAGTTTTCTTTTTTACTGTTGTCATGATATCCTCCATCTTGAAAATCCATCTTTCAACTTTTATTATCATTGTCATGGGGCCGTTCTTTGAACTCTATCTACACATTGATAGCATATTATGAAACTTCATAATAACTCCCAAAATTTAAATTTTCAATATCCAATTGATTTTTTTGCTTTAAAATAGTAAAGAATATATAAATTTTTATTTCATTATTGATAAAAACCCCCAAAGAGTACCTTTTAATCCTTGTGTAATTTCATTCTTAGGACAGGATAGATTCCTTGTCCTTTTTATTCAGCTCTATTATTTCTCAACCCATATTTGTATGAATAGTTTTGGGAAATACTTGTTAATAAAAATTATCTTAATTTCTTCCCACTATATATCTTCATTTCAATCCTTCGGCTTGGATTTCATAATCAAATCGCACCATTTTTTGCCTATATCTAGAAGATAAACAATGAGATTCAAATTCTACATCATAGAACAATGATGAACCTAAAAGATATTCTCCATCGAGTTGACCCACTATTCCAAAAATGGTGGTTTAAAAGGTGAACTAATTGTCGGTGGTCATTTACATATATAATAATTGATAGAAATATCCTCCATCTTATTTGTAGGAAGACGTTCCACATTATTCAGGTTATTTTTCATAACATTATACAATTGGGTAAGAATTTCAATGAAATTTTTAACACTACCTTCAAAATCATTAGGGATTCCATTCATAAAATCACTACATTATCCCTTGCATAGTCTGTTGTCTTGGTTTCTCTTAGTTCCCTCCATTTTCTAAAATATAAAAGTTTCGAACATAACATTAGTCAATAATTCAATAATAAGTAATTTATTAACTTGTGAAATTATGTCCTAAAGAATATCTTGTGGGATCTCAACATTTAGAAGTTTCTAAAATAAAGCTTATTGTGTGTTTATTTATGATTAGTTTCATACTAAAGGTATTCACTAAGGTTCTATAATTGTAATTCCTAAATTGACTAAGTTGAAATCTGATGCCAACTATAGAGACCCTGGTTTTTCATACATAAATATTACCTAATTTTAATAATAAAAACATAAAATAATTAACCAAAAATATTATAAACTATTTTGTATCTTCATAAAATTAGGAAAATACGTGAAATTTAAAAAATAAAAAAAATATTTAATTCCTTATTTTCTAGAATCTTATTGGGACTTTAATTCTCCTTAGTAAAAGTATTTACCTAATGATATTCATCAAAAGGGGGTTAGCTAAAATCCTAGTAAGAGGATAGATTATAACATGAAACAATATGACATGTGTGAAAATAATAATTGTCATCATAACATAGGAATAAGATCATAATACTGAGAGGAAGAATCAGATAATGGCATGGAATATGGAAATGCATAAAAATGAAACATCATGACATAGTGGTCAACTACCACACATAGTTGTGAAAAAATATAGAATCAAGTTCATTCTTATTTCACTTTTATACCATGATAAATCAAATTACCCAATGAATTGGAGAGCTGTATAATTCTAAGAACACCCATTACATCATAACATATACATTTATCAATTTAATTTCATGTTCACCTATCACATCACAACATTTACATTATCTTGCATGCCACTTAGAACATATAACACTCTTTGACATAAAATATAACATGTAAAGAAATGGGTTTCATTTCATAAATCATATATTCGTAATTGGGGCTCCCAAATGAAAGTGGGAATAAAAAATTTGATATAAGAATCATCAACCTTGAGTGAAGAAGAAACAATATCATTAAGTAAAATGAGCAATTTATTTTGAAGGAATATTTATTTAGGAAAACATTGTGGTTGTAATAAAAGCAAGTAGAAAACATGTATATACCATTGAAGATCCAAAGAGGTTGTACCAAAGTGATACGTGCTCTTAATTTTCTTCAAAATACCTAGGATAGAATGGGGTCAGGGATGAATTTCTAGGGTACTGTAGTAGCGGCTGACTGTAGTAGTAGTGACACTGTAGTGGTGGAGGCACTGTAGCGGTAACTGTACCGGTACAGTTCTGAAGTAGGTACGATAGCAGCCTAGGTAATGTAGCAGTATTGTTCACCGAAGGGCACATTGGTCCAAAATATTGGATTTCAAGCCTTGTATTCAGGACACTTGGCCATGGACCTTTAGGCTGTGTAATGGGTCTTCCTCCACCAAGTCAAAAGAGGACTTTTCTTTAATAATAAAATGAGAATTCGACCCCGACCTTTTAAAAAAAATATATCCAATAAAAGTTAATATATTTATGATGAAATGATATTTATGTAATATTAATACTGAAAATGGTGTGTAATGGGGAAACCAAAATAAGGAGAATTGGGATTGAGAATTACCCTAACCTTGTTTCAGAAAGCTTCCTTCACATTAATATCATATAAAATAACATTACATTCAAAAATTAATAAAATAAAGAATTTTATTTGTAACTTTTATTCATTGTGGTTTTATTATGATTATTTATGTCCTTTAGATGATTTATAGAGTTTAATTTAAACACTTTGAAGAATTTGTTTTCATGGTTTTCAAGATTGGTTAGGATGTGTACATGAATGTAATCTCATGTAAAATGTGGATAAATATCTAGAATTGTTGTTATATGTTATTAATGATATTATAAAAATATTAATGATCTTATGGATAATTTTTTTTATGGACTGAGGGTGAATAATTAGACAAATGTTAATGATTATCATTTTAGGTTAATTTTGGACGGTTTTCGATCATAAATAACATGTTTTGTCTTATAATTGAGTATTGTGTATATAATTTAGTCTCGTCACCTAAAAAGGGTTATATAATACACATTATGATCTATTTTAGACCATTTAATGGTTTTTTTACCAACTTATTAGACGTTAATGGAAATGGAATGTGCATCATCTGTGATGTTGATAAATTGACATATCACTTGCAATGATTTCATTCCTAAAATAAAAGAGAGAGAGGAGGTATTTAATGATATATATTTCACTAACATGATAAAATACCAGTATATAAAACATAATGTAGTTTTTATTCACTTTTTATATTAAAAATTTTAAGATAATAGAATAAAATAAATCGAATTAAAAATAATTTAAAATAAAAAGAAAGAGGGTTTTACCTCCTGGATTCATCCTCCTTCAGAATCTGCTACTAAAAAAGATTTTTGTCTATTTATGAGACCAATATCTCATGGACATGTGACATCATCGATTTTTTCCACACCAAATATTTTTATTCAACATGAACTATCATTTGAGAAGTATGGAACTCAACATGATTGAAGTAATTATTCATAATGTGGGCCAATTGAGCAAGTTCTGTTATGAACTTTTCACATCTCATTCCCATTAGGTTAGTAATATATTTAGTTAAATCATTAATTTTCTAATCACATTGGATGTTAGTATGGGTTCTGCTATTTCCATCCATTAACTAAAAAATTAAAATTAAAATTAGGGGCCTGATTACATATATAATTATCATATAAAACAGAAACTATGAACATTGAATGATTAAGTCATAAATGAAAATTGTATCCCGACTTATGATTCCCTATGTTTCGATCTATGTTATCCATGATGATAGAATTTTCCATATGGTTCATAATATATTTTTATATTACTGGTGCCCAAAATGTACTATACCGTCCTATTATGAAAAGTATAGAGACCTATGATATTTACACATATTATTAAATTTATGTGAGAAAAATTATTCATTAAATAAAATCCATGAGTCAACAAATATATTGTATTTGTAAGACTAGGTACATAATTTGAAATAATGAAACTAGAATAAAATATATTTTCATATTATCCACATTGAGATCCTAAATCACTTTTATCTCACATAACTACATAGGACCACATAGAGAATATATAGATAAATGGGGTAAGCTGGAAAGCCCATCATGGGAATAAATATTGAATGAATCCTATCACATGAGTCAGAAGGCATAACATGATAAAAATAAATGAATAGATCAAAAATAAACTTATAAAGTCATGTCATATAGAACATGGAATCATATAATCATGGAAATATAGGAAGGTGTTTGTAACATATATCATGACATTAATATGACTCAAGGATAACTTCCTAGATGTTATCTCATTGTGGATAATTCCCCATAATGGATTAGGATTACTTTCTAATCCCACACATAACATCTCATGATAAAAAAAAATTCTCAATTCATTGGAGAAAAATCCAAGTGAACCCATAATATAATGCACGTTAATATTTGTGCAAAATAATGAAATAAAATATAATGAATAAACATAAGGTTAACCTATAAAAAGAAATTTTCTTTGTAGTCATTTCCTAATGAAAAACTAAAAGACAAATCATAATACTATAGAAGAAATAATAGATTAAAAAATTATTTTAAAATAGTAAAATACTAATATTTCTTGAATAATAATGTCCAAATAAAGTAAAAAATAGGAAAAATAGTGTTTAGGTAACATTAGAAATGTTCCACTTTAGTACGGTTTTAGATAAAATAATATTTATTCTTTAATGGGGATTCAAGAATAATTATTTCCATAAAATCCAAAAGGAACTAATTTTTTAAAATATAAATTGACTTATTTTATAAATATTTTTTGTATTAAAATAGTCTATGTATTGAAATTTAAAATGAGAAAGAAATTGGAAAGTTCCCTTTAAACAACATTTCTTATCAAGAAGAAATGAGAAGGGAACCATTTAAAAAAATCATTTCCAAATAAAATAAACATTAATTGTGATAGATATATATATATATATAGTACATATATAAATAATATGGGAAAATTATATAAGACTAATTAACATATAAAAGGAGGAAAACAGAGATAAGGTGTTTCCCAATGGAAATATGGACGTTCAGATATATCCCTTTAATTATTTTTGAATGAGTTTTGTACATAAACTAAATGTCTAGGAAAATAAAATTATGTAACATAATTACAGAAATTAGAATAATTTATATATATATATATATTATTTTTTATTATTTTATTATGTTAATTAATGCACATTTCAATGAGATATATTGTGCAATTTTGTTGTTTTGGCAGTGTTTATTGCATGGTTACATAAACAACTCAGTTGGGAATAATTATGGAAGTAATTATCTATAAATAGGTCTCTATAATTGAACTAAAATGGTCTTCATAAACTTATAAAAATTGAAATGGTCCCATAAGTCGTTTTTTTACATGTGTAAAATTCATATAATAAAATGTTAATGATAAATGGTTAGTTTGTTTTAGTGAGTTTTCTTACAATATTAAACTATATTCATTTTGTTGAAAATTTTTCTATATATTTGTTAAAAAATATAAAATAATTTAATATTTTTATTAAAATATTTTTTTATCATAATAATATTTTTGTAACCTATGTTGAATGTGGTAAAGGAAAATGAAAACTCATTATCCACAGAGACAGTTAACTGCAATAGATTAAACAATGGATTCTTTTCATCGAATAAGAGGATACGAAAAACTAGATGAATAGAAGATATTTCAATAGTAATATAACATTAAATTTTGTAAATTACATTTTTATTATTATAGTTTCAATGGATTAATAAGTTGAAGACATGTTAAATGAGTAAAAGAAATAAAATAGAGGTTATTTGAGAATGTTTCCTCTTGAATATCACCTCCGTGAAGGACCCCTGAAGTAACACTAAATTTGTAATTTGGTGATGTTAGAAGAACATGGAAGTGGTTATGGTTTGGAGGAGTTTTTTTCTCAGTGTTTTAGAAAGCCTCAAGGATTATATGGTGTGAGGAGATGGGGTGGTGTGGGGTGGTATTTATAAGGGGATGAGAGGGCTGTTTTTATAATAATATTCAATACATTATTTTTTGGCTCTAGAATTTCAATACTATTGATTTTGGTGGCTATATAAATAATATTGTGCAATTTAGTTTGGAATAATTAGTTATTACATCATCCATGAGGTGAAATGCCAAGTATTATTCTTATAATATTAAATATCGTAAATTATTGTATTTCACTTTTCTCCAATAATTCAATTATTATAAAAAATATCAAAAAATTACCCAACCCATATTTAGAACTGTAGATTTAAAAAATATAATATTTTTTATAAAATTAATTTTAAAAATATCTTACATTTATTTTTTCAATAAAACCATCATTAATTCTAAAAACTCTGATTTTAATATTATAATCAATTTTTAGACCCTATTAAAAATTACTTATGATATCATTAAATTATTGGTAATTAAAATGGGGCATAATATTAATTTATGAATGAATTTTTTTTAAAATAAATTTTATTTTAAATCTTAATATTCTTATAAAATAAAAATTTATGTTATTACTTTTTTAAAAAATACTAACACTTAATTTATCATTTTTAAAAAATTTATTTTCATGTACTATGATATAAATATATCATATTTTCTTTTTATATGATACGTAAATATTATTTTAAATTTCCATAGGTGAGTTTACTATTTTAATGGTCATATTTCTATTCCTAAAATTCATAATATTATTACAATGGTCGGATTACAATTCTAATTTTAAAAATTTATAATGGTCTTATGTGTTCCTACATCCTTCAAATTCTTCTTGTTATGTTCATTTTCCAACACTTCTATTTTCAATAATGTTTATATACAATTTAATCATCAAAATGAATATTTTATTATTAACATTATGATTTATTTCTACATCGTGAATCTTTATTTTGGCCATTCATGTGGATCAAGAAGATCCAAATTATCCTCTTCTTATTCTCTTAGTTTCTATCTGTTATCCGTTTATAATATTTCGAGTTATTTTGGGTCTATTTTATAACTAATATCATCATTAATTTGTTATAATAGTGTTTCATTAATTTCTCTATGTGATTTCTTTGATTCATGATTATAATAAGGGAAATTTCTATCTCATCAGATATTAGGTAATTTTAAAACTTATCTTTTAGGTTTGCTCCTTATCCCCCTGTAAATCAGTGTTTTCCTTATCCGTGATAATTAATTTTCACTACTTTTACTAATCATAATTGTCAAAACATAATTTTAATTTATAATGTAATATAAATTATTCTATATAAAAATATGTAATCATTTTTTAAAATATAAATTCATATAATTCGTATAATATAATTTAAAATTATCCCCATAGACAAGCCAAAAAAGAAGGTTTAAAAGAGAAAATTATCATAAGTATGTATGTTTTTAATATAAAATTACATATTATTCTTATTGAAATGAATAAATTTGATTAATTTTAATATCATTGAAATAATTTTACCTTGAAAAAAACTAAAATTTAATTTACCCTTGTATATTATTTAAAATAACATTCAATTTTAATACGAATTATAATTTTTAACTATTTATTGAAAAAAAAATTAAATAAATAAAAACAATTAACACTAATATAATTATGATATTCTAATTTCAATGATTAATTTAACTTTTTAAAATATATTTTCTAAAATTTATAAAATTTTAATTTTAAATTATGTGTGTAAAGTGGGAGTACTCCATTTTTTAAGTTACACATTTTCGGAAAAAATTTATTTTTCTATTAAATGATTCTTATTTTATTTATAATCAATAAATTACTATAATTTTCATAATTTAGATAGCATTATTCATACCTTTAAATTTAACATCTATGTTATAGTGATATACTATATTATGGTTCATTTAGTATAGATTCTTCATATACGATCTTCTTTTGAGAAGATTAAATTTAAAGAAATATACTTCCTGGTTTGTTTAATATTGGTGTCAGATTTTTAATATTCTATCAAATACAATATTATTATTATAAAATAAAATTATCTTGTAAGAATTAATATGAGTAAGGTTCCAAATCACGTTATAATGATAACGATTTTTTGATACAACATTTTAAAGTTTGCTTGTGGAAGTTGGGAAAATATGTAATATTTTTTTATAGAAATTCTTCCCTTTGAAAAATGTTTTTTATTCTAATAAAATTTAATTTATGTGTTTCATGAACTACCAATTTGAGATATCATGTCAGGAATTTCCTTTTACTCATGTTATATAAAGTTTAACTACAATCCCTCCATTTCAAAAAGATTTGATTGTAATGTTTCTAAAGTTGCATGGGTTCCATTGGTCTTAATTCTGATTATTTGTGACATTAAACATTTTATGGACCATGATTACTTTAGATGGTTTATTTACTACTAATATATTCATTTATTATCATAATCCATTTATTTAATGGGAGTTATTATCCAAATAGTGTCTCTTTATTCATACATCTATCTAATTGATTATATCTGATGTGAGGGTTTTTGGTAAATCAATTATCATTCATTGATTTATGATCTTTAATTTAACATATTTCATAAATGTTGGTTGTATTATTTCCTTTTATTATATTATGTGATTTTATCTCTATTTTTTCTAGATATGTAAATTCTTACAATATGAACCCTTTTATGAATATCCCTCACTTCATGGGTTATGATCTTCTTAAACTATCCACATTCATTCTATTGATGGATTATAATATTTTTATGTATCTTGATGTTACTATTTTAAGGTCTTATTAAAACCTTATTTTAAACTTACGTTCATTAGGGTTTTATGGGGATATTTTGGGTGAAAACAAGGATAATTTTGAAACTTCCCCAATTGTGCATAGTTTGTGCCTTTTTTCCCAAAATGTGATCCTTGCAAAAGCCAATTAGGCATCCCAAGGTTGTGGGGTTTTACATAGCTGTTGGACAGTTTGAGAAACCATGAAATCATTTAGGAAAAATAATTCAACCCATTAAAAATGGCACATTTCTAGGGTGCATAGTATGTCTATATTTTGCAGATCTTCCTAGTTACCCATGCATACTGGTTTGATTAATCAGTATTTTATTTTTAAAACATATGTACCCCTATTTTTATATCCCTGAAAAATTGGTACACCACAAAAACGTTTTCATATTCTTTGGAGGCTCCAAAGAGTAGTTCTTGGCCTCTTGAAACCCTTCCATAAGAGGATAAAATATTGGAGAATAATGTTCAATCCTCTTCTGGTTAGTTTCCTCTTTTTGTGCTCTTTCTCCTACTCTATCTCCTATCCTACCTAGGGTATTGTGGATCACTATATTGTGAAAAGATATATTAACCAATAATTTTTATCTTAAACATAGGATTAATTATTGTGTCGTATTTTTTATCATTCTTTGTTGATGAATCGTTCTTAGGGCTTTGTGATTTGACATCTGTCAATGTCGAGGTTGGTTATTATATTTTTTTCCCAATTTAATTGACCCAAAATTTCTTGATTTAATTTCAATTGTTTGATTAGAATATAATTTCTTTGAATTTCCTCCAATTGTTTTATTAAGTACCTTAATACATTGAATTTTGAATTTTTATTACCGATTTGTCTTTTGGTTTGAAATTGGGAATCCCCCCCCCCCACCTTAATACCATTGAATTGGAGTCTGTTTGTAAAATTGGTAGAATATGGTTGAATTTGAATTATTGAATTTAAATTTGTGAAATTTAATGAAATTTCTAGAAATTTTAATTTTTTAATTTAAATAGTGAAAGTTAATTATGAAATTGAATTGGGAATTGATTTCAAATTCTTATTTTTGAATAATATAATTAAATGGTGTTGATATAGATCAATGGGTATTATCTTGGAAAAATTAATTTTTTGGATTAACAATCAATTTTTTGGTTTTTAAATATAAAATGGAATATTTGAAATGGATAATGTGATGAATTTTATTTTATGAATTCGTAAAAGTATATTTCCCATTGTTGAATTTTTAGTAGAGCACATATAAGACTTCAATATTTAGTGAGTTCTTTGGTATGATTTGAAATATTATAAAACATAAATTCAGCATGTCACATCCCTAATGCATTGGTGATGATGTCATCATGAGTAGTGTCAAAGGGGGTATATTTACCATTGAGTGTGTGTATTCCTATATGTAGGAACTATCAGACCTTTTTTGAATATAACCATGTTGCTTGTCTGTTTTATTTGAAATGTATATATGACATTTTTCAATACAATTTTACATTCCTTTTTAATATATATAAACTTTTTTATATAAACTTTTTGGTTGGAGTGGATACTCAAGAGGGGGGGGGGGGGGGTGAATTGAGTTTCAATTAAAATTTCTGTTTTAAAATCATTTACCAAGTTCCCCCAATTTAAAATACTAATTGAATTGTAGTGAATTTGAATTAAATAAAACCATCAATTAGGTTCTCAAGGGATTGATTAATTCCCAGTTAATATAATCAGAAGATCAGATTTTCTTTTGAAACTAACCTAATGATTTATAAATAATGAAAACACTTGATAATTCAATTTTTAGAGTAACTTTGAACAACAGTTTAAGTATTAAAGCACTTGGCAGTGGAATAAAAGGTTTTAGATAAAACTAAATAAAGAATAGCAGATATGACCAAGAGGTTTAGTCTCAAGGAGAGACTTAGTCCTCTAAACAATTTAAAAAAATTGGATCCACACCCTGGATCGGGGTTCACAACAGTTTACAACTGTCTAGGTCAATGACCTCTACCACAGTTTTATGTGGGAAACAAAACAACAGCAAATCCAGCTATCCAGGTCACACACGAGCACTACCACTATCCACAGTGGGAAATAAAAGATGTAAAGAGTTGGATGAGGATTTACAGATCCTCCAGTTAAAGTACAGGAGATAGTGTGTGTGTAAAATACAGTAGATGACACACACTACTCAAAATGTATATAATAAATCATTGAGCAAGATATAGAGTTTAGAATGGCTCTAGTGATTGCAGTGTAGCTATGGACTTCTACCAATTCGATCAGAAATGGTTCTGAGTCCTCTTATGGTTTTTGTCTGAAAAACAGAGTGTCGTTTTCTTAACATCTAGGTTTAGAGATAGTGAAACTGTAGTCGATGATGTTCTTGTTTTTATGATCTCTTTTTCGTTCTTTTCTCCTTACAGGTATGCAGGAATGTATGTTTGTATACTGGTGTGTCCAGTCGTCTCTTTTCATGCACACGTTTCAGCACCTTCTTATTTTTGTCACGCTCTTATTTTTTTTCTAACCTCCTCTTTCAGCAGCAGGAGCATCTCTTATTTAAAGCACGAGCTCCAGCAACATAAATGATTTCCTTTTTGCAGGTATGAGGTACGATTCCCTGACATAAAACAACAATCATTAAATAAATGTCAGCGTATTAAAATATACCTGATATGACCGTTGGTTAGAATAAATAATGATAAATAAATTAAAGCAGCGTCGGGTTCCGTTTGTGGAACGGTAGCTTTAGATATCGGTAGCCTTGTGTATCGGTAGGTCTGAGTATCAGTAGATTCTTGTGTAATGGTAGCCCTTTGTGTAACGGTAGCCTTTCCATCACTAACCCTTCTATCTGTAGACTTCATTTCAGTCGGTAGACATTGGTAGCGGTAAGCTTTATTGCATCGGTAACGGTAGGCTTGATGTATCGGTGACCTTTTATAACGGTAGAAATGTTATAATGGTGACCTTCATGTATCGGTAGGCTTGTTGTAACGGTGACCTTCACGTATCGGTATTCTTGATGTAACGGTGACCTTCACGTATCAGTAGAGTTGATGTAACGGTGACCTTCACATATCGGTAACCTTCACGTATCGGTAGGCTTGTTCTGTAACGGTGACCACTTGCATGTTTAAGCATTATATTGGCAGAATGGGTTATGTTAGAAAATGTATCCTTCTAGTAACCGAATTCTCTGAAGATCATGTAAATATTATAATATATGAATATGTGCATGGTGTACAAAAATACTGAAATAAGTAATTAACCATTAATCAATATAGGGATTATCAAACTGTACTTGAACATAATTGAGATTATAAAAATATAATTGATCATAGTTAAAATATGATTGAGCATAGTTGGGATTATCAAAATATAAGTTCAACTAATTTTCCCAGAGGGCTCAACAATATCCCCCTTTTTGATAATCACAACATATGCCAATGTATTGAGAAAATTAAACTAATATCATAGGGAAAGAAATTTCCTAAGAAAAACTGTAAAACAAAGTTCTCATTTTTCTCCCCCTTTCAATTTCACTCCCAATTCTTATTTGTTTCATTTTCTCCCCCTTTGTGATTAACAAAAAGAAGGGTAGAATCAGAGAAATGTAGAGAAAAAAAAGAGAACAGATTGCAAGGAAACATAAACACAGTAAAGTGGAGAATGTAAGAGTAAATATCCATTAATTTACACAAGGTACAAACTGAGAAAGCTTAGATGACAAAAATTACAGTTGAATCCTATAAAAAACATCCAAAAACACTCAATAATCCTATTGAACAGGTGTCTTTCCCTTAGAATCAAAAAAGTGTGTAGGTTCAGATTGAGTAGATGACTTAGGAATAACTGAAAGAACAACTGCAGGGTCAGCCACTGAAACTGTTCCGGATCTGAAATCTATGCTCTTATGTGGGATCATAGGTGTCAAGCTTTGAATAGCCTGAACTGGAGTCAACTGAGGTGTACTCCTAGAGGCAGAGGCAGGAAGAGAAGGAGGTAAAATCACAGGTCTAGCATCCACATGCAAGAATGGTATCAATAGGTTCCTGAAATCCATAATAATACTCCCTCCTCTCTCCATTGCAGATACAAAATCACCTCGATTTTTAATGAATTTATCCAAGGAAAGAGTAAGCTCCGTGAGCATACTAACATGTTCTCTGAAAGCCTGAGTCACTGGAGGCAACTTCATATTTTCCAGCAAGATATTGAAATGGATGGTCATTTGATGCTTGGTATAGACCTTCACAAAATAAGCATCCACTATATTTTTAATTGCCTCTTGAGAAGCAGTAGCTGCCCGTAGGTGATCACGAACAAAAATACTAACTTCCCTAGTGGTAGAAAGGATCTGAGTATTCGAGGATCCACTAGTACTGGCCTTACCCAACTCTTCCTGGATAACAGTTCTGAACTGGTCAAGTTTCACAGTGGAGCTGGATGAGGGAAGGGGTTTAACTGAGAAAGCTACTGTCTCCTTGAAAGATTGTGTCAGATTACTAACCACCTTCTGAACAAGTTCATCTTGACTGTTCAAGTGTTCTTTGACTGATTTCTTAAAAGCCTCAAACATGTCCAAAAAATGTTTGACGACCTCTTTGATATATCTGATATTGGTGTACACCTGGGTTTGAGAGCTGTTCATGGCAGTCAATGAAGCAATCGATTGTCTGAGAGCAACCACATCTCCTGTCCAAATGTCAATTTGAGTATGGAACACCTTATCTTCATCCATCATTCCTTTCACTGGACTAGCAATATCACATCCTGGAGATAGCTTCAGGGATTGCTATACACATCTAATTTCATAAACCAGGCTTTTCTTCAGATCTTCCACTGATTCTACCAGTGTCTCTTTCATTTCAGCCATTAAGGACTCAAGGTCCTCCTTGGTTGCCACATTTTTAGCCACAGCAGGTAGGATAACCGATTCTCTTTGGGGCTGGTCTTCCTCATCAGAATCTTCATAATTATGTCCAAGAACCATATATCCTGGATCTGATGTCCAACCTTCAATTTCATTCAAAACAGATACTGAACCAAGATACTCCCCCTCACATAGAACATTCTCCTAAGGAATCTTCTCCAACTGTTCTACTTGATGTAATTCTATAATTTCCACTAAAACTATATAAGATCCAATTTCCATTTTCTCTGATGGATCAAGGACTCTCTCATCAAGAGATGCTACTTCTGCTTCCTGATCAGGCACTATATTGACTGTACTATCTATCGGAGGGCTCAAACTGAGCTCTTCTTCTTTATTTTCCTCATCAACTGCTTCACCAGCAGCCTCCTTTTATCCACAAATAACAAGATTGGATCCAGTTGCCTCATCCTCTTTAGAGGTGTCCTTAACAACATACTGACATTCTTCTTCTTCTTCTTCCTCAGTCTCAGTATCATTGTCCTTCAAAATAGTTTCTCTCCTTGGTAGTTCTTTTGGAGGGCTAGCTGCTCCATTGGAAATGTTTTGAGGCATAGGACTAGGAGGTAAATCAGGGTCTCCTCCTTCCTCAACTGATGTTTCCTATTCCTCAGCTTTAGCTACATTATCACTGTAGACTGGTTATGGCTCATCCGGTCCAAGACCTGGATCCCTCACATCCTTTGGTCTAGACGGATGATCCATAGGAGTATACTTATCATAGATTTTTCCATCATCATTAACCCATGATTTCTTCCAAGGGTTCTAGCTGACTTTCATAAACTTACAAACAGTCTTGGTGAGGAAAAAGTGATCCTTGACTACAACAGTTTCATCTTGAGGTCCATCTACCTTCTTTGCCTTCAACATAATAGAAATCCTTTTAGAGACGAAAAGTGCATTGGACTTAGACTTCGGTCTAGTCATCACCTCAATCTGAATCATTAGGAGTCTGCATAAATTCCCATTTACTCCATGCTTTAACAGATACAACAAATAAATATCCTGAAATCTGAGGGTAGCAAAATCTATTCTCCCAGGACTAATCACATGCTGAATGAACTTGAATATTAGTTTATCCTCCCCTGCCATCTCTGCAGCAATGACCTTTCTAAGATTTCCATATCCTATTAATTCTAACAAGGCATCCTCATATTCTAGAAAGTCACTAGCAGTATGTATGGATTTTGAATAAAATCTATAGTCACCACTATGAGGAACCTTAAGGTTCTCATCCCATTCAACTGATGAAAATGAAAACTTTTGACAATTCACGAAGGAAATTATCCTATTCTCCTCCTCTGATGTCTCATAATAGACAAACTCATAAAAATCTTTTACCGGTGTTAGATGATATGGTCCATTATTGTTCATGAAGAATTAGAGCCATCCTTGTTCTTGTAAAACCATCATATTCAAGGACTTTCTTTCCAGCATCCATTCCTCACATAATTCCTTTTCCACTACAATTTCTCGCTTCAATAAGGTGGATTCACAAGATTCCTTTGAATAGCATCTCTACTGCTTCCACTGGCACCAGAATTGGTTACATTCTGCTTCTTAGATTGCGGTTCATCACTCCCTTCATCCACTGAGGGTCGCTTAACATGGGCCATTTTAGATTCTGAGGCTTAGGGTTTTGCAAGCTTGAGAGGTTTAGGTAGGAGGGATTCGAATAGACCGGTTTTTGGTGATTTATTGATGTCTATAGAGGGGTTTAATATCATTTAGGATTCAAATATAAAATAAATCTTATATTAGAAAGAAATTCAAAGTCTCAGCCTTAATACGAAAACTTAAAACAGTACGAGAGATGTACTGGTGAGGTATCCTTAAATGGTGAGGTCCATCCTAATGGTGAGGTTCATTCTAACAGTGAGGTTCATCCTAATGGTGAGGTTCATCCTAATGGTGAGGTTCATCCTAATGGTGAGGTTTATCTAACGGTGAGGTATCTCCTAACAGTGATGTTTCTCCTAATAGTGAGGTTTCTACAATTGTGATGTTTATCTAATGGTGAGGTATCTCTTAATGGTGAGGTTTCTCCTAACGGTGAGGTTTCTACAATGGAGAGGTTTATCTAACGATGAGGCTTATCTAATGGTTAGGTATCTCTTTGTAGTGAGGTTTCTCCTAATGGTGAGGTTTATCTAAAGGTGAGGTTTACCTAACAGTGAGGTTTATCTAAATGGTTTAAGAGTAAGTTATCATTCCTAATTTGTGTCTAATGAAACATAATATTTGTGAATTTAATGGCTTAGTGAAAATATCAGCTAATTGTAGTTCAGTGCCTATAAATTCATGATTTATATCACCTCTTTGATAATGATCTCTTAGAAAGTGGTGTCTAACATCAATGTGTTTTGTTCTAGAGTGAGACACAAGGTTCTTTGAGATGTTGATCGCACTAGTGTTGTCATAGTTAATTGAAACATGTTTAAAGACAAATCCATAGTCCAATAAATTGTGTTTCATCCACAGAATTTGTGCACAGCAACTACCAGCATCTATATACTCTGATTCAGTAGTAGATAATGCAACTGAGTTCTATTTCTTACTACACCATGATACTAGGGACTTTCCAAGTAAATGACATGTTCCAGATGTGCTCTTTCTATCTATCTTGTATCCAGCAAAGTCAGCATCTGAATAACTTATTAAATCAAATGATTTTTCTTTTGGGTAAAATAGTCCCAAATTGGCAGTGTATTTAAGATATTTGAAAATACTTTTAACAGCAAGTAAGTGTGACTCTTTAGGGTTAGCTTGAAATCTAGCACACATACATACACTAAACATAATATCAGCTCGACTTGCAGTAAGATAATGTAAACTCCCAATCATACCTCTATATTTAGTTTGATCTACTAGTTTACTAGTTTCATCAATATCCAATTTACAGGTGGTACTCATAGGTGTATCACTTCCTTTAATACTATCCAAACCAAAACGTTTCAATAAATCCTTAGTATATTTACTCTGATTCAAAATAATACCATCTTTAGTTTGAATGATTTGAAATCCAAGAAAGTAGTTAAGCTCTCCCATTAAGCTCATTTCAAACTCATTTTGCATAACCTTTGAAAAATCAATACATAAAGAATTTATCGAAGATCCAAAAATAATACCATCGACATAGATTTTTACTATTAAAACATCTTTGGAAATTATTTTTATAAAAACAGTGGGATCAGCAATTCCTTTTGTAAATCCTTTTGAAATAATAAAATTTGTAAGTCTTTCATACCAAGCTCTTGGAGCTTGTTTTAAACCATATAAAGCTTTAGAAAATTTAAAAACATGATTTTGAAAGTGAGGATTTGAAAAACCAGGTGGTTGTTCTACAAAAACATCTTCAACAACAAAACCATTTTGAAAAGAACTTTTCACGTCCATTTGATATAACGTGAAATTCAGATGTGATGCAAAGGCAAGTAATATCCTAATTGCCTCTAATATAGCTACAGGTGAAAAGGTTTCCTCATAGTCAATTCTTTCTTCTTGATTGTAACCTTATGCAACAAGTCTTTGTTTCTAATGATATTTACAGATTCATCAACTTTGTTTCTAAAGACCCCCTTTGTGCCTATGGTCAAAGTGTCTTTAGGCCATTCTACTAATTCCCAGACTTTATTTCATTCAAATTGATTTAGTTCTTCTTGCATATCTAGTACCCAAAATTCATCATTAATAGCATCATTGATATTTTTAGGTTCTAACTATGAATGAAAAGCTCAATGTTCAACCTGATTTCTTAGAGAAGATCTTGTTTATGATCCTCTATCTAGATTACCTACAACAACATCTAAGGGATGGTTCTTCAGAATCCTAGTTGGTCTCAAAAAGGTAGGGTTAGAGATTTCTGGTTCATCAACAGGTTGGGAGTCAACAGAAGTTGGTTCTAGAAAATTTCCAGAACTGGATGTTTTAACTATAGGTCCACTGTCTTTATCATCAAGGATCAGAACAGTGATATCATCTTCACGATTTTTAAGAGAGATCATAGGTTCATGCGGATCAGTTTCGTCAAATTTCATGTGAACAGATTCCTCCACACATTTGGTTATCTTATTGAAAACTCTATAGGCTTTACTAGAAATAGTTTAACCTAGGAAAATTCTTTCATCACTCTTGGATGCAAACTTATCAAGATTATCATTATTATTATGAATAAAGACTTTGCAACCAACAACTCTGAAGTAGTTAAACTTAGGTTTCCTATGGTTCCACAACTCATAAAGGGTCTTATTAAGAATAGGTCTGATCGAGACTCTATTGATAATATAACATGTTGTATTGACAGCTTCAGCCCAAAAATAAACAGGTAGGTCATACTCATTGAGCATGGTTCTGGAAATTTCCTGATGGTTTCTATTCCTCCTTTCTACTACACCATTTTTTTGAGGTGTCCTTGGGGTAGATAAATTGTAACTATAGCCATTGTGTGAGCAGTAGGATTCAAACTCATGATTTCCAAACTCAAGACCATGATCACTTCTCAATGTTTTAATCTTAAGTCCACTAAGGTTCTCTACAGACATGAAATATTTAACAAAGTAAGAACAAGATTCACTTTTGTGAGGTAGAAAATATACCCAAGTATACCTAGAATAGTCATCTACTGGATCATAGACATAGTGCTTCCAATTTAAACTAGAAACTCTAGAAGGTCCAAAAAAATCCATGTGAACCAACTCAAGAGGTTGGTAATTTGACAGTTCTTTCTTTGATTTGAAAGAAACTTTATGTTGCTTGCCCTTTTGACAGGGATTACAAACATTATCTGTTGGGAATTCATGTTTTGGTAGGCCTCTAACTAAATTCTTCGTAGTAATTTTTCTAAGTGAATGTACATTACAGTTTCCTAATCTTCTGTGCCAAAGCCATGAATCTTTATGAAAACCATTTAAACAAGTAATATTTTTCATAGCTAAAGAATTTAAATCAACAACATAAACATTTTAATTTCACAAGGCATAAAATACTAAAGAATTTTTAGAAAAAACATTACAAGAATCATTTTAAAATTTAACATTGAAACCATCATCACATAACTGAGAAATACTAAGTAAATTATATTTAAGTCCATCAAAAAATAGAATGTTAGAAATTAATACTGAGTCAGTGTTACCAATCTGGCCTAAGCCAATGATTTTCCCTTTAGAATTATCACCAAAAGTGAAAAAACCTCCATCAACACTGACTAAGCTTTTAACGCATGAGAAGTCTCCTGACATATGTCTTGAACATCCACATTCCAAGTACCAGGTATTTCTACAGGATCTCTTTAAGAAGGTTCCCTACAAAACAGATTTAGACAGGAAATTATTTTGGTACCCAGATTTTCTTGGGTCCAGACAGGTTATCCAATAAAACATTTCGTACCCAAAGATTTCTTATGGGTCTCATAAAATTTGTTAAATCAACATATTTTGAAAGATAAACTTTATTAGATCCATAACTATGAATATGACTGTTGAAGCATATAAATTTCCATAACTAGAAATAGCAGTATTCTGTCCAGATTTAGGAATAAATCTATTTTTGGTTATTTTTCTTTCTCCAGGTTAGTATCCAATGCCAGTAGTATATCTAGTTGCAATCTTTCTTACCTTGCATTTTAGTAAGATTATCTTTGCCATTAGTGAATTTTTCTAAATCCATCCTAAGTTTCTCATTTGACAATTTCAGTTCAGTGTTTTCTTTAAGTAACCGAGCATTCTTTTCCATTTCTATGTCAAGATCAGTTTTATGTTTAACAGTTAAAGCATACTGTTTCTTTAAACCTTTGTATTTGTCGTTCAGCTCATTACAGGTTTCTTCCAACATATCACAGTATTCAAATGATTCATATTTTGACATATTTTCAGAATCATAATCTTCTCCAGAATAATACAAATTTAAAGAAAGAGTTTCAGATGTTACCTTAGAGGTGTTTATCATAAAAAACATGTTTTCCTTATTTCTGATTTCAGTTTCAGAAGCTTCAGATTAACTGAAGCTATCCTAAGAAGCACTCCAAGTAGCCTTCATGGCTTTCTTATACATATTATCCTTATTCTATTACTTCTTTTTTTATTTCCATTATGGACAATCTGCTTTTATATGTCCTTTTCTCTTGTACTCATAGAAGACAACTTCATCAGATTTTTCAGATTTCTTCCACTCCTTTTTCCAGTTTCCCTTGTTGTCATACTTACCTTTTTAATTTGATTTTCTAAAAAACTTCTTTTTCCTATAAAACTTCTTAAATCTTCTGGATATGTGAGCCATTTCTGCATCACTATCAGATGCACTTTCACTTTCATCATAGCTTGAGATATCACTTATAGCTTGAAGTTTCCCCTTATCCTTATTCTTTGAAGTAAATGTCTTAAAGGAAACTGACTTCCTTTTTGGTTCATAATCTTCTTCTTTGTTTGCCTTAAGCTCTTCTTCATAGATCACCAGTTTACCAATAAGTTCCTTAACTGGAAGTTCACCAATATCAAAAGATTATCTGATTGAAATAGAAGTGCCTCTCCATCTTTTAGGTAGGCATCTCAAAATTCTCATGATATGCTCCATTTATTGAACATCCTTTCCTAGTGAGATCATTGTGTTGACAATTTCATTAAACCTGAGATACATATCAAAAATGGGTTCATCAGGCTTCATCATAAAATTATCAAATAATAATAGTATAGGTGTTCAATCTCATTTCCTTAATGTTAGTTTTTTCATTATTAAAAACACATAAGGTATCCCAAATTTCATGTGCGGTCTTACAAGAAGATATTCTATTAAATTCCTCATGTCCTAAAGAAAAATAAAGAGCATTCAAAGCTTTGCAATTATTATTATAGGATGTCTTAGTAGCTCCATTCCAAGTAGATCTACCAGTAGTAGGAATTTTATATTCTGATTCTATGGCAGTCCAAATATCAAAACCCATGCTTTCTAAATTAATTTTCATCTTAATCTTCCACTGAGCATAGTTGTTTCCATTGAAAAATGGTGGTCTATTAGTAGCAACACCTTCAAGCCTTTTATCCATGATAACCAGGTAAAAATAAAAATTTTAAAGAGATAAAAATTTAGAAATAACAGAAATTTGAAGAACTTTAAAATACAACTAAAATCATAGTTGAAAAACAGAGTACTTCAGAAAATATTTTAAACTCCTCTGATACCAAATGTTAGTCAGATTGGATACTCAAGAGGGGGGGTTGTGAATTGAGTTCCAATTAATATTCCTGTTTTAAAATAAATTACCAAATTCCCCCAATTTAAAAAACTAATTGAATTGTTGTGAATATGAATTAAAGAAAACATTCAACTAGGTTCTCTAAGGATTGATTAATTCCCAGTTAATCTAATCAGAAGACCAGATTAGCTTTTTAAACTAACCTAATGATTTAAAAATAATGCAATCACTTTCTATTCAATTATCAGAGTAACTTAGAAAAACAGTTTAAGTTTTAAAGAACTTGGTAGTGTAATAAAAGGTTTTAGATAAAACTAAATAAAGCACAATAGATATAACCAATAGGTTTAGTCTCAAGTAGAGACATAGTCCTCACAAAAATTTATAAAAATTGGATCCACACCCTGGATCGGGGTTCACAACAGTTTACAACTTCCCAGGTCAATGAACTCTACCACAGTTCTACGTGGGAAACAAAACAACCGAAAATATAGCTGTCCAGGTCACACATGACCTCTACCACAATCCATTGTGGGAAATAAAAGATATAAAGAGTTGGATGAGGATTTACAGATACTCCAGTTAAAGTACAAGAGACAGTGTGTGTGTGTAAAATATAGTAGATGACACACACTGCTCAAAATGTAAATAATAAATCACTAAGCAAGATATAGAGATTAGAATGGATCTAGTTATTGCAGTGTAGCTCTGGACTTCTTCCAATTTGATCAGAAATGGTTTTGAGTCCTCTTCTGGTTTTTGTCTGAAAAACAGAGTGTCGTTTTCTTAACATCCAGGTTCAGAGACAGTGAAACTGTAGTCGATGAATTTCATGTGTGGATGTTCTCTTTTTTGTTCTTTTCTCTTCACAGGTATGTAGGAATGTATATATGTATACTGGTGTTTCCAGTCGTCTCTTTTCATGCACACGTTTCAGCACCTTCTTATTTTTTTCACGCTCTTATTTTTTTCCAACCTCCTCTTTCAGCGGTAGGAGCATCTCTTATTTAAAGCACGAGCTCTGGCAACAAAAATGATTTCCTTTTTGCAGGTATGAGGTACAGTTCCCTGACATCCAACAATACACATTAAATAAATTTCAGTGTATTAAAATATACCTGATATGACAGTTGGTTAGATTAAATAAAGATAAAGAAATTAAAGCAGCATCGGGTTCTGTCTCTGGAACGGTAGCTTTGGATATCGGTAGCCTTGTGTATCGGTAGTTCTGAGTATCAGTAGCTTCTTGTGTAATGGTAGCCCTTTGTGTAATGGTATTCTTTCCATCGGTAACCCTTCTATCGGTAGACTTCATGTCAGTCGGTAGACTTTGGTAGCGGTAAGCTTTATTGCATCGGTAGAGGTAGGCTTGATGTACTTGTGATCTTCCATGTAACGGTAGCCTTCATGTACCGGTAGGCATGATGTATTGGTGACCTTGTATAACGGTAGACTTGTTATAACGGTGACCTTCACTTATCGGTAGGCTTGTTGTAATGGTGATCGTCCCGTATTGGTAGACTTGTAGTAACGGTGACCTTCACGTATTAGTAGACTTGATGTAACGGTGACCTTCACGTATCAGTAACATTCACGTATCAGTAGGCTTGTTCTGTAATGGTGACCAGTTTCTTGTTTAAGCATTCTATTGGCATAATGGGTTAAGTTAGAAAATATATCCTTCCAGTAACCTAATTCTCTGAAGATCATGTAAATATTATAATATATGAATATGTGCATGTTGTACAAAAATACTGAAATAAGTAATTAACCATTAATAAATATAGGGATTATCAAACTATACTTGAACATAATTGAGATTATCAAAATATAATTGAGCATAGTAAAAATATTATTGAGCATAGTTGGGATTATCAAAATATAAGTTCAACTAATTTTCCCAGAGGGCTCAACAAAAATGATTAATTCGGAAAATTCTTTTGAAATATTTTATCATTAGAAATGTGAATCATTTATTTAAAATATTTCTATCATTCTAAATATTAGGAATTATTTGATAAAATATGATCTTGAAATGAAAAATCTCTTAATTTAATGATCCAAACTCATCAACTAGTTAATTAAATTCTAAAATCTATTATTGAGTCCTTGTTGAGACCCTAGTATACTTTTAGTTCACACCCTATATGTAACTTTAGGTGGTTGTAGATTATCTCCTTCTAGGTTCAAGTTGGAGTAATGAAGTAATTATAGGTGGTTCTTGATATTGATCCATAGACTTGGAGAGTTAAATCCATTAGTATGTGGATTATTTATCTTTTTAGGGTATTTTTTGTTGTATGTTGGGTTTTCTATGACTAATTTTCTTCCATTACACTTCTACCTTTGGATTGTTTCTTGTATGAAATCTAAATTTTTTATCCTATTTCTACTGTGTTTGTGGAAAACTTATTCAGGCTTTCATTTTATATTATGAAATGTGCTAGTCACCAAGCCCTAGGGATCAAGAACACTCCTTAGCCTATTTCATGATAAGATTGGTTATATGGTTACCAGGGTACCCATGATAGGTCCTGCATATGTGGTACTAAAGGGAGGTTGAGATTCTTTACTTGAAGTCAGTAGGAATTTGTGTAATCTTTTCATGACTTAAGAGGTTGTTTTGATTTAGTTCCTAACCTCTATCATCATAATAAACCTTAATCCACCAGGGGTGGTTAGGGAAATACATCTTGAGTATTACTTTTAGTCTTTTCCCTACATTTGATTTGTTTATATTGAAATCCAAATATTCATGGTCTATGGGTTGTGAATAATTTCTCTTGTTTCTCTGTTTGGTTGTTAATTTGATGTCTTCTTTTTTGTTTCCTGATGTTGGGTAGCATCATTCCCTGGAGAAGACGTAGGGATATGAACCACCACCCCCTCCCACTCATGATCTAGTTGTATAACCTTGAATGGATGATATCTAGAAACATTCTAAACAATTTATTCAACAGAATCCTTCAACATTTAAAGGCTCTAATGATCTGTAATATAATGATGAGTGTTTTAGAAGGATTGAGCATTGTTTTTTATTTTTTGGTGACACCTGAAGAAATCAAGGTTATGTGTGTCACATTTATGCTTAATGCACCGAGCAGGTGATTCTGGGACAACATGTTGATGGAAAAGATGAAAGAGGGTTTAGAGGGGAAAGACATCAAATTTATTTTAACCGATTAGTTCTATCCAAAGTGGATATTGTCGTCTAAGCACACAAATGTTTTCAAAATATTGTAGGATGATATGATTAGGACATAATATGAAAACCATTGTTAGAAGGTCATGCAGTTCTCAGCAGATATATTATCTAATTCTAAAATTAAGGCTTAAAGGATTGAGTTTGGACTAAAATATGATATTCATTCTCATGTTTTATTTTTGATGCTTTCTTCTTATTCTAATGTGTGGGATAGAGCATTAAGGGTCAAAATAGACCTGTCTAGAAATTAAGGGTTGATAAGAGTTTCCTCTTCTGCAAGTGTCATTGTTTTTTTACTCAAAAAGAAAATGGATGCTTGATGATTCTCATGGTGGATCGAGACAAAATAGTTTTTACAAAACACCTACAGTCCCTAGAACATGACCATCAATTTTCTACCAGTGTAAAAAGCTGAGTAATTATAAGATGGGTTTCATTGAGGCACCCAAGATATGTGGTTTCTTAATATTCTTAGATCACAAAAATAGTTATTCCATGTTTATTCCACTCAGTGTTTTGGCACATGATCGTCTACACATTCTGAGACTCTTGGGAAATCTGATTCTTCATCTGGAAAAAAGCTTCTTCGCGCTATGGGAGAGACTCTAGAAGAATTATTTATGAGTCCAGTGACCATGATAGGTAACATTAATATTGATTTTTCATTAGTTAGTTCTGTATTTTATAGATGTCTATCTCACTCATTTATTTATACCCATGTTTTAATTTACCAAATATTCATATGGTCCTTTTTTCTTATTTAGTGAATATTATTACACGCATTAGTATGAAGAGTGAGTAGGGACTCCATAGTCCCAATTTTGTTTCCCTCTATCATGTGATTATCTTTCCTGGAGTTTTCAAGTTCGCAACCTGAAGCCACATAACATCATATCCAAGGTGGATTTGATCGTTTCCAATAAATCTGGGATTGATTTTTATTTTCAACAGATCTCATTCCTTACACCCAATGGTGTGATCCATTTCTTGTGAGGATAATGTGACCCAAGATCGAGGAGAGATAAAACTTGTTATCTATATTAGTTGAAATGGATATATATTTTTTGTTTTAATTTGTAGTTGCAATATTTAAGTTGTAATCTCCCTCTAGTATTTTTCATGTTTCCTGATGTGTTCCCTTCAGACTTCATTGTCTTTCCACTAGTAAGAGAGGTTTATTTTTCGATCGACTTAGTGTCTTGTACTCAACCAGTTTGGATTTCCTCTTACCACAATTAACTAGTTAAAATTTTGGAGTTGAAGACTCAGTTGGATGATATTCTTGAGTAAATATGTATATTCTTGAGTATCTCTTTTCTAAGTAGTTTTATGGGTCACTTCACCTTTGTGTTCATTATAAAACAGTAAAATAACATTTTAATAAATAACGACTATTTTATTCCATAGATTGATAATTTTTTTATCAATTGAAAATGTAAAACTGGTTCTCAGGAATTGATTTTTGGTCTCGCTACTATCAGTTGAGGATAAAAGTATCTCACGTTCATAACCCCACCATGTAGAGAAGGTACAACCATTATGAGTCCCTTGATTACCCTTTTCTCTAACCATTTCTCCTATGATTTTTATGAATTTAATGAAAATGCTTTTCTAATCGAATCTATATTCTTTTGTGGTAGTCTTTATGGATGACCATCTTGTTTAATCTAGTTATAAAGAGGAATGTGTGTGTCATCTAAGAGAACTCCTGTGATTTTTTAGAAACCATCGACACTATTTCATTCTTCCAAAATGTGATTTCTTGATTTGGGAGGTGAAATTCTTGGGAATCCTAGTGTGAGAACATGGTATTTCTGTTGATCATGAGAAGGTAAAGGATACAACAACCTGGGAACAATCACAAAATGTTTTCAAAAACTAGAGATTCTTGGGTTCAGTTGGGTATTATCCTTAATTCATTAATGGATTATCATATTTGGAATCTCTGAATAATGCACTAACTCGGAAGGGGGTAATGTTTTATTGTGGTAAAAATTTCACAATTTGTTTGTCAAGATGAAATTTATTTTTGAATACTTCACTGGAGTTAGCTCATCTAAAGGTCGGGCTGGGATATGTGGTATTCATTGATGAATCATGTTCTGGTTTGGGTTTCATTCTTATATAGGGTAGTAGTTGGTCATATCCTTTCTTATGGATCATTTCATCTTAGGCCACATAATAATAATTATCCAATCAATGAATTTGATCTTATAGTTGTGATTCACATACATAAGTGATGGAAAAATATTATTTTTTGAATAGATTACTATGTTTTCCGAAAACAATATCTTGAGTTATATCTTCTACCAAAAACATTTGATTCTTCACTTGAGTCATTGGTTGTAGTACCTCCAGTCATTCGACATTATCCTTACATATACCCTAGAAAAAACAATGTCATTAAACATATTTTGATCAAGAAACTTCTGACCCGGGAAGTGAAAGAATCAATGAAAATGTGGAGCATGGTGGATCTCCTTGAACAATTTCATATTGGATTATGGGAATCAAGGGCCTAGGTTTATTTTGAAGGTGTTCATTTTACCTTTGATCTTCTCGAAATTATTCATCAGGAACAATAGGTTGATTTAAAGTTGTATAGAATTAGATAATATCATTATGGTGGGGAGGTAGTTGACAGGAGTTCATTCTCCATTAAGGGAATTCTATGCCATCATAATCGATTTATTATGTTGTTAGTGGTAAGGAATGTTGTGATGGGGGATTTCCATAACTCTAATGGGAATTTCAACCAAGGAAAAAATATTTTCTATGACATGTGGTGTAGATTATGGTGGCCATGTATGAAATGATGAATTCTGATGTTTTTCTCTCATTTTTATACTATCCAAAAGGTCGTGTCCAAGAATTGTAAGCCTTTAGGTTTTCTCCATAATCATCCAATACCAACTAGGAAGTGGGGTGAGATCTATATATACATTTTTGTTTGGTTTCCACATACCCATAGAATGAATAATTTCATATGGTTTGTTATTGATCAGCTGACTGTATTAGCTCACTTTATACCCAATAAAGATACAAACAAATTTTAGGTGTTGGGAAATAATTATTTGAATGATATTGTTCTCTTTCATAGATATATATATATGTTATAGTCTTTGATATGGATCCTCGTTTCACTTATCATTTTATAGAGAGGCCTTCCGGAGGCACTGTGATCTCAAGACCATTTGAGTATGGCATACCCTCAGCAGTCGGATGGCCAAACTAAAATATTAACACAGATTCAGGAGGATATAATTCTTACATATGTTCTATCATTTGGTGGGGCTTGGGATGATCATTGGGGATGGTTGAGTTTTCATATAACAATAGTTATGAGTATGTGATCAGAATGTCTCCTTTTGAGGCCTTGTATGGCCACCCTTTATGGTCTTCATTGTCTTGGTATGAGATTTTTGAAAGTTCCTTGGTTGGAATGGGCATAGTTTAAGAGATTATGGCATAGATTTAGTTGATTCATCATATAATGTTGATGGTTTAAATATGATATAAGTCTTATGTCGATCGTCATCGTAGACCTTTTGAATTCTTATTTGGTGACCGTGTGTTCAGGAATGATTAACCTCGTTTAGTTCATCAATGGATTGAGAGGTAATGGAAGCTTTCCCTTTATTTTGCGGGAGATTTTTACGTTTTTTAGTAGGTGGGGAATATTTCTTATCTATTAGAATGTACAACACAACTAATGTCAATACATAAATTGTTCCATGTATGTCATCTATGAATGTATCTACTTAATCCATCCATTGATCTAATATGAAGTAATATTTAGGTCATACCTTATTTAGCCATGTCTAAATAGCCTGTTAGGATAGATAATTCAGAAACTGATACACATTATGGGAGGATGATACCTTTGGATCGAGTATTATGGAAACAAGGTTCTGATATTTTTGAGATGTGGTGGAGGGAGGCATTGATGAGAGAGTAATGGCATCATATTTTTTCGATGAAATATTCATCAAAGGTTTTATGCGAATAGAATTTTTCTTTGGTGGAGAGAATGTAACATCCAGTTACTATTTTTTGGTATACCCAAACACATATTTTAATCATTATTTGGTATAGTTTTGTTTGGGGTTTCTTCGGTTTAAAACATGGATAATTTTGAAAATTCGAAGGCTTTGTACAGTTAGCACATGTTTTTCTCAAACCATGTTCCATGCTAGAGAAAACCATATAACCCAAGGTATTGGGAATTTTCATTGGTGGCTTGTGATATGAAAAAATGTGTGCCTATTTAGAAAAAACCCTGAAACCCATTAAAAGGGGTGCCCGTCTAGGGTTTACAATTTGTAAAAACCATGCGGCTCTGCCCAGTAAACCATGCGTACAGGTTTTAATCCATATTTTATTTTTTAAACACCTCAAACCCTCCTTTTTACGTACTTAATGGACTTATATGAACAAATATTCTCTTCATCTTCCTTGGAGGCCCCCAGGAATAGTTATTGGGCCCTCAAAACCCTCCTGGATGAAAGTCAATGTTTGGAGAATGACGTTATATCCTCTCCCTCAGTTAGTTTCCTCTTCTAATTCTCTTTCTACCACTATATCTATGCTCCTCCATATGATTTTTTTGCATTTCCATGTTGTGGTAAGATCTAACCACCTTTTCATTAGATCTTAAACCAATATTTAGTTCATTTATCCTTCCTAAAATCAATTATAATCAGAGAATCATCGTTAGGGATTTGTGATCTGATATCCAGTGATCTAGAGGTAGGTCATTCTATTTTGATAGGCTGATTTAATTTACCGTATATTTCTTTATTTAATTTCAGTTGACTAATTTGAATCTAATTTCATTCAATTTAATTATTAAAAATCCATTTCCACTGAATTGGTAATTTTCATTAGTGAAATTGGTTTTTTGGTATAAAATTTTAAAATACCCACAAATTTCATTGAGTTGGGGTGTTTTTTTTTGAAATTGATAGAATTTTATGGAATTTAAATTATAGAATTTATATTCTTATAATTGATGGAAATTATTTGAAATTTATATTTTTAATTTAAATTGTGAAAGTGAATTGTAAAATTTAATTATCAATTAATTTCAAGTTCTTATTTGTGAAACAATTCTCTAAATGATTTTGATAGAAACCTTTGGGATTTATCATGGAAAATGCATGATTTTTATGAAAAAACCCTTTTATTGGTTTATAAATAGAAATTTAAATATTTTAAATAGATACTGGCATGAAATGTATCTTAGTATATCATAAAGTAAATTGACCATTATGGATTTGTTACTACAGAACATGTAGGCCTTAGGTAGAAAGTGTGTTATTTGGAAAGAAATCTATGATTTACAACATTATAAAACATAAAAGAATCATGTAACATCCCAAACAAGATGGTGATGAAGTCCTCTTGACAAGTTCATAAGGGGAGCTTCTGTACACACATTTTATCTTGTCACCTTGAGCGTGTGGATTTCTATAGCCATGAACTATCATACCTATTAGTAATGTGACCTTGTTTCTTGCTTTAATGTATGTGAATTGAATATATTCCATTATTGTAAACTATTTTCCCTGGATAATATGTTTATATAAATTATTTTAAATAAAAAAAATTATTAATCTATTTATTTAGAAATATTCCGTCAATTGAAATGGGAAGCGTTTGTTTAAAGTATTTCCATCATTTGAAATGTAAAGAATTATTTGTTTAAACATTCCTTACAAATTACAAATATTTTTATTTAATGATTGAAATGTTTTATTTAGTCAATTAAATAGGGGAATCTATTTTTGATTTCTAGGTGAGACCCTAATGGGATTTTCTCTCACACGTTACTAGTGTCTTGAAGAGTTTTTATATTATCTTATTCCGGGTTTGAGTAGGGGTAATGAATCACATGGAGGTGGTTATAGCTGTTGATCCATCGACATGGAGAGTTTTTTCTATTGGGAATTGGGTTATATATCCTTTTTTTGGTAATCTACTATATTACTCTAGGTTTTTTATACCTATTTGATTTATAGTACACATATCCCTATTAAATTTTCTTGTATCCACACTTACTTGTTTATTGTGCTTCTATGAAGTTCGTGTCCAATTATTTCCAAAATTCATATTTCATGATCCCATGTGCTACTTTACAACCTATGGGGATAAGGAAATATATTTGGGCTATGTCTGAACTAGCTCAGATATTGGGTTACCAGGGTACCCTGGCTGGTTCATTACATGTTACTCCAGTATTGACATAGAGGTGTACTAATTTTCAACATGTTTTGAACATTAGATTTTATATAGTACAAATTGAATAATGATCAACAAGAAAAAATTAAATTTTGTTATCATTGGGAAATATAATATTACTCTATATTTTATTTTGTTTAATATTGGTAATTATTTGAATTTTTATATTGTATTATTTGACCATGCTACCTCATTATTTAGATAGGTGATGATCAGGTAATCCCATTTATTACCATGTGGGATTCATTGAAATTATTGATGATAGTTTAAAACTTACATAGTTTCATTATGTATTTTATTTATTTATTTCTCAATATATATATATTTATGAATTTTAATAATCATTTTTTAGGTAAGGGTTCAAAAGGACTTGTTGACTCTTAGAGATAATGCACTAGACATAATTAGGTGATGGGTGGGGACAATAATTATATATCCCAATGGTTCATCGACATGTCTCATGAGGAAGAATATTTTTCTGAAAATGGTGTATTCCTAAAAAAATATTGAAATATGTTTTTATAAAAGTCTTAATAATAGGTAATGAATATTAGAACATAGACATGAAAAAATGTTTCTAATATCCAACGTTCTGCATTCGACCATTATGAGATCATTATTATTATAATTTATTTTTTAAATTATTCTATTAGAGATAGAATGATATCAGTTTTAATATGATTTTGGATTCATGTTATTTAACTATTCCTACCATTAAATTTAGTCCATCATTATTCCAAAATTTTATTAGTAATATGTTTCCCTTATCGAGGGTTTTAACTCACCCATTATAATATTTCCATTTTCATTAGTTATAAGGAAATGTAATAAACATGACATGTTTTGATGGATAGAATTTGTGTATGAATATATTTTTTATGTATAAGAAAAATTATAGAATATTTAGTTTCATATATATAGTGAAAAAAAGTCCCTTAGTTTATAAATACATAGAATTTATTATTTTATGATGTTTTGTAATTATTTAAAGATATACACCTTAGAAGATATATTCGTTGTATGAGACAAAATATTCGTTATTATTTTTAAAATTATTGATGATTATATATAGAATTTACTGAGATTATTGAACCTTGTATGAAAACTTTTTCTATATGTGCATCAGATATGGAAGTGCAGGTTCATGGAATCATATTTGGTTTCAAAGGATACGATTTCTAATATTTAGAGATTATGATGTTTGATAAGGATAGTTTCGGGGTTAAAAAGCTAATGTCGATTATAATAAATCATCCTTTTGAATATTATTTTATTTACTTATAATTAAATTATGTACATTTTATTTATATATTGGTATGGGAGAATATTAGTGAAAAAACAAAGAATAAGTCTTTGTATTTTATAATATCTAAAGGATTTGGTAAAATTGATATTATGAGTTTTTTACATGAAATAAACCCATTATTTGGATATTTTCAAGTGGATATAGCTATGGATATCTTTCACCAAGGGGTGATCAACCGAAGATGGGTTTATTGAGTGTTTACTCAATCATAACATTGATGAATGATGAGTGGGACTATGACTACACAAATGGCGAGACACTCCCATAGGATATGTTTTGGGTTATCACATTCAATATTTAATAAATTATGAAGGATTTAATATTTATGTTTAAAAATTAGATTAGAGAACTTTCATGAGAAATGTCCATTGATTACCACATATTGAACAAATAGATTCTCAGGTTAATCCTTATATATAATATTTTAAAAATAGTGTTAGATATATTGAGATTGATTTTTCATATTAATATTATGGGTATTATTATAACAATTTGTATTATTATTTTCTAGATACATGTTCACAATAATGAATCTAATAAAGTTTTGAATATGGATACCACTATGTCTAATAACAGAATAGGGGTACATATTTTAATGTTTGATAATTTGATTATTTGATTATTATGATAGAAAATAGGTACATCCCTTGTCTTACATAGTCTAGCATGTTTTATGTCAAAATAAAAATTAAATATTTATGTTCTTAGATACTTTCATGATATGTTTATAATAATAATTTGCATTTATTTATTTATTAATACTTATAAGGATAATATGAAACAAATAATGATTAATTTTCATTAGTTTTACATATATGGAATGGAGTGGAATATTAAATTGAATAAATAACATTGAATATTAATATTATAGAAGTGTAATAGTTTTGGGATAACTATTTAGGAAAATATAATTGAGGTATTTCTATATCTTATGTTTAATAATGACATGATGTTGTGCTAAAAAATAGTTGTTTTATTTTGAAGAAGTTAGTTAGATATAAATTGGTAACCATGGGATTAATAACTTATTCACGATTTTTGGGGAATTTCATCTCATTTTTGGATTTTGATATATATTTACTATTTTTTGAACTTATGAGGTAGTGGTTAATACCACGTAGAGTTATGTTTTAGAATAATTTATAATATCATTTTCTTTTATTGTCTTGGATATTAAAATAGTTTGGGTAAAATCATGTTATTGATATTGTGTGATTAGGGTGTATACATACTTGGTAATATGATTGTAGGAATGATTAATGTTGTTTGAGGAATGATATATAAAATTTTAAGGTTAAATTTTTCAATGATTACTGGTTTAGATTATTTTAATACACTTCATATTAATTGGGGATCATTATTTTATGGATTAATTTAATTTGAATGAGATAACCCAACTCAAAGAAACCAAGAATGAACCAAGATTGATATAAGTTAAACTGAGAGTGATATAGGTTAAACTGAGTCTGATACAAGAATGGTTATATGAACTATAGAAATCCTAACTGTTTTATGAAGTGGGACTTATCGAGGATGTATTTTCCAATGGGTATTTTTAAAAATTTACTTATAATGATCATCACTCACATTAACTCTTATGGTTTGATTAATGGATGGTACTAGAAGGATATATGGGTGTGATGAAATATTTATATATTTATTTGATTAAATACCCATCATTATGGGTTTAGTATTGAGAAACCATTTGATTATGCCAGATTTGTTATAAAAAATATGATTAATTATGTGAACTAACAAAATGTACCAAACACATAATGGAAGCTAATGGTAGAGCCTCATAAAAGAATAAGTTATGAAGATAAATAAAAAATATTAAATTTCATATATTTCAAAAATGTGAGAAGAAACAAGGGGGTAATTTATTTAAGGTGTGGTTGTATATTATAAATTTAGTGATATTGGTTTTTAGAAAAACAAGTGTTAGGTAAATGAATAAGATAAAAAATATTTGTTTCAATTGAAAAAGTGTTTTGAATTATGTAAATCAATGTGTCAATATATGGTTTAACAAGGATTATAGAAAATAATAATTTGAACAAGGAATATATTATCTTACAACAAATAATATATTGAATATTGAGTTTTCAATCTTAATGTTTTGTTGCCCTATTTCATGTATTTCTTCGTTAACCATTGGATATTGAATTAAATATAATTACTCGTAGTAGTATTATTATCATATAAATAATTCCCATGGTTTTTATAAATATATTCCTTATGAATCTATATCTAAATTACTTAATAAAATTCAGTGTAAAATTAATAATGGTTTATATCTATTTATAATGTTCCTATAATTATTTTTTATATAGATATATCTTATTCTATATCCCAAATAAACCAATGATAACCTTCTAGTTTAGGGTTAATTATGAATTCTATATTGAAATTACTATGATCATATGAGTCAAATTGGGAGTATTCAATTTATTTAATTTTTGGTTGGGTAGAATATTACACCACAAGATCTTAATATATGGTTACCTTTAAATAATTCAATGCAATCAATCTCTTTCTTCTTATGTAGAACAAATATAAAATTAATCAATATTATATTAAGATAAAACATAATATATTATGAATATAAATTAAAACTTATACATTTAATTAGTGTTAATGAAGATGAGTAATTTATTTATGATATATTTATATATATATATATATATATATTATAAAATATAATTTTATTAAGAATCAAATTCAATTTGTTTTCCTAAAATGAAAAGAAATCATTTTCCATTTCGAAGAGTATTTATATAAAAAAATTAATTTTATGTGATTCACATGCTATTTATAGAAACATGTGACTAATTGTAAATTATTTCTTATTTTAATATATGGTTAAAACAAATCATATTAGTAAATATTATGAAATGATATCAATAACAGTTTTTATTTCAAACTATCTTTTTCTAATTAATTTTTATTTTATTTTATTGTATTATGTTATTAAAAATATGAGTTTGTTAATTTTGAAATTTGAAATTAATATAATTAATTTTTTTTAAAATTCCTCATATAAAAATTGACATTGTCTAAATTGTTGAACATATTTGTAAATGGTCTGTTTTTTGTAAAAAAAATATGGTTTTCTGAAAACACGTATTTTATCTGACATTATAATTATATAAGTACTTTCATGAATTTTAAAATACAATATCTGTAATAAAATATGAATTTGATGAATAATAATATTCATTTAACATTATTATATGAATTTAAAGAAACTATATCTAATAATTTTTAATAATTGAATGGATAAATTAATAACATACTATTGTTGGTCTTTTCCAGGAATCAAGTACTTTCAACGGTGATTTGGTATTCGTTTTTCATGAATTCCACATAAAAATTATTTTTTATATAATAAATCGATTTTTTGAAATTAAAATATGTTTCCAAAATAAATTTATCACCTATAAAAATTTGAAAATTCAAAATAGTGATATCAAAATACCATTTTTATACTATTAAATGTGTATACTTTAAAAATAAATTTTCACACTGATAGAAATTTTCTTTTTAAAAAGAAGTTTCAAATTTTAAGAGAAAAGTATCAATTTGGGAAAATGTATTAATATAACTATTTTTCATTAAAATTTAGTGGTAATCATTGAAATTAATTACCAATGTAAAATTAAATTTGTGTAAAAGTAAAAAAGTAAAAAAAATCCATAAATCAAATGATGTTTTTAGAAGAATGTTTTCAAGGAAAGTTTTATTCAATAGTGATTTATCACTTCCATTTTGTCCTTTTTATAAATTTTTACATTAATAGTAAACATAATATGATGAAAATATTTGGGTTACTCTTAGTTTTCTTCTCAGAAATATGTTTATAGAATGAATATGGTTTCCATGTAAAGTAATGGTTGTGGTCGTTTTTTGGAATAACGATAGTTTGAAAAAAAAATTATGGTTTGGAGTGTGATAAATAATGCACCTCCTATAGAGGAATACATTTAACATTTGGGGGATATATGGGATTCAAGGTTTCATTATTGTAGGCAATTTTAGGATGAGACATTGGAGAATCATTTCTTCAAATGTTAGAGGGTGAGTTCGGTGTGGCAGTCTCTTGGTGGTTTCATTGGTTGGTCCTCTCATGTGTCCTTGAGTGTAAAAATCCTCAACCTATTGTCTTATAGAGCAAGAATCCTTGGACCAGAGAGATATATGAGAACCATCATCATCTCAGTAGGTTCCTGTTGTATTTAATAATAGAGGAACGACTCTCGATATAAGGTTGCATTACGATAATGAAATGGACTTGTTTTTAAAACCAAGAATATTTTGATTGATATGGTATTCCCATATAAATATTGTTAAGCAATAACATCCCTTAGATATATACAGGTCATTGCACAAACTTCAAAAAGTGATCCTAGAGTAATATAGAGGTTATGAGATTGATGGAACCCACCCCAATCAGGTCATAAAATGAACAAATATGGTTCTTGATGGATAGGAATAATATGGGATAGTAGTGGTTTCTATGATACCTGGGGATACATTATGTTAGACCTCCTTTTTTCCATGGAAAACTTTATTCACTCTTATCGTAATACTAATCAATTCTCATCGATCACTTGTTGTGAATGCAGAGAAAAAATCATCTTATAGAAGTAAAGAATGAATCACTTATCAATTATAGTTCATCTCATTGTCTTGGCTCTACATCATGGTCTATTTTTTTATAACAGTCATATTTGAAAGGGTTTTGTGTAGCTACCGGACCCTAGAAATCCTGAAGTCGGTGTTTATTGCCATTATATAATCTTAAGATACATGAAAATCATGTCTCAAATGACAAAAATATTTAGTACACTTGGTAAACTAGATATATACATGAGTGTTGATTTATAAATGAATACACCATTTACATCATAATTGTTTTGATTATAAATTTATTTTATCCAGCGTGTCCTTTCATATCATTCTCAATAAACATCATGGAATCCTAGGGGAAAGGAAACAAAATAAGGATGAGCTGAAATTCTCAATATGGGTAACTATAACATAATAAATAACTGATCAATGAAAATAATCATTATGGAATGGTAAATAACTGAAAACAAATTCCATGTAATCAATAAAATGATAAAGTGCATAAAAATATGGAATGGTAAATAATTGAAAACACATTCCATTTAAATTATTGGATAAGTAAAAATAAATATAGAAAGTTATGAAACGGAAAACACATGAAATTTAATCAATAAACTTTGAATTAAATGCATCTATATAGTTTTTCATGGATAAAATATCATGGATAATAAATACCAAATCAAAATGAAGGAAATTAATAGTTATTTTATGTCTTGGGTGACGCACATAGAAAACAATACCATCAAGACCTATCAAAATATGATTGAAACTACACATGGAAAACTATATAATTTTTTAATCTAATTTTCCTCATGATAAAATGTCCATGCATCAAGGAGCTTTAAAAATTTCAGCCCCCACCCATCATTACTTGTTCAAGGAATTCCTCAAATCGAGTAATTGATTTAATTAATAAACAATATACCTTATCAAATACCTGTATTGAATAATGTACATAGAATTATTAATATTTTCATATGAAATGAAATAATTTTCAATGAAAAAACTATATGTAATATTCATATAAGGTTTAAGAAATAAACATATCCATGTTAAATGATATGGATAATTAGGTTAATTCTACATATAATGATTATAATAAATTGAATATTTCAAGTGGATTTACAATGGAATCAACAAAGGGAATGTAAATATTACCCATATCCAAATAAATCAAAAACCATCCCTATAAAGAATATAGATGGTATAAATTCCAAATATCCTATGTAGAGTAAAAATAATGTGTTTTTTCATTGATTAATAGAAATACTATAAAAATAACTTTTAAAAATGATATTGATGACATTGACTATTCTATTTTGAAAACAAAAATTGAAAATAAGCCTCCATGAAATTCACTTTTGAAATATTTTCTTTAAAATTATCCTTTTAATTGTACAATGGAATCATCAAAGAATCGACGATGGGTAATTCTATAAATCTCATACAAGGTTAAAAGAACACTATTTTTATAATGTAAAGTTTATGAAAGTTCCATGTTTGGGAAGCGAAATGAAGATTTAGTTAAGAAAACATTTAAATGACATAAATTATTAATGTTTTTTTAATAAATAATTTTTTAAAGTATAAAAATGGTTTTGATTTTTTTTATAAAACCTGGTTTCTAGAAGAAAACATGTTATCTGACAAAATAGTGAAATGAAGTCAATTTTTATAAAAAAATATTTTACAAAAGGTTTTGAGTAAAAATTATTAGAATATGGTATTGTTACAAGAAATGATCATAAAAATATAAGATAATAAAATTACGGTTTTAGATATCCATGATAATATAAATCCCGTTAATGTAATTTCTTGAATAAGAAATCATGATTTGGATAATATTGTGAAATGAATAATAAAAATGGTCATAACATTGAAGTGAAAGTTAATCGATGAATTTAATATGTGAATATACTGTAAATCCAAATAAATTAAGATTAAATACATCAATAGCTATTTGAAATCATTATACACATAATCAAATAATATTATTTATAATGAGGAGGTAAGATAACCCAATGAAAAAGAATTTATATATCAAATTTCTCCATCACTTGGGTAACATTAAGTGTAAATAAAAATAGATGAAATAATTCCAATAGAAAATAAAAATATCACGAGTAATGAATTAATCATGAAATTACATGTCATGGTGGTATTATTTAAACATTATATAATAAATTATGTCAATAATAATAATTTATGCCTTAAAGAATGTAAATTTAAATGAAGTCCCATAACATGGTAACTTTTGAATTATAATCCCCATGAATGAAATAATTTAAAATGAAACTCTAAATACCATGAAGATAAATGTATTGATGATATAAAATATAGGAGGATAATTATAAGCAACATACAAAATAATTATGTTATTAAAATGGTTTATGCCTCACTAAAACAAAAGTGAGAAAATATTCTCTTACATTTCCTTTCATTTCTGGTGAACGTCCATTAACAACATATATAATGATTTTAATAATGTAAATATCTTGTACCATAACAATAATAATATTTATAATATCGAATATAAGATTATTATAATATCTTATTACTTTTTTTATCAATCAATTATAGTTTTCCCAATTTTGGTAGTTAATTGCCTTATTTTTCGAGTATGTGTGTACTTGATACTTGTTGTTCCTATTAATTAAATCATGATTTCATCAAATCTTGAATGTAAACTCAGATTTAAATATAATATATACTCAGAATATATGTATCTATAAAATTTCATTATTTTTTGATATAAAAAATGAAATTCACCATTTATAGAGACGGTTGGTCAAATGTATAAATGAATACTATATCTATTTATATGTCATATTAAAAGAATGAAAAGTAAATGATATGTATGTATAGTATAATTTCAGTATAATTTTATTTATTTAATTTCAAATAATTTTAGTAAAACTATCATTTATATGTTCCATATATAGGTTGAATTACTCAAATTTCTTTGAGGATGTGGTAGTCCATACTTCCACAAAAGATGTTATCGTATTTACAAAATGGAAACAATGAAGATATGTGTAATATAAAAATGAAATATATATTTATAAAACATTTATATAATTTATATAATATTAAAATAGTGTTTATATCCCAATTAAAAACCATTATTGGTTGTAAGTGATAAATAAACGGCATCATTTTATGAGGTTGTAGTTGTCGTACGTGAACAGTAAGTTCGTTACCCATTTAACAGAAGTGTGTGTAGGTGTAGGTGAAACCCAAAAAATAAAAATATATCATCATATTTGTTATTATAATTTTATTATATACGTATTAAATAAAAATAAATTGAGTTGTGGAGAAAAAAATTACACATTAATGCACATTTAAGAATATTACCTATTTTTCGGATAACTCCTTTTAATTTGCACCAAACGGATTCCATGGGTTTCTTTATTCCAAAAGGAGGGATTATAGGATTATTGGAGGGATTTTGGGATATTATTATATAATATTTTGTCAAAGAATACGGTCTTTATATGTGTGATTATGGTGGATGGTTGGTTCCTATTTATAGGGGAGGAAGAGTGGCATTCTTGTAAATTTTGGGAAAAGGCACTTCCATCCATGTATTTCCCAAGTCATTTAGATACAATAATGATGAAAATAAGATAAAATTAATAATATGGTCTAAATATGAACATAAAATGTATTTTTAACAAGTTTCAATGTATTTTTGTGTTTAATGTCTATAGTTTAGTCACATGTTAAACTAATTGTTCTCTTAATCGCTTTAATTAATTCTAATTACTTCCAGTAATATTTTTTTTAAATAATTTTCACTTATTATAAATTATAAATTATTATTATTAAAAATATGAAATAAATTATTCCAAATTAATATCATATAAGTGGCATCAATTAATTTGAAATTAATCTCACATACAGGATGACAAAGCGGGTATTTAAAGTAGAAATGATCAAATGTTTTCTATGTTTCTATGTCCAATTTTAAAAATAAATTTTTTAAAATTACCTTAATTTAGAATAATTGATCTAAAATTTATATACTAGTACATTAAAATTAATAAAATACATTATTTTACCATTTAAATAATTTTTAAGAAAAAGATGTTTCGAATAAAAATTAATTATTTCACAGTACTCATAAAAATTAAAACTTCTAAGAAAAATATCAAAAAATAAACCTAAACTAATTTTTATATTAATATATTAAAAAAATTATTTTTTTACATATAAAATACATAAAATTTCCAGAAAATGGATTCAAAATAGTTTTCATAATAAAAGGTATGAAAATTACCTCTTTAGAAAAATAAATTTTTAACTATAAAGATGGATTTATTCATATCTTAGGACTATCAGATATATTGGATGAATATAAAAAAATCTTCTCAAATATATAATATAGATATTTCATTAATATAATTATTTAATTTAAATGAATTTAATTTATAGGGAATTCATTATTATATGCATAAAAGCATTTCCTTAATATTCAATTAGATCTTATATTCATTTCAAATTAATTTGTAACTTATGAAGTCATTTTCTATTATTATAAACCATGTGTTTTCATAATTTATTTAATATTTTTCATAAATTATAATTTAATTTCTAGGTTATTTACAATTATATTAAATAATAATTTTTTAATAATAATCTTTTTTCCCATGAAACTTGCTCTTGTGTGTAACACAGACTGTCGAGGAAAGTGTTTGTAGTGTGAGATGCATGGAAAATATGTAATTTGTGAATTTAAATCTATTTAATACATTAAATATATTTAAAATATTATAGATACCATAATCCTTAAAGGTTTATATTGTTTTTTAAATTTGGTGTATCTTGTCATATACACTATCTAATCAAAGTTACTCTTTTATCATTTTTGCGGTGTTACATTTTTCCCGCCTTGATTAAATTGAATTTTCCCAATTAAAACTCGATCTCAAAAATATATGGTTTGATATTTGAAAATTCATTTGTTTATATCTAACATCATAAGAATATTTAAAAGATTTTCATTTTAATAAGATAAAATGTTATGTAAAATTTTCACATGGAATAACATATAACCATGTTTCTGTTTAAGAGAAAATTAGTGGAAAGTGAATATATAGACTTGGCGAAAAAGTGTAAATATTTATATGAAGTGATTGAGTTCATCGATAAAAAACATGTGATTTAGAAATTTAATATTGAGTGACCAAATTCATAAATCTATGATGATTTAGAGGACCATCGGAACAAAATTAAATAAGGTATTAAGATAACATTTTTTACCATTTTCTTAAATTTGAGTAATTCATTTACTGACTATGAATATAAGGAAATATAATTTTTAATATATTTATTTAAACACAATTTTTGTAATTGTTTTTTTCTATGATCAATTTCCAATTTATCCATTACTTTATGAAATGGATATCCAAAAAAGTAACTTTGATTACTCAACCACTAAAATAAAAGTTTAATATATCTAAAAGCCCATAAAATGTGTGAACACTCTTTCCATTTGCCTATAACTATTCTCCAAATCCAATTGGGTTAATACACTAATATCTACACCTAAATGAAATAATATAGGTTCATAAATAATATTTATTGTTCATATTTGTTAACAAAAAACAATTGCATATCAACTAGGGGATGTTATAGGAATATGGTTGGAGATAAAACCTTTTCAGCCTTTAGTCATAGGTTCATACCCTATTGCCATAAATTTTTCCCTTTTTCTAAAACAAAGCTAATAAAATTTGAAAAATTAAAATGTTATACATCCTTAAGATTTAAAAATTAAATATTATTTTAAATATGGTTTTCAATACATAACCAATAGATAAATACATCATATATTTATTTCCACATAATATCTTCCTTAGGCTTGAGTTATTCCATTACAAGAGGGATTTTCCTAAATCCCAAAACCATATTGTGAGAATCAGTTATCATATAAAAAAATCCCTATTATAATTTTTAGGATGTATTAATCATGAAAAATTATTTTCAATCTAAGACACCTTAGGTTTAACCTAGGTCATTCATTTTCATTATCTATTCAAATCCATTATAATGTTTTGTAAAGAGAATGTAAATTATCTTAATAATATACCACGTGAGTGTCAAACTAGGTGTGTAGTAAGGCCCTCTTTCGTGTACTAATTTATGCTCATGCCAGGCCCAACCCACCATTTCAGATTTGTTTTTCTTAGGTACATCTATTCTAGAGCCATTTCCACTTGTACTGTTCATATTGATATATATTTCCTAGAAAACCACATAATCTCTATCTAACCAAAACTTTTGGTTGTTCTTAAATACATAACTTTAACTTCTACCATAGCTTTATTTTCTCAAATATGTGTATTCCAATATCTAGTTCTAATTGTTTCTACTAAATTTGATCTAATACCAACTATAGAGACTCGACCATGAAAATGCTGGAGCTAGCATCTAATACTACTAAATGGGAATAACAGTTTGTCAATCACTTCTTAAATGTTTGAACAGTTTAGTAGTCTTGGAAATCTAAATTCATACATGATTCCTGTTTTCAAAATTAATACTCTAGTTACAAAATCTTTTTTTTCAATAATTACTTTAATCTATGTAACATATCATTTCATATCTTTCTTACTACATTTCATTGAATCTACTGAGAAAAGATATTTAAAAAGATTGAGATAAAATTCCCAGTAAGGGTATGTAACACCCCGACCCTAGAAGCCCAGAGTCGGTGCATTATTACATATAATTGGCATGATCACAAAAGATCTAGTCTATAAAGACCTATTAGTTTTGTAGCCTTGGAAGTAGTAGATACGTTCATAAGGTTTATGTTACATCATAAAATGGAAAACAACAACAAAATTGTTTCCATAGACAACACTAAGATCCCATTGTCTATCCCATCAGGTCAGTCATAATATACTTCTTTGCATCCTAGGAAAAATAAAACATAGAAAGGGGTGAGCTAAGATACTCATAAAGGATAAAAATATAGTGGAAACTTTCATAAATAAGCATAAACATTTAATTAAATGTATAGAACTACAACAGAATCCTCTTCAACATAAACATCATCATATTATAGAAAATTTAAAATTAAAATTATTTCGTTTACTTACTCGCATGGATATTCTACTAGTCGAATAATCACAAGAGATATCAATAGCCACTTTAATAATGATGGAATTCATAATTCCATACATTCATAACCACATAGTCAAGGCCTTGTTCCATGATGACAAATAATATTTTGTCAAGGCCTTGAGCGAAGACACTAGTTTTTCTCATGAGACCTTCTAACGCATAGAGGCGCTATAACGGGCTCCTCCCATCACATAATAAGTCTAATGCATTCCTCATATAAAAAGTTTGAAACATAATCTGAACATTCGTATTAAAACTAGCATACAAAATGTCAATATTTTAACCACAACCCATGAATGGTTTAAAAATAGCACATCCTCAGTCAAATATAACTCATTCAATACAATATAGAAGATTGTATCATAATAGATCAACATCAATAGAGAATAACGAATGATATCAACATAGATGATAGTAATCATCAAAACTATTTGAGAAAAATACCCCCCTTTTTCTTGAAAACATTTAAAAGTATCACTATTTATCAAGAAGCCGTTTAAAATAGATTTTTTACTCAAAGTGTCCCATAAAGCTTTGAAACTTTTAAAAGAAATTTTAATTTTAAAACATTAATTTCCATATAAATAAATCCTTAAAACCATTTTTATTTATTTATTTTTTTTGATAAAAGACGGATTCGTCAATGTTGAGGATCAGTAGACGTATAAATGCGAACCCATGTGGGGTAGTAGTCCAGCCAGAGATGGTTGCCATCCAAGAGGCCAGAGTCCACCAGCTGATGGGAAGTATTGTTTCCTTCCCTTTTGGTAAATGATAAGGTCCATCTTGAAATGCCTTACCGGAGAGAGAGGATTCTCATGAAGAGGGATCCAAATGACTGGAGCCTGCAATTGTTGTGGCTGATTGAATTGATTATGATGAGGCAGTCTGATTCAAGGTTGATATAATCCCATCCACGATCTTTACAAAGCATCATACTGGCGAGGATGGATATAGACTCGGCTACCACAGGTTCCCAAAAATCATGGTGTGATTCGAGTTTGGCTGCCATGATTTGTCCCAGATGGTCCCAGGCCAGAAGGCCTATGGATAAGAGGTCCATTCATGGGGAGATACCCATCCACATTAATCTTAATATAACCTTCCATTGGTGGGAAACATCGGGAGGAAAATGAAGAGGCTCAAAAGAAATTATGATTTCCATTTTGATGTTGCCAGTCCTCAATCCCTGAAAAGGCCTGGTTAATCCAGAATTTGGATGGTTTGTGGATGTGGTTGAAAAATACATCGTTGAGACAGACCCAAATGGTCTAGTCCAGGTTACAAAGCAAGCTCACATTAGTCAATTAGAGAGAGGATCACCATCGCGTCAAGATAGAGGAGAGTTAATGGGCTATGTCCATAAAATCATCAGATTTAGAGTCCATTTATTCTAAATTTCCATAGCCCCTGGGCAATGAATGATGGCTTAAGAGGGGGATTCTGGGACGATTGGGAAGAAGGGGAAACATTTGTCACTGGAAATATGTCGGAAAATGATAAGGCTCATTATAGGGAGGGTGCATGTAAAAACCTACCACAAGAAGTGACGAATCTTGGGTGGGATGTTAAGTTTCCAATGTGATTTCTAGGGGCCCCCTTCCCGAACAGATGGATGAGCGCCAATGTTGAGCCAGTAGCTAGATTTCACTGTGTATTCTCCTGAAAGGTCATCGGTCTAGAAGAGATAGTCAGGGCCCACGTCATGGACCCGGAAGTACTCAGGATAATTCTTTTGTCACTTTTGTTGAACCAAGAATTGATCGTTTCCAAACACTACCCTGATCCCGGATCAGAAAAGAGGCACCTAACTATGGAATCTTCATAACATGGTTGGGTAGGGGAAAATTCCAGAAAACTATCCATATTAATCATCCAGGGGTCAATCCAGATATTAACTGTTGAGCCATTCCCAATCCACCATCCCATCCCTTTTTCCAGTAGACAATGGGCAACACAAATGCTTCTCCAGAGGAAACTAGGACGGGGGCCAAGAGAGGATTCGTGGAATTCATTGTGGGGAAAATATTTAGCTCAGAGAACCTACACATAGAGACAAAATGAACGTTTAAAAAGGTGACAACCTTGCATCGCTAGTACTACATCATTGAAGTGAAGGAGGTTTCAGAATCCGAATCCTCTATCAGATTTGGGATTATAGAGATTCTCCTAAGAAATCCTGTGGGTATGATTCCTTCCATTATACTTTCCACACCTGAAGTTGGCTTTGCGTGCCGGGATCTGATTGACCACGGTTTACAGGAGCATAAAAAGGGACATATAATAGTTGGGGTGGACTGGAGGGCGTATTTAATGAGTGTCCCCTTTCCAGCTTTGTAAATTATTTTAGGGGGTCCATCCTTGAATCTTTTTCACAATTCTATCCAATAGAGATTCAAAGACTTATTTTTTGGAGCGGTCAATCACCGTTGTTATCCCGAGATACTTCTAGTGTTTCTTAACCATATGAATGTCTGTTGTTGCACAAAGCTCTTCTTTCTTGGATTGGGGCACCCCTGCGCTAAAAGAGATTTCCAATATTCCATGTTTGATTGACTATACAGATTCCCTTTGATATAGATGGATCACATGACATATCATCTGGCATTAATTATTGGTTGCTCTGGAGAAAAGAAGGCAATCATCGGCAAAGAAAAGATGTGAAATCGGTGGGCTTCCACGACCCACCCTTTCGCCATGGATAGTATTAGAGGATGCCGCCCTGGAAATGAGGTTAGAAAAAACATCAGCCACCAAGATAAAGAGAAAAGGGGAGAGAGGATCTCCCTAGAGCAGGCCACGGGTTGGGGCGAAGCCTCGGGTGAGCTCCCCATTGACATTGATTCGGAAGGAGATGGACGTGACACAGTTCTGATCATATTTGTATATTTAAGACAGAATCCCATTTTTAGCATCACGACTTTGAGGAAATGTCATTTTACTTTATCGTAGGCCTTGGTCATGTCAGTTTTCCAGGCCATGGTTCCTCTTTTTTCCTGGAGTGTGTTTTCTTTGTATATAACACTTCATGGGCCATAATTGCATTATCCGTGATCAGTATCATAGCCACAAAGATTCTCCGGTTTTCTGAAATGATGTATGCTAACCAAATTTGTAGCCGAATAACTAAGATCATTGAAGAAATATTGTATGAGACATTTCAGAGGTTGTTAGGTCGAAAATTCGGGATTGCAAGAGGTTTATTAATTTTTGGAATGAGGACGAGGATAGAATCATTGATATCGGAAATTCTTGTTATCCTTGCCCAGATATTCTTCATCAGATTGCAGATGCCAGGACCAATAATGTGCTAGTATTTCTTAATGAAAAGGGCGTGGAACCCGTATGGTCCTGGGGCCTTAGTAGGATGAATATGCTTCAGAGCCATATGTATCTCCTCATCCGTCACATCTTTGGAGAGCTCCTGATTGATCTAGTCATTGATCATAGGTATGATACAGTCCTCCACTTCAGATGAAATGTAGGGAGTTCTTGTAGTGAAGAGGTTCTGAAAGAAACAAAAAAAGGCTTCAAGGATCCCTTCACTGTCAAAGACTTTGCTACCATCAAGTTGCGCTATGCAAGGAATAAAACTTTTCTGGCGCCAATCTGATGCTTTCTGGTGAAAATACCGAGTCTTGGCATCCCCTTCTAAAATGTGGGTGTCCGTGCCAACATTGCCCAGAAGCTTTCCTTAACGCGTAGAGCAGCATCCAAATCTCGTTGAGTAGCACCAATCGTAGACACATAGAAAGTGGATGGGGGTTGACTGAGAAGGTAATGCAGTTTTTTTTCAAGGAAATCATAGTGCCAATCGAGATTGTAGAACTTCTTATTTCTCCAAGATCTCAGATCGGATGCGACCTACTAGAGGTTGGAAATCACATCTTCTTGAGTACTCTTCAAGCTTGATCTGATAACATCTTCACATTAGTGGTCTTATGACCAGAATCTTTCAAATATGAAGGGTATGATGGCATGCCTGTAGTGTTCGCTATGAGTGCGGTCAATGATAATTGGGAAGTGGTCCGAAAAGTTGAGCGATAGGTGGTCGATGTGAAACATGCTGAAGAGATTTGTCCATTCTAAAGAGCCCAGAAATCTGTTGAGCCACTCAGTGATGTGGGTTCCATCCGTAGTACCTCGGAACCATGTGAACGGATTACCCACGTAACCCAGGCCGACCAGGTCCGACCTAGAGACCGCGTCCCTAAAATTTGACATCAACGCAGAAGGTCGAACGACACTGCCCCTTTTTTACCTATTAAACATAATCTCATTGATGTCCACTCTGAAGGGGATAGGGACCATAAGATCATGACGATGATTCCAAAGAAGATCCCATGATTTTCACATCTCATTCTGGGATGGACAAGCATAGAATCCCACAAACTTCCATGGCGGGGTGTGATCCGAATGAATTCTTGCAACCACATGGTACGAGTAAAAGGACACTATCTTAATGTGGATAGAATCCTTCCATAATAGATAGAGTCCCCTATAATTTCCTTGTCGTGAGACCGGGAGATAGCCTTGGAAGCCACTTTTCAAAGCAATGTTAGTGGTGTCCTTGTTTTCCTGTATGGTTTCGGACAAGAAAACTGTATTGGGGAGACTTTGAGCACAATTTCACTGAAGCATGCGAACCGTTCGTGGGTTGACAAGAACATGACAGTTCCAACATAAGACAATCATTGTTCTAGGCAGGGCTTGGACTTATCCACCTCCACATTTGAATCCTTTGGGTTTAAATTTCCACCCGTCATTTTCCATCTTTTTGGGGAAATCCCTGCAGACTGACATGATTCGACTCATCGTTTCTGTTCCCCATGTTTCGGGTTTTCTGATTTACCATCCCTTTACTCTTGATGCACCCTTTTCCACGTTCGACGGGTGGTTGGGCCCGGTGGTGGGGTTCTTGACATACTACAGTCACCTTCTGCACAGATACTTGGCATGGAAAAATGTAGGTCACGATCAGAATCTGGCAGTTCAAAGTGCATCTGTTTTGGTTGTGAGCTTTGTTCTGGAGGGACTTTTGGTTGAGACACAAGCTCTGTATATGTTGATACATTGTCCTTCATGGGGGTAAAAAATCGGGCAGTTTTCCCTTGGGTGGTTGGACAGTATTCAGGGAAAACTGGTGGTCCGATCATAATGGCGTTTACGTGTTCCGTTTCTATCCGCCTTGTGTGGGACATCATGATACTGTTGCGATCCTTTTGTTTTCCCTTCTCTAGAATAAAGGCATGTCCAGTCGTTTTGGTTTGGAGCCATGGGACATATTGAAGGATTATATTACCGGACACATTCTCTTGCATTGAGAGACATGCTTTTTCCAGATGACTGAGACGTCCACAAAAAAAGCAGAAAATTGGGAGTTTCTCGAATTCGAAGGATATCCAGGTGTTGGCGTCATCAATTTTCAAAAACATGCCCTTCATTAGAGGCTCTGGAACTTCAAACTCGACTTTAATCCGAACCTCGGGTCCCCATTGGATTGGGTCCAAACAGTCCCACTCGAGGAAATGGCCAATAAAATCCCCAATTTCTCTCATGACCCATTTTGTTCTCCTATGGAAGGGGATTCATGTGATGCGTATCCATAAGGGTGACCGTGTCAGATTGATGTGGTGGATGTCACCCCCCCCCCCCTTTGAATTCTTCCATGAGGAGGAGTTGATTATCAAAGGACCACGACCTACCTCTAAGGACTTTATCTCTATCCCTATCATTGAAGAACTCAAACACAATGCGATTGTTCCACGATTCCCATATTGAAACTCCATCTTCTAGTTTCTAAAGATTTTGGAGGGTATTTTTAGGGCCCCTGGATGACTGAGATATTTTCCACAAACATTCCGACCACCAGCAGAGTCTTGTGTTTTACCAGTAGCGAATCGTCGTTCCTCCGTTCCTAGATCGATGCTTTTTCTTTGTCTGTCAGGTACAACCTCTACCATCGGTTCATGAGATCTGCATCCATAGATCTTTTCCTGAGAAATTGAAATCATGACAACACTGCAATGGAGAAAAGAAAATAAATGCCCAATCCAAACCAACGATCCCTTGAACAGATTCCTCAAGGGAGAGGGTAAATCCCCTAGAAGGATTGTCCGGAGCTCTGATCAACTTGGGCAACAAGAAGTGAACAAGATGCCACAACTGTCCATGCTTCACGACAATTCCCACCCACTCTAACGGGAGTCCACAACCAGGAAACACGGCCCAAAAAAAACACCCAGTGCAGACCAAAACCACTGTTCTGAGGCCCAAACAACAAACGCCCTAATCCCAAAAATAAAACCTCCAACCCAAACAAAAGAAACCCCAAACACAATTGAGTGATCAAAGCCTTCAACCGCTACCAGCTCTGCGTGGTCCAATCCTCCACACCACTGCTTCCTCCGCGACCTGCCATGCGCACTCAAAGCCAGCGCGGAGGGAAAAAACGTTGAATGGCCTGCCATGAAGAATAACTCCATGGACCTACCTATCGTGGAACCAAGACTGCACGAAATCCTCCCTCAGATCTGGCCTAACGCAAAGCCCTCAAAAGCGTGGTCAAGGCCTTCTTCCGCGACCAGCACTGCGTGGTCAAGGGAATCCACACCATAGCCTCCTGTCGCGAAGAAATCCTCCAACGCAAAGCACAAACCTGTGTGACAGCTTTTATGCGAAGGAACAACGCTCTCACGGACCAACACGATAGCTTCGTTGTGATCATCCTTCATGGATGGGTGTTCATGCACCAAACCCAAAGGCGACAGGGTCCTCGTGCACCAAACCAAAACACGGTAGAGTCTTCACGACCTCATTTCGCGGCCGAGTCATCACACGCCGCTCCTTAGGATAAGGATAAATCAACAAAACAATTATGTGTCAAAAATATAAATACACTCAATATTACTGGATATTCAGTGTAAATAAATCAGAGGATATTCACACATATTCTTGTAAAGACAACGCCAATGAATTTGATGTTTAACTCAATAAATGGAGATTGATTTAAAATTACTCTTATCAAGTTCATATCGATGTCTTGAGAATTTATCAATGGAGTGATTATGTGTACCAAAAGTATATCCATATAAAGGGGAGTGTAAATTAATATACAAATAATAAATATAAATTCCACACATAATCCTAGAGTAAAATAATCAATGAAGTATACATAAAGCCGAAAGACTGGAAATTGAAATTTGAAATTATCTTACCAATTTGGTAACTTACGAAAAATACATCCCAGGAAATATGGATCACAAAATGAAGATGTAATTACTCAAACATTAATGTATATTACACAAATAATATAATCATTGGGCAGTACATACACCACACAAAAGGAAATAGTGAAAGTATGGCATGAATCTCATAGAAATAGGAAGTGAGATGAAAAATCTTACTTCGTTGTAATCAATCGAGTCGTATGGAAAATAGTTAATAACAACCAAATGAATAATAGAATACCATGAATATAAACATAATGATGATAATATATATATATATAATTACAGTACACGATACACCACATTTAATAAATAAGCAGCGACAAATAGAAATCTCACGGAATTAAAAGTGAGATAAGAACCCCCTTACTTTTTACTTTTCCTTGGTAGATGGTAGTTTAAACTCCTGTATAATGGTGAAATTATTGTAATTAAATTATACATGAATAATATACATTAATATTATATCATATATGATCTTTTAATATTGCTTTGCTAATAATATTTTAGTATTATTATTGTTTTGGGTGTTAACCGATTCTTTTTCCTTTATATTATTTGTTTCGTAAGTAGTGTTTGTTCTGAATAAGATGTATCTTATTCATATTCATTATGATATTAGTTCTTTAAATATTATTTTTAATCACCTATTTTAAATTATTCTTGAATTGATTACGATGGGGAATGAATCTCATCGTGTTTGTCGAGACAGTAATCCGTACGTACGAATGAGCGAAAATATTTTTCTTTTGATAATAAAATAATATATAATTGGATGTTATATCATATATACAGAATAATTATCATGATATGTTCATTATTTACATCAATTACACATCATTATTATACCCATCCAAATAATAACTTGTTGAATAACAATTACACTAGGACGTGGAGGCGGTAAACGGTACGTGCACACGTATGTTGACATGACATTCAAAGGATGTATAGAATTAAAAATATGGTTGTGTCATATTTATAATAACATCACATTATATATAAGATATTTGATTTTTTATTTTAGAATGGAAACAACAATGAAAGAGGAAGTGGAAGGAGAAAGGAACTTGAAAGAGATGATGAAATATTTACCTCTTCTTCGGGTTCTTCCTTTTGATTTGATCAAAAAGGCTCCATAGGATGGATTTATGACTAAAAGAAGGCATCCAAGATTAAGGGAGGATAGTAGATAGGGTATTTGGTCAGGTTTTGGCTGATCGAAATAGCTTTGAAGGTGTGAATTAGTGTGAAGGGGGAGTTCCCTTTTATAAGAGTGGTGTGGGGCACCTTAGGAAAAGCTAGAAATATTATTTTATAATAAAATCATTTTCGGTTTCTAATGACTCCAAAATGGATTATTTAAAGGATAAGGTGGGTATGGGTCTATAACCACTGAACCGATATGTTTTAGGCAGGTTTGGGTCAATATACTAACCTTACCTTTTAGATTTAACTCTTAGTTAAATAGTTTGACATTTACCTTTTCTCTTTGTATTTTTATATTATATGGTTAATAACCATTATATATACCTCCAAGAGAACCCCAAGTGTTTAATTAATTATAAAAATATTATTATATAAGTATTTTGGCCAAACCATGGATTTTTAGGAATATAATATCAATTAATAATATAAAATTTGATTTAAAAACTCTTTTATGTCAATTTTAACACTATTTGGTATTTTGTTTTTGCTAAATTCATAACAGCATTATTACTTCGAAAAAACTCATATAACCAACCATATTACATTATATTTATCTATTAAATTATTGGAATTCATAAAAAGTCTCAAATTAAATTTATTTGGATATTTATAATATCAATTATTTTAATATTTCCTTAATTAGGTAATTACTACATCATCATAGTGTCATAAATAAATTAAATGATTTAAAGTATAAAAATTATAAATAAACTACCATTATGTAGGAAATATTTTTTATCTCTATAATAAATATTTATAGTCGATTTTATCTTATGTTAACCATATATTACAAAAAATATTAGTTATTAATATTTGATTTTAACTCTTTTAATTCTTCTTTGAATTAAATAATAATAAATATCCTAGTCTAATCCAAGTGGACCAATGAGGTTCATATTTTATTCGTAAGTTTTTTGGGTCAAATTATACTTATCCAATAGAATTAGGACATGTGTTAGGGTAATAATAATATCATTTTTACCTTTAATTACAATATATAATTTTTAACCGTGGTAAATAAAAGATAAAGGTTACTATTCACCAAAAATTATTTTTATCTTATTGAACCTCATTTTACGCGTTGATTTTAAAAATTTCTCTCAGATTTTCTAAATTCAACTCACAGAAGCGGTAAAATTATGTTTTATGTAAATTTGTAAATCCACCTAGGAGGTGGGTAAAAGACGGTGAAATGTTCAGTAAAATTTTAGATATCTAGTATTATAACAAAATGAATCTTATTAATTACATTGAACATATATAGGTATTTTGTATATATTTTGACCTAAAATAAATTTTAAAAAAATAATTATTTATTTAAATAAAAATTTGGATTTAAACTACAATTCAGTGTTTTTCACTATTCATAAAAAATTGATAGTTTTCAAAAAATTACCAAAAATTCGCTATAAGCTAATTTCAATATTCCGAATTCAAAAATGAAGTCCATTTTGAATGATAAAATTTATAAAATTTCAAAAAGTTGGTATTACTATTCATAACTGCTAGTTTGATTGGTCGCGGTGTGTTAGAATCTCGAAGTTGCGTATAATGAAAGCTAGTATATTATTCAAAGGGAAAATACCATGGAAGCTTGGGGTGTTACATTATTCCCCCTTTTGGAAATTTCATCCTCGAAATTTTTAAAATTGGTCTTGGGGACATAATTGAAAGTCTCACACTTGAAAAGGAGTCAATTAAACTATCAATTTAAAAGAAAGAAAGAGAGGTACTAAGGTCACCCTAGATAACCCATACTAGGATTCCATGTATGAAAACATGGACATGGAATATAAAATAACTGTTATGTTCTGATGGAGAGGGATAGAAAACATGATCAAGAGAATGTTAACAAAAATAGAACCACAAACTTGGGATAGGACCAATGGTCATTAGTTTCCCACTAGGAAAAGTAAACAGAAAACGTTTTTTTTTTGTTTTAAGTTACATTTCATAATGATGAAGAATTTATTTATGAGATTGACTAAGAACATAAAGAGATATACATACTTCTTAAGTAGATTTTCATTCTTTAATAAATTTCTACCACTACTCATGTTTTTCAAACGATGAGTATTCAAGTTGACTTGGTCTCACTGGAAGAGCTAGAATCATCTTCTAGATAATCACATGATCCACAAAGGATAAACTATATATTTATCTTGTCTGTAGAGATTAATCCAAAAAAAATGGTTAGTACAAGATTAGATGATCCCCTAAAAGGACATTCATTTAGAGAAAGAAACATTAATCGTAATATCTAAAATTATACCAACAATACCCCATAGTTAAATAAATATCATTCAGTAAACAATTGTCCTTAAAATCCCTCAATATAATCCACACTAATATTGAAACTAAAAACTTAGAATAATTTTGTTATATAGTCTTCCATGTTAAATTGTATCCCCAAATGCCACCGACTACTCTTAAAGTCACATACTTAAAAGTAATTAACCAAATCACAAATTCTCTGTTATAGATTTATCATTTCAATAAATAACCCAAATCACTATAAATCCACATTAAAAACATAGATAAAAATCCAACATTACCCCTCAAATGAAATACTATAGTATTCTATTTTCCTTAGGAATATAGTGTTCCCAACAGAGTGAACGTCTTCCAAAATAACATTTATCACTGAATCATCAAATAATTTTCCTATTCTAAGGGTATTCATTTGATAAGACAAAAGATCCCAAATAAAATTATTATTGATCAATAAAATAATTTAACTAAAGATAATTTGTCAAACTAACCAAGGATTTCATGTAGTCCAGTGGTAGGAGATAAATCCCCATCGCACACTGGTTGTGGGTTTGATTCCCACAACATTGTCTGATGCCACGAGTTGTCACATGGTTTGAATGTTGTCCTTTTTCAAAAACTATATTTTCTAACATTACTAATATGAGATAAAGTCCTCAACATAACAATAACATAATTTAACAACAAATTTTATCTCATACCTTGCATTTTCATCCCAAAATATATTAACTTGTAATTGCCTCAAACCCAATGATCATATAAAACCAAATGGTTATTTATAACTCTATTCACAAGAGAAAAGATAATTATTCCTCAAATACATTTTTTATATGAAAAACTATAATGTTACAAATACAAGAGAAAATTATTCCAAATTAATCACATCAACAAGTAGTACTGGTACTTTTAAACATTTCTCCAACCATTTATTTCCACATAGCTTTATCTTTGATCATGAAAATATCCTATAGAAAAGGGCATTCACTTGGGTAATGGTTAGGTCCCCTACATTTACGGAAATAACTGTAAATGGATTCTTGGGACCATTTTTATTTTCTTCTATAGTACTCTTCATTTTTCCTCGACAATTCTTTACTTTAGGTCCTCTATTCCCACACGTAAAGATTTTCATTATTTCATTGAGACACTTTTTTGGGTGTCTCCTTCCAAATTTCCTGCATGATAGAAATTGAGGATTCTATTCTCCATGGACTCCACTGCTAGATATGTTTTCATTCATCATATTTCTCTTTTTGTTGTTTCTGGGAGTTGGTTAATATATGTGTTGTTGATCATATTTTTTGAAAACTAATTTGGCATAGACGTGATATTTTTTATGACTATCAAAATTCTATTTTTTTTCTCATTTCCACCATCGTTCACAACTTGTACATCATGTAAAAGATACTATGACATCCATGGAATCCAACCATTGATTAAAACCAGAAACATTGTGTGAGTAATAGTAGTCATAAAATCATTTAAAGAATATAATGACACCATATTTTCTATTTGAAACACCTTAGGATTAACCAAGGTCATTTATTCCCATATTATATTAAAATTAGTCAAATCGGTTTTAAAAGAAAATGTAAATTATCTTGATCATATCCCCTAAAAGTGGTGTAACTGAGAGTGCAACAAGGCCCGTATTCGTGTACCAGTTCTCGTTCAATTCTAGATCAAAGTGGTGTTTTCTGGTTTTATCCCTATGTACATCTGTTCTAGAGCCACCTCTACCTGGTCGTGTCTAGTCAGGGATGTATTGCTTAAAAAACTCACAAAATCTCTATAATTCCAGTATTTTAGGAAGATCTTCTATACTAATCCTCAAAGTCTATCTTAAGTCTATGTGCTCTAATTAGAGTTTATCTAAATCTTTTTTCTAAGGGTTTTACTAAACTTCAACTGATACCAATTGTAATGGACCAACCCCATAAACCTAGGGTTGGGGCATTATTACGTATCATAGGAATGATCACAAAAGATCAATTCTCGAAAAACAGATTAATTTAGTAGCTTTTTAAGTACTAGATACATTCATAAGGTTTACATTTGATCATAAAATAGAAAACTTCTACAACTTTTTTCCATAGAAAACACGGAGATCCTGTAGTCTATCCCTATAGGTCAGTAATAATATACATCTTCCCATCCTGGAAAAAATAAAACATAGAAAGGGGTGAGCTCAGATGCTCGGTAAGGATAAAAGTATAGCAGAAACATTCATAAATATGAATAAACATTTAAGGAAATGTATAGAACTAAAAAAGAATTTTCAACAAAAACATCATCATAATATGGTAAATCTAGACTAAAATAATTCCATTTACTTACTCAGATTGATATTATACTATTATAATAATCACATGCTATAACAATAGCCACTTTCATAAGGATGGAATGCATAATTCCAGACCTTCATAACCATATAGTCAAGGCCTTGTGCCAAGACTACAAATAAATTTTTTTCAAGGCCTTCTTCCAAGACACTAGTTTGTCTCATGAGACCTACCAACGCATAGAGGAGTTATAGCGGGCTCCACCTGTCACTTACTATGTCCAATGCATTCCTCATATGAAAAGGTTGAAACATTATCTGAACATTCGTATTAAAACTAGCATACGAAATGTCAATATTTTGACCCTAAACCATGAATGGTATAAAAATAGCACATCCACAGTCAAGCATAGCTCATTCAACACAATGTAGAAGATTTTATTATAATAGATCAACCTCAATAAAGAATAGGGAATGATATTGAGATAGATGAAAATAATCCTAAAAAATATATGAGAGAAATATCCCCCTTTTTCTTGAAAATATTTAAAAGTCTAACTATTTATCAAGAAGCCGTTTAAAAGAGATTTTTGAATCAATGTGTCCAATACCACATTGAAACATTAAATCAATTTTAACTTTAAAACTATAATGTCCATATAATTAAATCCAGAAAACCATTTTTCAAAACATGGACATTAATGGGAATGATTTAGAATAATAAATAATTAAATCATTTCAAAATGATATTTTAGTTAGAGGTCCTAACCAAAAGAGAGACACTTGAATAAAAATAATTGAGTTAATAAAAACTTTATAATATCATGGTAATAAAGGGATTCATGATATACTATGTCAAAGTACATTATATACACCATAAAAAAGTGAATTGGCGTATAACAAAAAAGAAGTCTCTATGGAATGTAAATTGAAATGAAATATCTTATAAAGACTATATCCATAGGTTAAGGATAAATCAACAACATAATTATGTGTGAAAAATATAAATAAACTCAATATTATTCGATATTCAGTGTAAATCATTCCAAGGACATTCACACATATTATTTTAAAAACTACACCAATGAATTTGATGTTTAACTCAATAAATGGCGATTGAGTTAAAATTAATTATATCAGGTTCATATCGATGACTTGAGAATTTATCAATGAAGTGATTATGTGTATAAAAAGTATATACACGGAAAGGGTAGTGTAAATTACTACACAAATAATAAATAGTGATTCCACACATAATCATGGAGTAAAATAATAAATGAAGTATTCATAAAGCCAAATGAGTGGAAATTGAAATTTGAAATTCCCTTACAAATTTGGTAACTTATGAAACATACATCAATGAAAGATGGATCATAAAATGAAGATGTAAATTACTATAAAATTAAATTATATTACACAAAGAATACAATCACTGGGTAGTACATATACCATAGAAAACAGAATTGTGGCAGTATGACATTAATCTCACAGAAATAGGAAGTGAGATGAAAACACTTACTTCATTGTAATCAATCGAGTCGTACATCCAATAGTTAATAAAAACCAAATGAATCACAGAATACCATGAATATAAACAGAATCATGATAATATATATATATATATATATATATCAAATTAAATTACCCAATACACCACATTTAATAAATATGCGGCGAACAATGGAAATCTCACTGAATTAAAAGTGAGATAAGAAACATCGTACATTTTACTTTTCCTTGGTCAACGGTAGGTTAAAAACCTATATAATGGTTAAATAATTTTTATTAAATTATACAAGAACCAGATACATTACTATTATATCATATATGATCTATTAGTATTTCATTGTTAATAATATTTAGTATTATCGTCGTTTCAGGGGTTAATTGATTTGTTTTCCATTATATGATTTGCTTCATAAGTAGTGTTTGCTATGAATAGGATTTATCTTATTCATATTCAAAATGATATTAGTTCTTTAAAAATTATTTTTCATTATCAAATAAAAATTATTCTTGAATGGATTATGATGGTGAATTAATCTCATCGCATTCGTGGAGACGGTAATCCGTATGTTCGCATGAGCGACAATATCATTTTTTTGATATTAAAATAGTATATAATTTGATGGTATATCATATATACCGAATCATTATCATGTTATATTTATTATTTAATTCAATTACACATCATTATTATACCCGTCCAAATAATAATGTATTGAATAACAATTACACCATGACATGGATACAGTAAGCCGTACGTACGCACATATGGTGACATGTAATTCAAAGGATGAATAGAATAATGAATATGGTTGTACCATATTTATAATAAACTCATAGTATATATATGATACTAGATTTATTATTTTATAATTTAATCAACATAGAAAGAGGAAGTTGAAGAAGAAGGGAACTTGAAAACGGTGATGAAATATTTACCTCTTCTTCATGTTCTTTTTTTTGATTTGATCAAAAGGGCTCCTTAGGTTAGATTTATGATTAAAGGTTGGCCATTATGATGAAGGGAGTACGGTTTACAGGGTACTTGTGCAAGGGTTGGCCGAGCAAAATGGCATTGAAGGTGTTAATTAGAAATAAGGGCGAGTGCTCTTTTATAAGATGAGTTAGGAGCACCTTAGGAAAATATAGAAATATTATTTTGTAATAAAATTACTTTCGGTTTCTAAGGGCTCCAAAGTGGATTATTTAATGGATAAGTTGGGTATAGGTCTAAATCCACTCAAAAAATTGATTTTATATATTTTTGGTCACTATATTAACCTTATCTTATATATTTAACACTTAGTTAAATAGTTTGACAGTTACCATGTCTATTTGTATTTTTATATTATATGGTTAATAAACTTACTATATAATTCCAATAGATCCCCAAGTGGTTCATTAATGATACACCTATCATTTTATAATTATTTTTTTTGTAACCATTGATTTTTAGGAATATAATATCAATTCATAATATAATATTCTTTTTAAAAAAAAAATTATGTAAATTTTGACACTATTTGTTATTTTGATTTTACTAAATTTATAACAGCATTATTTCGTCAAAAATATTCATCTAACCAACCATAATATGTCATATTAACCAATGAAATTTTTTTAATTCATAAAAATACTCAAATTACATTTATTTGGATATATATAATATCAATTATTTAAATATTTTATTAATTAGGTAATTGCCGCATCATCATTGTGTCATAAATAAATTAAATTATATAAAGTCTAAAAAATATAAATAAAAAAACCATAATATAGGAAATATTTTTATCTCTATATTTAATATTTATTGTCTAATTTATCTTATTATACCCCTATATTAAAAAAAAATTAGTTATAAAACTTTTGTTTTAACTCTTTTAACTCTTCCTTGAATTAAATAATAATAAATGTCCTAATCTAATCCAAGTGGACCAAAGAAATTTATATTTTATTCCTATGGTTGCTTTTGGTCGAATTATACTTATACAATAGAATTAGGGCATGTTTTAGTGTAATAATAATATCATTTTTACCTTTAATTACCATATTTACTTTTAACAATGGTAAATACAAGTTAAAAGTTACTATTCACCAAAAATTATTTTTATCTTATTGAAACTCATTTTACTCCTTTATATTAACTATGTCTCTCAAGTTTTCATAATTCAACTCATAGAAGAATTAAAATTACGTTTTACGTTAATTTTCAAATTCTCCTAAGAGGTAGGTAAAAGATAGTGAAAAGATAAATAAAATTTTAAATATCTAATATTATTACAAAATGACTCCAATGAATTACATTGAACATATATAGGTATTATGTATCTATTTGTATCTAAAACAAATTTAAATAAAATAATTAATTATTTAAATAAAAATTCGGTTTCAAACTATAACTCAATATTTGTCACTATTCAGCGGAAAGTGAATGTTTTCATAAAAATAATAAAAATTCCCCATAATCTAATTTTGATATTCTGAATCCAAAAATGATGTCAATTTTGAATGATAAAATTTATTAAATTTTAAAAAGTGGATATTAATTTTTATGATGACTTGTTTGATTGGTCGTTGTGTGTTAGAATATCGAAGTTGCGTATAATGCAAGCTATTACATTACTCAAAGGGAAACATACCATGGAAGCTTGGGGTGTTATAGGGTATGTATAGTAGAAGAAATAATGAATCAACGAAAAAAATTGTTATGACCTGGTAAATAACTGAACACACATGACATGTAAAAAAACTAAGAAGGAAGTGAATAAACAATAGAGAAATGTAAAAAACTAAACAAAAATTCCATTTCAATAATTAGATAATCCATAATAAATATAGAAAGCTAAGAAAATGAAGACACATGTCATTTAATCAATTAACAAAGAATGAAATGAATCAATATACTTTTTCCAATGGAAAATCACTTTGTTAATAAATACTGAATCTAAATGATGTCAATACTTAATTATTGGACATCATGTTTGAGTCACATGAAAATTTATACCATCATGACCTTTCACAATATTGTTAAAAACCATAAGTAGAAATAAATTTTATTTGAACATCTAATTTTACTCATGAGAACCTGTCAATGTATATATGGGTTATAACGTTTTGTCCCCACTCGTCACTCCATATCCAAAACATTCCTAATATCGAGTAATCTATTTAATTAATAAATAATATTCCTTATCAAATATTTGTATTCAATAATGAATACTTATATATCAATATTTCCCGAAAAATAAATTAACTATCCGCGTAAACACCATATGTAAAAATGTTATATGGCTTAGGAAATAAAAACCTCTATGAAAAATAACAGGGATCTTTATGGTAAGTTCAATGAATAAAGATCATTGAAATTAAATATTCTATAGGGACCGAAAAGTAATTAAGGATGTGAATTTAATTAATATTCTCAGAGAAATAAATCATAAATCATCATGTGATAGAATAAGGATTATATAAATACAACATCACCCAAGTTACGTAAAAATAAATGCTGGTTGTTATTGATAAATCGAAATACTGTAAAAATAACTCTTAAAAACAATCTTATAGAAAATGCACTTTTTTAAGTAATATTTTTTGAAATAAATATTGAATATATTTTCATTAAAAAATATCCTTTAAAACTAAAAAATTATTCTTCAAAGAAACTATATAAGGTAGTTTTGTACATTTTTTATAATTTAAAAAGAAAATATCTTTTTTCTACTAAATCGTTAAAAATTTTCCATTTTCGGGATGCCAAAAAATATTCCTTTTTTTAAATTTGTAAAATAATAAAAGAATACAAATTTATTTAATAAATAATTTTATAACATTAAAAGCATTTCTGATTTTTTAATAAAACAAGTTTTATAGAAGAAAATAGGTTCTCTAACTACAGATAGATATGAAGTCAGGTTTTGTTAATATTATATTCTAAAAAAATGAGTACCATTGAGTTGAAAATGGAATTATTACTTGAAATGTTCATGAATAACTATAGGAGAGTAATTTTAAGTATTTATTCAGAAATGATCATATAAATTTATTTAAGGGAATTTCAAGAATAAGCAATCTCTATTAGAATGTGATCGTGAAATAAACTCTTAAAATGTTCATAACATTGAAGTGAGAATAAATAAATAAATTGAATATGGTTATCAACAATAAATGAACATATAAATTCAAAGAACGAAAATTTATATTTAAAATTAATATATATGAAATAATTGAATATTAACGACAATGAAGGAGTAATATAATCCAATGAAACAGAATTGATTTATCAAATTTCTCTATCACTCAGGTCACATGAAGTGTAAATCCAATTGGAAAAAATAATTAAAATGAATAATCAAAATATAATTAATAATGAAATATTCAAAATATTATATGTAAATATGTGAGAATTTATACCCTATATAATAAATTTGGTGCACAATAATAATGTATGCCTCAAAGAATTGAAATTTACATAAAGTCCCTTACAATTGGTAAATTTCGAAATATAATCCCCATGATAGAAATATTTTCAAATAAAACATTAAATACCTCAAATATAAATTTATTCATGAAATATAATAAAATAGGGTAGTATATACCATACATGAAAGAATTAGGTGTTGAATATGGTGTATGCTTCTGAGAAAGAAATCTAGAACAAGAATCCCTTACCATGCGTTTATATTTTGTTGAATTCCCATTAACTTATTTTATAATGGTTTTAATAATTTCAATATATTATAAAAGTTCCATAATAATATTTATAATATCATATATTAACCACTTATAATATCTAATTACCTATTTTTAATAATATTTCATTATTTTCACTTTTTCAAGTCTAAATTCTTTAGTTTATCATGAATTTTATGAATTGTAACTTATTGTTCCTATTAATTAGTTCTTGATTTCACATTCTTAATAATATAAAAAATATTTAAATATCATATATATTCATTATATATGTATTTATAACAATCCATTATTCTTTTTATATTCGAAATGAAGTACATTGTTCATGGACATGATAGATCATACCTATGGAAAAATGCTACTTCCATTTCAATTTCTTATTAAAAGAACTGAATATAAATGATATATATGTAAATTAAATTTACAATATAATTCTTATTTAATTTATTTTACTTAGGTATATTAATCCTAATATTTATATGTTTCATGTAAATTATGAATGAGTTACATTGCTCTGAGAAGGCGGTAGTCCACACTTCGAGAAATGTTGTTTTCAAATTTAAATAAAATTGAATGCATGAAGGTTTGTGTAATATTAAAAATAAATAAGTATTAATAAAAAATAAATATCTTATATATCTTATAAAAAAAATTCCATCATTATTCCAAACCACGAGAGGTGCTAAATGAAAAATGAAAGACATTATTTCACAAGATGGTAGTTCTCCGTACATGAATTGTAAGTTTGTTAACCATTTGATGGAAGTATGGGTAGGGATTCATCATGAGATTAACCTGAAAACAACATAGTATATTAAGGATAATTATTTTATTGTATAATCATCCAATAATAATAAATTAATGTTTGGGGAAACAAATAAAACATAAAAGGATATTGAATAATGTAACCTCTTTCTCAGGTAAGTCTTTTAGGTTTGCACCAATGGCATTCAATGGTTTTGTATTTTTCAAAAGGTATGATACTAGTATGATGGTAGTAACATTGGTATAATATTTGATCAATTTTTGGGTTAGAAAAATGGCATTATATTTTTGAATAAGTGTGAGGGTTGATTGTTATTTTATTGTGGAGTAGGAGTGGTAGTCTTGTAAATATTTGAAAAAAGAATTTCATCCATTTCGCCTATGTCAGGTGGATACCATAATTAAAAAAAATTAAATAAAAGGGAGTATATAGGGTTAATAAGATCATTAAATTGATTTTTTAGAAGTTTCTAGTCCATTTTGGCCCTTCTGATGAAGGTTCAGTCTCTTATTAATCTAATATTTCTCTTAATTACTATAATTAATCTTAATTACTTCCAAAAATATTTATGGTAGGAAAATAAGATTAACTTATTAGACATTATAAATTATTATGATTACAAATATAAAATCTTATTTTGAATATTCAAATCACAGAAGTGTATGCAATTAATTTAAAACTAATCATCTAGATGGGAGGATAAAGGGTTTTTTAAGTAAAAATGTTAAAATGTTTACGGAGTTTTGATGTCCAATTTCAATTTTAAATTGATTTCAATGACCTAGATTAAATAAATTCTTGCAAATTTGATATAATTTAACTCTAAAATCAAGAAATATTTGGCAGGAAGAAAGCCTTGCCCAAGGCTTGAGAGGACCTTCCGTACCCATGTTTTCACTTGAGATACCCTTCTTCCTCTCATTGCTTCCTTTCACATTTGTGTTGTTCTTCGTTTCTATCTTTTAAGTTTTTGTTTTGTAATTATGTTTTAATGAAAGTTTCTTCTTAAATATCTCTTATTCTCATCCACCTTCTGTAGATTAATATTAATGTTCTAAAAACAGTTTAAATACAGTTGAATCCCCTTCCATTATTTTGCTTCCTCATTCAATCGAAAGTTCGTTTTTAATTGTCATCATTATTCTTGTGTGTGTGTCGATGCACCACTCTTTTCTTATCACTTTATTTTAATTCTCTTGTTAATTAATCATCATAAATATATAAACCAGATTAATATTAATATCAATGTCTTAGTAAATATTTTATTGGGGTGAGTCAAAATTTCAGTATGTTTGTGATTGAGAGTATTTTGTCGATGAATATTATTTAGTTTAACATTGTGTATGTTGGAATTAACATGTCATGGATTAATGACTTGTTTTGTTTAACATGTGGTTTCCATGGATTATTGGAACCATAAATACACTACCATGAACAATTACTGATTGATATTAGAACCCTATTTTATGTTATGGCTTGGATTAAATCCTTAACACATTGTAATTCTAATCAACATTATCTTGTGATGTGGGTGTTAAATTAACAGCAATATAAAGCCAAGCTCCCGGATATCACAAGATTAACTCCCTAAAAATTTAATCACCCCAAAATTTATCAAATTGTTAAATCAAACACCAATCATTAAACACTTCATTTAAGCTCTGTAAACAAACCCCCCAATCGAATCCTCAGCGATGATACTTTGTAATAGTCGTTTGTTTTTAGTTGATTATATTCTGATTGGGGGGTTTGTTTGCAGAGCTTAAATGAATTGATTAATGATTGGTGTTTAATTTAACAATTTGATAAATATTGGGGTGAGTTCATTTTCAGGGAGTTAAGCTTGTGATATCCTGGAGCTTTGCTTTATATTGAAGTTAATTTAACACCCACATTGTGAGATAATGTTGATTAGAATTACTAAGTGTTAAGGCTTCAATCCAAGCCATAACATAACATATGGTTATGATATCATTTAGAGATTGTTAATGGTAGTGTATTTATGGTTCCAATAATCCATGTAAACCACATGTTAAACAAAAAAATTCATTAATTCATGACATGTTAAGTTCAACATACACAATGTTAAATTAAAGAATATTCATCGAGAAAATACTCTCAATCACTTAACATCCCTAAGTTTTTACTCACCCCAATAATATTTTCACTCATCCATTGATATGAATATTAATATAGGTTTATATATTTATGATGATCAATTAACAAGAGAATAAAAATAAAGGGATAAGAAAAAAGTGGTGCATTGACACACATACACGAACAATGATGATAATTAAAAACGAACTTTCGATTGAATGAGGAAGAAAAATAAGGGAAGGGGATTCAACTTTATTTAAATTATTTTAAGAACAAAAATATTAATCTACAGAAGGTGTATGAGAATAAGAGATATTGAAGAAGAAACAATCATTGAAACAGAATTACAAAACACAAACGTACAAGTTACAAACAAAGAACAACACAAAAGTGAAAGGAAGAAAAGTGAGGAGGAAGGGTATCTCAAGTGAAAACATGAGTACAGAAGGTCCTCCCAAAGGGTTTTTCAAGTATTTGGTCATTCCAATATGTGATCCTATCTTCTGAAATGCTAACCCCTTTGAAGGAGTGGAGGAGGATGCATTTATAGCCCAAGGAAGTGGATTGTTTTCATTCCCAATCTGTCCTTCCACTTACATTTCCATGTTGTCTATTCAGACAGCCGAGTCACAAGATATCTCCTTCATCGATGTTTTTGATAATAAAGTTGGCAGACTACTATAAATATTTGGAGGCATTTGGTCCTATGGAGACAATGTTATGGATGGTTATTTATACAATTTTAATCTAGTCTTTTTGATGTCCAAAATTTGAAATGGATTTTTAATTGGAATATGCTTTCAAAACCGAATGATTTCTTCAACAAAGTCGGCCGAGTTTTTAATATCTTTCACACTGTACATGCTCATCTCAAATGTTTTCTATATCCGGAGCCATGTCATCAACACTGTAATTATTTTAATTCCCATCCAAAAATGTGGGCTGAGTTTAAATGAATCAGTTGGGCCCCTTGTGTTTGGTATTGGGCCCTGAAATTTTTATCTAGGATTCCTTTAGATAATATAGAATTAAATTTGGAGTATCATCATATTTGGGCTTATGTATGGAGCCCAGTAATTCCATTATCATGGATGATCCAGTTTCATCATACTATTCTTGAGTCTTCTTGTGTGGTCTATATGACCATACAAATGGCCGACTTGGCCAATGGTTCCTTCTAAGGATATGTATTAAATTGAATATGGAATCCTAAAAAACAATAACAACATATATTGGATCAGTAGAGTGATATTTATTAACAAAATATTAAACTGACTTGAATCTGAATGAATTCAAATAGTGCTCAAAAATTATATTTAATAATTAATCATTAATACTTCAAACAAATGATGCACATTTTAGAAAATATCAGTCATTGGAGTATAGAAAAATTTATGGAAATATTAATAACATAAACTCCCCCTCACTTAGTCTTGTGCATGTCCTCATGTGAAACAAATATAAAAACGTAACAAAATCATTTTCACTCACCAATATATATTAAATTTTTTTTCTCCAATCAGGGGAGGTTTAGACTATTTCACACATCCATTTTGAATTCCACTACAAGTTTTTATAGAAAAAATGTTCAAAAAATATATCATTTTTTCATGATCAAATTTTCAAAAGGAAAATATGGACACTCAAAACTCACAGCTCTCAAGATGATAAAATTCATTTGTGGAGGTTCACTCTTTCACCAACCAAAAGTGAAAATCTTAGAGTTTGAAGGGAAAGAGGTGCCCCTGGTTTTGATCCAGGATTGTGTGTCCTCCCATGGTGATTCTTTAACTGATGTGCATTAGCCGTGAATGTACTTTTGGAAGAGGGGTCTTGAACTTGCACTGCTCCAAATGGGTAAACATTAGTAATAACAAAATGACCTTCCCAATTAGAATTAAGCTTACCTGGGTGAAGCTGAAATCGAGAATTAAAGAGCATTCCCTTATCAAATTCCTGGTATACCTTTGTCAGGATGTGTTAATCATGGAGTGCCTTGGATTTTTCTTTGTAGAGATTAGAATTCTCATAAGAATCAAGTCGAAGCTCCTCCAGTTCAGCTAATTGTAACAATCTTTCTTCACCATACTTTTCATGATCAAAATTACAAGTTTTCACTTCCCAAAATGACTTATGATGGATTTCAACTCTAAAATGACATGATTTACCAAATACTAGCCTAAATGGAGACATCCCAATGTGTGTTTTATAGGACGTTCGATAATCCCAAAGTGCTTCATGAAGTCTTTCAGGCCAGTCTTTTCTGGTGGGTTTTACAATTCTCTCAAGCACTCTTTTCACTTCCCTATTAGAACATTCATCCATGACATTTGTTGGGGGGGGTGATATGCAGTTGATTTTTTATGTACTACCCCATTATTTTTCAAATGAGATTCCATGGTTTTATTAAAAAAATGGCTTCCTAAGTCACCTATCAAGGCACGAGGTGTGCCAAATCGGTGGAAGATGTGTGTCTTTAGTAACACACTAACAATATCTGAATCATATTTTCTAGTGGGTTTGGCATCTACCCACATAGAAACATAATCAACAGTAAGAAGAATGTATGAAAATCCATTGTAAGGGGGGAATGGTCCCATGAAATCGATTCCCCAAACATCAAAAATCACACAGAAAATTAAAGGCTTTTGGGGATTTCATTTCTATTTAAAATTGTGCCAAACATTTGGGAAGTGGGACATTATTGACAGAACTAATGTGAGTCCATGAAGAGTGAAGGCTAGAACAATCCATAGTCTAGGACCTTTTGGGAGGTCCTTTGTGGTCCAAAGTGTCCAACATCAGGCATTGAGTGACAAAATTCTAAAATGGATGAATATTCATTTTCATCGACACATCTCCAAATTACCATGTCAGCCCCAGTTTTCCAAAGTTTATTTTCCTCCCAAAAATAGTATTTTGAAGAAATTTTAAACTTCATGTTTTGTTCTTTTGAAAAGGTTTCAGGAAAAACACCAGAAACCAAGTAATTTGCAATTGTGGCATACCATGTTATTTTTGGAGTGAGAGATGAATGGTGCTCAGTGGGGAATTCAGTATTGATGATTTCAGGATAAGAATAATTAGAAATTCTATTCAAGTTATTAGCCACATGGTTTTACATTCCTGTTATATCATTGATTTCAAGGTCAAACTCTTGGAGAATTTTGATTCATCCTATTAGCCTCGGTTTGGAATCACTTTTCTTGATTAAGAACTTTATAGCAGAATGGTCTGTGAAGATGATGATTTTTGCTCTGAAGATATAGGGACATAATTTTTCTAAGGAAAAAACAATTTCTAAAAGATATTTTTCAGTGATTGTGTAGTGAGATTGAGTTTCATCCAATGTTTTTGAGGCATAATAGATGACATGAGGGTTTTTTTTCACTTCTTTAACCATAAACAGCCCCAACAGATCAATCAGAAGCATCACAAAACAACTCAAAGGGTAAGGAACAATCTGGGGGTTGGATTATCAGGGTAGATATGAGAGATGTTTTGTGTTAAACGAACACTCTCTTGAAAAACTCATCAAAATGGAAAGGGACATCATTTTGGAGAAACCGAGTGAGTGGGAGGTAAATCCTACTGATGTTATGGAAGAATCTCCGATAGAAACAGGCATGACCGAGAAATGAACCGATGTCTTGAACAAAAGTGGGTTGAGGATGTGATTGGATCACTTCAATTTTGGCAGGATCGACTTCAATACAATATTTTGAAACTATGTTCCCTAGAAATATTCCATGTGCAACCATGAGGTGTCATTTTTCAAAATTTAACACAAGGTTACACTTGACACACTTTTGGAGTACTAGAGACAGTGAATTCAAACAAGATTCAAATGACTCACCATAAATGGTGAAGTCTTCCATGAAGAATTCCATTCAGTGTTCAATGAATTCAGAAAAGATACTCATCATACACCTCTGGAATGTTGCAGGATCATTGAAAAGGAGAAAAGGCATTCTTTTATATACATATGTTCCAAAGGATCATCTGAAAGTAGTATTTTCTTGGTCCTAAGGTGCAATTGGGATTTGGAAGTAGCCAATGTATCCATCAAGAATGAAATAGTGTGACTTTATGGCTAATTGTTCCAGCATTCGATCATGGAATGGAAGAGTGTAGTGACCTTTTCTTGGTTCAACATTCAATTTCCTATAGTCAATGCACACACGCCATTTTTTCTTCACTTGAGTTGTGACTACCTCTCCATGTTCACTTGTGACAATAGTTATCCCACCCTTCATAGGTACAACATGAATTGGACTGACCCATTCACTATAAGAAATTGGGTTGAAAATACCATCTTGAAGAATCTTGGTTATCTCCTCCCTAACTACCTCAAGAATGAGTTGATCGAGTCTTCTTTGTGGTTATCTAATTTGTTTAGATGACTCCTCATGATGGATGTGATGCATGAAAAAGGAAGGGTTGATTCTTATAATGTCATCTAGGGTCTACCCTAATGCCTTTTTGTTATCCTCTAACAGTTGAACAAGTTTGGACTCCTCGATTTCGGTTATTAAAGAAGAGATAATGACAAAATAAGAGTGATCATGGAAAAGGAATGCATATTTTAGGTGTTCAGGTAGAGGTTTCAAATCAGTATCATCTTTCATTTGTGGGTTAAGAAACTCAGGAATGGAGGAAGGGACTTCAGTAGCTTCAGATTCATTCTCCTTAATACATACCAAGGTGGATCAGTAGAGATCAGAGTTGATGTGGGATTCAAGAGAGTTTTCAAGTTTATCTATATTGATGGATTCTATGAATGAGAGGTCCACATCAACTTCACCATTTATGACTTGGTTAATCATGGTGCAGATTTCACAAGATTATATGTCATTAGAACATGAAGAACATGGTGGATTGGGGTTCAATTGACACTTAGAAGTTTCCTCAAAAGCATGGATTGAGAATGCAGAGTGATCCTCAGATGGGTGTCGCAAGGCTTGGAAAATGTTGAAATTGGCCATTTGGTCACTGAATTCCATGGAAAAGATGTCGGAATGGACATCAATCTTGGTTATCACAGTCATGAGGAATGTTCTTCCTAGAATTAGGGGAGACCGAGAAGATTTAATCTCACCTTCCATGTCAAGGACATATAAATCAAGAGGGAAGATAAGATAATTGACTCGAACAAAGACATCCTCAATTATTCCCTCAGGACTGGCTATGCCCCGATTGGCTAATTGAATGACAACACCCGTTGGATGTAAGGGACCTAGACCAAGGTTGTAGAAGATGGATTTGGGCATGACATATATTGAGGCTCCAAGGTCTATGAGTTCATCATCAAAGTTGAAACATCTAATTTGGCATGGGACCGTAAAGGTCCCTAGATCCTTGCAGTTTATAGGAATAGACTACTGGGTGGAAGCATTTTCGAAGGTCCCATGATGCCTTTTATGGGTACACAACTCCTCGAGAAGCTTGGCATACTTAGGAATTTTTTATAGAATCTAATAGGGGACTATTGACTTCAACAAGTCTAAACATGTTGATAATTTCAGGATCAGGTTCAAACGACTTATTTGGAGTAGAAATGGATTGATGAAAAAGAATTGGGTTCCTAAGTGTAATTAAATAAGGTGAGGGAATGGTTTAAGGTTCCATTTCAAGTTTCTTTTTATTTTCATTTTCAAGGTCAACATTTAAAGGTGGTTTATATGACTTATATTGAGGTATAAAAATTTTCTTTCCTGATCTAAGTGAAATTGCAATTACATTACTCTTGGGGTTGGGTAATGGTTGAGTTGGGAGTTGGGAAGAATTGGATGGTTGCTGCTGACTAAGGTGGGATGCATGTTGACCAATTTGGGTTTCAATGTTCATGTCGCTAGAACGGTTGAAGGAGGCAAGATCGTCCACTACACTTTCCCATGGTTTCTTAGGAGAAGATTCTTGTCCCAGATTGGGATTACCTAGATTTTGGTTCTTGGGAAATTGATTATATTGGTTTTGGAATTAGGAAGGCTCACTAGGATAATGGAATCCAGGAGGAGGATTTATCCTTTGAAGTTGAGGAATAAAATGATAAGGTTTTTGGAAGTTACCAACACCATGAACATTTTAAATCTGGTTTGTGTTTTGAGGAGAGACTTGAAGGGGATGAGATATGAGATTACCATACCTATGGCCTTGGTTATTGGAAGAAGAGAAGGGATTAAAGTGATGTTGGTTGAAGCTTCTAACAAACTGACCTGATAGTTGAGGGTTGGTGCTCCACTGATCATATGCTGCATTGAGATCCATTGGTCCAGATGAATCAGATTGATCCTCTTAATGTTTTGGACATCTTTCTATTGGATGAGATGAAGAGTTGCAGATTCCACAGTTTTTGATAGGTCCAGGAAACATTGATTTCGGAGAAGATGAGGTTGGGGATTTGGTAGCCAAATCTAGTTGTCGCACAAGGAATGTAAGTTCACTCATCCACTCGGTCATATTGTTCAGCTCAATTGATTGATTATCTTGGGATTTTCTGACTTGAGCATGTGCTCTAGTATGGAATTGTTGTGTGTTTTCATCCATGTCGCTTATAATAACTCTTACAGCTGTAGGAGTTTTATCAACAAGATCACCACTACTTGTGGCATCAATGAGAGTTCTCTCCATAGCCAATAAACACTCATTAATGTATTAGATCAAGAGTTGATCAGTTATTTGGTGATGTGGGTAGGTTGGAACAAGATTTTTGAACCTCTCCCAGTATTCATGGAGTGATTCACTTGGGAACTCATGAATACCACTTATTTCCTTTCAGATAGAAGCAGTACGAGAAGCAGGAAAAAATTTCTCTATGAAAAGTCACTTCATGTCATTCCATGTGGTTATTGAACCAGGAGGAATGTAGTAGAGCCATGACTTAGCAGTGTCAGATTGGGTGAAAGGGAATTCTCGGAGTTTTATTTGTTACTCAGAAACCCCTTGAGGCTTCATGGTAGAGAACACTACTTGGAACTCCTTATGGTGGAGATGTGGATCCTCACCAGCTAGCCCATGGAAATGAGGGATAAGATGAATCAAACCTGATTTGAGTTCAAATTCAGATTCTATGTTTGGATATTGAATACGAGAGGTTTGCAATTCATATAAGGGGCATCTTGTTATTTTAGTTTTTGTTCCCTAGGATTGGCCATATCTAATTCAACTGGTTTCCCAAAGACTGGTTCTTGAATGAGTTGATTATCTCTTATGTTCCTCCTATGTTGGAGAAGTGTTAAATCAATTTCAGGGTCAAACAAATCCGACAGATTTTTTGGAAGGCTATGGGGAATTAGGAGAGATTTTGGAAGAAAGAGGAAGATGGGGTTTTCTTTGTATTTTTATTTCAGTTCATGATTTTTATGAAAAGACGAGGTTTTATTTGTGTTTTTTTTCTTTTTTTTAAATTTTGTATTATTTATTTTTTACAATAACCAAAAACTAATGACTAGTTAATGAACCATCCCTGAAAATGGTACCATTTGAAAAGCATGACCTATTATCGCCTATCAACCAGTCAAGGATCCGGTACTCTGCTAATGTGTATAACATAACTCGTGTCGAATCCTCAGTGATGATTCATTGTAATATTCGTTTGTTTGCAGAGCTTAAATGAAGTGATTACTGATTGGTGTTTTATTTAACAATTAAATAAATATTGGGATGAGTTCATTTTTAGGGAGTTAATCTTGTGATATACTGGAGCTTTTCTTTATATTGCAGTTAATTTAACACTCACTTCTCAAGATAATATTGAATATAATTAATAAGTGTTAAGGCTTTAATCCAAGCCTTAACTTAACATAGGGTTATAATCTCAATCAGTTCTTGTTTATGGTAGTGTATTTATGGTTCTAATAATCCATGGAAACCACATGTTAAAAAAAACAAGTCATTAATCTATGACATGTTAAGTCCAACATACACAAGGTAAAATTAAATAATATTCATCGAGAAAATACTCTCAATCACTTAGCATCCCTAAATTTTGACACACCCCAATAATATATTTACTCAGACATTGATATTAATAATAATCTGGTTTATATATTTACGAAGATCAACTAACAAGAGAAGAAAAATAAAGGGATAAGAAAAGAGTGTTGTGTCGACACACACACACAAACTATGATGATAATTAAAAAAACATTCAATTGAATGAGGAAGAAGAATAAGGGAAGGTGATTCAATTTTATTTAAACTATTTTAAGAAAATTAATATTAATCTACATAAGGTGTATGAGAATAAGTGATATCGAATAAAAAACATGCATTAAAATAGCATTTCAAAACACAAACTTACAAGTAACCAATGAAGAACAACAAAAAAGTGAAAAGAATTAAAGATAAGTGGAAGGATATCTCAAGTGAAAAAAAGTATTTCAGGTCCTCCCATGCCTTTTCAAGGACTTTTTCATTCCAATATGTGCTCCTCTCTTCTAAAATGCCAACGCCTTTGAAGGAGAGGAGGGGGATGCATTTATAGGCCAAGGAAGTAGATTGTTTTCATTCCCAATCTGTCTCTCTAATGGCATCACCAATATGGCTATTCATATAGCTGAATCCCAAAATATCTCATTCTTTAACGTTGTAGATAATAACTTTGGACGACTAATCTAAAAATTGGGAGGCATTTGAACCTATGGAGACAATGTTATGTCAGATTTATTAAACGAGTTTAATCTGTCCATTTCAGTCTAATCTTTTTTAAGTCCAAAATGTAAAATTGTTTTTGAATAGGAAGATGCCTTCAAAACTGAATGATTTCTTCAATAGAGTCGGCCGTCTATATCTTATCTTTCACACTGCAATATATGAGCTCAAAATTATTTCTATATCAGTATTCATGTCATCAACACTATAATGATTTTAATTCCCGTCCAAAAATGTGGTGTGAGTTTAAATGAATCAGTTGGGACCCTTGGATTTGGTATTTGGCCCTGAAATCTTTATCTAGGATTCCTTTAGATAATCTAGAATTAACTCTATAGTATCATCAAATTTGAGACTATGTATGGAGCCCAGTAATTCCATTATCATGGATGATCCACTTTCTTCTTAGTTTTCTTGTGTCTTCTTGTGTGGTCAATATGACCATACAAATGGCCGAATTGGCCAATGGTTCCTTCTAATGATATGTAGTAAATTGAATATTGAATCCTAAAAAAAAGTAAGCAAACAATTTGGATAAGCATAGTGATAGTTTTTAGTAAAATATTAAACTGACATGAATCTGAATGAATTCAAATAGTGGTCAAAAATTATATTTATTATTTAAACATTAATATTTCAAACAAATGATATTTTATTTTTGATAAACAAGGATTGAAGGAAATTTTTTTGATGATTTTATTACTTACAAGGATACTCAGAGTGATAAGATTACTTTTTTTTTCTGGTCTTAGGTCACTCTCTCTTGGGAGAGTTAACCTAATAGGAGTAGATTATTTAGGTCTTCATTACGTTAGGACCCCATGATCTCTTGGTATCATATTAAAATCATCATGTTCATTATATTATTCACCGATACTATTGTAAATAATAAAGAAAAATAATTGAATATCCCCATACTACCCTTCTCATCGCTAATAAAACTCATCTCCACCTCTTCAATAATCGCATATCAATATAATATCATATTTAAACTATTCCACAATTATACTTATAGAGGTATCTCCAATGTTCAATGTATTCTTCTAACCATTATTTATCATAAGAAAGAAGTATTCCATGAAACATTCATGTACCTGATATGAGTTTTATCAACTTCTTAGTTTTTATTCATAATTATCTTCTTTCAAATTTATTATACCCATTCTAATATAATTTTATTATATTAGTTTTTAAAATATTCTATTATTAAATCATGGGTATTATCATTATTTATTTATATAAACAATCCATTGATAAAAAGAAAACATTTGTTCATTAGTTGTACATGCTACTATATCTATGAAACAACATGTTTTATTTTCCATCACATCATTACATGGATGGATCTAATGATATTAATAATGGATGAATATTATTTTAATGATTTCAATATGGTTTTGGTATGAAAAAATAGATAACATATTAATTTTACAATAAAAAAACAATCATCTTTATTTTAATCACATAAGATCAGTATACTAAGAGGAAAACCTCTTAATAAAAAAGGGTAATGTAATAATATACATAATTAATAAATATAATTGCACAAAATTGGTATATATATAACACTAATAATCACTAAATAATATCACTATTAATCTAATTTAATTATATATCCACAAAACATCCTCATAACAATTTTTTAAATTATTGTATTTTCATGTTTCTATTTGTCTAACAAAACTAGTTGCATTATGCTATGAATTTATCTCAATAATTACAATGAAAACAGAATTATTTTTATAATATAGCATAAACTTCTAAAAATGACTTTCTACCACTGAAGGTTTTATATAAATATATAATTCACTACTTGATGTAGGATGCTAGGATTGTGAAGAATCACCAGAACATAGTTATTATGGATTTCTTCTTCAAGGACAATGAATAAAAAGATCATGAGTTCAATTTTAAGGATGATAAGTAATTTTAAATCATACCTAATAATAAATATAATTATCTAATAAGAATGAACGTTGAATATAGAATAAATATGAACATCGCTATTACGAAACTAGAACAAATAATCAAACTATAAACATCTCATATGGAAAATTAAAATAAATCATACACCCAATGAAATTTTATTAAAATAATGAATCAAATATATATATATATATATGATTAATTCTATAAATCAGGTAATTAAAATATATATATTTTTTATAAATGATATTAGAGTGTATTTGATGATGATAGGACAAGGGGTAAGGGTTTTTGTCTCAAATTCCACTGTTTGATACATGTTTTGTATTATAAAACTAATTAAATTTATGTAGTATATATACAATATATTAAAGATAAAATTTCAAAAATCAAATTTAAAAAATGGTATTTTATGTTCAATTTAAATATATCTAATTAAATTTGTTTTGATTTGAAAATTTATAAAATCATAAGGGTTTCCTTGCATAAAATTCCCATTCATTGAGGCATATTAGATTTTGTACTATAGGATTCCTTTGTGTGGTGTTTTTCCTATAAAATAATGAATTGTTATAATAAACCTTTTATTTCAATAGAATTAATATCAAAATCATGTTTCCTTATTTATGTGTCAATTGATTTATTTATTTTGATAATTAATGTGTATTTTTATTGACTCAACTTCCATTCTGTAAGTTATGTTAATTATTTTACATTATTTCAAATGTGTTGGGACCATTATTTATTTTTATTATATTACGTGGTATTATCCCAATATTTTCTAGGGATATAAATTCCAACCACGTAAACCCATTGAAGATTATTACTAACTTATTCTCTTATGTCCTTTTGAAACCATACACTTTCATTCTTTGGATAGTTTGTGATCATTTTATTCTAGAATTGATTTAGTTGTATACTCATTTCGCTATTCAGTGGGAAAACACATATTACACAATTTAAATTAAAAAATGTTCACCTAGAATTTATGTAATTATTTTAACATTATTAGACATAACCTAATTCCATTTTTTTATTCAAATATGAATTATAATTGTAATGTTCAGTATGTAATGTATGACCATCCTAATTCTTTCCCTATGTGTATTAAGATCGGGTTATTCCTTTTATTAAATGGGAGAAGTATAATCATTCTATATGATAATTTACTATAAATGAATATTTATAATGTTATTTATTTCTATATTTCTCATTTTATAGATAACTACGTTTCGTTTATTATAAAGTTTCGACGGTAATGTTATGAACGATATTGATGACTTTTATAGTCAATGCAGTAGAAATAATATTATTATGGGTGGGGCTTGGATTTATATTTCCCCACAAGGAAATGGTGGGCTTTATGAGAAAAGAGAATGTTTGTGTAAATGGTGTATTCCATCCCAATTTAATATATTTTCTTAACTATATTCTCAATATGACGTAAATTTTCTGGAAAACTTCCCTAACAATAGTTTATTATGATGTTTGAAATTATTAATTTCATCAACATGAGAGAAGTATTATATATATACATTTTTTAATTATTTTCAAATATATTTTTTCATTATTTTCATATTTATATGTGATTCATTTTTTTTATTTATTCCACCTATAATATTTATTTCACCTTTATACAATGATTGATTAGTTACATGTTTCCATTTTAGGGCACCCGAGATCACCACTTATTATGTTTCAATTTCCAAAAGATACATAAGAAATTATTACATATGACTTGTTAATAATTATAATATATGTGAAATAATTTATGGTTGTTCTTGATGAGATTTTTAATTATATAGTTTATCATATATAATTAAACAAATTTAAATAAGTTGAGAATGTAAGGGGATTTATTAGTTTATGATGTGTCCTCATTATCTAAATCTCTAAATCTAAAAATATCCATTGGATGTAATAGATTCAGAAATTATTAATGATTTTTTAAATAAGGAGGTCTATATATTAGATTTTATAGCCGTTGTTAAACTAGTTATGCAAAAAATGTGTATATGATCACCAGATTCTGAAGTATGAATCTAGGGAAACATTGTGAAGGAAGATGAGTTTTTTGAGAAAACATATATTTGTATTATAGATAAAAATGTATATAAAAATATCATAAATTACATATAAAAGGATGCGAGGGTAATTGTTAGTATTCTTATGTTCGATTGAAGGAGTATTCTAATAGATATTCTAAAAAATTCTTAATCTATCCCAAAAATAAATATGTTATCTTTACAATATAGATATTGATTACATGTTTGAAACTATTTAGGAAAAAATATAAGTGGTAAGACCACTTCTATAGTAAATAAATAGTGGAATATAAAAATAATATTACTAACCTAAGGAAGAATGAGTCTCAGCTTACATTAAGACAAAACTAATTTATAAAATCCTTATAATCAAGGTGGAAGATCTTATTTTATATGTTTATTAATCTAATGTGGATGGTATAGAAATGATTCTAACACTTGATATTATAATGAATCATTGAAAAGTATTATCTATGAACCAAGTTCGGATACAAATACCATATGAAGAGAAATTCAAAAAGTAAGAACTTTTTCACCAAAACACCATCAAATATGTCAATTTACAATAGATTTTGTGCATAAGATAGAATATATGGAACATGGGAATCTGTATTTCATCGAGCCTAGAAATATATGACTATGATAATGATATATGATCAATATAGCGTGAATGGGATTAATGATTAAAGGATAAAATGTTTGAAATCATATTATTCCAAACTAATTGGAGTCTACATAAAAGAATTCAAAAAATTTGAGAATGTTAAGGGATAATTCAAAATAGTATGGATAGATTAGTTTGAAATAGATAAATGCATGTAAAGTGAACGAAAAAAAAATTTATTTCCAAATTAATATAGGTGGCCTCACTTGAAGATATCCTTGTGTATAAAAAATTTTCCAAAATTTTCAATATAAAAATCAACGGAAATATATTTAAGGGATGAAATCAAGACAGAAATTACATGAATAACTCTAAAAAATATATCTAGATTAATAAAAAATGATGAAAGTTATAGTGAAAATATTAGGAAATGAATTTATCTTGATGGAAGAGGTGAAGAAAATGTCAGTATTCCTATGGAAGTAGTCAAAAGGAAGATGATGACAAAGAAAATAGTTAATGGTTATGATGGGAAAGGAAACACGGTTGAGCCTCCTAATACATCAATTAGAAGGAATGTGATGTATTTTTTTAGGGTAAACCCTTATCCTTTCTGTTTATACTAAGGAATGAAGATATAGAACCATATTTCAATATTTTTATTTATTTATCACTAAAATGCCTGGAATTTTAGGTGAATATTGTTTTTTGTATTGACAATAAAAAACAAAACAAGCATCTATCCATGTTTGGTACAAACATACATTGAAAGGATGAATATTTTTAATACCTTATGAGGACATTATAAGAGGCTAACAAAATATCATTATATAGTGAATCAATAATTTCATATCAATTTTTAAAAATAAGTGATTTAGGTATAAAAATAAAAATTAAAACCTATGATTTTAAGTGTATCGAACACATTTTAAGGGTGGTGTTTTTTGTAAATATAATAAAGAAATGAAGTATTTTGTTACCTTATACATGAACTATTTTTATGTTTGTGTTTAGTTAATCTAGGTTATACATTTTTAAGAAAAAAACATCTCTAAATGGCCATTGATATTAGTTTTTTTAAAATTAATGAATTGGTGTAACAAGAATGTGAGTTTATTAGCATCGCTAATCACTTTCATTAAATAAAACTTGATTTCTATATAGGGTTATCCCATCGATACTTAATGTTGAAGAAATAAAGGCACATTGTTTTGGAAATCATCGAGGGTCATCCACCTCACAAAAGTCGATCAAATTGTGATTACGAATAAAATGGGTAAGAGTAAGGTTTTTATAATAAATGAAGAGGTATGAGGATAAGAGGAAACATATATTTATTTTTTAATTATTTTTAATAATTGGAAGGAGAAATGAGTTGAGACACAAATATTGACTTGAATCATTTAGGTTGCTAACAATAAAAACATAAAGGGTATTGAATATTGATTTCATGGTTTGAATATTTCATCAATACGTAAGTCTTTCAGGATTAATGAGAATATATTAATATATGTTTATGAGATTTTTTTCATAAAAGTGAGATTTAGTCCATGAAAAATGGGAAAAGGAAATAGTTTTTCTCCTTAAAGATCTTGTGAAGACATGTTTTTATATCCCAATAAATTATAGTGAATGATGATGTAGTCTTCGATTAAATTAAGGTTTTTTATGGGTCCTGAAAAACATTAGATTACATATTTTGATGGAGGTTTAATTTCATGAAAAATGATGTACTTGAGAACCTGAGGCCAAAATAAAAGTCTAAATTAAATTATGATAAATTATTCAAACAATTTTTATTAATTGATGTTGTTGTGAAGATGTTATGAAGTATCTATAAAAGATATTTTTAGTTATTTTTTAATGATTTATAATTCCATATGAAATTTTCAATTTTTTCTTAAGATAATATCGTAAAGATTAGTATATGGAAATGATGAATAATTTGGCTAAGTAATAACATTAAAAGAGTTATTTACTAGAATAATTATATAATTTATAGACTTCAAATGAGTAAAGTTTTTGTTTAAAATGTTAACTACAAATTTTATATGATTTTATTGTAAAACAAATAAATGTAAAAGATATGTTAGGAAAGTTAAATTAAAATTTATAAGAGAAAATGTGTACTTTTAATGAGTAACTAAAACCTTTTGAAAAAAATCAACATCACAAGAAAAGTCATTCATGAATTTTTATAGACTGACGAAGCTTGATATATGAAATACTAAGTTTAATTTATTTTTGATAAAGTAATATTTAAATGAATTTAAATTTTCATATTATTCTTTATGGATTTAAAGGTCATGACCATTAAATAGTATCACGATCAGCGATTCTATGTTGTGATAGTAAAGTAAAATTGATGAAAACATCCATGAACACATTGGTAAAATTCAATCAAAATTAAAATATTGTGGATATAGTGAAATTTCATAAATGGAAAGAACCTGAGTTGAAAAAAAAGTTCTAATGATGGTTTTGAATATTTATTCAAAATATTTTAAATTTAAACTAATATATAAACAATAGTTTGATTTCAAATGGGATGAGAATTACTATTTTTGTGAATTATAGAGTTTCAAACTATTTATTTTTGAATATATTATTCAGGATATTATATGAATATAGAATAATAAATGAAATGAAGGAAAGAAATATTTAGTAAAATATTGATTGATAATTGAGATAAAATCTAAGATAACTAGATACAAAACATTATTTATTAATGAACGAGACAAAAACTAGGGTCTATTTACAAAAATCGAATCATACTATACCTAAAAATTTAAGGATGTTGAGATGATGTTGTTTATTGAATTTTGGAGGTGACTGTTCATAAATGGCTTATCTTTTCTTTTAGATCACCTATAAAATTTCATGAATATAATATAAATGATCAGACTAGTTGATATAGTTTATTCATGGAAATATATATATATATCAGATCGTTATTAGGCTACCTAGAGAAAAATGATATATTTCATGTTATTTGATTGTATATTTATAGTATGTATTAGGAATCCAAATTCTCCATTTGGACATTTGAACATGAACAAAGAGGGAATCTATGTCTATAGGACTAGGAAATCCATTGTTAAATCTTCATGCATATATAGTAGTGAATCTATGATTGGGGTAATATGAAATTATGTAAATTATTTGGATTTTAGAGATAAACCTCGTAAATCTTTATGTGATGTTCTTTATCTATTTATGTTATATAAAAGGTGAGGCTGATTTCATCCAATATTGTAGGGATTGAGAATCAAATATTTCCCAATGGTCGATTTGACAAATAATTTATTAATATAGGGTACAAAAAATTTACCCCCTCTCTGTGTTACCAACTAGATTTAAAAATACACTATGAATTATAGAACAACGAGTTCTCTCCCTATCTCACAACATTCACCTCTACATAATTCCTTAGCAGTAGTAATAATGTGACACCTACCTCTTAAAATTTAGAGGGTTACCTTCTCCACTATTTACAAAAATGTCATGATTTACCTACCCATTAACTATATAATAATCTTCCAAGATACATAATATTATTCATGATGATAATGAATTCATCTCCCTAAATTCCTAAAAAATAATCTCTATATGAAAATGATATATGTCTCAATTCATTTTACAAGGAAAAATTATCTGAATATACTTATCATTTTCTTAATACTATCAAGTAAGAAAAAATATATGAAAATCATTGTATGAAACAAATTAGAATACATGTACGTTCATGGTACATGACCTGTAGTCCTAAGGTGATAGTCATCCATGTACAAACACCACCCATCTTGCATAAATTCAACATACATTGTGTGTCCTGGTATGGTAAATGATATGTTGGACCATTGACATTTCTAGTCTTTATAAAAAATAGTTTTATTCTATCTTTTAATATTCTATTTATTATCTAATGGGATATGTCATGTGCAACACTTTTATGGTTAGTAGACATGTATGATCAAAACTAGTGTCATGTCTTTCTATTTCTATCATTCCACTCAAATTTTAATTCAAATCAATTTTTATCTTAAGGGAGAGTCAAAATGATAACAATAACAAAATATAAATTTTGACATTCCCTATATATCAATAGGTAATATATTTATTTTTTTACAAATTTTGATATTCTTAATTATCATAATATCCATGACATTAAAATAAATTATTATTCTCAAATAATATATTACACCATTTCAAACAAATTAACATCACAAATGTATAGTTGAAATAAATTTGACACATGTAAATATGATATAAATCATTTGTGATTAATTAAATAATAATTTTATTTATTTTAATAGATAAGTAATAATAAATTTCATCACCATACATGTTCGAAAACAGTAATTATTCTCATACTGAGAAAAACATTTCTCACCAAAATATATAATTTTTTTAAAAATTATAATTGTATTATAATAATAAAAATAAAATTAATAATGATAATATATTGTTATTATTGTATAATTTACTATTGATAATAATTTTTAAACTATTTATAATTGAAAACATTACCCCAAATTTTTCCCGATAAATTTATTTCTTTATTTCCTTCATTTTTATTTTAATCATTTATATTTGATATTTTATATACATAAAATAAAATGAATATTTTTATTCCATTTTTTATATTAATTTTTTTTTTGAAGAATTGTTATGTGTCTAACATTTGTTTTGTTCCTTCAATTGAAATATTAAATGTTGTAAAACATTAAGTGTCTTCACTTATTGAATTGGAACTAATAATAAATATATATTTATATCATTTTTAAAACAAAATTACTAAATGTTATGAATTTCATCTATCCAGAAAGTTTCCTTAATTTTGATATTGGCCCAAAGTGGACCATCCTCGAATTTAATCTAGATGAAGTAAATAATAAAATGAATTATGTAACAACTCTAGTTGTATTGGATTATTCCTTTTAATATTCTCATGTATATATTTTGATTTTTTTTGGAGTCAGCATGGTGATTAGGAATCTTAGTACCCCGGAATAATATATGAAAAATATTAATATATAAATATTTTAAATCAGGAACATGTACCATTTCATGTTAAGTGGTTTTCTCATATCTAGGGATATTATAGGGGAATCTATGACTGATGTTCATCATGGGATGTGGGGATAAACCTAATAATGAAATAAATATTATTTTCTCTAGAAATTTGATTCTGGTATCCTTTGGAGGGTAATTTATGTGAACTAATTAATTTAATTTAATAATTTATTTATTAATCATAAACTAAACCATATCTATAAAAAAACCCATTAATGGGAAATCACTAGATTTGGCGGCATAACCTGGCGAGGATTTGAAAGTATGATGACATTTCATTTATTTGTGTTAGAAATCACAATGGCACTGATTGATGAACATGTCCATGTGGTCCACAATACAAACGGTAAAGGTGGAATATTTTCTTCCCTATTTCCCTAGGACATGTGTTTCACCACCATCTAATCCATAATCAATATAGGTCTTGTTATATTATGTTTCCAAACTTATTGATTATGTGGATTTAAATCTGAATTATCTTTTTAATTTATCATTGATCCCATGAATTTCGTGATCCTTTTTCAATATGGATGAAGCATGGATATCATTTTCATTTTTTCCTATGTTTTCCCCTACTTTCACAATATTATGATCATTGGCCAAGATTCTATTATGTAATGATGGATTTACAAAACACATATGATTTCCTCCACCATTAATATAGTTTATCTCCCTTTGAAAATGGCGACATTTTTCAACATGGGAGGGGTGGTTAAAATGTTATTGAACCCTCCAAATTTATGGTTGTTCTGTGAGTGTTGTACTAATATATGGTTTTTTGGATGAAATGAGGTCTGATGTTGGATGTTGTTGATGTCTTCAGGGATTTGGGATCTGAAGCGATGATGGGTGGTGCTATGGATTCACAGTTGTAATCAAATTTTCAATTTCTTACCACTATATTTCATATAATTTTATTCAATTATGACACCATAGATTTAGGTTGAAACTGAGGATTATAGTGAAAATGGATGATTTTGAAGTTGCACGAGGGACAATCATTATTTCCAATGGAAAAACATACAACAAGGACTGTAACCCAGTGGAACACAAGCTCTGTGGTCCCCTAGTTTTGTATTCTTAGGTTTCAGATAGATATAAATATCACAAACCTTTTATTCCAATAAATATTCCTTCTCACTTGATACTAGAAAATCTATATGTACATTTGGATTACAATCAGATGAACATAGTAAGGATCATTGGAATGAACAGAGTTTGTAGGAATTACTATGTTCGTGGATATAACCAGTGTATATAGGAATGGGATGTTTACATGGGAATAGGATAAGGGGACACATGTAGGATAGGGGTGGAGAATCCATTTTTGTACAACTTATAAACACTGTATAGTAGACAAGGATTCCCACTTTTTTCTAGGGGAGAACACACCCAAGTGATGCGGTGAGGTCATATCCCATGTGACACAATTTTTAAATTGCTTACTTCTCACAAGAAATTCATAATTTTTTAACTCTTTCTTCTGAACTCAAATATTATCCCACGAGTATCTAATCTAGATTATTTTTCTATATATAATGAAATGGTATCCCTAGTAATGTCTTTTTAGATATGATGTGAGGCAATTTGATATTGATTCTTCATCTTTCATTGCTCGAATGGTTGATGTTAATGGGTAGGGTCATCATAGAGATGTTAAGATTTAAAATACCATGTTAAAATAGGGTGTGGGTGCTATAATCTCTTTATATAGGATTGGTGAACCCCCCCTGTCATATGAAGGTGAGGTTACCTTACTTATCATGTGGTACCACCTATCACACCAGGCTGGGAGTTCAAAATCTATTTTGTGTAACCACCTATCATGATATTGAATGAGTACACTATCTATTGACCGAAACCCCTACAAAACTATTATACATGTCTTCTATTGGACATTATTCCCACTCAACTATGTATTATAGTGGTGTAGTGCAGGGTCTCCACAAGTTTTCTTGTAAATAAACATGAGATGCAGGACATTAGAGATAAACCCTTAGAGTTTCTACCAGACTTGTTATCCTAGGATGGGATACAAATATAGATCTCCAATTTCTCACTCATTTAGGTTTCTTTTTGAGAATATATCATGAGTTTTTTCACTCTTTTTATGGGTTGATTTATCTTCTGTTGTATCTTCCTTTTTCTCCCATTATAGATTTGAGGGCATCCTACGAGGTATATATACACTCTACCATGCATGGAAGTTTCTTTCATGTGTTGTGTCTTGTGTATATGATAGGTATATTTGTTCAAAATTTAGTGGAGAATAGAAATTATTAGCTCTATTGACTGAGTTTTGTGCTTAGAATTAAATATTAGAAGTCAGACTCTCTTAATTTCACCATTTTTCTAGTTGTTATTAGGTTGGGACTTTATTTATGGATGGGTCTTTATTTTTCACAATAATTCTTTGGTTTTATATTTTCATAATCTAATGTATTCTATTAAGGATATTGCATTCATGATGAAAATCCTTTTTTTATTTTCAAAAATCTAGTTTAGGATAACCGGTAACCTCACAACCAATCAACAGAACATCCAAACGAAAAATATCTTCAGAGATTCATAATTCAAAACACCAAAAACCACGATCCAACAACAAGCCACGCAACCATGTCAGGATGAGAATCCACAAGAAATCACTACCGGAAAGACAACGCGGAACACCACGCGCCACCATTCAAAGCAGGACAATGTCGGAGCCATCGTCCGAGCATCGAGACAATCAGATCTAACCACCATCTTCACAAAATTACGGTTCACAGGAACCCAAAACACCGATGTTCCTCATCGTTTCCAAATAAAATGGCTGCAATACGTCGATGCTCTACCGAGATGGACCCAGAACGCTCTGAAGAGTATGCCGGTGAATACCAGTCTTAAGCCTGTAGGTCCGACCAGTAGTGACGTCAAATGTCACCACCGGAGCAGAGCCGGTGAGGCCAACCACCGGGAAGCATTTCACCAGGAGGAAAGATCCATGCACAATAAAAAAATTTACACCTTCGAAAATCAGTACTCAAATATTTAAACCCGACGCTGTAGAAATCTGCAGCATTCAAAACATGAGGGAGCAGGAAAACCGCTGCAAGCAGAGGAAACCTGCTACCCAGATCTCGTCGCCGCCATCCTTTTCAACCTCGAGATCCGCTGCAAAACATCAACCACCCATACCAGAAGCAAGGCCAAGACCTCAGGCAAATGGATCTGGAACTTCAGCCTCGGTCCAACACCACGCCGCCAAAGAAAACCCTATCTAGTAAAAGGAATCGAGCGAAAGAAATAGTGAGTGGGAGAGACGATGGGAACCCCAAAGCAACTAGAACTGAGGAACCGCCAGGACTTGCAGAGCAGATGGAAGGCTGCCGCGAAAACCCTAGGGAAGGAGGTGGGAACGAGGAGAGTGCCTGAAACTGCTATGCCCCTTACGGTCCCATCTTCCTCTTAATTTTCTAGTCATTTTTTAATGTATTATTTTTCATGGAGATAAATGTGGGTGTTCTTATAGGTATGTTATGATAATGAAACTAATTTTTGTATATGATTTGTCAGTGGGTATCTCTAGTCCATGGACTATTATAGAGAGGCACAGGGTTTGACACTAAGCTTGTTTTTGGTAGGGTGTGACATGGTGGTTTCTTCATGACAGAGTGGTATCATACAATATTGTCCTTAAGATGGTGTTTGAGTGTGGTTGATAGTGTGGATTGGTTCAGAACATAGGGTAATAGTATTGGAGTGTCTCGAGTGTGGTTTTAAGTAATGGAGTCCAGTTTTGGTGTGGTGTCCAAAATATAAATTCACTAGGACACTGACTACCTATTTTTCATCTTATCATAATGATAGATCAGTTCTTAGAAACCATTAGTACATAGATTTCATATTATTGAGTCTATTGATATTTCATCATTGGTTATCTCCCCATATATATGCTCATATAGACATAGAAGGTTATGATGGCTTCCAAAAAGTCTTCATGAGTACAACTAATGAGGTTATTGTTACTAGATCATAATGATGATCAATTGAGTGATGTGGCTTCAATTTATAGGCCATCTCATGCAGTTTTTGACCCTTGCATGCAAGGAGATGTTCCACCATCTGTTAATTAGTGAACAATACTAGTGGATTAGGATGAGGATGAATGTATTCTTATTATGCTTTGTGAGTTCAAATGTAAAAGAATATTGGGTTTTTATGGTCATTTTGATCCCCAGGCATCATAGGATTGGCTTGAGTCAGTTACAAGAGTCATCAAGCTTGTTCGAACCCCAAATAATTATGTGGTTTTTCTAGAATCTGTTGTTTTCTAAGGAGAAGTGGGTCAATCATGGATTCTAATGGTGAAATACCATTATGAGATGATTATATTATTATAATACTTCTCGAAACGATTTTGAGATGAGTATTACACTTCATGGTTGCTCTGTGTGTGGTTATAGGAGCATCCAGATCAATAGAATTGAGATATGATGTTTTCTGAGTATGCCATTAGGTTCAATAAACTCATTCATTACTCTCCTAATATGAAAGGTAGGTAATACCTCTTGGAAAAAAAGTTCAAGTAAGGCCTTTGAAGATACATACATTATAGTGTGGTCTCATTTGTAATTCTAATATATGTTTGAGTGCTATAGCGGGATCTAATTATCGAGAGCTTTATAGTAGAAGGATATGGGTTAGTTGGTTCTAGTAGTGGACATAATCGATAACAGTCATTTATAAAATCTAAAAAATGTAGGTCATTGTGATCTCAGATTATGATACCTCCCCATTACCAAACCCTCACACGTGGTTCTGCAGCTCTAGGATCAGTGTAACAACCCAATTGTTTTTAAATGATATTGTTTTTATAAATAAATGTGTGTTATCTACTATATAATTTTATAAAATTACAAAATAAATGGAAACCCATAAAATTTAATCTCATTAAGAATGATCATTTCATTATTCAATTATTAATCCCATTAAAATGTAAATATTATAGCTGGATAAAAAATATAAAATGGAAAAAATGGGAAAAGTGGATATACCCAATCTAAAAGGATCATTGACCCCATGAAAAATACTATAGAAATAAAAAAAAATTATTAATAATCTAATGAAGGATTAAATAAATGAAAATATAACCTTAGGATGATATTCTAGTGATATCTACATAATGAATAGAGTTGTATTTATAGGGTAAAAATATAAATTCATCCATTGGGATTCAATCCTTATTTGATTTTTCGTAAAATACCACCACTGGTTAATATGAAAATCATAAAATAAACCTTGGTTGATAATTATACCATCATTATTAGTGTTTATAAGTACTAAAGACAAAAATTAGTTGATTCAGAAAATTGAATCGATGTACTCAACTAGTAGAGTCATTATTTTTGAAAATCTTTATTCAAAAAATTGGAAATACGTAACATCATTGGGGTACACCCAGGATTAATACTAAAATAAGAATAAATATGTAAATCATTAACTAAATCACCTACGATAGATGTTCGAGTTCGTGGATATCACCACTTGGTCGATGTTCATCAATCCACCCCTTCAAACATCACACATTTCACACGTCACCCTTTCCGCATTCATAGAAGTAATAAGTAGTTATGTGTCATGGCATTAGTTTCTAAAAGTGTAATTCCCTTTGCATAAATAATTGTTTTTCCATTATTTATATTTTAAGAATACTTTTCTTAATAAAATATATGTTTGATTGAGATGAATTTGATAAAATCATTTTTTGACGCAAATAAAAATATAATCTTATGTTTCAAGAAAATATATAAAAATTCATAATAAAATGAGGTATTTTAAAAATATAATTCAATCAAATATTTTCGTAAACACTTTTATTAAAATATAAATGATAAATTAATTTTATACTTTTCAAGTGAATGTTTTTATAGGAGTCATAATTTTAATATTGCCTTAAAATAAATTATGATTAAATAAATATGTACTTTTATATTTAAAAGTTCCAATTATCGTATTTAATGAATTAATTTGAAAAAAAATTATTTTAATTCATCAAAAAAATTGTTCTGAATTCATGATAATTTCCTAAAATAATTTATTTTTGGTGAATAGTAAAAATACAGTTTTGGGTTTTCAGTATATTTTACGACTTCATTTTTATTTAATAATGATTTTTTAATTAATTAAAAAATCTATAACATAAAATTTGTTATTTAATTAATATGTTTATTTTAAAATATTTAAATCATTATATAAAAAAGATAAGTTACATTCCAAATTATAAAAGGTACATTTTTTTAAAAGCATTATTTTATAAAAAATTGAACATTCCATGTACGAATTGAAATTAATAAATTATTTTTGGTTTTGGTTGAAAAAAATAAAATTATTTACTTAAATTTCCAAAACCATGATAAAAATCTGTGACTTTGCTCATAGAATTTCATTTTCCAAAGACTATATTTCCAAGACCTATAATTGTAAATTATTAACAAATACTCTACTTTTTCTATAAATACCCACCCATTTCATCATTTCCCTTCACTCCTAATCAATATTCAATGATGTTCTGGTGAGTGTTCATCCCAAGGGGTCCTCTATGGTTTTCTCAAGCACACATGGTGCAATCCTCATTTTTTGGAACAACATGTCAAGGTAAGGTAAATATCCACATATCTTTCCATTCAAGTTCCCTTTTTTATGTGGTATGTCATTTAAATGAAAAACTATGTTCTTTTTGTCCACTTTATATTATCCCATTAAAATAATAATAGTCTTTTATCAATTTGGGGCCTTCGTTCTCCCCTATTTTATACTTTTTAAAATCCACATTTTAAACAGGACATGCAAATGAATTTACATATGACATTTCACTATTTTACCTGAGGAATTATCAATTTTTTCTTTTTATGAAAACAAAATACCCTTCAATATTACAATTTTAATAACCTATTTTCAATTAAGATTTATTGATTTAGTTATTTACATAAATTAAACTCACGTTTCCTTTTCATGGGTTAAAAATTATGTAATGATAATGACTCTAAGCACTGTTGTACACCATGATTTTTATAAGAAAACTATTATTTATTCCATGGGTTATTAATAAATAGGTTTTTTATGATATATATTTCTGAAATTAATTAATATATTTTAAGGGTGTTCATTTATAGTTCTCAAATGAATTGGGTAAAAATTTAAATATCTAATGGTGAAATGTTTTATTATATCATACTGAATAAGATTGGTAATTTTTATTTTTGACACCGTGGTGGTAAAACATGGTCATATGATTATGAATGTCTCATTTAAATTTTGTAGGAATATTTATATGTTCTAATTCATGTTTTTATTATTATTATTTGCATCTTGTTTATGCCTTATTGATATGACTCATGTTACTGTTGATATGTCTCATTATCAAAATATTTTTTGTCTCTTTTACTTAATCCTTTAATTGGCTTCAAACTCATTTCATTACTTTGTGTTTTTCCAAAATATGATATTTATAAAATGTAACTTATGGTAAACCCATGAATAGTTGATTCAAGTGGATTTATAATACTTCTTTATGTTTTCATGTATTATGTACCATATTTCTGAGAAACTAAACAGAAAATGATTATCTATTTTGTCCTATGTAATGAAACATTATATATTAAAATGGTGGGATTCTATAGTTATAATAAAATTAAATTTAGTTATTTTATAAAATTAAGACATGTAAACATTAGTAAGAACCATATATAAAAGTTTAAATATATAAAAACATCATGGTATTTTAGAAAGTATTAAGGAAGTGTTTTTATGAAAATACATCAATGTGTAGATACTACATGTGGTTGTGGCTCTAGACTAGATTTACCTAGAGGTAACACCCAAAAACACTTCATTGAGCTAGACCTGATTAGGGACTAATGTAGTACCATGTGCCTTACTACACACTAGGCTTGACACACAGATGGGATATTTTTGGTTAATCACATAATTTTTTAAACCATTATGAATTATGTATATAAAATTGAATTAGAGGATATTAATAACAAATTTAAAGATGATATTTTGAGGCATATAATCTCTAAGAATTGTAAAATTCCTTAAAACAACACATTTCTCACTAATTTGTTATTAATTTAGAAAAATGGAATTAAATATAAGGAACTGTGTAAATATTGAGAACAAAGGACGATTAATTGATGGCCTTTCGATGAATGATTGAATAAAAAACTTGAAAAGGATGAGAAATTAACTATCTTGAGTTATGATTAATAACATGAATCAAGCATAGTTACAAGAGTACCCTCAATAGGAAACACAATCAATTGAGTCATTCATGTGTCAATAACCACCCTCTATTAGTGGATCTACTGACAAATTTATTACTGAACTATAGATTGCCTCTGTGGAAAATATATTTTCTTGTACTCTATTATTCAAAACATGATAAAGCAACCCTAATTGTATATAGATTATAAAGAGAAGTTGATAAGTTGTGGGAAGTGATTAAAATGGTTAATCAATTATTAGATATTAATATTATGGAGTTCAAAGAGTTCAGGAAAATATTTTTCAATAAATTTTTCCATTCGTTCGATGTGAACAAAAAACAAAAAAGAAAATCCTAGAGGTGATGTTGAAGGAAAATTAATTTTTGGGAAGCGATGAGATAAACAATAATAGATTTTATCGATACATCAATATATTTTTAATTGATATTAAGGTAAATGTTGATAGATTCATTGGTTGACTAAGATCCTATCTATAAAAGAATATAGGAAATTGAGACTTTGAAAACTATGAGGAGATAGTGCAGTTTTCTTTGATGGTCAAATTGGAGTATTGAGAGACATTGTAGATACATTTATTGATTGAAAAGAAGAGTGTAATGGAGCCAAATTCATTGAATAATTTTAATCATTTAAGACGTTGATAGAATTTTCAACATCCCATATGAAAAAATGGGGGATGAAAAATTTGGGGAACTTCTTTTATGAGTGTGGAATTTAATAAAACTGTGGAAGGGATGTGAATATATCTTAGAACTATTGTGGCAAGTTAAATCCCTAAAATATAACCAGTAATAACAAAAATAATGTGGTTTATTCCTAGAAGGAAGTTCAAATCATTAACTGTGGATAACATGGTAAATTTTTAAATGGATTACATATCTTGTTATAATAGAGGAAAACCACAATCAACCTCAACATTGTCAATGGGAAATTGTTTGTGAATTTTATATCACAATAGATAAAGTGGAGGCTCTAAATTATGTGGTGGAAGGTGTAGTAATTGTTCTATAGAATATATAAAGTCCATTTATTGATTCTGGATCTATGAATTCCTTTAATTCATCCATGTTTTTAATGAATTTAGAATCTATCCCAAATATTCTAGAACTAGAGTTATCAATCGAAACACATGGTGGGATTATCCTAGCATCAATAGTGTATAGATTCTATTGTATTATATATAGTGAGTTCAACCTCATCACCACTCTAGTTGTCACTCTAATGGTATAATTCAACACTATTCCATGGATGGAATGGATCCCAAACTATCATTATAACATCAACTATAGAGGAATGTAAATTTCATTAATCTTGAATGGATAACATATTATTGGTTTCAAAGGAGATATATCTCCACCTAATAATTTTCAAGAATCACCTCCGATGTTCTTATTTATAGAGATGGTCATTGATGTGGGAGATGTAAATTAAATTATAAAGACACATAATGTCCTTATTTTTCTATAATACATTAATTTATTTAAATAAATCATATATAGGCATCCCCAAGAAAGAGTAGTATAAATATACATTGAACTCTACCCCATATTAAAGCTGATATCAAAGACCACATACCCACTAGAAAATAATATGTTAGAAGAGTAATAGAATCAACATCATGCACTTTTTGAAAAGTAATTTTTCTAACCAATTGTGTCTTATTGTAGATCAGAAATTTTTATTATAAAGAAGAAGGATGGATCAATGCGACTATACATTGATTACAGAGAACATAATAGGATAATAGTGAATAACATGTACCCTCTCCGTTGGATTGATGATTTATTTGATCAGCTTAATGGGGTTGAATTCTTATCATATATCAACCTCTTATATAGATATTATCAATTTAGGGTGAAGAAAAATTATATTCAAAGGCTACATTATAAACAAAATATGGGAATTATATATTTTTTGTGATTCACTTTGTCTAGAATGATGATCCATCAATATTTATGTATTTGCTGAATATAGTCTTAAAATAGTACCTTGATAAATTCAAGCTAGTTTTACTGAAAATATTTTCATGTATTACAAAATTGAACAGTAGTATGAGGATCATATAACGCTTATATTGAAAAATCACTGGAAGGAGAAACATTTTTGAAAATTTAGAAATTGTGCATTCTCGTTAAAATAGGTTGCATTCTTGGGGAACACAAAACCCAATGAACGAATGTAAACTAGCCATGTGAAGAAAAAATTTGTAGAGGAGCTTCCTCATCCTAAAATTTTAACAAATAATTTTAGCTTCCTTGGTCTATAAGGATATTATAAGGGTTTTTTTTAAAAAAAAACAATCCTTGTTAATCAACTAACCAGAAACAATTGAAGTGCAGTTAACATCAAATGGTAAAAATAATCTAAATAAATTTTTCAAGAACAAAAAACATTATTGGTTATTGAGATTTTGTAAACTCTACCATCAATCAGATAGGATCTTTTATTTATAGGGATGAATCAATGAAATGGATTCGGTGAATCACATAAAAATTTACAAAGTTATTTCTTATGCATTCCAACAGTTAATTCCTGATGAGAAAAAATATCTTACACATGACCTAGACTTAGCTAAAGTTATTTTTATCCTTTAAATTTAGAGTCACAGTATTTATGGGAAGAAATGTGATCTATACACATAACACAAAATTTGATTTATATGTTCATGAAAAATTTATTGAACATTAGATGGAGATGATGGGTGGAACTTTTTAAAAACTCTGACTGTTAAATTCATTAACACCATGGAATAGAAAATAAATCCCCTAGTTCATTAAGTTGGAAATATCTTATCATGCTTTTAATGATGGGGATTAAAGTATATCCCTTGATTAATGACTTTATAAATGTTTACATGCGAATTGTAAGGGAAGGGACATCGTCATCCCTATCCAACATGATTTCCCAACCATAATTACTATTGAAGATAAAGAGATCCTAAAGATAATATACTTTGATACAAAATAAGATAGTGGATATGAATAATGGGAAGCCTCATAGGTCGAATATTGATAAATAAGGTATTCTAAAATTTTGTACAAGGCTATGTGTCCCATCAATACCAGAGATAAAAAATGAATTAATGGATGAAGCTCATAGATCAACATTCTCTATATGTCATGGAAGAAATAAAATGTATTGGGACCATCATTATCATTAGTGGTAGGATAATATCAAAAGGGAGATTTATGACTACAATACATGATCCATGGTTCGTCAACAATTGGTGGAAGAATGAAATATTCCAAAAGGGGTATTGAAACCACAACCCATACCAACATGGAAGTGGGACAATATCACTCTGGACATCATCATCAGTATCCCAATAAAATAAAAAGGAAACATTAATATATTGGTTATAGTGGATTGAATCACTAATACTTCCCATTTGGTTGTTATTCAGGAATATTTGTCTTCTAACCAACATTACATTATAAATATAAAGTATGTGGTGAGGCTATATAGGGTGACACATTCTATAATTTTAGATCATGATCCAATGATCACGTATAAATTATATAGAATTATTCAACACACTTCGAAAACTAAATTTAATTTTATTGTGATATATCACTCTTAAATAGATGGAAAATAAAAAAGTACTATTCATACACACACGTACATGGTGAAAATGTGGTCAATGAAATTTAAAAGTGGATCATATCAACACCTTTCATTAGTTGGGTGACCATACAATAATAGCTTCCTCTCAAGTACTCAAAGGGCAGCATATGGAACTCATTATGTAATGGGATGTTGAAATCTTGCATGTTTTGGTGAACTTGGTGAGATGTAGATAATTGGGTCTGATCTTGTACATGATATGACATAAATGTTTCATTCCATATAAGAACATATATGGTACGATTAGGTTCAATGGAAAATAAATGCTGAAAACCATATAAGTAACTTGGAATTTGATGTTGGAGAAAAAACATTACTTTGGATATCACCATGGAAGTGGGTCATTTGATCTGGAAATAAAGGTAATATTAGACCAAGGTACATTAGCACCTTTTAAATACTTTAATGCATATGATAAATGGTCTATTAGCTACTAAATTCAACAAATCCTTCTCAATTTCAAAATATATTCCCCATATCTCTCTTGAGTAAGTACATACATGAACCCTCAATGGTACTGAGTTTTGATTTAGTCCACCTAGAACATAATCCATCTTATGAGGAGATGTTGTTGAAGATATTAGACCTTATAGCCAATATTTTCTGAAAAAAAATACTACCATCCTTGTCGAAGTTTTGCAGAGGAAACATAAATATGAATATAATATGGGAACTAGAGCATATAATGAGTTAGAAGTACCATTACCTTTTCTTAACTGGGAAAATGTGATTAAATCTTGGGGATAAAATTTCATAATGTGGAAGAATGTAACGACCCAGTATTTTTTTAATGATATATTTTTACCACATAAATTGTTATACTATATTATATAACACTAAACACTTACAAAACAAAGAGAATCCTCCAAAAAAATTCTCATTAATAATGATCATTACCTTTTTCATCAATGAAACCAATAAAAATGCCAAATAATACAACCTTAACAAATATAAAAAAATCTAAAATGGGAAAATAAAGATCATCATAATCTACTAAAATACTAGACCCATGTCCAACACTATATAAATGAACAAAAATATTTTTTAAACAATCAAAAATTTACGAAATGAAAATATAACCTTAGTTAGTAATTTGTAGTGAATTTCAATTTGAAGATAAATTTGTATTTATTAGGTTCAACAGGAAATGTGACCATTCATATTTAGCCTTTATATGACTATTGTAAAAATATGATTGTTCTTAAATATGATCATTAGTCAATATGACCATTGGAAACATTAGCCTTTATTGTTATTTATGTTAATTTAATTATTATTTATAAGTATTAATGAGAAAGGATAATTGATGACGAAAGGTGAATCAATGGCCACAATTAGTAGTTTAATTTTTTTTTGAAGGAAATTCATTATTAATTGGGAAGGAATTAGAATAACTATGGTTTACCTGTAACAGCCAAATATTTTGTGATGTATTTTTTTAATTAATTTAAATTCATTGATATTTTTTATTTCACATGAAAATAAATATATATTGCGTTGTATGAAAGAACAAATTTTTGATCGCAAAACATGAAACACCAAGTTAATATTGAACTACATAAAATACATAGATTATATTTCCATATAAGCAATAATATGTTTGGCTCTTGTTACACTTAATGTGGAGTTCCTTCGATAGCTTTCATTAAATGCATGAACGAGTTTTATCATTCTACAATATAATATTATTATATTTGTCAAATACCCATTGAAATAGATGTCATGAATGGGGTTAATAAAATTATGAAACTATGTTTATAAACATTTATAAAAAGTTTTATTTGGTATCAATTATTTACAAATGAATCAAAAAACTATTTTAATATAAAGGTTGAGTTTTATAAAAAACTATTATTATGCCCACAAAGGTATTTAATTTTAATTAAATAAGTTAATGAATATTAGAGACATATCATTATAACATATATATATTATAATTTTTTTTAAAAATTGTCTTTATTGAAATAAATGTTGTAGGAAAATAATAAGAACATTACAGTTTTTAGGCATAAAAAGTTATATTTCACTAAATTGAATGATTTGCATCTTTTAATGGAAGAATTGTATTAAAAATATTTTTTACATTATTATACTTTTTAATAAAAATATTATACTAAGTTTTTTTTTAAATTTTATATGAAATTTTACTTTTGGTTTGTTTTTTGTATTTTTCAGAGAAGTTTAATTTTTTGTCGAATAGTGAAAATACAGAATTTTAATTAAAAACAAGAATTTCTTTTAATTTAAAAATATAGTAAATTTAATTTTTATTTTTTTAGTATATGAAGTAAAATAATACATCTATTAATCTTATATTTTTCATTATAATCAATTTTACATTGAAATTTTATATAATGAAAATTCAAATATTTGACCATTTTCACTTTAAAAACTCGTTGTCTCATCCCGTCTGTAGGAAAAAATTTAAATTAATTTCTGAAACATATTTTTTTATAATTTGGAAAAATGGATTCAATATTTTTAATAATAATAATATATAATATATAGTATTTTTTAAAATTTTATTGACTAAAACTATTAATTAAAGTAATTTAAATTAAATACAATAATTATGGTAAAAGTTAGTTTACTAAGTGGTTAATCATTATCTTAAGGGGAAATATAACCTAGAAACATGTCCAAAATCCATTTTATGGATATATTTTGACCAATTAATTAATTTTATATAAAATATAACATTATTGGATAAATATTATATAATGGATATCTCTCAATAGTGTTTAATTTTTTGTATTTACTATAATGTCACTTCTCCTAAACTATAAAAGGGCACTCATCCCCCACAATTAGTGAAACCTATCATTCCATTTTTTTCTCAAATAACCCTACTGAAGAATATCCCAAAATCTCAATACTCATCATATAGTCCTCAATTTTGGAATAAATCCAACCATGGAAGCCCTTTGCTGTAAAGCAAAAATGGTTACACAAAGGAAGAGGTGATATCATTCAACAATACATTTTGTATTATTTCTTTATCCACCCCCAGAATTATTATCATTAAATTTTTATATTATATCCTAATTATCATAAATATACTATTATGTTTTTATGTTAGGTTTTCAACCTAAAATAACACAAACATCCATCTAACAAAATACAGAATCGTTATTTCTGTGAACGACAGACTACCACTTCAGAAACCAATGTTGTTCATTCTTCCATTACCACCTCTCATGGTTTGGAATAATGATGTACATACTTATTTTATAATATATATATGATATATATTATTTATTTTTTATTTATTATTTATTATTTATTCTATAACACATACCTTCATGGTTTACATTTTTTGGGAATATGATAACTTCATTTGGGGATGTGTGAACTACCACCTTCACAAAGAAATTTGATTCATTAATGATCAATATTGAATGTATTAAAGTTGAGTTTAATAAAAATATGTGATATATATGAAAAAACATTTTACTATATAGATAATATATATATATATGATTTACTATTCTTTCTTTATATATATGCTGGGAAGATTGAAAAAGTGTCCAGACAAGCGTATTCCTTACCGTCCCCTTGAATGGTGTGTTTATTTTCATATTTCTATATTTTATAGATTATTATAAATTATAATATAAATAACATATATGATATTTATGTCATGTTTTTAATTTTATAAATAACTAAATCAGGATCTATGTAAGAGGATTAATAATAACAAGTCAAATCATATACAAATAGCAAAGTGTTTGGTACCTGAAACGTAACATTAAGATGAAATTAGTAATAGATGGGTAGTATAACTTCATAATTGAATAACATATGGTATGATATATAATAATCAGGTTAGTTTATATATTTATAATATATATATATTTATTTTACATTATGTTTGAAGGTGTACAATGAATGTTAAGACTTAAGGTAAGGGTTTTGTCATCTCACTTTTATTTCTGTGAGATATATGCTATATTCCCCACTTATTCTAGTTTTGATGTGTATATTCTTCCATTTGAAATGTTATATAATTAATTTAATTTATTTAATTATATTAAAATATTTAATTGATGTTATTATCTCACAGATCTCATGATTCAAATGTTACTTAGGTAGTAAAGGGATTTATAGACTCTCTTTTATTTCTACAGGACTTTTGCCACATTAAAATATTTTTCCTTTTTTGTGGTGTATATAAATCCCATGGATGTATAATATAATTTTTATCAATATAAATATTTGTATCTAGGTATCAATTTTATAATCTTACTTTCATTGGGTTTAGTGTTCAAATGTTACCAAATCAGTAATGTAATTTTGTCTCAATTATCTTTGTTTGACACAGATGTTATGTTATGAAACTATGTTATTTTAAATCATGTATAAACAACCCTTCTACATTTGGTATCATGAATATACTTCAATACACTATGTTTTAATATTAATTTAATTTTATTACTTCATGGTGATTTTGATTCAATTTAACAATGTGTTAAGAGTTTGTTGCTACAATCTCATCATTTATTAGGATTATTTAAAATTATGATTTTATTAATAAAATATTATTATACATATCTCAATAAATCTCATTAAGATTCATCTCATATTTTTATTCATGATATATTCATGTAATGGTACCATTATTATGTTTTATTATATTTAAGATAATTAAGAATGTATTTTAATGCAAATTTGACTTTATCTCTCTCTTCAGTCGGAATTTTTGTCCTTTCAAAAACATTTTATCTAAAAAAATTAAAATATTTTCTATAATTATTATATGATGTTTAAAATAACTTTTTAACAATTTTTCACATTTTTAACCAAATGGTTTTTAAAAATGAATATTCTTGTCATTTTCTAAAGGACGCACTTTTCTAAACTGGTTACAGGAAAAAATGATTGACAATAATGTATGGATTTATCTCCCATAATGACCAATATTTCATTTAATATTCCTATACTTGTTTACCAGAGTAATATTTTATAAGAATTTAATTATTCATAATATTTTGGAAATTTAATTTTTTTTAATTCGATTTTTCAAATAATTTTTTAATAAATAATTCTGCTCATCAATTGTTTTAAATAATTATACATTTTTAATTTCTATGTATTCAAGTTTATTTTCACGGAAAATTATATAAAAATGTTTTTGGATTTTAAAAAAGTTTTTAAAATAAGATATTATATTTTTCTCAAGAAATGTTTTAGATGATTCTCAAATATTACTTCATAATTTTCTATGTGGTTTTCAATAAAAATAATTTTGAAAGTGTTTTGTGTTTTAATAATTAATCTCTATTGAATGGAAATTCTTTTTAAGAAATGATTCAGATTATTTAACAAAATCCATCTCCAACCAGGATAGAATCCTTTAATATATTCTATGCTTGAGTAGGGATATGATTCAAGTGTACTACTCATTTTATTTCTATGAATGTTTTATTTTTTAGCATGATGTCTATGAACATGTATTCTTTTCACTAGATGCATTCTTTTGAAACTCGCTTCATTTCATGGGTTTTATGCTTATGAAGCCCTTTCCTTTTAATAGTTTATTGTAGGATTAAATGATTATAAAACCAATCTATATTCCATATATTATGATATGATGAATTTGTTATTATTGCCATCATATTTTAAGGGTAATGATATGATGAATATTTTACTATCTTTTGAAACATGTATGTATGATTTCATTATGGGATGGGTGGGACCTACAACTTCATCCAATGCATTGGAAAATGATGGATTACTCATGAGTGTATATGTTATTCGTGATCCTGATTACATGTTCCCAATGTTATGAGTGAAACTTATTTTGAGTTCATAATGTTATTTGTAGACATGATTACATTCTCACAATGTTATGCAAGGACCTAGTTTCATGACCTTGTGTTTCTGATTGAACCTGATTACTTGTTCATAATGCTATGTGTAAAACTAATTACAAGTTCATAGTATCATTCCTAAACTAGATTCCATGTCCACAAGGTTATACGTGGACCTGGTTTCATGTCTATTTGTTTATTCATGAGCCTAATTACAAGTTCACAATGTAATGAATCAACCTAATTACATGTTCCCAATGTTATACATAGCTATCATTTCATGTTCATAAGTTTATGTGAGGTCATGATTTCAAGTCCTTAATATAAATATCGAACTTATTTCTATATAAAAAATTTCACTATGTCATAAATTGAGGTTTAGTCCATAAGACCATGTGTTATAATGATGTTTTCTGTCATTATACATGTTCATTGATTTCATTTTGATTCTTGTATTGTAGCTATTTATCTTTTTTCAATACTAGTGATTATAATCATAAGTATGTAGGGTAATGTCATCAAATGATTTGATCATGTTCACATTTCCCAATTTTCATGGAATTCTTTTGTATCTCCTTTATTTACCCTTACTATTAATCTAATCTCACCCTTTCTTATTTTTCATCTCTCTATGTTATAACGAAAGGATTAAAGTATGAATATAAAAGGTGTAAATATTTACATGAGATGTTGAAGATATTTCATCAAGTTAAAAGATTGTGTACCATGCTGCCAAAGATATTAATATATGGTTTTCCTCAAGATTTTACTTTTTAAATTTTATGAATATTCATATAAAATAATTTAAAATCCTTTAATGTTAATCCCCGGTCATTATAGATGATATTTATGTAATGGTTTAGTTAATATTTAGAAACTATGATGATAAAAAATTTAGTCATATACTAATGTATTTTTATAAGGATATGTATCAGGATGTCTTTATGGATAAGACTAAGGTGTCATAGATTTAAAATAAGGTTTGATGAATTAGGAATCTAATAAGTAATTTTTCCTAATTATATCATTTTATCCTTAAATAAGTGTTTCTTACACAATTCTTTATAGTCCTAGTCAATATTGGGAACTAGATAGAAGTCAATTAATATTGAATGTCTCAGATATGGAAACTATTGGTACTTTGAAAATCTATGTCCAATATAAAAATCTCATTAATAGAATCAGAAGGTGGCCTGAGTACTGGTTCTATTGTTGAAGATAAAGAGTTTCTGAATCCCATGAGACAGGTATGTGATTTTGAAATAGTATTATTTACATTAAACATAATATGTATGATTATATTGATGTTGAGTGAACATAATACAAGATTATTATTTCTTATTCTAGGGTGTGGTATTAATAAAAAAGTTGAAAAATCCTAAGTAATTTTTTAAGAATAAATTTGTATAATTAAATTGTATTTGTATAGGAATTAAAGAATTACATTAAGGATTTTAAAAATATATTGAATGGTATTGATGAGATATAAAAGTTATTTACTAGAACATTGATATTTTGATTATGGTAGAGAATCAGTTAATGAATTCCTCATATTGGAAAAATTGTGTTTAAATTTGAAAAGGGGGTGATTGATATGGATAATGTAAATTTGATAGTACTGTTCACCAGGGAACTGATTAATGATTTCGTGAATGTGTGTTCTATGTTATCAATGATGAATTATATTACATTTTTTATTTAAGTAATATAATCCATTATAATTAGAATAAGAAATAATTCATGTTTTCAATAAGGTTTTATAGTAATCCAGGTTATTAAGTTGTTTATGGAGAAAACATGATAATGTTATTCACATGTTTTTTATGTGACAACCATGAAATAATTTCTGATATATAGGGAATCAATGTTATTCTTCTTTTCAAAAATTTAGAGACCTTATTTATAAATTTTTATATTTTCAACATTTAGAAGGGTTGCAAGGTTAAACAATTAAGGAATGGTTTAAGATAAACTTCATATGATATTTTTTAAATTATGGTATTATCTTACTATATGAATATTTATGCATATTAGATAACCTATGAAAACCATTTTTATTTAAAGATAACTAAATATAGATGGAATTACTTTTCATTCTACTCCATGAACTTTTAGTACATTAGGAATGAAAATTCGCCTTCATTTCTTGGAGTAATAGATGATGTCAAAATAAGAGAAATGTACAAAAAAGTGATAGATTGTGTATATGAAAATAAATTAAATCAAGTAAGTATATTTCTATATATTTTTTATTGTAAAATAATTCATCAACACTTGGAAATTATATTGTTCATGTTTTAACCTAATACCATCATTTTTGTTGACCCGATGGTCATATAAATCATAACAGATTTATGGTTTTGAGGATTTTAACATTCCATTAATCATTCTCTTTTTTTGGTAAATGAACCCAATAATGATCTATAACTATTTAAATTTTTTTTTCATGTCCAATATTTTATCCCCACCTATGTTCTTCTATTTTCAAACCTATTTATGAGTTACATTGGGTAACCATTATATTTTTGAATTTCCCTTATAAGGTATATACTATTTTTCATTTCTTTGATATGGGTTTCTATAAAAGGTACTTTCTAGTATTAAACCATTTCTGACCTTGATAAATTTTAAGGGGAAAATCATTGAATGGGCGTAAAATGTAACACCCGTATATTTTATGAAATATTTTTTCAAATTAATTTAATATTTTTTTATACTTTTCAGTTCACATAAAACTAAATATAACATGTGTTATACAAAAAAATAATTTTATATTGATTTCAACAAAGAACAATTTAGTTTTTCCCTACATGAAATATTTAGGTTATTTTGTTTTGTATGAAACACAATATTCGTTTGATCACATGTGTTATGCACAAGACTGATTATTACAAAACTAAAATTTAAAATTATTTTAGTTATAACCTATCATTGGAATTTAGAGTAAAAATGGAATAATTTTTTTTATAAAACTATGATTATATATAATTAAAAATTTAATTATTTTGGGTCAATTATTTATAAATGAAAATAAAATCAAATTGAATATAAAGGATGTGTTTTTATAAAAAAAATTATGTCGATAAATGTGTATTATCTAAATATATTAAATTGATAACTACTAGTGAGAAATAAAAATGAAATTTATATATTATAAATTCAATCAAAAAATTATACATTCATCCAATAGGATTTAATGGAATAAAATAATAACCAATCTAATTTTTGGCATAAAAAGATATATTTTTCTAAAAGGAACTTTCACCAGCTTTTAATGGATGAATTCTTTTAAAAATAATTTTTTACACTACTATAAATTTTATTTTTCAAAATAAATATAAATTTTGGAATCATAAAATCAAAATTTACTTTGGGTTATTTTTTGGTATTTATATGAGAAATTTCATTTTTTGATTAATAGGGAATAATAGTGAATTCTAATTGAAAGGTGACTTTTCGTCTAATTTACATGTATTGTAAAATTATATTTTTATTCTTTAAAAAGTATATTTATATCCATTATATATATTAATCTAATTTTTTTCATTTTAATCAATTCTACAAGGAAATAAAATATAAAAACAATTCAAACTTAAGAACATTTTCACTTTAGAAACTTAGTGCCTCATCACATCTACGAGATTAATTTTAAATTAAATTACACCAATTATATGTTTAGAATTTGAATTTTTATTTGATATTTTTAATTATAATAATTAATATTTTATATTAAGTTCAATTTAGTTTTTGAACAAAAAATGATTAATGTAATTAAAATTAATTATAGTGATTAAACAAAAAACGAGTTTAATTAGTTGTTAATCATTAACATAAAGAGACGTATACCATTAAACTTCTCCAAAGTAAAATTTATGAACATATTTAGACTATATCCTCCATTTGGTCAATAATTGTATTTTATTATAGGCACATTATATAAGGTCTACATCTCATTACTGTTCAACCTTTGGTATTTTCAAGAATACCCCTACTACAAAAGCGAACTCACCACCCCCAACCCCACGAATTCACTCCTCTATAGCCCTTTTTCTCATTAAAACCTTTCCCAAATAATCTAAAAAATTCTATACAGTCATCCTAGAGTCCTAAATTTTGTAATAAATTCATCCAAGGACTCCCTTTGGTGAAAATGAAAAGGATTTACACAAGAAAGAGGTAACATCCTTCAATAATACCTTTTGTTTTATTTCATTATACAACCCCCCGATTATTATTATTACATGATTATAAAATAACCTAAGTATCCTAAATATAATTATATGTTGTTATGTTAATGTTACAACCTACAATCACACACACTTCTGTCAAATGGGATACACAATCCTTGTTCATGTACACGACAGACTACTACCTCCTGAACTGATGTCATTCGTTCTTCAACTACCACATCTCTGAGTTGGGAAAAATATTGTAATTACTATTTTGAAATTATATATTTTATATTTATGTTTTGTTGGTTATTCTTTAATTATTATATAACTCAAACCTCCTTGATTTCAATTTCTAAGAATACAATAACGTTGTTTGTGGAATTGTGGGCTACCGCCTCCTCAAAGCGATATGATCCGTTCACACTTTACATAGAATTTATTAAGGATTGGTTTAATAAAAAATGAGACATATAAAACATAATAATTATATTTTAAATAATATATATACATATATATATTTACTTTTCTTTTATTAAAAATCTGATGAGAAAATGGAGACATCGTTCTAACATACATACAACCTGCCGTCTATATAAATATTGAATTTTAGTTCAGATATTAATATTTTATATATTACTATAAATAATTTTATAATAAATATATATAATATTTATATAATCCATTACATTATTTAACTAAGTAAATAAGGATCTATGTAATAGGATTAATGATTAAAATCAAAACATATCTGAGAATCAAAGCATTTATTACCCAAAATGTAACATTAATATGAAAATAAATTGGGAATATAACATCAAAATAAAATAATATATGGTATGATATATAATAATATGGTGTTGTGTTATATTTATAATAAACTTTTAGATCTTATAAACAATGTGTGAATATGTACGAATGAATTCAAGACTTAATATAAGTGTTTTCTCATCTCACTTTTATTTCTGTGTGATATATGTTATATTCACCACTTATTATTATTATGTGGTTTATATACTGAACTAAGACATGTTATATAATTAATTTATTTAATTTAATTATATTCAAAACATAAAATGTTTTTATTCTTTAATATATCTCACGATTCAAAATTTAATTAAGAATTAAAGGGATTTACATTTTAAATTTTATTTCTAGGAGACTTATGTAGTATTCACTGCTCATTTCTTTTTTATGGAGTATATAATAACCATAAATTTATTAAATTAATTATATACATAAATTTTTATATGTATATAAATTTTAATTTTTTTATACCTCTTTTATGTTGTTTATTATTCAAATGTTACCAAATCGGTAATGTAATTTTGTCTTAAATTTCCTCATTGTAGAAACATGTTATGTTATGCGCCAATATTATTTTATGATGTCTATATAATAAAATATATCATTTTTTATCATGAATCTAATTATTTTTTGAATTTCATAATCATGATTTAATTTAATTTTTTCATTTGGACTATGATTAATAGTTATCAAACTAGTAAGATATTATTGTTATACAATCACAATTTATCAAGATTGTTTATGATTATAATTATATTGAAAAAGTATTATGATCCATCTCTCAAGGAATCTCATGAATATTATTTTCCACTAGTAAATCTTGATATTTTCAATTAGTGGTACTATTATTCTAATTTTGGGTATTTAATATAATTAAAAATGTGTTTATATGGAAATCTATTTTTAACTCTCTCTTCAGTCTGAAATATGTGTTCTCTCAAATCCATGATTTCTAAAAAAGTTTTAAAAAAGTTTCTAATAATATCCTATGACCTTTAATATATATTTTTACCTATTTTTTTCTTTTACCCAAAATTATTATTTACAGGTAATCTTCTTGTCACTTTCTGTTCAATGCACTTTTCTAAACATGATAAAACCTAAAACAATATCATGTATGAATTTATTCACCGTCATGACTGACATTTATTTGTATCTAACTTTAAATGTTTAAAAAATAATTTTTTATTAACTTTTTCCCCTAGTAATCTAGATATTGTTTTAGTTTATTTTCTGAGAAAAAAAGGATTTCAAAAAGTATGTTTATTCATGAATTTTTTTATGTAAATTTAAAATATTTTATACTAAAATTTTTAGAATATTTTCAAATAAAATATGTTTTAATTTTTTTTAGAATAAAAAGGGATCATTCAAAGTGGAAAAGAGTATTTACTCCAGATATGTTTTAAAAGATTTTTATATCATTCTTTATATGATTTAAATGTGGATTTAATAAAATTGATTTCGAAAATGTTTTATTTCTTAAAATTTTATTTTCAAATAATGGTTATTTCCCTTAAGAAATTATCCATTTGATTTTTCAAAACACTCATCCATCTAGGATGACTTATTTTGATAGATTTTATTTCTTAATGGGGACATGATCTAAAGGTACAATTCATATTATTTCTTGGGATGGTTTATGTTTTTTGGAACGATGTCCATGAACTCATATTATTTACATGTGTTATATAATTTTGAATCCTACTAATTTTCATGGGTTATATGCATATGAAACCAGCTCCATTTCATGGGTTATTCTATGATGAAATGATTATAAAATGTATCTCTTTTCTACAGGTTATGATATTATGGTTTTTTTATTATAACCTTCTGTTTTTAATGGGTTATGACATATTGTGTGTTTTATTATCTTCTATAACATTTATGTATGGTTCTATTATGTGATGTGTGGGAGCCATATCACCCTACAAATCATTAAGTAAAGAATGATGAATCATGAGAATATATGTTATGCATGAACCTAATTACATGTTCCCAATGTATTGAGTGAACCATTTTATGTGTTCAAAATGTTATGTGTATACGTGATTATATTTTAAAATTATTATGCATGGAACTGGTTTCACTTCGATCTATTTTTTTTCATGAATGTGATTACATGTTCACAATGTTATCCATGAACCTGACTACAAGTTCAAAATTTAATTCCTGGACCGGGTTTCTAGTCCATAATTTTATCTTTAAACCTGATTAAATGTTCACAATATTATCTATGAAACAGATAACATGTTCACAATATTATGGATGGAAAAAGTTACATGACCATAAGTTTTTGTGAGGGCATGATTTTATTTCCTTAACATAATGAGTGAACCGCTTTCTATTCACACATATTCACAATGTTATAAAAACATTTTTTTCAATATATACATGTCTTATGCCAATGTTATTCTCGCATGAATCATGTTATTTTATTTTTTATGATTCATGTCATATAAAATATCAATCAATATTCCTGGATACCATATTATGATCTTTGATATACATGATATGATCGATATTCCCATGTTCTCTTACACTTTTGATTATGTTATACTTATGTATCTCCATTATTTACCCTTATTGGGTATCTAAGCTAATACTTTCTTATGTTTCATTTTCCTATGTTATGAAGAACTTTTTTAAGTATAAGTACTCAAGTGGAAGACATTTATAGGATATGTTGAAGATCTTTCACTATGTTTGAATATTGTGTTCCAATTTTCCAACAACACTAAACTATTATAGTCCTAGAGAATGTATTTTTATAATGTGTTAAATATTCATCTAAAATTATTTAATATCCTTTTATGTTAATCTTGGGTTGCTATATATCCCTTAAACAAGACTAATTTAAGTGTCAAAAATTAATTCTTGAATGAAATAAACTACAGAATAAGTTCAAGTTTGTAGAGTTTACCACTCAGTCAATGTTTGTCAATCCACCCCCTGGAACTACTATTATTAGAAACCTCACCATTATGAAATACATAAGAGTAATAAGGAGTTACATGTATAGGAACTCGTCTCTTAAAGTGTAATTTATGTTGTATAAAAATTAAATTTTTATTATATTAATTCCATTTTAATTTTTTATTAATAAGTTATTTGATTAATTGGTATGAACTAGATAAATTGATTTTGTGACAGAAATGAAACATATTTTTATTTTTAAAGAAAATATATGTGACACCCAAATGTTTTTATACAATATTTTCTCTAAATAATTTGTATTCTTAAGTAGCATTCATTAAATTCAATCATGAGTTTAAAAACTGGGAAATTCCATAGTATAAAATTACCATATTAGCCTATTAGTTATGTAAGTAGGAATAAATATAACAAACTTATGAAAATGTATGGAGAAGTCATTTGCTACCAATTAATTATAAAAATATAAATCAATTATATTTTTTTTAAATTACTATTATTAAATGAAATTAAAGAAATATATATGTTATATACATAAAAATATATTTTCTATACTTATCCAATATATATTTTTGTCATAGGGTTTGAATAAACCCTCATTAATGTATGAAACACGGGTTTTTTAAAGGGAAATTTTTACCACATTTTAATAGTGAACTATTTTTAAATTAATATTTTGATACATTAATAATTTTTATATAAAAAATTTCTTATTTATTTGGATATAAAAATTTACTTTTCATGAAATTTTAATATTTTTTTGATAACTTTCAAATTTTGATGAATAGTAAAAACACACTATATTATAATTGAGAAAAATTCATCCAAAAGAATTATATGCATAAATTATAATATTAAATGGTTTTAAAGTATAAATAGAATATATATTTTAATTCAATATAATTTATTTCATTAGCATTAATTTTACAATGAAATCTTATGTAAAAAAGAATTCAATCTTTTACAGTGTTTAACTTTTAAAAACTCGTTCTCTCTTTCTGAAAAAGGGAGTAATTTTAAATTAATTTATACAACTACTTTGTTTTTAATTTTGAAAAATAGATTCCATATTTGGAATTAGTATTACCAAATTATGAAAATTTCTTTGTTTTATATTTTGGCATTATGAATAGTAACTTTGGTAATCTTTTATTAATAGGGTAAAAGGGGGAATTCGGTAATTAAGGGGTAATAATGATATTATAAAATTATCCTAACACTTGTGTTAATATCATTGTGTGATTTAATCTTAACCAAAATCATACTTGGGTCGAAATGGTGTCCTTTGTAATCAACTTGGTGAGATTAGAACATTTAATTTTTATTATTTAAAAAATATTTAACTATGTATTACTCAAATTTTAATAACTATATCATTTTTATATAAGATTATATATAATATAAATTAGAATATAGATAATAATTTTAAATATAAAATATTTTTATTTATCATGTTAATTTATTTATAATTTTTATGAAATAAATAATTATCTTAATGTCTTGTTCTTTTATGGTGTAAAAATTAATTAATGGATGAGAAATCAAAAAAACAAATTTTATTAAAATGATAATAACCATAAAAATACCCTACCACTTGAAAAAATTATATTCCAATATTATATCTCGATCATAGCCATCCTAGGGTAGTGTTTCTAACCATATGGATCCTTATAAGAGATATTTTGACACTTATATTATTTTATTTAAAGTGATATTAAAGTTGTCACATTCATAATTTAAAAATTATATCAAACAAAATGTTCGATTTTGTAAAATATAAATTCGAATAAATATATTATTATTAAATATATTATATTTATTTTTATAATAATATTATATTTTTAATTTTTATTAAACAAATAAGTATATTTAATAATTACACAGTATAGATGTAAAAATTATTTAGATAATAGATATAACAAATAAATGATATTAAAAATATTAAAATAAATATAATTCAGACTACTAAATAAGAATAATTAATTTTATATATGATATTTTCCTCTTAGGAATATAATTAAATAGTTTATTGTAAGGTATCTTCTTATCGTAATATTTTTAAAAATCAATGAATTGAATAGTTTCAAAATTTACACTATTGACTGTTGATCATAATAATGTTTTACTAATTATATAAAAAAATCATAAACACTTTAAAAAATATTGAATAATTATTATATGGTTTATAATTTACTGAATTATTTGTTTCATATATAATTGACATCTAATAAGTAATTATTCTACCCTTTAAATATTGAGATATTTATTATCTTAATTAATCATAAATAAAATAACTAAGTGTTAATTAAAATTGGTATTATTAAAATTTATAGAAAAACGTGTCTAAAATTTCTATGTTTATGTGAATAAAATCCTATCTCATATCATATTCAATTTTTTTAAATTTTCAAGGTTTTTGGATTGGGTTCTATTATATTATGAATTACTATTTTTTGAGATCCCAAAAGTTCCCCTCACTTCAATTATAAAAGGTCACATCCTTCCTCACCTATTAAATTAAATTTTATCCTTAAAGATCAGTCATACCCTTCTCTATTCAATTATAAACTTTCATAGTTATATTATAGTGGTTATGGTATTCTTGAAATACAAATTAAAGTCCTCTAAGAGGAGATTTATTGGAAGCTTGTCGAAGAAGAGGTAACCTCCTCTACTAATTCTTTCAAACCTCTTTGTTATTCAACATCATCTTCATGAGTTTTTTAATTATACGTAAAAAATAAAGTACCACATATACACTGAGATTTTATAATAATTATCCATATGTGAATTATTATTAAATGGTATGAAAAGAATCTTTTGTCGTTATTTGATATGAGTTACTTTTGAACTTTTCCAGAAAAAGAACAATGAGAATGCTCTTTCTAACATATATGACATGAATGGATTTTTATGTCTTCCTAATTACTTATTTCCCTGGAGCTTACATAACAAAATTTCATGTTTATTTTTAAATTGATTAATTTATTTTAAAATTGAACTTCATTTTGAGAAAATAAAAAAAATTGAAAAAGAAACGATATTTTCCTCTTGAATTTAGGTCAAGTGTTATCTAAAAATTTTATTTCATCTAATATGGAATTATTTAATAGTTTTATTTTTTGAAGTAGAATACACCTATAATTCCTATGGGTTGATTTTATTTAGGATGAAAATCTTTTTAAGAAATCGAATTTTATATGGATTTTTTTATGTTATACTGATGTTAAAAAAACCCATTTTATTCCTTGGGTTATGCTATTATGAATGATTTTTGTTTTGTAGTCACATGAAATAATTATTTCATTATGATTTGGGTGAAACATATATCATTATCCAATTCATTGGTTAATGATTTATAATTCATGACTTAGACAGGGATGTAATGGGAAATGATCTCAGTTTAGTAACACAGGGCTAGAACGAGGAGTGAACTCGATTCAATAATGGACATTGTATGAAATGATGGTATTGGAAATGATCCTTTACTATTATGAATATGTTTTCTCTGCTTATGTGTATTCCACAAAACTTCATGTATTATGTTATGAATTTTTAGATTATATTCATTGATTCTTATGAACTTTCATGATTTATCCCATTGTATGATATCACGATCTTACATATATAGCATAATATTTTCAAATGATTTGTTCTTATGTATTATGATTATGATATGATTTATATATCCCTTGTTTACCCTTACTGATCATCTGACCTCTCCCATTCATGTGTTTCTTTTCCCTATGTCATGATGAATAATATTAAGAAATATTTTTCAAAATGGGGTCTAGTTAAGGTGAAATAAGCATGTGAAAATGAAGATGACTTAAAACCCAGTTGTTAATATTTCCCAGTTTTTAAAGACACTATACATATACGGTCCTATCATATAATTGTTATATTTGTTTATGAATATTCTTCAACTTTGAAGTAATATCAATTTATATAAATTATGGTTCACTATAATATATATAATTTTAAAATAATATATGGTATTATGAATTATATTTTTTTAATAAAATTGTCTATTGAAACACTCTTATAAAAATATAATTGATAAAATAATTTTATAATGGCATATGATATTTTATTTATAAGTATCAGAAATTTGAAAGTCCCTTAAAAATGATTATTTTTAAATATATTTTCTTTTTAATATTTAAAATATAAAGTTATATTATTTATAAAATTTTTTTATAAAACAGATAAATTATATTTGAAATCATCGAGTTGAAATTATCTTTGGGTGAATTTATTATAATTTTATAAAATACATAATTTTATCGTGAATATAAAAAATATAGTTTTCCATTTCTTTTATATTTTTCTGTCATTATATTTTTCTCATAATGATATCATAATTAATTAAATACAATAAAAGATAAATAATATGTTGTTTTAGTAATAGTAAGTATTTTAATATATTTTAATGAATTTACAAACCTCGAAGTGACTTTCCAAATTCAAGAATGTAGACTTTTATGTTAAAATCATTATTTTGTGAAACATATAACATGCCATGTCCAAAGTGAGATTAAATAATGATTTTATGTTATGGAAGATTAAAATATCATAATTTTTGTGTCATATTTTCAAAACCATGATAAATACCCATGGGTAAAACAACTGTTTTTCATTTCCCAACTAAGATTCCCAAGACCTATATTTGGAAGTTATTAAACAATTACTCCATTATTTCAATAAATAACCACCCATTTAGCCATTTCCCTTCACTAATAATCCATTATCCATGATTGATTTGTTTTTTTCATCCAAATGGGCCCCCCCATGGTGTCCTCGATCCAACAAGGTTTAATCATCTTGTTCTAAGAACAACACTTCATGGAAAGGGAAATCTTTGCATCTCTTTCCAGTCATGTTCCATTTTATTGTATTATTACTTATATTTTCCAAAATATTCTCTTTTTTATCCAAATTTTATTATCTAATTACTATAATAAAAGTCTTTTGGAAAATGGGTAACTTCATTCTCCCTCATTTTACCATTTTCTAAAACCACATTTTTTACCCGTCATGCCACCTAATTTACTTTTCAAATTTCACTTATTTACCTGATAAATTCTTATTTGTTCTTTTTTTTTTGAATATAAATTCATGTTATGTTTATATGTGTATTCATCTAGTTTGAATAAAAGTTATTTTTATTTAGATAAATGGGAACAATATATCCTTTTGTGGGTCAAAATGATGCATTGATCATGTCATTAATCACTTTTGTATGCCCTAATTTTGATAAGAAACATTTTTTTGTTGTCTATGGGTTTTTAATGAGATGATTCATTATTATCTATGTAGAAAACATTAATTATTACATATTAAGGTTCAGCCAGATAATTCTTCAATGCATTGCGTAATGAATTTAACCTCTAAAGATGACATGTTTTACGATACCCTGGTGAATAACCTTTTTAATATTCATTTCTGAAACCTTTGTAATAAGACATAGTGGTATGATTTTTAATGTCACATTTAAACATTATAGCCACATTTATATGTTAGGATTCATTTGATTATTATTATTTTCTGCCTTTTTTCACTCCTTATTTAAATACCTCTTGTCATTGTTTATATGTCTCATGATCACATGCTTCTTTCCTCACATAACTATTCCCTTACTGGGTTTCATGCTCACCCGTTTCCTTTAATATTTTTCCCTATGATAAGATATTTTGTAAAAGTAAAATAGTTTTAACCGATGAATACTTCTTTGAAGTGAATTTAGAATATTTTTTTTATGGTTTCAGGTATTATATTCATTATTTATAAGAAACTAAAGTGTAAAAGATCCTTTGTTTTGTCCCATATAATTAAATGCTATGCAATAAAAATGTGGGTTGATAGAATCACATATGGGGTCCATTCATCATATATAGAAGATATGTTATTCTTGTGACATAAATGTTCACATGGATCATGATTTTTAGACCCAACATTTTTTGGAGATAAGGAGGGAATTGGATGAAATGTTGTGAAAGAGGTAGTATCATGATCACATATCACTTAAGGGAGGTCATAGAGGATTCTACATAGGGGTTCTAGTTGAGGATTAGGTAGAGCATCAGATGTATGACATTCTAGTAGAGGATATTGATATAAGCTACTAGTACCACCTCTACCAAGTGGCCAAATCAAGGCCCTTGGAGTTGGTGGATGCGGTCTCAGACCAATATAGTATATAGAGGGATATTTCCAGTCTCCAAACATAAAATTAAAGTTATGTTCTTTGAGTTCATAGTGATGGATATTGGGGTGGTGAATTCCCCTTCAGTGTTTAATAATCATAATAATTAGATATTATATATATACATGTACTAATTTTTAGTTGTATTAATTCATGACATACTCATTTAATCTATGTCAGAAAAGTGGATGCAGATAATCTGGGTTCGGTACTAAAATTATTATGGTAGCCCCATATTAATTTTGATATCTCAAATTTATAGTTTTGGATATGCGAGGTTAATCTTTTTTGCAATTTCATCTCAAAGCATTATTTTTCATTGGACCTGGTGAAAAATGATACAGTTATTTCTTCAGAGCCACCCATGAACATGATGGAGGTATTGACATTCATTGGTTTGGCATGGTATTATATGATGTTTATCATAGACTTCTTTAGTACTACAGCCCCTCTAACCATCTGTATAGAGGAAGGGAAACCTTTTACTCTAACAATTCGATGTTAGGGAGAATTTGAGGAGTTAAATTTGAGGATAACTAGTGATCCTTTGTTGGCTTGGAGTATGAGGTATTTTGGATTCCATTGGAGTTGGGTTTGGTTGTGTTTTGATGTAGAGGAATGCTGTAATTGGATATGTGTGAAGACAGTTGTGACCCCATTAGTATAACTATGTGACTGATGAACTAGAGTTGGCATTATTAGTTTTCTCATTGATGATTTGGAGTCACTATATTTTGGGTGAGAGTTTTGTGGTTTACTCATACCACTAGTGCTTGGGAAAATATTCAATCAAATAGATATTTACATTTGACATATTTATTTGATGGACATACCATATAATATTGTCTTATATATAGTCTATAATATTGGGATGTGTAAAATGGTTGATGAATCCCTTGTCATGATGTCTCATTCTCTCTTAGTGGAGGAGGTGTCTGAGCAGTTGGCTTCATTGCATCTAACCCTGGCCGGGGATAGGTGTGAAATGTTTCATTAGATGTTGTTGGAGACTCCACCACACACAAATCATGTTAGATATGTCTGGAAGGAATATATTGAATTTTAATTTATAGGTTAAAATATATCCCCTTAGATTCTCCAGATTAATTTTCTGAAAGAGGGGCGTACATAATCTTATTCTAGATAATGGTGTTGGTTTTAGTCACATTGATAGATGATGTGATGATAGAGTTTCACACATATAATTTAGATGTATATCCTTTTGTGGTAATGATTTATGAGGAACATCAGTGATAGACTTATTCTGATAGCATGTCGAAGAGCATCTATAGTTTTGTCTCTCGATGTCTCATGTGATGGTGGGTAAAGGATTAACACTATGTTGTGGAAGATTTGACATATCCTCTTTATACCCCATAGTTTAAAATGGATGGAACATATATATAGATTTTAATGAAAATTATATAGTAAGTGAGAGTCAGTGATTCCATCCAGGTGATTTCTGACCAATATACAGAGTTAGTGTACTTTATTTCCATACGGGATAAAAGATCGTTTCAGAGTCTAGGAATGTTTTATGTATGGGAGATCACTCAACTTCATGTGATGCCCATGATGATATTATATATACATATTTCTCAATTCATGTCATAGTCATAGCTAGGATTAATGAAGTCCTTTAGGAAATAATTTTGGATGTCCATGGCATTCCAACCCTAGATGGATGAAAAAATCGAGCAGTTGATCCAGGGGTCAGAGGATGTGTTGAAAGCCAGTAGGTTGGTCTTCAGTTGGTGTTGGGAGGATCACATTGAATTGGAAGAGTTTTCTTACAATAAAAAGATCACTCTATTGTCAATATGGTACCTTTAAAGGTCATGTATATGAGAAATTACATGTCACTCTGATAATGTTCCATATCATTGGCCCATGGTGTATGAGAAATGAGACCATATTTCCTTATACTTTCCCAATGATAACGATTATAGAAATTATTCTAATGAAACAAGTTATCCCTAATGTTCCTTTGACTGTATAATATGTTATGGAGGTTTCTAGAGGTTTATTACTATTTAGAGTTTCACTTAATGTTATATTGAGTGTATAATATCTTCCTTGTGCACAGCTCAGGTTATTTGTTAATGAACATACAAATGTTATTGAATTGAGAGGGCTAGACATCAAGGACGGATTCAGTGTTACGGATTACCTAGTGGTGATTTTGGATCGAAAAGAGGGGATCCTATGTAGATGGACCATCCTTCTAGTACATGTGCTTTTGTAGTAATTAATAAATCATGATAGGTTTAGAGAGAGTGCTAGTCTGATACAGACTCAGTACCCCCCCAAATTTGTCTAAATATATTTATTTTAATTGAATAATACATGATGGAGATGAGAATATAAGTACTCTAGTATTCAAGAATTAGTCCATTTGTTATTTATATATATATATCAATATTTTCCTTTAAATTATTGTGGTTAGTATAAGTTTTAATACCTTGGAATTGATATAATAAAAATGTTAATATGTATATTTTAAATAAAAATACACCAATTTTCATGATAAATAGTTTCCCTATTACTAGGGACATTATATGGAAAATCTCAGACTAAGGTTGATTCAATGTTGTGGAGTTTACCCTAGGTCTGGCATAATGTTTTTCAGCCCCATATGTTCAGTTGAAGAATATTTTATTGGGTATGTTAATTGAATTAATTAAACTAATTAATTGATTGATTTATTAACCCATGATGTAATACTTTCTTTATAAATGAAAACTTTTTTAAAATCTATATGGTTAGGCACATTACCCTGTATAGATTTAGAATAATGGGGAGTATTCTTCATTGGAATTAGGAAACCGAAGAATGTGGATTGAAAAATGGTTTATGGTTAAGTTAATATAATTTTTAATGATATAACTATGACCTATGATGGGAAACTAAAACATACTCTGCAAAACTTGCAAATGAAAATGAAGTTGTTAATACACTAATAATAAGAAATAATGAAATGTTGTTAACAAAAAAATGATAAAATGATAATATATGATATCTTAAAAATTAATATTATTCTAAAATAAGTCAATGATATTGTTTAATACCTTATACAGGAGGTATGAATACATACAAAGGAAATCAGACCTAATATAAGGGATAATTCATCAATTTCATTATTATCTGAGATTTTTTATATTTAAGTATTTACTAGTGTATATTTATCATCCCAATCCATATTTCCAAAATATTTAATATTTATTCTATTCTTATACAATTTTTTAAAATCAATATTATTCATTGGTGAATTTTTACTAAATGGTATGAAAGTAATATTTTTTCATTATTTCAAAAGAGGTACATTTGGTCTTTCCTAGAAAAGGGAAAAAGAGAATTATTTTTTTAACTTATATGGCATGAATGGATTTATTTGTCTTAATTTTGCCTAATTTCCATGAAGCTTCCTCTACAAAATTTCATGTTTATTTTCAAATAAATTATTTTCAATTAAAATTTCACATCATTTTGAGAAAAAAAAAGATTAAGAAAAGTTATTTTACTCATGAATTAAGGTCAAGTATTATATTAAAATTTTATTTCATATGAGATGGAATTATTTAATAGGGTTATGTTTTGACGTATACTATACCTATTATTCCTATGGATTGATTTAATTTATAATGATTGTATTTTCAGAAAATCCATTTTTCTATATGGATTGTGTAATAAATTTATGATGTTTAAGAAACCCATTTTATTCCTTGGGATATTCTATGATTAGGGATTTATGTTTTTGAGGAATACATAAGCCAGATTTTCTGATGAGATGGATGGGACCTCTATCTTCATAAAATTAATTATTTAATGATTTATTACTCATAATATAGACATTGATGGAATGGGAAATGATATTAATTCAGAATGCATGGCTGGAATGAGGAGTGAACTCGGTTTAGTAATAGACTTTTTCAACTATGATGGTCATGGAAGTTATCCTTGGCTAACATGACTTTATTTTCTATACTTATGTGTATTCCAAAAAATATTGTGTCTTATATTATGAATTTTGGGATTATGTTAATTCATTCTTATAAACATTCATGATTTATACCAAGGAATGATATCACGATCTTAAATATGTTGGATAATATTTTCAAATGTTTTATTCTTATGTCTTATCATTATGATAGGATTTATATCTCTCTGGTTTGGCCTTACTGAGCATTTGAGATCACCCTTTATTATTTTTCTTTTACATAGGTCATGGTGAATATTATTATTTAATATATATCAAAAGAGGGTCTACTTATGGTTAAATAAGCGGGTGAAAATGAAGATGACTTATAAACTAGTTGTTTATATTTCTATGTTTCTAAAGACCCTATAGCTATGTGGTCCGTTCATATCATAGTTATATTTTTTAATGAATAATCATCAACTTTGAAGTAATATCAATGTATATTTAGTATGATCCATTATAATATAAATAGTTTTAAAAAAATATAAGGTATTATGAATAATATTTTTTTAATAAAATTGTCTTTTTAAACACTCGTATACAAGTACAAATGATAAAATAATTTCATAACGGCTTAAGAATTTTTTTCTATGTGTTGGAAATTTGAAAGTTCCTCAAAATTATTACTTTTAAATAAATTTGGTTTTTTATAATTTAAATTTAAAATTATCTTATTTATATAATTATTTAGAAAAAAGGAAAAATTATATTTGAAATCATCAAGAAGAAATTAAGTTAGGGTGAATTTATTATAATTTTCTAAATTACATTATTTTTTAATGAATATAAAAAATATAGTTTTCAGTTTCATTTATATTTTTTGACATTATATTTATGTAATAATGATTTTATAGTTAATTATATACAATAAAAGATATATAACATGTAATTTTATTACTGTGATTTGTTTATTATACTTTAATCAATAAAAAAACCATCAAGTAACTTTCTAGGGAAAAAATAAAGAAATTGATTTTAAAATCATTATTTTGTCGAAAATAAAGCATTACATGTCCAAATAAATATTAAATAATTAATTTAGGATATGGAATATTAAAATATCATATTTTTTGAGTTAAATGTACAAAACCATTATAAAAAACCATGGGTAAGACAATTTTTTTTTTCATTTTCCACAAGCTAGATTCCCAATACATATTTTGGGAAATTATTAAACAATTCCTCCACCTTTTCTATAAATAAAAACTTATTTAGCCGTTAACCTTCTCTAAAAAACCAATATCCATGTTAATATGGTGTTTTTTCTTCCCAATGGGTCCCCCCATGGTGTTGTGAAGCCCCAAAGGTTCCATCGTCATCTTCAAAGAACAACACGTCATGGTAAGGGAGTCTCTACAACTCTTTCAATTTATGTTCATTTTGTTCATATTACTTATAATTACCATAATATTATCTTTCTTTCCACTTTATATTTTCTTATTAATATAATAATAGTCATTTAGAAAATGGTCACCATCATTCTCTCTCATTTTACCTTCATCCAAAACAACATTTTATATGTGTCATGCTACCAAATTTACTTCTAAAATTTCACTCATTTACCTGAATAATTGTCATTTGTAACATTTTTTTTATAAAAATTACTATTACATATCTATGGGAATTCAAATATTTTTCATAATTATTATTTTTTATTTAGATAAATTAGAACCATATATCCTTTTTATTAGTCAAAATGACTTTGCGATAATGTCATTAAACACTTTTCTACACCATAACTTTGATAAAATAACCTATTCATTATTTTTTCATGGGTTTTTAATTTAATGATTCATTATGATCTATGTGGATCACATTACTCATTACATATTAGTGGTTTACCCATATAGTTCTTCCATGCATTCGGAAATGAATTTAATCTCATGAGATGGAATGTTTTACGATACCTTGGTGAATAACCATGGTAATTTTCATTTATGAAACCATGGTGATAAGACATGGTGATATGATTTTGAATGTAACATTTAAACACTGTAGCCACATTTATATGTTAAGATTCATATTATTATTATTATTTTGTTCCCCTTTTCCATGGCTTATTGATATTACTTTTGTTCTTGTTGATATGTCTCATGATCACGTGCTTCTTTCCTCCCTTAATTATTCCCTTATTGGGTTTCATGCCCACCCATTTCCGTTAATGTTTTTTGATATGATATTTTACTTAGTAAAATTAACATAGTTTTAACCCATGAATATTTATTTAAGTAAATTTAGAATAGGTTTTTATGTTTTTATGTATTTTGTTTTTTATTTATAAGAAACTAATGTTTAAAATATAATTTATTTTGTCCCATATAATGAGAAGTTATGTATTAAAAATGCATAATGTTATAATCACATAGAGGGTTTGATCATATTCTATAGAAGATATGTCATTCTTGTGATGTGTGAGGTCACATGGATCATGATTTCCTGACCTAGTGATCTTTGGGAGGAAGTGGGCATTGGATGAAATGTTGTGTAAGAGGTAGTATCATGATCAAGTATCACATAAGGGAGGTCAGGGTGTCCCCTACATAGGGGGTTCTGGTTGAGGATTATCTGGAGCTTTAGATGGATTATATTCTAGTTGAAAATAATACTATATGATACTCACACCACCTTTACCAGGTGTCCAAATCATGGCCCTGAGAGTTGGTGAATGCGGTCTCAGAAAGCTGCAGTATATAGAGGGATATGTCAGGGATAAAAACATATATTTCATGGTATGATATATGAGTTCATAGTGATAGATTTTGGTGTGTTTAATTCTTGTTTTGTGTTAATGAATCATAAAAATTAGATATTATATGAATACATGGACTAATTTATAGTTGTATTAATTTCTAACATACTCATTTACTCTATGTTAGAAAAAGAGAATGCAGAGAATCCGAGTTCAGTCCTAAAATTGGAGTAGTATAACTATATTTATGTTAATATATAAAATTTCATGTTGTGAATATGTGTGGTTCACTTTTTTAGAAATATCTTCTCATATCATTTTTTTCGTTGGACCAGGTGAAAATTGATGCAGTGCTTTCTTCGGAACAACCCATGAACATGATGGAGGTATATAATTTCATTGGTTTGATGGGATACAACAAGAGGTTTTTAGTATAATTCTATTTGACTATGGACCCTCTGACCGTCTAGATAGATAAATGGAAACTATTCACCTTAACAGAGAAGTGTTAAGGAGAATTTGAGGAGTTAAAGTTGTGGTTTACAAGAGGTCCTAAGTTGGCTTTGAGTATGAAGTATTTTTCATGCCTTCGGAGTTGGGTTTGGTTGTGTGTTGGTGTAGATGTTGTATTTAATTGGATATTTGTCAAGCTGGTTTTTACCCATGAATATAACTATGTGAATCATTACCTAGATGTGGTCACAATATTTTTCTCATTGATAATATGAAGGCACTATATTTTGGGTGAGAGTTTTTTTGTTTACACATACCAATAGTGTCTTGGGAAATCATCAATCAGATAGATATTAAACTAAATCATATGTGTTTGTTGGAGTTCCCATAGTATATTTACTTATAGATAGTCTTTAATATTGGGATTTGTAAAATGATGGAATAATCTTTTATCAAAATATCACATTCTCTCTTTGTAGATGTGGTTTTGGAGAAGTTGACTCCATAGCATCTATCCCTGGTGAGGTATAGGGGTGAAATTTTTCATTAGATGATGGTGGTGACTCCACCACACTTTAATCTTGTTATATAGGCTTTTAAGGGAGACATATACAATGAATATGTATGTGAAAATATATCCTATGAAGATTCAGCATATTTATTTTCAGAAATATGGGAGCACGTAATCTATTTCTCGAGAAGGGTTACGGTTTTAGTTAGATTGAAAGATGATTAGATGATGGAGCTTCACGCGTCTCTTTTGATGTATATATTTTTGTGGTAATGATGTTAGAAAACCATATGTGATAGTATTGGTGTGCTAGCATGTAGCATAGAATCTAAGATTTTTTCCCTCAGTGTATCATGTGTTGGTGGGTAAATGCTCTGTACCAGGTTATAGAAGATTCGACATTTCCTCTTTATATCCTACATTGTAAACGGGAAGGACTATCTATGTAAATTGTGATGAGTATTTGACAGATAGTGAGAGTCGCTTATTCTATCTGGGTGATTTTTACCAACATACAAAGTTGGATACATTATTTTCATAAGATAGAAAAGATCATTTTGGAGTCTAGGAATGTTTTACATACGGATGATCGTTCAACTTCTTGTGATACAATTGATTATCTTCTCTAGACATATTTTTCAATTCATGTCAATGTTTTAAATATTCTTAAAGAAGGCCTTGAGGAAATAATTTAGGATTATTATGGTGTTCTAACCCCAAATGGATGGGAAAATCAAGTAAATGATCCAGGTGTTAGAGGATATGTTGAACGCCTCTAGGTTAGAATTCGTTTGGTGCTAGGAGGATCACATTCCAAAGGTAGTGTTTTCTTATAATAACAACTATCACTCTATTATTCACATTTTACCTTTATAGGTCATGTATATGAGAAACTACAAGTGACTATTATGATGTTCTCTGTCATTGGCCCATGGTGTTTGAGGAAAAAGACCATATTTCCATTGATTATAAGGACCCGACCATATTACATACATAATCTTGAATTTAGTGAATAAAAAACTTCCTTTTAAATTTAGGATCTTTTTATGTTTATAGCTTTAGAGAATTAGGACAATACATTCATAACATTACACATTATTACATATTAGATACCAGAAAAACAGTTTTCCATTTTTTCCAAAATATAAAACATTAAAACATAAAAAAAGTCTCCTTGACAATTCTTTAACATTTAACACGACTTGATTCCTTGTCATACACATCCATTAACTTGTGAAAATAATTTAAAAAACATGGGATGACTAAAAAATCTTATTAATGGATGGAAAAGAAGGAAAGATCACATTAGTCCATGAATACACGTAATGTATGGAAGCATTTTCAAAAGACATAATTGTCACCGATATATACTTACTTTGTGTAAAATGAGATTTAAAAAAGATCAAAACAAAAAATGAGAACATAAATATAATCAAAGAGGTATCTTTGGTAATTAATTACATAATCTTGTACCCATTCATGGATACCTTTTAATTTGTAACCCTCATGACTACCTTACTTTGTGTAACCATCGTTGTTACACTTTGAGTTACCATATGGCCAACCTCCAACATACTTATACCTAGTTCATTGGAGGGAGATATAGGTCCAACCCTTCATCATAAATAATTCCCACGAACTGAAACATAATCATACAACATGAATAATTCCATAAAAACATTGCTTTGGAATTTTGTAAAACTGAATTAAAAAAAGGATTTTTAAAGAAAATCCCCTTATTTATATAATACAATTGAAGAGATACATAATAGAGTGGATGGATTTTTTATATATATAGTAAATGTACATAATAAAAAAATAGTATAAACATAACACATCACACAAACAATTTAAATAGCATATAAATAATGATGTAGAAGGTTAACCCATTGAATGTAAATCGGGTTAAGAATTCACTAACCTCATGTTTGTCTTAAATAAAACTTGTTTAAAATTATTTTATAATGGATAAAATAGTGTTATTAGTAGATTAAAGAAACATTTTCACTTTTATAACATATTATATTATCATTTCATAACATCATTTCACCGTTTAATTGTTAGTATTTTTCTCCTTACACTATTTTTGGGTGAGTTCATAATAATAATTCCATGATTGGTTCATGGTGGATGTTCTTATTGATTGGAAGTGAAACTCCAGAATTGGAATGGAGTGGAATTTAAATATATCTAGTAACATAAATTGTACAATTTATCATGTCTAATTCCTACAAGGGTATGATTCATAATTTTGAACATTAATGACGCTCGTTTAGATCATTTTAGTGGTTCTTTAATAAAAACGACCTCATTTCGATTTATAAAGTAAAACCATGTATAAAAAAGAATTCCAGAACCATGGATAAGACATAATACATATATTATAACCTGGTTCAACCGTAAAAATGTTTTCATGGCTAGAATTTAAAGAGTTATTGGAAATTAAAATTAAATCGTCCACGATGTCAATAATTTGACACATCACGGACAATGTTTTAATTCCTTGAATAAGTAAGAGAGGAGGAGAATAATGATGATGAATTTTCCATGAACATGAGAACATTCAGAATATAAAATATTCTAGATCATTCATGTCTCTTTGATAAGATTAGGTGATGATAGAAGAAGAAAATAATGAAATCTTTAAATAAAAGAAAACATGATAAATTTCTCATGAAAATTCGGCAGCCTAACGACGTCTCTTAAAATTTCAAAAAAATGGTTTGATGAGAGAAAGGGGATATCTCATAAATTATACATAATATTTAAATTAAGGTGGGATATGGAATGAAATATCTCAACATAAGACAATGGAAAAGGAAGAAAAAAACATAAAATGAAAGAAAAGAAAGAAAAGTAATGAGGATGTTTACCTCTTGATTTATTTTCCTTGAGATATTTCTTAAGGGATTTGGTTTTTTTGTTTTGGTAATACCAGAAGCCCTAGGATGTGGGGAAGTTATTTGGGAGGAGTATTGGGCAGAAACTAGGCATGTCCCAAGGCTTGAGAGGTGTGGGAAGAAGAGGGGAGGGGGGAGGTATTTATGGTGGAGGAGAGGGGGTAATTTTTATTATTTTAATCATTATTATTATATTTTTCCCAAGATTGTGAATATTTTTAGTTAATGTGACCTAAAATAGTAATAAAGGTATGTGAGTTTAAACCAAGTGGCCTTTTATCACTTATGAAGTAGTAAATAGTTAATTTTACTGATAATTTTATTATATAGTATTTTATCGTATTTCACTATTCATCCAAAATTAAAATAATTCAGAAAAATCCCAAAAATTTACCCAAACCATTTTTCAATGTTTGGAATTCAAAAATGAAGTCCATTTTTTTGAAATAAATTTTAATATTTTATTAATCTAATTTTTAAATAAAAGAATACATAATTCAAAAATTAACAACTCTAATTCTATAACAACTTCTATATCATGATGAAAATTAACTCAAATGCTATTATCATAAAGCCTTATGAAAGTAATAATAAAACTTACTATTCATTAGGTTCATATTACTATTCATAATGGTATGTTACTATTCAAAAAAAACAAGTCAGTTTCATTAGACTCCAAATAACATACTGAACACAATTGTAGATAACAATTTCTCAAAAATCAGAACATATAAGTTGAAAAAGTATGTTTTAAAGGATAGTTAAAATATTTCCTTATAACAAAGTTCCATTCATTTTAATTTATTTTTAGAAAAACATGGGGTGTCACATTGATTCTCCCCATGATAATGATTACAGGTATTTTCCCAATCAAACAAGTTATCCCTAAGGTTCCTTTGACCATCTGATATTTTATGGAGGGTTGGAGATGTATTTTACTTCTTAGATTTTCACATAATGTGTAATTGAGTGTATGATCACTTTCATGTGTCATGATTGAGGAGGGAAGTTAATGAACCTACACATGTTACTTAATAAATAGGGATAGACAATGAGGATAGATATGGTGTTATGGAGTACCTAGTGGTTATTGTGGATAGAAAAGAGGGGATCCTATGTGGATGGACCATCCCTCTGGTTCATGTGATTCTATAGTACCAAAGAAATCATGAGGGATTCATAAAGAGTGACAGTCAGATGTAGTCTTTTTATCCCCTACATTTTCTATTGATTTTTATTTTCAGGAAAAAAAAGATGAAGAAGATGAGAATTTAAGGGCACTAGTATTCTTGAATTATTCCTCTTAATATTTATATGTATATATCAAGATTTTTTCATTAAAATTTTTGTGCTTATTGGATGTTTTGATACCTTGGAATTAATATATCAATAATATTAATATATATATAAACAAAAAAACACCTATTTTCATGTTAAATAGTATCCCTATTGTTAGGAACATCATATTGAAAATCTGAGACTATGGATGACTCAATGGTTTGAAGTTTACCCAAGTTGTAGCCTAATGTTTTTCATCACTATATGTTCATTTGAGAATGATTTTTTGTATGTACGTTAGATGAATTAATTAAAGTAATTAATTGATTTATTTATTAAGCCATGACATGATACTCTCTTTATAAATGTCCATTTTTGGAAAATCTATCAAGTTATCCACATTACAAAGTATGGATTTGGGAGAAGGTGGCGTATTCTTCATTGGAATTAGGAAACCCAAGAATGTGGATTGAAAAATGGTTTAAGGTTGATTGTAATACAGATAGAGAACATACATGATCTTCTTCTCCATCTATTGTGTATTAATTATTCATCAAATATTCATCCATAATTTAGGTAGGCATCATAATTTTATAGTTTCAATCCTTTTTTATTATTTATAATGTATTATTTATTATCTTGATAATTTATATTCAATAATTTGTATTGCAAAAACTATATTACATTTTTTTGTAGTTCAATAGTAAATCTAATTCATTATTCTAGGTTTCACCCCTTCTTTCCCTATATCTTGATCATTTTCTATGATATTAATTCCTATTAATTTATTGACATAATTCTTATTCATTTTCTAGACCATTCAACATGTTATTAAAATTTCTATCATGTTTTTGTGCCTCGAGATTAACAGGGATGTTTTAAGAACGATTGAACATTCAGATTGATAGTGCTAGTATAAATGTGGTGTTGATTGATGGTTTATGAACTAATTGAGGTTTAATATGGGATTTTGGAGATATATATATGGATTTGAGTATTAAATAGTGATATGATGTATTGCCTATTTTTTTGTGTGATTGGAATTTCAATTTCCGTCCACTAGTAGGGAGAGATAAATGTTTACTGATGGCCCCTTTCATATTAAGTGGTCAAACACTAGGGAATGTGGCGGTAATTGATGATCAGAAAACTATGTGCATACTGGGACTTAAAATCCATGAAAACCAAAACTAATCATTATGAATTCTATAATAACATAGGTCTTGTATCACCTTGGCTAGGCACCTGGGCATGACTAGAGTATATGGGAATGTTCATGTACTCGGACATATCCAAGGTAAACAGACACAACCAGGGTTCAGTGGCTTGTCTTGATAGGACACGACTATGCCCGATGTGGCCAATAGATTTTGTATACCACCTATACATTTCATGTAGTAAGATTTGCATCCATTTCAATGGGAGAATATTCCTAGATGCTGAGGTGAGTTAACATGCTCTGTGACCCCCTGTACACACCGTATAATTCTCCCAGTAACATCTACCATTCATATCTCTTTCTTCATAACATGTATTCTAGGACATGAGGAGCATATAATGAGTAGTTTTCCATATTGATTTTGATGGTAGAACTCATATTGTATTTTTAGATATAACTTGTGTTATTATGGTTATGATGTTTCTTTAGGTTATTCTTGACTGAAAGTTGTGGTCAGGAAGGTTCATTAGAGAGATGATGAGGTTGGCAACCCCTATACCACACTTGTGTGTGGGTCCCCATACTCCCTACACAGGTTCATTTTTAGCCCCAAATTTCACTATGGATTGGATTATCTACCTATAATGAGGGGAACCCCTCAATTAGACCAGGTATTGGGTCCCCTATATACTATGTCGTACACCTATATTTCACCACAATGTCAGTATTCTATCTTTTGAGTGGAAACCTCTTATAACACTTGGGTGAAATTATTCTATTGGAGATTGCTTCCCCCCATTAAATTTCATCATATTTTCATGGTTTTTTTCTCCACATGGTTTCTTGGATAGATACATGAGATGTTGGGAATTAGAGATGGTACTTTGAGGCTGCAAACAGACTCATCATCCATGAATAGTTTATAGAGTTATAAATCCCCTTTCTCTTTCATTTGTGTTTATTTTTGTAAATATAAAATTAGTTTTTCCCTTATGTTATGGGTTGAACTGAATTTTGTTATATATTTTTGTTTCTCCCATTGTGATTTTTTGGTGTCCTTCAAGGTCTGTATATACACACCCCGACCTGGAATTTTACCTCATGTGTCAAGTCTTCAGTGGATGATAGGAAGACCAATGATAAATTCGGTGGAGCTAATAGATACTTTAATGTAATGACTGCATTCAATGATTGTAAATGGGTATTTGTAATGCCTTGACCCTAGTTACTCATAGTCAGTGCATTATTACATAACATTGGAATGATCACAAGAGATCATGTCTCAAAAGACCAATTAGTTTAGTTGCCTTCAGAGTACTAGATACATACATAAGTTTTACATTACATTATAAAATAAAAATACAACATTTTGGAACCTTTAAAAACACTCATATACCATAGAATATCCCTATAGGTCAATCATAATATACTTCTTCACATATTGAGAAAAATAAAACATAAGAAAGGGGTGAGCTAAGATGCTCAGTAATGATAACAATATAGATAAAACATCCATAAATAAGCATAATCATTGAATGACATGTATAAGTATAAAAAAATTCATTAAAATTAATCTTCAACATAATATGGAAAATGTAAATAAAATAATTCCATTTTCAAATTCATATTGATATTATCCTAGTCAAAAAATCACATTTAATATCAACAGCTAATTTCATAATGATGCAATTCATAATGTCGGACATCATAACCACATAGTCAAGGTCTCATGCCAAGACCACAAACAAGACATTATCATGGCCTTGTGCTAAGACACTAATTTATCTTATGAGACCTACCGATGGATCGCGGATCTATAAAGGGCTCCCCCCATCACATACTATGTCAAATGCATTCTTCATATAAAAAGATTGAAACAAAACATAATCATTCATATTAAAAAAGAATAAAAAATGTTAATACTTTAACAATAAACCTTTAATGGTATAAAAATAACACATCCATAGTCAAAATATTTACAAAACATTCTATACATTATGGAATATTTCATCAAAATAAATCAACTTCAAACAAGTGTAAAATCCCCCAAAGGATGTGGAAATAGACGTAATCAAAACTATTTGAGAGAAATATCTATTTCTATTTTGAAATCATTTAAAAGTAAAATAATTAGAAAAGAAAACATTTATTTTTAATATATTCTTATAATCTGGTAATAGAAACATAGAAGGTGTTTAAATGGAAAAAAATAGCGACACCTGCCGTATAATTTAAAAAACATTTTAACCTTAATTTGTCAAATAGGTCAAAAAGTACCTTGTTTGCAAAACGATGAACATATTGATTTCATAAAATTTTATAACAAGTAAAAAAAGGTATAAATTAATTTAACCTATATTATAGAAAATATTAAATGTGTTTTCATGTAATGTTTTAAGAAACACGGATGGGGATGATAAAGAAGTCTTAGTAGATACTTACATATAATCAACCTCGGATAAGTAATGAGATTGTAAAATTAACCCTTACCCGGTATTTTTTCTCGGTTGAGGGTACATTAAACTCAAGTATATTAGTTAAGTAATTGTTATTAAATTATAATAGAACCATATACTTTAATATTATATCATATATGATCTTCTAATATTACATTGTTAATAATATTTCAATAGTATCATTATTCCGGATGTTGACAGATTTGTTTTCTATTATATGTTTTGTTTGTTAAGTCATGTTTGATATAGATAGGATGTATTCTGTTCACATATATAATGATATTATGTTCTTAGTAAATATTTTTAATCATCAAATAAAAATTATACTTGAATGGTTATGATGGGAAATTAATCTCATCACGTTCGTGGAGACTGTAATCCGTACGTACGCACGGGCGACAATATCATTCTATTTTTGGTGAAATCATATGTAATTGGACGGTATATAATTTATACAAAATCATTAACATGTTATATTTATTATTTATATCAATTATACTCATTACAATAACCATCCAATTAATGGAGTGTTGAATAACAAACTACACCACGACGTGGAGATGGTAAGTGGTGTGTATGCACGTATGGTGACTTTGACATTCATAGGATGGATAGAATAATGAATATTTTTCTACCATATTTATAATAACATCACAGTATATAGAAGGTATTGTAGTTATTATTTTTTTATGGAAACAACAAAAAAAGAGTAAGTGGAAGATGATGTGAATTTTGAAAGAGATAATGAAATTATTACCTCTTCTTCAGGTGATTCCGTTTGATTTGATAAAAGGGCTCCTTAGGTCATATTTCTGACCACATTAAGGCATCTAGGTTGCAGTGATGGTAGTTGGGAAGATATTTGAGCATATTTTGGTCAATAAAAATGGAATTGGAGGTGTGAAATTAAAATAAGGGATGTACCCTTTTATAAGAGAGGTGAGGGTCACTTTAGGAAAAGCTTGAAATATTATTTTATTATAAAATTATTTTTGCTTTATAATATCTCAAAGAAGATTTATTTTGAGGATAAGGTGGGTATGGGTCTAAATCCTCTCAACCAACAGGATTTAGAGATGTTTAAGTCACCATATTAACCTTGTCTATTAGATTTAACTCTTAGTTAAATTGTTTTACATTTATCATGCCATCTTGTATTTTAATATTACGTGGTTAATATACTAACTATAAAATTCCAACCGAACATTAAGTTGTTTATTAATATCATATGTAACCTTATCTATTCCCTTTGAACAATACATAGATTTTTAGGAATACTAAATCATTTAATAAAATAGTATTTGTTTTAAAAACACATTTTTGTCAATTTTGATACATTTTACTATTTGTTTTTTGTGAATGTCATCACAACTTGATTACTTCAAAAAAAAATACATTGAATCAAACCTAACACTTATTATTCACCTAAAAAAGTCATGTACAGCATCAAAACGCGAATATTATATTTATTTTAGTATTTATATTATCATTTATTGGATTCATTCATTAATAAGGAAAAGTAATCTATAATTATTGTGTCATAAATAAATATATTTATTTAATGTCTAAAAATAAGAAATAAAATAAATTAATTTAAGAAATTTTTATATCTTTCTAATGAAAATTTATAGTCGAATAGTTCAATAATATATACCCATATAAATAATTGTTTACTAAAATAGATATGTTTATATTATTTTTGTCTTTGCTTTACATTAATTAATATAAAATGCCATTATCACACCCATGTGGCTCCATTGGGTCCGAAAATCGACCTAAGGATGACCAAGGATAGACTTGTATCTTCCAATAGGCTTAGGACTTGTATTGGGGTAATTTAATATTATTCTAATATTATTTTTTACTCCTATTTTCTGGATTAACCCTTTAACAGTGGTAAATAAAATATTTACTGAAGTAACTATTTATAATGTCCAAAAAATTACCTATTTACAAAATTCGTACCTCTAATTAAAAATATGGAATCCATTATTCCAAATTCAAAACAACGATGTTTCAGAAATTAATTTAAAATTAATTAACATTGTCAAAACTAATAAGCAGGTTTTTAAGAAGTAAAAACTCTCAAAAGATTCACATATGTTTATGTACAATTTAAATGTGAAATAACATCCATTGACCTTTATTATATTAAATTGTAAAAATATAATCTAATTATTCATTAAAACAACTCAAATTTATAATTTAACACTATAAATCATTTATATTAAAAAAATTATTTAAAATTTTGTATTTTTCTATATTTATCAAAATATGAAAGTTATCAGAAAAGTGCCAAAAATTCACCCTAAGCCAATTTTGATATTCCAAATCCAAAATTGAAGTATAATTTGAAAAATAAAATTTATAGAATTTCAAAAAGTATGTATTACAATTCACTACTACTATTAAAATGGCTAGTTCGATAGGTTGTGGTGTGCTTGAACTCGATGTTGCGTACATTGCATATTATTGTATTATTCAAAGAGAAATGTACCATGGAATATTAGGGTGTTACATTCCCCCCCCTTCAAATAATTTCAGCCTCGAAATTTCTAGAATACTACTACGTAAAAATATTCGGGTGGTTCTTCATCATAAGTTCTTCAAGTTCCCAAGTTGCCTCTTCCATCTTATGGTTTCTTTATATTACTTTTACCCAATGAGTCGTCCGGTTTCTCAGCACTTGTTCTATGGTATCAAGAATATTGAAAGGCTCTTCAAAATATGAATGATCAAGTTCCAGTTTTATTTCATCATAGGTAAGTACATGTGTTGGGTCAGGCATGTGTTTTCTCAATAGTGATATGTGAAACACATCATGAACTTTGGATAGACTTAGAGGCATCGCCAAATGGTAAGCTACAACTCCAATTAGTTCTAGAATTTAGAATGGTCTAATATACATGGGACTTAATTTACCTTTCTTGCAGAATCATCTAACACCCTTCAATAGATTACCTTCATGAAAACATGGTCTCCCCCTTGAAATTCCAAATCCTTCCTTCGCTTATCTGTATAGATCTATTGCCTACATTGACTTTGATGTGGGTTTTGATAATCTTCACCTTTTCCACTTTTTCCTCAACTTGTTTTTGACCTACGATTTTTCATTCACAAAAATCATCCCAAAAAGTTGGTGTATGACATCTCTATCCATATAACGCTTCATATGGTGCCATTTGAATAATTTATTGGAAGATATTGTTATAAAAAAATTTCTTCCAGAGGTAAATATTGATCCCATATACCGTGAGAGTCAAGATAGAATGTTATCAACATGTATTCTACGGTTTGAATAGTCTGTTCTGATGGTCAATCAGTTTTTGGGTGGTAGGCAGTGCTCAAATGAAGTTCATTATCCACGACCTTCTGAACACTATTCCAAAATCATTATGTTAAACCGAGATCACGATCAGAGAAAATCAATAGGGTTACTCCATGAAGTCTTAATACTTTCTTAATATATATTCTTTCTAACCATTGATGTGGTAAATCTTTTCCTACAGCAACAAAATGTGCTAACTAGGTAAGATGATCAACAATGGAATGTATTGCATCAATACTTCTAGGAGTCTTTGGTAGCCCCATGACAAATTCCATTGTAATATCATCCCATTTCTACTTAGGTATGGGAAGAGGTTGCATGACTCCTCTACGATGTTGTCATCTAGCCATGACATGTTTACAAACCATACAAGACACATAATCAGCAATCTCCTGCTTCTTGTTGTCCCACCACAAATGTTCCTTCAAATCTATATACATCTTACTGCTACCAAGGATTATAGAGAAATTTGATCTATGATCATCATCCAACAATTCCCTTTTTAGATTAGTTATGTCAGGAACATAAATCCTCTTCCCAAATTTCATAATTCCTTATTCATAAATGAAGTAAGTCATTCTCCCATTTTTAACATCTTTAATTTTCTTTTGAAACTCTTCATTATCTGTCTGAGAAATTTTTACCCTTTCTAGTAATGTTGGATTTTAAACCATTTGAAAATGTTATGTTGTTTCACATTCCATAATTTTTTCCATGACCATCTTTACTAGATCCATGAACATACGATCCCTTTCAACTCTCATCTTGTTCAAAAATACATGATCCTTCCTGCTCAAAGAATCTTCAACCTTATTTTCATTCTCTAGGGGGTAGTGTATAGTGATATCATAATCCTTGAGTAGTTCAAGCCATCGTCTCTACCTCGTGTTGAGTTCTTTTTGTGAGAAAAAATATACATCAAACTCTTTTTATTAGTATATATCTCTCATTTTTCACCATATAGATAGTGTCTCAATATCTTCAGAGAAAACATTAGAGCTGATAACTAAAGATCATGAGTAGGATAGTTTTTTTCGTGAATTTTTAGGTGCTTTGACACATTGGTAATAACTCTATCAATTTTCATAAGAACACAACAAAGTCCTTTATTTGATGCATCATTATAAAAAACAAACCCATCATTTCCCAATGGTAGAGTCAAGATAGAGGAATTGACTAAAATTTTCTTCACTATTTCAAAACATTATTCACACTCTTTTTTTCAAACAAATTTAACCCCTTTACATGTGATCTTGGTTAATGGGTTATCCAATCTGGAAAAATTCATGATGAAACACCATTAATAACCTACTGAACAAATAAAACTATATACCTCAGTTATACTCATTGGTGCTGGACATTCTTGTATTGCTATTGCATTAGAAGAATCAATAGAGATTCCATTATTAGTTACAATATTTCCAAAAAAACCAATCTACTAAATATATAATTGATATTTTTAAAACTTCTGATTTAATTCATTTCTTAAAAAAGACTTTAGAATAGTGTGCAAGTGATTCTCATTATCTACATAGATTTTGGAGTAAACCGAGATATCATCAATAAATACCACTACCAAGTCATCATGATATTCCTTGAAAACATTATTCATTAGATCGATGAAAACAATTGGTGAATTTTTCTATCCACAAGGCATTACTATAAACTCATAATGCTCGTACCTGGTTCGAAATTATGTTTTTGTAATGTCTTCCTTCTTCACACACAACTGATGATATCCAGATCAAAGTTTAATCATTGGAAAATATTGAGTTCCATGAAGTTGATTGAATAAATCATCAATGTCAGTTAGGGAATACTTGTTCAATATTGTTATTTAATTTATCTCCCTATAGTTAATACACAACCTCATAGATCTGTCGTTCTTCTTAAAAAATCTAATAGGGGATCCCCATGGAGAAACAATAGGGAGAATAAATCCTTTATTACTCAATTCTTCTATTTGTTTCATTAGTAATAATAATTCTATAATGCCCATTTAATAAGGGGCCTTCGATATGGGCCTTCAACTAAGAATTAATTCAACGGAAATCTCAATTTCTCATTATGGAGAATGTCCAAGAAAATCCTCTGGAAACACTAAAATATATTCTTGCATGATAGGTACATCCTCTGTTTAAAAATTCATTTCTTAACACATAGTTATTTTATTATCTTCCTCCTCGATAATTGAATTAATAGAGCTACTGGGGGTGGATCTAGATGAGAATCATATAGTGATGTTTCACCTCTAATGATAAGGTATTCATTTTCAGGATAAAAAAATTTAACCTCCTTATTATTATAAAAAAATTTCCCCACATGTTCTAAAAGCCAATCTGTTTCGTGGATTATATCAAAATCAATCATGGGTATGATAAGATTAGGAAATAATGCATGTTTATAGACCCTAATGGGAACTGATTCACAAAACATTGTTGTAATGATACATCCATTATGATTTTTGGCTGAAATTTACCTTGTTAAATAAAATTGGAAATATATAATTTTTTTTAGAAAACTAGAAATATATGAAACAATGTGATTACCTAGAATCAAATAAATCATTGGATAAATTTGTGAAAACCATTAAATTACATACCACCACGCAAATCAGAACTCAACCCTAGCAGTAGTGATCACATAATCTTTTACATTATTCCTTTTCATTTCTTGAGGTATGTTTTCTTAGTGCTTAAGACATTCATCTACATAATTCCCCATTTCTCTATAATTGTATCATTCAACATTGACAGCCTCTTTCTTTCCCTTATTATCACAATCGTGATGGCTTTTTTCACCACACTGGTAACAGACTCCCATTCCCTTCAAGAAACAATTGGGGTATTTCTTCCCACATTTAATAAATGATGGAAATTAAAAATATCCCTTCTTCCCCATATTTCCATTTCTATAGTGTTCAAAAGATCTATTCATTCCTTTCTTTGCTTTAAAGTTTTAAGACTTAGGGAATTTATTTTCTGTCATGATAGCACATGAGACAATATCTTCGTATGATGATAAGGATTGTGAGAATAATTCTTGATGGGGAAATGGTTTTAACGCATCAGTGAATCGATAAATCTTACTCCATGGGTTATGCATATAACATGTTGTACACCTTTATAACCTTTTAATGGTTTCCTCTTACATTGTGACGTTCTCATCATTCTTTTGCCTCTAACTCGGAATTTGTCTTTCCATATCCGCTTGATGGTCATGAGGAAATTATTTTTCAATGAAAATATCTTTAAACTACCTCCATTCCCTATTTAATACTTTTTCTTCCTTCATTGTGTTTTTAATTATTGACCACCATTGATCTATATCTCTTGTGAGGCAATAATCTAACATGAAAACGTTTTCCCTTTCACTACTTCCCAATGCATGAAATATTTTCTCCATGGAAGTTATCCTTTACTCGGTTACAAATGGATTTCTAGACCCATCAAATATTTTTTGTTTTTTCCTCAAAAAACATTCTAATCATGATCCTCCTTATTGTAGATCAGAGTGCTCTATATAGGTATGGTTATTATTCATAACCCTAGTGAGTATTCTCAGTATGGTTATAAGTTTTTTAGCATCGATTGCATCACTAGCACAACTATAATTATCTTGACTATGATAGAAATCCTTATTTGGATTATGTGAATTGATACAGTTTACATTCCATCCACTAGGTGACGTTTAAAAACAATGGAATACACTATATTAGTTTATGAATTACAATACATAATTCCATACTAGTAAAATTCCTAACATCTATTGATCAGTTTATGAATATAACCCATAATCATAAAAAATGTTTTATTTTAGTAGGTACTTACTCATAAATCCTTTATATTGGTTTGTAATGAAAATTTAAATTATCCTAAGAATATCCACTAGGAGTGTCATAGCCAAGAGTGCATCAAGGCCCATTTTCATTTACCAAGATACCCCAGGTCTAGACCGATACTCCTTGTTGGATTTTTCACTCTATGGTAAATCTTTTTCAGAGATGCCTCAACCTACTTATATCTGCCCATGGATGTTTCACTTGGAAAAATCACAAAATATTTACATTACCAATATTCTAGTAAGTTCTTCTTTACTAATTCTCAATGTCTATATTAATGTAATTTTCTCTACTCAGAGTTCTTCTAAATATAACTTTAAAAGTTTGTACTAATCATCCTCTAATACAAACTATAACGCCCTGACCATATCTACCCATAGTTAGTGCATTGTTAAATAACATTTTCATGATCACAATAGATCATGTCTCCAAAGACTGATTAGTTTAGTATCCTTGGGAGTACAAGATACATACATAAGTTTACATTACATTATGAAATAAAAAACAAAATTGTGTCTTCTTTGAACACAATCATATCCCATATCCTATCCCTGAAGGTCAATCATTATATACTTCTTCACATCCTACGAAATATAAAAAGAAGAAATGGGTGATCTCAGATGATCAGTAAGGATAACAATATAACAGAATATTTAATAAATAATCATAAAAACTGAATTAAATGTGTAATACTAAAACAAAATATTTTAAAAATTAAAATCCAGCATAATTTTGGAAAAAATAAATTAAATAATTTCATTTATGTATATACATGGATATTCTACTAGTCAAATAATCACATATAATATCAATAGTTAATTTCATAATGATGGAATGCATAATGTCGGGCATCATAACCACATAGTCAAGGCATCGTGCCCAGACCACAAATAAGATTTCGTCAAAGCCCAGTTCCAAGACACATGTTTTTCTCATTATACCTAATTATGTATTGAGAATCTATATCGGGATCCACCCATCACTTACTAAGTCCACTGTATTCCTTATATGAAAAATATTTAACATAACATAAACATTCGTATTAAAACTAGCATAAGAAATGTTAATACCTTAATAATAAACCATGAATTGTATAAAAATAAGAAATCTATAGTGAAAAATATCACAGAACATTAATTATAATATGGAATATTTCATTATAATAAATCAACTTCAAAAAAGTGTAAAATATTCCAAAGGATGTTGACATAGATAGAATAAAAACTATTTGAGTGAAATATACCTTTATATTTTCAAATAATTTAAAAGTAAAATAATTATAAAAGAAATCATTTATTTTGAAAATATTATTATATGATTTTAATGGAAACTTAAATGGTGTTATAACGGTGGAAAATAGTCGTACCTGCTGTATAAGTTAAAAAACATTCTTACCTTAATTTGTTGAAAAGGTTATAAAGTACCTTGTTTGGAAAAAGGCTGAATGATTCCTTTCAAAACATTTTATAAAAATTAAAAAAATGGTTATAAATGTCATTAAACATTCTTTTATAAAATAGTACAAATGTTTTGAAATACATTTTTACGAAACACGGACGAGGATGATAAATAAGTCTCATTAGATACTTACTTATAAACAACCTCAGATAAGTAAAGAGATTGTAAAATTAACCCTTACCCTATATTTTTCCATGGTCAAGGGTACGTTATACTTCTGTATAATAGTTAAATCATTTTTATTAAATAATACAAGAATCACATACATAAATATGATATCATATATGATTTTCTAATATTGCTTTGTTAATAATATTTCAGTAGTATTATTGTTTCGGGTGTTAACTGATTTGTTTTCCTTATTATGTTTTGTTATGTAAGTCATGTTTGTTAGGGATATGATTTATTTGGATCATATCTGGAAATATATTAAGTTCTTATATGTTATTTTTAATCATCAAATGAAAATTTTTCTTTAATGGTTATTATGGAGAATGGATCTCATCGCGTTTGTGGAGACAGTAATCTGCACGTACGCACGAGCGACAATATCATTCTATTGTTGGTGAAATAGTATTTAATAGAATGGTATATCATATATATATAGAATAATTAACATGTAATATTTATTATTTAAATTAATTATACTCATTATTATACCAATCCAAATAAGGAAGTGTTGAATAACAAACTACACCATGACGTGGAGACGGTATGCTGTACATACGCATGTATGATAACTTTGACATTCATAGGATGGATAGAATAATGAATATGGTGGTGAAATATTTATAATAACATCACATTATGTATAAAAATCTATAGTTATTATTTTGGTTAGGAAACAGCAATGAAAGAGGAAGTGGAATACGAAAATAACTTTGAAAGAGGTGATAAAATTATTACCTCTTCTTCAGGTCCTTCCTTTTGATTTGATCGAAAGGGCTCCATAGGTAAGTTTTATGCTCAATTTAAGGACCTAGGATAAGTTGAGGGTAGTTTGAAAGATATTGGAGCAAGTTTTGGACTTGGAGAATGGATTTGTAGGCCTGAAATTATGAGAAGGGTAATTACCCTTTTATAAGAGAGTTGAGGGTCACTTTAAGAAATACTTGAAATATTATTTTATTATAAAATAATTTTCAGTATATAATGTCTCCAAAAGGATTTATTTCTTGGATAAGGTGGTTATGGGTCAAAATACTCACAACCAATATGTTTTATATAAGTTTATGTGACATTATTAACCCTATCTTTTAGATTTAACTCTTAGTTAAATAATTTAACATTTATCATGTCATCATGTATTTTTGTATTACATGGTTAATATGCTTATTATAAAATTCAAAATGAACCATATGTGGTTCATTAATAACTTAACTGACCTTATCTAAGCATTTTGGCTGAACTATATACTTTTACAATATTATATCATCTAAAAAAATAGTAATTGTTTTAAAAAATTATTTTTTCAATTTTGACACTATTTAATATTTGGTTATATTGAATGTCATCGCAACTTGATTAATTCGAATAAAATAAATTTAATTAACCCAAAAATTTCATATTCACCTTGAAAATTATTTTATGGAATAAAAAGTTTTAAATTATATTAATTTTAATATTTATAATATCCATTTATTGGATTCGTTCATTAGTAAGGAAAAATATCTCAACATTATTATTTCATAAAAATATTTATTTATTTTATGACATAAATTATAAATAAAATATCATAATGTAGGAAATATTATTATCTTTCTAATTACTATTTATAGTCAAAGAGATAAATTATATAAGAGCATATAAAAATTGTTTTACTAAAAGATAAATGTTTATGTTATTTTTGACTTTACTATTAATTAATTAATATAAAATGTCATTATCACGCCCAAGTGGCTCCATGGGGTCCCAAAATAGACCCAAAGATTCCCATGGTCTGAAATGTATCTAAAAATAGGTTTAGGACACACATTGCAGAATTTTAATATTATTATAATATTATTTTTTAATCTTTTCACTGGATTTACCCTTTAATCATTGTAAATAAAATACTACCTAGAGTAACGATTCATAATATCAAAAAATAAAAATTATGTATTTACACAATTTAAACCTCCTAAGTCAATATATGAAATCCATTTTTCCAAATTCAAAACACAAAAGTTTCAGAAATTAATTTAAAATTAATTCATGATGTTAAAACCAATAAGCGGGGTTTTAAGAAATAAAAACTAACCAATGATTGACATATGATTATGTATAATTTAAATGTGAAATTACATCCAATGACCTAAATTATATTAAAAAATTAAAATATAATCTAACGATACTTGAAAACCACTAAAATGTATAATTTTACGATATAAAAGTTTTCAATTAAAAAAGTATTTTTTAATTAAAATTTAGTATTTTTCACTATTCATCAAAATATGAATGTTATCATAAAAGTACAAAAAATACACCCTAAGGTAATTTTGATATTCCAAATCCAGAAATGATGTGAAATATGAAAAATAAATTTTTTAAAATTTCTAAAAGTGGGTATTACTATTCTTTACTTCTTTAAAACGGCTAGTTCGATAGGTTGTGGGGTGCTTCAACTCGATGTTTCATAAATCGCACAATATTTTATTATTAAAAGAGAAACGTACAATGGAATATTGGGTTGTTACAATATTAGTATCCAATATCTCTCAATTTTTCCCATTTACGTTTTTTTCCAAGTTCAAACTTCATTTTGCTTTGGTCATGTGTAGTTTTCCATTTACTTTTTAGGTTTGCATTATAGTACAATAATATATTACCTAGTGTTTAATTCATTCAGGATTATACTCTGATTTTTCTATACATATTATTCCTCTATAATTTTGTATGGATATGGATGTGTTCTTGCATATTGTTACATTAAGATAAGGCATATCATTTCAGTTTATACATTATCAGTGCTTGTAGCAAGCCCATGGCTTATTGAAAGTGTCCTTGGGGTGTCATTATTAGCTCATTGTCGGAAATTCTAGCCCTAATGGGTTGGGTTGTGCTTGATCAAATAATATTTCAAAGTTAAAATGTTTTTAAAAAAAGAATTATAATAAATATATGATAACTCATTAATCTAATTGAAGAATATAAAATGTTTATGCATTCATCTCCTTAATACCCACATTTAATGATGTATATGTCATAGGTTATTCCTGTCTTAATTAGGAATGAAATCTCTATTAGAATCATCTTTTGGGGTAATTTTTTGAATCATTAAATTATCAAGAAATTAATATATATATATATATAATAATTATTTATATACCAATAAATTATTTTTTTTATAAACATAACTAAATATATATTTCCAAATTTGGAGATGTAATGTGAATTCCAAAAATAATTGTATTCATGTTCTTTATTTATCTATAATATGTTTAACATGAAGAATTATGTATTAACATTTCATAACAATTTTAAGAACACATGATCCTTTAGAATCGAAGTGATAAATTAATTATTCTACAATTATGATAATAATTTATCACTTTTGACATAATAAATTTTTAATTAAAATAAAAATTATGATTATTTATATTTCTTGACGTGTCAGATAATATAGAAAATAGTCATAACTTCCAAACTATAACAAACTGATAAATGAGTTTTCTATTAATGAATAATCATATATATATATATATTTAATACTTAATAATTAATCCAAAATCATAAAAATGATACCATATATTATAAATATCTTCTTAAGAAGTGATTTTTTGAAAAATAAAAGAACAATACAAACAAATATAATAATAAATCCTTCTTTATTGAAGAACATTTGATGGTTGCATAATTCAACCACCATTTAAATTCATTTCGATCGTCTTGACTGTGAAATACTAGAGACCCCACTTAGAACACCATTACATCATGTGAAATTAGAGTGAATAAATAAAACATTCTATTGTTGGAAAACACATCCCCTCTCAATAATTTCTCTTAATTTTTTGTTTCACCATCATCAACAGAAGTGTAAAAACCCCATAACTCCAATTATCTTTAGTTTTATTTTATAATTATTTCCTCTTATTGTTATTATTCAATCATAAGATGCTAGATATAAAATGAACTTTGATCTCCCTTTCCAAATCATCTCCATGTTCTCACCTCGATGCTAGATCACCAAATTCCAAGATGAGAAGTAATAATATATCTTTATTTGGGTAATTTATTGGTTGAAATAAACTGAAAATACTCAATTTATGACTTTATTTATAAGAACATAATTTATAGGTCAAGGAAGAATAATTTACAATTTAGAAGTCATCCATGACATTAGAATTTTTATTTGAGATCTTTTTTAGGAGATAGAAAATTACACTGAATAGATAAATAAATATTTATTTGATAAATATTAAATATCCCTTGACGATAAACTAGGATGAAATTTAACTGAACCTTTTTCATGGGTAAATCATCATTATAATTTCAATAGAAGCATTAATTTTTTTATGTGTATACTAAAATTAAATTTAAAATTTTATCATTATTAATGGTGTATCTATTTAAAAATCAATAAAATTAATTCTTGCTCACAAAATATTTGGGTATATATAGAGAGAGATATATATATTGAGAAAAATAAAAATTCTTATTCCTATTGAATCATTATAGAGGGTAGCCATTTTTTAATTCATAATTTAGTGTTTTGAAACTAATATTTTGAGTTCTTTTAGATGTTAATAATATCATTTTATTTCTTATTGTGGAGTAATATTTGAATAAAGTATTCTAATTTTCATATTCTGAAAAAAAATCAAAGATAATAATTTCTTCCCTAACATCTGATATCATTACATGGTAATTCATTTTTTAATTAATTTAAGATGAGTGATTCAGGTTAAAATATTTATATTAATTTAGTTATACTTAATAGTAAATATTAAATGGAATTTACTTTTTTGACTTGTGACAGTATTCTTAAGTAATTGTTGAAAAGGTTCATAAATCCAAAGAAGATTATTGATTTTGGTCGGAATAATATGATATATTTGGTGACAAACATTATCCATAATAATTTTTAATGTAATATAACATGGTATAATATAATCCTAACATTTATATAGAATATATAATGAATTTGAAAAATCATTAGAAGTTGAAATATTTCAAAACAAAATTATTTATGAAAACAATTATACAAAATAAAATTACGATATTAGAGGTATGTGAGTTATTTTTTTCTTATAATACTTTAATATATAGGTGATTTATATTATATTGTAGAATATAGTAGAAAATATTATATATGCTTCATGAGAACCCACAGTAAGAATGGCTCTTGTACTGAAAATGAAAACTATTTAGGATATGTGAAATATAATTAACACATATATGTAATTAATTGTTTAACTAACTCAAATACCATTAAAATCTCAGTGAATTAAAATTTTTATTTTGACACATGTTTATAGAATAATAATTATAGTTGAACCAAATTTTTGGTTTTTAAGGATTTTTTATCCATATCGAATATTATTTGGATTATCATTTTTGTAAGACGCATGTTTCTAATATATATATGTGGGTATTTGAAGAATAAATTAAATTTGGTTTAAAAATTAAATTACAAATATTGAAATATCTATTTGGAAATTAAATGTTCATTTAGATGATGATATATAATTAAATATATTTTGATAAATTGGGATATATATTATAAAATGTGATCAATTAGGGAATTGATGAATTTAATATATACATTAATTTTATTCTACCTTAATGGGAGTCTTGTTTATTGGCTATTGTCACATGGATTTTAAAGAATTTTAATAGTCCTTCTCAGTTCAATTAATCCCATTGCAACCGAGCACAACCAGGTCACCTGGCTAGCAACACAAACAGGCAAAGTTGGGCATCAAGTTTGATCATTATTCCACATGTAGTGGTTGTTAACCCATTATTCATGAACCTAACATATGAATAAGGTTATTGAACTTGTGAATACAAGTGACCATGTGATATTTGTTCGGAAGACCAATAATAAACTTTATCAACTCCAGGTGACATAATCCACAACTTTCATTCCCTAACCTATTGTGGTTATTTGAGCCGGTCTGTGTCTTGAAAATTACTATATGAAGATGATTAAGTATTAGTTGTGTAACCTAAAAGATGAAGGACTCCTCCAACTGAAAAAAATGATTAAACTCCCCATACAATGCTACCATGATTCCAAACACTTATTAACCATTAAGAACTTGAGATACCATGAATGAGGGATAATTCCAAGTCTCCAAGATGTTGTGAACTATTGACTACAAGATCTAACATACCATTGTAAAATACCAAAATAAAATGTGATTAACTATGAATGAAATATTATATACTACACATGGAAATGGATTAACCATGGATGAAGTTTGATGAAAATGAACACTAAAAACATGCAAAGATTGAGTTGAAGGGTGTGACATATGGACAATATAGACCCTGTAAAAATCCATGCAACCCAAAATGATGTCACCACATTGAATTATGGGACCTTGACATTGTTTAGTGAATGAAGTAGATTTATTTTTTATGTTTAAATATGGATATTTGTATGTGAATCAAGCAAAGCATAAACTCCATTAAACTAAACTCAATTGAGAATAAAATATGGCAACCCTATTGATGTTCTTTGATGAATTTATAAAACCCAGGATCTCTATGGAAGATGATTAGATGAATCAAACCACGATGAGTAATTATGTATACATTTCCAAAAAAATAATATTATTGGAATATTTTTATGAATAAAAACAATGATATATTGAATAAAAAGGATAATAAAACCATGCAATCTATGTCGGCTAATGCTTGTTAACAAGAGTTGATGACTCACCCAATATCATTATTGAAGATATCCTTGTGGTTGAAAATATTCTTTATGTTGGATCATATATAATGGGCCCTCAATGTCACTCAATGATCCATCTATGATGGAAAGACAATATTATCACAAGTTAGTTTATTTATTAACTCAATTATATCTATTTACAAAAATAGTGATTCCCTGTCAAGGTAACCCTGAAGCTTTATCAATCAGCCTCTAAATAATTCCTTATAATCTCTGAAAACTATACTCTTCCTCTTATTAGAATCAATTATACGACACTGAACAAGAATTTACATATCCCAATATAATGTTTATTCCAAACCAGAGGCCATTAGCTATTGATTTCCAACCAACCTACCTAGCATGCAGAATGCACTAGATCTTCACCCCTTGACACTATCCTCATTATTGTAAACTATAACATCATGAGATCTATTTGAGAATAATTATAGATATTTTCTCCTATAGTAATATAATTCCCACTGTGGAGTCCCTATTGAAGGTTCAAATATAGGGTGATTGACCAAATACTCGATTCAACCATATATAGAAATGTGCAGCAATGAACATGACCAATATTGATGTCCACATGATTAGGCACAATACTATTTTACAAAATACCAAATAGAAACCATTCCCAATCAAAGGGAAATATTTTCATCAATGAAACTATATGTAACATCCTTCGAAAATAAGGAATATGAAATTTTCATATTTATTAATATTTTTGAAATAAATATTAATTTTATTTTAAAGGGGATGCTATATTCAATGGTGTACCTGACACACAACAATGGGTTTCTCTGATGTCCTATGTTGCACTCAATGTAGAACCATACTAAAATATAATAATATAATATTATTATAAAAGGTAGTAAACGACTATCCATTTTATTGGCGGGGATTAATAGAACTAACTACAATATTATTATAAGTGTTTTTTAAATGTTTTTACATATATTAAATAAAATATAGAGGCTTATAATGTGAATAAATCTAATTTTAAGCATAAATAGACTAATATTTTTTAAACATTCGATTTACTACCTTTTAATAGAGAAACCTTTTTAAATATATATTTTTTCACTTTTATATGTTCAATTTCACAAGATAACCTTCTTCTTTACAATCGGAACATCAAAATTTACTTTGAGAAACTTTTTGGTATTTTTCAGATAAAATTCATTTTTTTAATGAATAGTGAATCACACTGTATTTTAATTCAAAACTTCCTTTTAATCTAATTTATTTATAGGGATAGATTATCATTTTAATTGGTCTTAAATTTTAATTAGATTACATTTTTATGATTTAATCTAATTTAGTTCAGTGGATGTAATTTCAATTTTAAATTGGACATAAACATGTGTCAGTCTTTTGATAGTTAATTTTTCTTAAAAACATGCTTTTTGTTTTAACAACGGGAATTAATTTTAAATTAATAAATGAAAATTCTATATTTTAAATTTGGTAAAATAGATATTATTCTTTTATTCTGAATATCAAATATATCTTAGGCTGATTTGTAGGGTATTTTTCTGAAAACATTCAATTTTTGACGAATTGTGAAAACACTTTGTAGTAGTTAAAAACAAGATTTTTTCATTTAAATGAAATTTTACCACTTATGTGAATTGAATTTCAAAAATATTACATACATGGATCTAATTTGTAATTAAAATGTGGTTCAATAAGATGAAAATATTTTTTGGTTAATAGTAACTTTTGATTTTGTTTATAGCGGTTAAAGGTAAATATGGTAATTCCAGGAAAAAACAATATTATAATAATATAAAATTACCATAACACTTGTCCTAACCTTATTGGATGCGTAATGGCCAACCAATACAATCCTTGGGTGACACTTTTTGCCTTTCAAAGCCACTTGGGTAAGATATTGATATTAATACCTTTTTATTTAATGTAAAAATAAAAATATCATAAACATGTATTATTTTTCTTAAAAAAATTAATGTGGGGTTATATAATTTAGATATTTGACTACAAGTATTAATTTGAAAGAGAAAAATATTTCCTACATCATGATATTTTTTTATAATTTTTAGACATCAAATAAATAAAATTATTTATGACCCAATAATGATGCAATGTTTACCGCATTAATGAATGATTTAAATAAATAAGATTATAATGATAACAAAAATATCAAAAACCTATCCAATATTTATTGGATTATTTTATTTCAAACATGAGTCATCTTATATATGACATTAATGAGTTTTGGACCATTAGAAACCGAAAATCATTATATAATAAAATTTTCAAACTTTCCTAAAGAGCCCCTTCTCCCCATTATAAAAATCCATCACCTCTAACACTTTACTCACACCTATAAATCCCCTAGTATCATCCAAACTCTACCCAAATAATCTCTCAAGATCCCTATTTTTCACCTAATATCCTTACCTTAGTCATAAGGCACTTCAAGAAATCCTTTTGGTTCTAACCAAAGGGAGTTACCCAGTTTAAATGTAACATCTTTTTTTAAGTTATTTTCTTTTATTTTACTTCTCCATCAAACTAAACTATTTTTATTCCATTCATTTATAACAACTGTAGTATCCTAAATATACTTGGTTTTTTATGTTATGGATTATATCTACACTTTCACACACCTCCATCTAATGGGTAAGAACATACTATTTCTATGGAAGGCAAACTACAGCCTCACGAAATGACATTGTTCAATATTCTCCTACCACATCTTATGGCGTCTATTAAGATGAAACTGTATTTATATGTTATATATATTATATTTATATAGTTTCTATGTATTGGTATTTCTTATTTACATAGTACCATTAAGGTTTCCATAGTGGGTAAATACGATAATTTCATTTGAGAAATGCTGACTGTCGCCCCCTCAAAGTGATATGAATCGTTCATTCCATACGTAGAATATATAAAGTGTTGAGTTAATAAAATTATATAAAATATTATGCTGGAATTATAATATAACTTTTTATCATTATTTTTTCTTTCCATTAAATACGAAATATAATTGAAAGTAGTGTCCATGTGTACGTACAACTTACCATCTCCAAGAACGGTGTATTTCATTTCTTATCTCCAACTCTCATGTAATTTTATAAATACATATATATACTAGATATATATGATATATAAGATATATAAATGATGAATATAATTCGGTAGATAATGGACTTTTTACCACATGATCAACTTGAAATTACAAGAAGTTCATTTTTGATTCAAGTACCAAATATTGACAAAACAACCATTATTAACTTAAATGACTGAATAATGTATATAATGTGGTAATAAGTGATAGAAAAGGAATAATAAACCTGATAATGGTTCTTAAGAAAACAGAAAATGACTTTTTTTATTCAAGAGATTAATGAACTAACGGGTCAAGTCAGACACAAGGTAAGGGGTTTCTTATCTCAATTTTAATTCCGTGAGATTTCCATTGATCAGAACTTATTTATTGCATGTGGTGTATTGTGAACTTCCATTTAATATATATTGTAATGATTTATTTATATTCATGGTATTGTATGATTCATTTAATGGTTATTATCTTTTGGTCATACGACTCGATCGATTAAAACTTGATAAGGGGTTTTCATGTCACATTTTATTCCTATGAGATTCATGCTATATTTGCCACTATTATCTTATGTGTGGTGTATATAAATACCATGATTCTGTTCATTTTGAAATATAATTTAATTTATTGGTATTTACATCTTCATATTTTACCCTTCTTTAATGTAGCGTATGTTTCGTAAGTTAGCAAATCGTTAAGGGAACCTTCCACCCTCTTCTTTTTAAAAGATTTCTTTTTGTAACGCCTTTTAATTTACATATTCTTATATTGGGATATGTTCTTTTATATCCTTATTACTGTAAAGTTTTTATCCATGTTATTAGATACCCTTTTCTCTCTCATAAACTCATTTTTTGAGTGTAAAGTGACACCGTTAGGCTGTCAAATTTCGGTAAGGGAACTTCTTCCCCCAATTTCAATTCTTTGGATTAAACTTCTACTTCTAGATTATGTCGTGCTATGAATATGTGTGAATAACCTATGATTGTTTTATACTTAATATCCACTTATATTTGGTGTATTTATAATTTTCATACATAATTTTGTCATTGATTTATCCTTAATCTAAGGATTCCATCTTTGTAAGGGATTTAGTCTCAATTTACACTACATTGAGACTTCATTGTTGTTATGCACCAATTAACTATTATATGGTGTATATACTATCCTTTAGAATATTATATCATGCATCCAATTATCATCATGATATAATAAAGTTATTATTAAATTTTATTCCTCAATTTTTTGTACTCAATCATCTCTCATTTTTTTAAAAACTCTTTAACTAAAATATCATTTTAAATGTTTTAAATATTTATTCATCATAATATTTCCCATTAATGTGCATGTTTTCAAAAGGGTTTTTAAGATTTATTTATATGGACATTAATTTTTTCAATTGATAATTCATTTAAATGTTTCAAAGTGGTATGGTACACTTTGATTCAAAAATATCTTTTTTAAATGTTTTAAATGGTTTTTTAAATATGTTTGATAAAGAATTGATTAATTCAATATCTTGAAATAATTTATTTTGATTTAAAATGAAATTTTATTTGTGAAATGTTAATATATTTTATGTGTTATGATTTTATAATGGTACCTGGACATTTAACGGGTGGTTACGTGACAAACCAAATGATGTGTGGTGCTATGATAAACTAGGAAAAGTGGTTACATTATATCCTCCAATGCATTTGGTATAGAATTTGGCCATATGGATATTCCATTTAGTTATATGTGTGTATATTGACCATATGTTTATTCCATTTCAGTATTTTTATGTCCCAAGTTAACTTTATATGTTATGTGTTCTTTCTATGGGTTTATGGTAATATTTTGGTTACAAATGGGTAGGAAATGACCTTTTATTCTGTGAAGAGTATTAACTACTTCATAGAGGTGAAAATTATTAATTATGATCTATTCATGGTTTACTTGTTGTTTTAAAAAAATAGCAATTTTACCTCTTTATGTATCCCTTACTGAGGTTTTTATGTTCATCCCATATTTTGAAATGTTTTTCATAGGACTTAATGATGAATAGTATCAAGGATGGGATGACGGGAATGTCATGTTGTCTAAAACATAGAACTATACAAGACTTCTTTTCAGTGAGTTTTAACTATATGAAGAAAATGGAAACTGAGTAAAAGTGTCTAATTTGTAATTTTTGAGATGTAATGTAATAGTGATGGATTAATTCTCTAAATATCTAAACTCAAAAAGATCCACAATTTGAATTATTCACATAATTTAGGATTATGTAATGTTTAAGGAGGGGTCCATATAGTTGGTATCACATGCCTGTTTATATAACTTTAGTGGTTATGGTGTTATTTAATCATAAGTTATGTAACAATAATTGTTAGCATATTAGAAGAGTCATAGTAATTTTTATGGTGATAAATGGTTATTACATTTTGGTGTTGAAAATGAAACATATTAGATAACATTTGAGGATAAAATATGCTATGGTTATTGTTGAGTAATTTGGCTCTATTTTTTTGGAATGCTATAAAATGGTATAGTTTTTGAAAAAGGACAAAATTTAGACCATGTGACAACCCGTTATGTCAGACACAGCTGTGGGAATCAAACCCACAACCAATGTGAGATTGTGATTTATCACCTACCACTAGACTACGTGAAGTCATTAGTTAGCATGATTGAATATTTTTAGTTAAATGATATTATGGATCAAGAATAAGTTTATTTGGGATCTTATGTTTTATCAAGTGGAAATCCTTAGTATAGGAAAATGATTTTCTGATTTAGTGATAAATGTAATTTTGGAAGACATTCTCCCATTTGGGAATACTATATGCTTATGGAAAAAATAATATTATAATATTTAATTTGTGGAGTAATGGTTGAAATATTATTTCGGAAGAATCTATGTTTTTATTATGGACATAATTTGATTTGGGTTATTTACAGAAATTATTAACCTATCATAGAGAATATGTGATTAGGTTAATTACACTTCAGTATGAGACTTTAAGAGTAGTCAATTATTTTGGAGAGAAATGATAATATTTACTATGGAAGTCGATGTGATTAAGATATTTTGAGTTTTGGGTTTCAATTTTATTATGGATTATTTTGAATAATTTTAAGGAAAATGGTATATTGAATGGTCTTTCTAGAGAATTAGGTACTTTTTGTTGTATTTTGGAGATTAATAGTATTATTTCTTTTTATAAGGGATGATACTTTTTGGGATTATCAGATATCAGACTAAAAATTTTTGGTTTCGGTTAATGTATAAATATATGAGAAATATATGATTCATATTATTTGGATCATTTTATTCTCTATATGTTTATTCTAGCACTTTTTATGTGACCATATCATCTTGAATACTCATCATTTGGAGAAAATATGAGATTGTGGTATAAATTGTGTAAATGATGAAAGTCTACATGTCATGTAAGTAAGTTTCCATATGTTCTTATTCAATCTCATAAATAAATTACCAAACATTATGAAAATTACCATAAAACAAGACTGTTTTCCTTTTAATTTTCCTACTAAGAAACCAATGATTGTTTACCCCATCAAAAATATTTGGTTTTCTTGTTGTTAAATTTCTCCTAATCATGTTTTGTATCACTCTGTATCAGAATGTAACACTTAGTGTCTCCTTAATATCCCTGTTTTCATCGAATCCAAGTATGGGTTATCTCATGTGACCTTTTTAATTATCTTTATTTCTTTTAATGTTTTAGTTTTTTTACTCTTTTTTTAGTGTAGGACATTCAATGAAGTTTCCAAGCCCAATTTTAAAAATGTGAGCGTGCAATTTCCAAAAGGGTGGAAGGATATAACATCCCATGAAAATAAAAAATATGAAATTTTAATATTTATTAACATTTTTGAATTAAATATAATTTTTATTTTAAAGGGAATTCTATATTCAATGGCGTAACTAACACACAACAATGGGTTTCATTGATTTCTTATATTGAAAAAAATGATGGGTCATAATGAAAAATAATAATATAATACTATTTTAATTGGTAGTTAATGCCTAGAAGTTGTATTGGTGGGAATGAACAGAGCTAACTAAAATATTATTGTACATGTTTTTTAATGTTTTTACATTTATTCAATAATATTTGAGGATTAAAATGTTAATGAATATAATTTTGAGCACAAATACTCTAATATTCTTCACAAGGTCGATTTAGCGCCTTTTAATGGAGAACCCTTTTTAAATATAGTTTTGGTCACTTTTATATGTTTTATTTGAAAAAACATAAAATTATTTTTTAAAATAGGGACATAAAAATTTACTTTGGGTGACTTTTTGGTATGTTTAAGATAAAATTCACTTTTTAATGAATAGTGAAAAATACTGTATTTTAATTCAAAACTGCCAATTAATCTAATTTTTTTATATGGATAAATTATCTTTTTAATTAGTTTTAATGTGTAATTAGTTTATATTTTTTCCATTTAATCTAATTTTGATCAATTGGAAGTAATTTCACTTTGAAATTGGACATAAACAAGTGTCAATCTTTTGATAGTTAATATTTCTTAAAAACAAGCTTTTTGATTTGACAACAGAAATTAGTTTTAAATTAATTAATGCAACTTCTATGTTTTTAATTTGGTAAAATAGAAATCATTTTTGAATTCAGAATATCAAATATAGCTTAGTTGAAATATTTTGTATTTTTCGGAAAGCCTTCAATTTTTTATGAATAGTGAAAACACTGAGTCGTAGTTAAAAAAATTGACTTCTTTCATTAAAATGGAAATTTTCCACTTTTTTGAAATGAATTTAAAAAATATAACATACATGGTTGTTATTAGAATGTAAAATGTGGTTCAATTAGGAAATGATAATTTATTTGGATAACAACTTTTGCCTTTTATTTAACGTAATTAAAGGTAAATATTGAAATTCAACGTAAAAACAATATTATAATAATATAAAATTATCTTAACATTTGTCCTAACCTTATTGGATGAGTATGTGTAGAAAAATACAATCCTTGGGTGAGACTAATGGCCTTTTAAATCACCTTGGGTAAGATAATGATATTAATAAGTTTTTATATAAAGTAAAAATAAATATATTATAAACATGTTTTATTTTGCTAAAACAATTTTAATGTGGGGTTATATATTTGATATATTAGAATATAAATATTTATTTTAATGATAAAACGATATCCTACATCATGATATTTTTTAATAATTTTTACACACCAAATAATTAAAATTATTTATGACACAATAATGATGCAGTGTTTTCCTTATTAAAGAATGATTTAAATAAATAAGATTAAAATGATTTAAAAATATCAAAAACTTGTCCAATTATTATTGGATTATTTTATTTCTAACATGAGTCATATTATATTTTACTTTAATTTGTTTTGGAACTTCAAAAACCAAAAATCATTAAATAATAAAAATTTCAAACTTTCTTAAAGAGCCCCTCCACCCCCATTATAAAAAGCCCTCACCTCTAAACCATTAATCACACCTATAAAGACCCTTGGAAGGTCCAAAATCACCCAAAACAAGATCTAAATATCCCTATATTACACCTATAATCCTTACCTTAGGCTTAAGGAAGTTCAAGATATCCTTTTGGTACAAACCAAAGGGAGTTAGCCGATTTAAAGGAAACATCTTCTTTAAAGTTCTTTTCATTTATTTTACTTCTCAAACCCCCTATAATTTTTTTATTCCATTATTTTATAACAACACCAGTATCCTCAATATACTAGGTTATTTTTATTTTATTTATTCGTACTAAAATTACACACACCTCCATATAGTTTTTAATGAAAATAATATTTCTTTGGACGATGGACTTCTGCCTCACGAAATGAAGATTGTTTAATATTCTCCTAACACCTATTATGGTGGCCATTAAGACTTAAATGTATTTGAATGTGATATATATTATATTTATATTGTTTCTATGCTTCTTTATTTTTTATTTGTTGAATACATTTATGCTTTCCATTGTGGGTAAATAAGATAATTTCATTTGAGGAAGTTCGAATTACCATCCCCTCAAAGTGATATGACTTGTTCATGTCATACATGGAACATATAAAGGATGTATTTAATGAAATTATATATGATTTTATACTATAATTATAATATAACAATTTAACCTTATGTTTTGATTCATTTAAACACGAAATATAAATAAAGTAGCGTTCATGTGTACGTACGACTTAACGTCTCCATGAATGTTGCATTTTATTTCATATTTTCAAATGATATGTAATGTTATTAATACATACATATACTGGATATATATGACATATAAGGTATCTATATCATGAATATGATTCTTGATATAATGGACTTTTGACCCCATGAACAACTTTTAATTATAAGAAGATCATTTTTGACTCAAGTACCAAATATCGACAAAATGACCATTATTAACTAAAATGATTGAATATTATTTATAAAATGGTAATAAATTATATAAAAGGAATGATAAACTTTTAAAATATTCTTATTAAAATAGAAAATAACTTTATCGTTTTATTTAGGATATTAAAGAATGAATGGGTCAATTCGGACACAATGTAAAGGGTTTCTTATCTCGATTATAATTCCGTGAGATTTCCATTGTTCGGAACTTATTTGTTTCATGTGGTGTATTGTGAACTTACGTTTGATATATATTATTATGATTATATTTATATTAATGGTATTATGTGATTCATTTGATGTTTATTAACTTCTGTTCATACGACTCGATTGATTACAATGTGGTAATTGGTTTTCATCTCATTTTTTATTCCCGTGAGATTAATGCTATATTTTCCACTATTTTCATTTGTGTTGTGTATGTACTACCAATGAATATATTCATTGTGTAATATAATTTAATTTATGGGTATTTTAATCTTCATTGTATGACCCTTATTTCATGTGGCATATGTTTTGTAAGTTACCAAATAGTTAAGGGAACCTTTCGCTATAGTCTTTTTAAAAGACTTCTTGTTGATATGACTTTTAATTTACATATTATTTTATTGGGATATGTTATTATATATCCTTTTTTATTTAAATTTTATGTCCAAGTGATGTGAAACAATTTTCTCTCTTATCAACTCTTTTTATGAATTTTAACATGACATCCTTAGAGAGTCAAATTTCTGTAAGGGAACTTCATCACCCAATTTTAATTATTTGGGTTAAACATATACTTCTTGATTATGTCGTGCTATGAATATGTGGAAATAACTCTCATTATTTTACACTTTATATCCACTTATATTGGGGTTATTTTTATTTTTCACACATAATGATGTCATTGAATTATCCTTAATCTAAGGATACTGTCTTTATATGGGATTTCGTCTCAATTTACATTCATTTGAGACTTAATTATTTTTATGCAGAAATTCACTCTTATATGGTGTATATACTTTCCTTTTTCATATTATATGTCAAATACCTTTATTCTCATGATATAATAAAGTTCCGAATAAATGCTATTTCACAATTTTTGTAATCGAGCTTCTCTCAGTTTGTTAAAAACTCTTTATCTAAAATATCATTTTAAATGTTTAAATGACTTATTCTTGTAAATATTTCTTATTAATGTACATGTTTTAAAAATGGTATTAATGATTTATTTATGTGGACATTAATGTTTTCAAAATATAATTAATTTAAAATTTTCAATGTGGTATGGGACACATTGATTCAAAATCGCTTTATTTAATGATTTAAATGATTTTTGAAAATGGTGTGATAAATCATTGATCATTTAAATATATTGAAATGAATTTTTTTTATTGCAAATAAAATATTATTAGTGAAATATTTATATATTTTCTGTGTTATAATTTTATAATGGTACTTCGACATTTTACAGGTGGTTATGTGATAAGCCAATTTTCGGGTGGTGCTGTGATAAACCAGGACAGGTGGTTACGTTATAACCTCCAATGAATTGGGTATGGAAGTATTCTGTATGGATATTCAATTTAGTGATATGTGTGGAGGTAGACCATATGGTTATTCCATTTTAGTCTGTTTTTGTCCCAAGCAACCTTTATATGTTATGTGTTCTTTCTATGGGGTTTATAATAATATTTTGGTTACAAAAGGGTATAAAATGATCTTTTATTTAGTGAATAGTATTTAATACTTCATAAAGGTGAAAATTATTACTAATTATTAATTATTCATGGTTTAATTGTTGTTTTGAAAAACTAATAGTTTTCATTCTTTATGTATCCCTTACCGAGCTTTTTATGCTCATCCCAAGTTATGAAAATTTTTTCACATGACTTAATGATGAATATGGTCAAGGATGAGATCAAGGAAAAGTCATGCTATCTAAAACATGTAACTAGACATGAAACTTTTTTTAAAATAGTATTTATTTTATGAAAAAAATAGAAAATGAGTAGAAGTGTCTACATTTTAATTTTTTAGATGTAATGTAATATTTATGGCCTAATTCTCTAATTCTCTATCCCTGAAAATATCCTCAATGTGATTTTTTCACTTAATTCTAGATTATGTAATGTTTAAGGCTAGTCCTTATACTATAATTCTAGAAATTTAATTCACATAGAAAACTCCCATCTTCCACTAATGTTGTAGTGAAGCATATAATATCACTTAAGATTCTTCTAGAACATGTTCAAAGCTCTATCATGGGAGAATCCTTTATTTGGGTATAATACTTCAATGGAAAGGATATGGTCTATTTGGACGATTCTATATGAACCTGCCTAAGAATATTCAAACACTTTGGTAATATAGTTGGAAAAAATAGAAGAAGAGGAATATTGGAATGAAATTTCAAGAATATTTATTATAGAAAAAGAGTTTTTTATACTATGGTGAATGATTGTTTTGAAACACATGCGAAATGTCCAATAGTTTTTCTGTAAAAAATTATTATTCAGAAAATTTATGAGACTGAAATAAAAATTTATTGATCAAATGAAGCTTTTATTTCTTGATTTATTCTATTTATAATGTAATTACTCTTATTATGTAACACAATACCCATAGGAATCATATTGAGGAGATTCAAATTCACACCATGTTAATAAATGTTACTATTAATAAGTAATTCTATTAAAGTTTTCTCTTAAAATGTATTTGGTGATTTTAATATGTACATGATTTCCATTATTTATAAATTTTAAATTCTTGTTGTCTCATTTTATGTTTACACAAATAGGCCACCTCAAATGTATTTATTTACTTTGTTAATTTTCAATGAGTTGAACAAGTGGTTTTGAGAAATATATGATCATTATGCTAAGCTAAGGTAGAGGATTTAGTGATCATTACATTACACTACCTTTGCTAAACTCATTTCATGAAAATGATTGATTGATATCTAATATTATTAGGGATATAATAAAAGATTAAAATTTAAATTCTACTTTAATATATAAGGTGATGAGATATCCATGGTGTGGACAATTCATTTAGAACTAAATTTAATCTAATGTTTTTCTACTATTTATTTATCCTTCCAAAGAAATTATGTAAGACAATAAAACACCTAAAAACTATCATATTTATAGAAAAAATGAGTCACACTACTACTGTATTTATTTTGGTTCAATGTATTTAATTTTGAGGGCCCTAATGTGGTACTCTAATCAAACTAACACCATTTTATTCCAAAACGGATTTGGTGTATTACATTAAAAACATATTTCAATACATGATCAAATAGAATTTATATCACCTTTTTTTTGTTTTTATTATTAGATTGAACAAAATATGATGAATATTGATAGGAATTTAACAATCACAGATGAAGTGGAGGGGTTTTTTTTAACAATTCCATTGATTAATATCCCCCCATCCTATAATTATTACTCAATATCTACTGTAGGAATTGAAAATATTGAATAAAACTCACCCTCCTCCTCTACTAATTTGACAAGATCTACTGCAGGAAGTGAAAATATGGAATTAACACATACAAAAATAAATAGGACCTTCAGAGAGCTATATGAATGCAAAGTCAACAATGATAGGTGGCTTCAACAAATCAATGGTCAAAAATGAATTTATATTGGAACTGGCATAATTGGATTACTACCCAAATTTCATTGTTTATTATGAGATGGAACTAAAAAGAATCTGATCGAATTTAAATAATTATAAAATATTTTCGGGCTTGGAGTACTCACTGAGGCTCATATTAAATATAAGTCCTTCACATTCCCTCTTTATGGACTATCAATGAAGTTTCTCTACATCCTCCAACCTAGGAATGTAACCACATGGTATAAACTATAAAAGTATTAAACTAATAAATACATTACTACCTCAAGGAGCACCCAATTGAAGAATGATATATAGGGAATCTAGCTAGCATGTGAAGAAAACCACTATGAGTTCTATGATCGATACAAGAATCTAGAACCCTCCTTACCACATTAGCCTCTCAAAGGATATATTTTATTGGTATTCATTTACCATGTATTGATGGAAAATGGAAAACACTACTATATTATTCCTCCGATTGAGCACTAATAGACAAGACATAAAATGAAGACTAATAACTTATTTAAAGGGTATCCAAAATTTAAAAAAAAGCACAACAGTTAGCATAAAATGATTAAATGTTATAAAACATTACAAATCTCATTTACAAAAAATTAAAATTAAAGATCTAATATCTATTAGGAGGCAATATGTTGTGAACGAGGTATAGTAAACAAAACCTACTACACCACATGGTTATTAAAATGATATCACTACATACGACTATATCAATAGATTCCCTAATGTTCAAGAAACTGAATGATATGATGCTATTTACCAAATAACATATCATAATTATCTAAAAACATCTTGGATTCAGAGAGAAATTTAATACTCAATATGGGTCTCAGAACAAGTATTAACAAATGTGATCCTTAAAAAATGTTTTTCATCCATAATTCAATCCACTACCATTAAAAATTGGTAGTTCCCTACCCTCTAAATCAATGAAAACTCAAGAAAAACCATAAAGGTAATAAAGATAAAACATTGGGAGTCTGAAACCACTCTAAAAACAACCCTCAAAACCAATGAATTATCAATGAAAGAGCTATTAGGATAGTTTAAATATAACATAACTACCATTAATGACTTGTAAAATCATGATTCTATTAAATTTCATTCTTAGTACATATCAAAAACCTAATGGTATTGTTTTCTCCATTTTATTGAGTGATAGAATTCTTGGAGATTGAAAATAATCAATATCTTATACCAGTTCTAGAATTATTTAGCCCAATAAACTCAGAGAGGATACCCCTAAAGATAATATAAAGTCGAATCATCTATGAAAATACCCCCATGAAGAAGTAAAAAATAGAGAAAATAGAATGTAAGATTTAAATAAATATCTTCATACCGACACTACAAGGATAAAATAACATAATAAAACTAGTGAATAGAAATTTTAATATGATATCATGGAGAAATAAAAATAAGTGAAGATCGATGTTCCTTGGATAGAATCCATCCCAGGGTTTGCAAAATTTATGAAGGATATTTGAAATAAGAAGATATGATTTTTGGAAATGATAAATAAAAATTTTAGTAGAAATGTATCTCCCCTTGTCACCCAAAAAAATTCCATGGAAATTCCAATATATCGGTACATTCACTAACAATTACACAAAATAAGAACTCCTATTTTTTATATGCACTTCATGATTCGGTAGATTCAACTAATTTAATGCCATACATTATTTATTATTACTCCTAGATAACATATTTTATACCCACCAGAGTGTTCATACAAGTTTCTACACAAAACAATTCTTACCCAGTTGTAGTTTTAGAAGTTATTCTAGTTAACAAAAGAGGATTTTGGTTCTTTGGAGTCTTCATCATTCTGAAGATATATTGAAAAAGAACTAATTTTTTTTCTCCTATCCTCTTAAGAATTTCATTTTTCAATACTAATAAAATAATAATATATATTAATAAGGTATCTCTGACAAATAAATTAAGAAAATTGATAGGAAATTTTGTCATTCAAAATTCAATGAAGTTTCCCCATGATGAGAAAAAAATATACATTGAACCATTTTGAATGGATTTTGTCTTCAAAATAATAAATTGAAATATTTTATGACATAATTTAATTAGTTGTATATTTGGAAACCCATTAATTTTTTAATGAATTCGTTATTGATACTGAGTAAAATATAGAAACTTTTATGTGTCATGATGAAGTTTATTTTGATGATAGTTATTTTATTGACTTTCTAAAAATTACCACAGATACATATACAATTTATGTGTCATTTTCCAATGTGTAAAATATAATTTTAACACTAACATTATAAAATATCACTAAATTTTAATTAAATATTCTACCCTAAAACATAAAATTTTATTTTCTTCAAAGAAAATGATAACTTACTGATCATATTCTTGAATAATTTACTACGAAATCATGAACACCAACTATAAGGAATTATGATAAAAAATAATAATGAAATAGGATAAAAATTATATTAAATACCAAGTATTAGAACTATAACCTATATGAGAATTATAATAGTTGAAATAGGTTCTAAACAAGCAATATTGCCCAAATATGGTTTCAAGAGGACCCTCCAGGAATATATGAATTGAATTTATAAAAACATATAAGATATGGAATTATATACCCAATATAGAACTATTAATTAGTGATTCCCTATCAAAAATTTCCAATGATAAATCTATATATAATTTTAAAATATGAGTACAATTATTTATTTTCCACAATAATTCAGAATAACTATAGAATTTTTTTTACTATTATAAATTGAACCATGTGAAAATACTATCCCACTTCCACAATCACATTTATTGACCAAACATTTTAGAGGATATTCGGGGAGGTTCAAAGCTATTTCCTTAATGGATTTTTTCTAGTACTAGTTTCTATGAATGTATAGAAAGATACTTCATTAACATAATTATTTAAAATGTTTTCAAACCATATGATGCCCTTTGGAATTTTCAATTCCCCATGTACCCTTAAACAGTATATGATAAATAAATGTTCTTATATTATTGATATCTACATAGACACATTATTTTATTATGTTATTGTGTATGGATCATTTTTTTAACATATATTGAGATTTTAGAAATTGTTTTAAAAAATACATTGTGAATAACATTGTTTAAGGTTTTGAAAAATTTCATTTCCTGGTGGATAAAGGAAATGATTTAGGTGACATAATTTCAAAATATTATATTGAAGTAGATAATGAAATAATAAAATTATCCCTACAATTTCTTAACTATCAATTATGAGAATAATCAAGTCATTTTAGATCATAAATTATTCTACCCAAGGTTTATCATAGACTATAAGAATATTTAATTTCCCCTAACTAACCAGATTAAGAGGATGAATGGATTTTATTTATGATTAAAATTGGATAATCTTTTATAGAATCAATAAATCTTAACCCAACCTCTATAATCTTCCCATATAACATGAATGAATACTTAACAATATAGTATATACTTAAAACCCAACTGTAATAATTGTTTGGTATTGTAAATTTGAATTAATCCCATATTATTTTATCTAATAAATATCAAACCTTAAACACGTTCTAAATAAATTAAAAATAATAGTAAATTTTTTTTGGTCAGTTATTGTTGGATTTTGAAAATTAATGTCTTTATTTTTTTAAGTTAATTAAATGTTTATATTGATCATCCAACACATAGATATCTAATTAACAAAGTCATTGTTAAGGAATTCTTGGTGAGTTTTATAATACTTTTATAATTGTTTTCTTCTGAGATATAGAAGATTTAATTGTTATAAGGGGTCTTGAAAATCTATATGTTGACAGTATTAGTATATTTCATCAAACTAATGAGATAAACCACAAACAAACAAACCTTGGTGAGAGTTTCTACAAAAAAATTTTATACAATGGAACCCTTGTACCCTAGTATGCTGATCTTGTGAATTTTATGGTTATTTCAAAGGAATCCCCTCGTTATTAAGAAACAAACTTCTAAATTAAACTTTGAGTCAATGTAATATATAGGGGGAAATTCTTGTAAAATATATGAAATTATAATGTAATTAGGGGGATTATCCATAAAGAATAAATCAAAAATGTGATTACATTATATCACGAACTATCATTTAGTATAAATTTTGGACCTCTCATGAGTACATTGAAGGTGTTATAAGGTGAATTATTTTATTCCTTAGTTTTTTAGGATTCCAATAAATTTTATAAATCATGAAGAAACTATTAAATTATTGGATAAATATCCAAAACACATGATATTCTATGATAATTTTTAATTTTTTTCATGTATTTGATGTTTTTATATTATAATTCATGGGAACACTTCCTATATCTCATGTTATCACTTATATATTAATATTAGTTTACTATATTTATTGTGGATTTAAGTAAAATAAACAAAAAATAATGATTATATGGTTTTCATTGAATTTATAGAATCAAATATTTTACGTAGATTTAGATTTCTCCAATCAATAACTATCAACCAAGGCTCACATCTATGAAACAATAAAATGGATTACTTAATAATGAGATACAGATTACATTTAAAGACAAAAATTGCATTCCATATGTAGACAAAAGGAAAATAAGGGGTTTCCAATAGAGAGATAAAGTGGATTTGGAGAAGATAATACAACCGATAAGAAAGGACTGAAGAAGTTATCTAGAGTATTCATTATGGGTATCCAAAAACTCCATACAAAACCCCTATAGGTATGTCCACTTAATTTTTTTATGGAATCCATTTCCATTTTTTAGGGATCTTCAACATAAAATAAATTGGATAGCAAGTGAGATAAACAAGAATTAGGAAATGTTATAGTGTAAAGTAAGTTGTTTATGATGGAATAAGAGTAATTAATATGGTAAGATTATTTGAATTCCCAACTATTCAACGAGAAGGATAGATCTATCATTTAAAGAATCATTTGTGTGTGTTATTTTTACATGGTAGATAAATTGTTATTTTAGTCTTTAAGAATTAATGTTTTTCTTGGTCAATGTCATCCCAAGTGAATTGGTCCATACAAAGTTACTAAATAATTTCCATTTAGGGAATTTTATATCAAAAAAAGATTCAAAGATTCCATTTTAGGTGAATTCACAATAGCTGAAGCATTAATATGAATACTTAAGGAAAGAACAAATTTAGGAATCCAATATACTCCCTAATAGAAATTAATAAAGGTCTTATAGGTTATCCCATTCTCTTTTATATATATGGATTATAAGATTTATTAAATAAATTAATTAATAAATGCATGTTCAAATTAACTAGAATAGTGTTTAAGATAAATTTAGGGGAGAGTAAAATGTATCATTGGATTTAAATTGTTTCTTTTATTTTACACTAGTTATAGGTATATTTATTTTAAAATATAATAAATTAAACTTAGTCCCAAGCAATTATTATTATCAATATATTGTTTCTTGATGATTTAATTTCTTGATTATTTAGATGTCTCAAGATATAAAAACATGATCTGAGAGTTTTCCACCATTGGGAAAATAATACTCTAGAATGGAATGAGTTCATTGGTTATGAGCGTTAAATGATTACTATGTGATTGTGTAAATTCTTTTGATATAAATTTTTTTAAACATTGGAAATGGGTGAGACTGAAAATATATATTTTTCAATTGAATTGATTACAATGAGACACAATAATTTTGAGATTAATTCAAGTTAACATACACATCATGAAAAAAACATTTCAAGGATCCAGTAGAAAATAAAATGTTATATGTCATTTTAAACAAGAGTTAAATTGTAAATTCGGATCCGATGATGAATATCAAAGACCTTAGTAATTGAGTGCATGCATAATTTATTCCATTTTTTTATATTGAATAAATGATTCGAACTATCATGGCTTATAAAAAATAAAATAATTGAATAATTTAAAAATTCTAATTCATTATGGAGAGGTGAATATTTAACTGAAATTATAAAAATAGTATTATTCATTTAATAATTTCATTATAGTTGTATTAAGGATGTGTAAACTGGAAAACCAGTTTATGGAACCATGGATGGAGGGATAAATGGAATCCCTAATTTTAAAAATTAAAATAAAACTCAAATTTATCAATTTCAGTTATCTAATGGTATCATTAACATAAATTAATCGAGTTAGTGATAAATGTTCATATTGGGATCATGATAACTCAAATAGTAAAGGGTAACGATACTTTATTCTTGTATAGTTTATGTACCTAAGTCTACTCTAGACATATCAATTCAAATTGAAAATAAGTATTTATATTAACCTGTATTATAATAAACTGAGTGTGGGAGGGATGAGAGGTGAAATTTAAATAAATATTACTAATATACATCATATTTTAATTTCCTCATATCAAATAAAAATCCTTGAAAATGTCATATTTTTTATCATGTTTTTCTTTGTGAAGATTTATAATTGATCCTTACTTTTTATTTTTAATGAAATTGTATTAATATTAATTTCATTTAGATGGCCATTTTTAGAAAATACATGATATAAATATTTATATTTATGATTATGATGAAAAAATGGATTTATGACAAAACTATGAATCTGAAATAATTTGACATGAATTTTGTTGTTTAATGATATTTTGATGATGAACTATAATTAATTATGTCTTGACAAATATGGATATAAAATTTGAAATTTAGTTGTATTTTCTATTGATAAATTTAATTCCAATAAGAATTATTTACCACCTCAGGGGGGTTCTTTTGATGTTAAATATAGACACATTGATTCCAAACTATGTCATTCTGCCTTCTTAGTTCAATTGAACTAATTATAGTTTTTCTAAACTAAATAACACAACTATCATCTCATCTAGGACATGTAGTGAATTGGGTTTAGCCTTAATTCCACATGAAGTGGTTCTTTACCCACATACAGCAAACTGACCATATGAATAATGTGATTGACCAAAAAAATCCATATTTTCAGAATTAGTTTCTCAATAAGATATATAAATGGTTTTGGAACCTCTCAATGTGATTGTGTAATGACCTAAAATTTCATAAATTAAATTTCATTTTTTGAATGAACAAATGTGTTATCAAGTAATGTAGTAATAGAAAAAACATACACTACATGCATTATTTCATACCATTATAAGTTATATAAAATTGAATTTAAAAGACAATTATTAATTAAAAACATTGATAATTTTACCACTATATATTGACCGTTATTATTATTTTATTTAGGGGTGTGATAAATTAAAATTTTAACCAGTCAAATGAAGTGATGTCTTCAATAATTAGGATCATAACTTAAGAATCCCATCATTCATTGATTCCAAGGCAGATAGAATCACTTTTATTTTCTACTGACCAATCCCCATCCATGATTAAAAAACCAAAGAATGAGTAACAATATTTATAAGAGAATTTAAATCTTATTGAGATCATGACCAAAACAATGTCCTTCGAACCACCCCCATGAAAATATCATCGTTAGACACCCTACCCATAAAGAATTATCTACTGTAATAAAGGGATACGTATCTGGACCCTAAAAGTATGAAATATTATATTTTCTATTCAATAAAATAATTATAAAAGTTTTTCTTTTTTAATATCAGTTTTTAAATTAATAAATATTGATATTAATAAAAATTTTATTTTGATATGATGAAATAGAAGTTGTATTTATGGGAAACATTTAATATAAATAAATAAAATAATTTTGATGGATTTAATATTTTTTAAAATAAATAAAATTTTATAAATTATTATAATTTAATTATATTTTGTAAATATAAATGATAATATAATTTGAGGAATTCGAATGTAATATTTATAAGGGTTTGAAAACTATTATTTTAAAAAATAATTATTTTTTAATTAATGTAATATATTAATCAAAAGTAAAAATTAATATATTTAGATAATTTTATTGATAAAATAAATATAATTTTTGAAATCAATAAATAATAATTATCCAAAGGTGAATCAAACATATTTTTCTATGACAGTTAAATTTTAAGGTAAGAATTAAATATGGTATAATAATAAGTATTGCATTATGAAATCATAGAATCCCGAAATATATGTAATAAATACTAAAAATATTATAAACATACAAAATTTTGATTCCCATTTAAAATAAATTTTTTATTTTATTTTAATTAGTTTTTTTACCTTTATGAATTATATAAAACTATGTTGTATCATTTTTTTAAATCATTTCTCTACAATAAATACTCACTTACACATACCCAAGTGAATTACTTTTATGTGTTGATTATTATCCTTATAATATAATCCAAAAACATGTCAAATGCATGGTTACAATCCATTGAAAGGTTTGTGGTTTTGATTAGCTGGTCATATAGATTCCAAAACCAGTTCTTGAAAATTAATATAGAATTCTACTCTATTTATATTTATAAACCCCCCCCCCCCCATTAACTCTTAAAAAATACTCATAGCTCAGAAATTTTCTCAACACATTTATATATAAATCAATCTCATGGTTCCAAAAATATCTTATGAAGCTCCTCCAAGATTTTTGAAGCGCCCTCTCAAGGTAAGGGATCCTCCTTTTATTCTCTTTATTCATGACCCTTTTTTATGTTATACCATTTTATTTCGAATTTATCAATTTGTTATATATTTTGGAATATTCATATTACTATCCATATTATTTTTTCTTATTCAGTGTACCATTTAGCCCTCATTAATCCCGTTTATAAAATCTATATACGCCCATTCTATAACTAATATTTTCCAATGATTTCCCATGAACAACATTTCTATAGTGAATACGCATCTCCATTTTTACTCAAGGGAACTCCCCAAGCTGTAACATAACATAATTGATTTGGTATTTACATGAATTCAACCCACATCACTTAATTGTTTTCTTAAATTTTAAGAAATACACCATTATGTTTTATGATCTATGTGGAAGACATATGTGTGTAAATGATGTGAAATTGATTGGTGACCCAAAATTACTTAACCCTCTGATGCTTTTGGAATTGTTATTATCTCATGAGATGTTATTTATAGTGGAAATGATGTTATAATAAACACACTATGTTATTATTCCATGATGGGTAACCTTCAATTTTTTTATGATGTATGATTTTAGGTTTTTACACATACCCCTATTGCCTTTATGTTATCATGTTATACTAGACTCATTGTTCATGATTATGATTTTGAAACCTCTTTTATTACATATATATTTACTATGGACCAGAATTACATATTTACCTTATGTTGCCTATTATTATTCCCTCACTATGTGTTATAGCTCACCACTTTCTTATATATGTCTCTACGACATCCCATTCAGGTTTATAAGATCCATGGAATATAATGGAATGTTACGGACTTTTTGATAATCATTTTATACCCATGATTCATGTTAATGATCTAGTTATTTTTTGGGATAATGATTTGAAAACCCTAGTGAAAGACATGTGATAATACTAAAACACAGTAAAAATCCGTCAATTTTATTTAGGTGTAATTTTTTTCCATATAATCAAATACATATCTATCTTTAAACTACTAGGTCATATGGTTTAGGAATAGTTCTATCCAGGGGTAATAACCTCGAAAAGGTTTCATTATGTTGGACTCAATCATCATGTGATGGACGACAATAGTTCTTACTTCACACCTCATTTGAAACTTACGAGGGTTATTCTTTGATAAATTCCAAATATCCCAATGAACCACTATTAAATGAAAAAAATAAAATAATATTTTATTTTATAAAATAGTTATTGATTTGTTCAATTGAAACCTATAAATTCATAGGATGAAGAATATATGTCATTTATGACTAATCCTGTTAATTCTTATGGTTTCGTATTTATGTACAAAATAGTTAAAACAAATTACCCATAATTTTCCCTATATTTATAATCTATTTCTGGAAATTCTAGGGATCGATTAAAGAAACAATGTGGGGGAAAAAGTGATCATGCCCAAAATTATATTCCCAACATGATGGGAGCATAAATCTTGACCTTCGTGATAATAACCTCTTAAATGAAATTGATTAGGAATAGATACTTGATTCAGGAGGAACAACCAAATCCCTATTAAAACGTGACATTAAAAATTTAATCATTTACGAAAAAATGGAATTATTATATATTATGATCTATAAATTCGGTAATCATATATCAATAGATAAAATCTAATTACTAGATCTTCTTCATTAGTCAATGCGTTGTGCAAGATAAAGTTGTGATGGTTGTTAATAAATGTTAAATGATAACCTTATCAATAGAGGATGTTTTTCATGAATAAAAATATTGAGGAAAATATTGAAATTATTAATTTGAATGAATTCTTGAAAATAAATTCGACAAATATTTTCCTCACACACAGAACTTAAAATGGAGATAAATTCACATAGGACCAAGAAAAAGGATGATGTAACTACATTAGATTTTAAACTGGAACATCATATTTGATTGAGTATATGAAATGTAACACCATGTTATGATAATAAGGTAACACCCAAAGACATTATGATATACTATTTTAAAATAAATTTAATTTCTTTGACAGCTTTCGTAAAACATAAAACCGGTTTCAAATGAAATTGAATATTCTATTACAATGTCATCATATAAACATGACCACTATAATGTAGCCATTATGTTGGTGGATATGAATAGTACTAAATATATTTTGAAAATTATATTATTTAAACATGAATAAATTAAATTTAATGGTTAATTATTTATTATAAATAAAATAATTACCATTTGAAAGAATATGAATTGTTTTTTGAAAACATTTATTTTTTTTAAAATGGTGTCTACTAGTACATTGTGAAAAAATATAAATTTTATTTATCAATGTTAGAAAATATATTTTAAAATACTAAATCATTTTTTGAATCTGGATGTTCAAACAATATTTGTGTAAATTAATGAAAAATTTCTGAAAATATTAATTCTTTGATGAACAGTGAGAAATACTAATTTTTATTTAAAATGACATTTTCATTTAAATTATTGAAAAAGTTAGATAACATATTAAGTTGCATTAAATGTAAATTCACTTCAGATATATTAATACTTGGCTAATTTATTTCCTTGTAATAAATTTCATATTGAATTTCATTCTAAAATATTCTATACTGACCATAATTTTCTCTTTCAAAAAACACTCTTTCATCACTTCTACATTTTAATTTTAAATTGAATTATGACATTTATGTGATTAAAATTTGAAAAAAAATATTCCATATTTGGAATAATATTAATTTATATATTATAATAAGGTAAAGCTAATTTTTTTCACAATACATTGTGAGAATAATAAAACATAATTACTGAGGTTAAGGTAATAATGGGTTTGTTGGCGGGTTTAAGCTAAGTAGATAGGGGTTAAAGTGATCTAAAACTTATTCAAAAAAATTAATGGAAATATTTACACTATATACCGACTAATTATATATAATTAACCATTTATAGGCTTGTGTAATGAGAAAACATTTTTATCACTTTATCTTTTCAAAAAAATCAATGTGTCCCCTATCTCCCACCTATAAAAAGCCACCCCCTATACTGCCCTAATCACACATCCAAAACCCTTTAGATAAGCCAATATATATCCAAATAATTTACAAAAATCAATTACAATATCCTAGATTCATTTTTTTGATCAGTAATTACTCATATGAATTATGTTAGTATAAACTAATAAGGCGCTCCAAATAAGAATTATAATTTTTAATCTTGGGTATTTGATTGATTTATTCATCATCCTCCATAAATAATTATTAAAATATGATAATATAATAACAAAATTATATAATATATTCAAATATTTTATTATATTAATTTAATAATTCATACCCATCTCCACATCCATCAAATGGGAAACAAAACTTTTGATCATGTGTAGGGTGGACTACGACCTCACGAACTGACATAATTCATTTTCCATCACCACCATTTATAGAAGGGTAAAATGATATAATTAACATATTTGTATAATATTTTTTAAATTATTACACTTATGGAATTATTTTACCACTTATACCTTTTTAACATACCATTCCATGGTGGATATGATAACGTCGCTCGTGTGTAGAATGGACTACCTCCTCATATAGTGACATGATTTCTTATTCTCTAACAGAATACATGAAATGATTTAAGGTTAATGATAATGAATAAATGAGTTATTAAAGATATATTGGTAAATATATAAATTTAATATTACATCTAACTTATTACCATCCATTCCATTATAAAACAATAATGTCTCTCATGCGTACATGTGGACTACTACATCCACGCAGTGATATGAAATATTTTTAATTATATTTTTACATGGATGATAGTAAGGATGTATTTGATAAATAGAAATGATATAACATAAATAATAAATATTATATACATATGAATTAATATTTTATTTTTTTCAATTCATCCATCGAGAAAAATTGAAACAATATTCATGTATACGTATGACATACCTTCTCTAGGAAAGGTGTAATAAATTTTATATCACTAAAATTAATATATTAATATAATTACATATATAATGAATATATACGATATTTATATAGTGTAAAATTTTATAGAATATGTAAACATGATGAAATAAATAAGACTACAATTACAAAATGAAAACGTATAAGAAAAATGAAGTAATTATCACCAGAAATAGTAATTTTGACAATGAATAGTTAATAAAAGGGAGATAAAATACTATAATTAAATCCTATATGGAATGATATATATTAATATGGTTATTTAATAAATTATTTTAATCCTAAATTTAATATACAGTAATTTCAGATACATAAAATGGAATTAGAACCTACGGTAAGGGTTTCTCATCTCACGTTTACTTTCGTGAGAGATATGTCTTACTGCCACTTATTTCTTTTCTGAGGTGTATATACTACCCATTTGAATTTTTATATCATGAATATAATTATCATTATTTTATTTTATTTTTTATTTTATTTTATTTTATTTTTTTGGGGGTTTAATGATTCATAATTTATTATAGTGGTAAGGGTTTATTTCATAGTGTTGTCATTATTAACGATTCTTTTTGCGTAATTCAATATTAGGGAATTATTTTAGATTTATATATTTAGATCAGTAAATTTTCATATATTATGTTTATTCACTATATTTTTCATGTAATAGTACCATATCCCACTACATGTTACTTAAAATGACTGAAATATTGATAATGAAAATCAGACTTTATAATACTCATAAATCGAAAATACCTTTTCATCAAAATACATGTTTACTAAAATTATTTTTAAAAATATTAATCAACATTTTTCAAATGATTTATTAATGAGATTTTTACCTTATATGATTTTATATAAATAAAATATTGTAATAATCATTTCATTTTAAATACATTCCCTTTTTAACATTTAACAAAAATGTGAAATAAATATTTGTTTTAATGCGAATGATATGAACAAAAATTTCCATCATCCTAACCACTCAATGTTTTCAAGATTCAATTATAAGTTATCAAATATTATTTTCAAATGAAATTATTTTCAACACTTTTTCAAGGGATTTTTTTTAAAATAATATTTTCAAAGAGAAAATGATATTTTTTCTTAATAATGTTTTTAATGATTATTTTTATCATTTATATTCATCGATGACATAAACCCTTTACTAAACATATGATAAACATTGATATGTTGTAATTATATAATATTTATTCTTTATTTGGATGTTTTGTGATCATTTTGAATGAGGATGTAAAATATTTTACCCTTCACCATATTATTTTGGTGGGTTTATGATTAGGTTTATTTGGTTGGGGTGCATATTAAGATTTCATATATTGGTTTCACAATAAAAAAAATTATGTTGATTTTGTTTACCCATTTTTATATAAGTAATTCATTAGTGTTTTTATGTGATATATGGGGACCAATTATAAATACTCTCTTGATGCATTGATGGGTCTAATGAGATAAATGAGTTGAGAAAATTAGATTGGTATGTACCCATAGATTAAAATTGTCTCGTAAAAGTTATTTAAAATAAGTTTCAGATATTCAACATTATGTGTTTCCTTATTATGAGATCAATTATTTATTTCAATCTTATTATTTGCATAGTTTGAATAATCATGTATACATTTCAATATTATGTGATCTTTTATATGTATTTATTTGTTCATCATTCATTTTATACATATTATTCCCATGTTATTGTTTAAATGGAATGTGTTTCGGTTATTTACCCTTCTATATTTATTATTCTTATTTATTTAGGATATCTTACATTGTAACAATTACTTTGTTTTTCATTTTATACCACTACTTTCTTACATTTCATTTTCTCAAAGATACCAATAAGTGATTTATGATTGATATGAATGGATATTCCAAGGGGAAACATGATGTTCGTAAATTAATCTTTTCTTATGTTTTATTTATTCAATTTTATTGTGAATTTAATATATATATCTATTTTACCAAGAATATGAAACTATTTACCCCTTTGGTAAGTTATTCCTTTAATCTTATAAAAATTTAATAACATAATAACCAACTCAATACTGCTAGGGTTGGGGTATTTATCAATTGTATCATAATAATTTTAGTTGAAATTCTAGGGACTATAATTTGGAAAACATGTATTTGGGAATATAACACTGTTACATACATTAAAGTTAAGTATATATATAGGATAACATAATAATGTTTTCATAAGGTGAGTATTATGTGTTTTTCCTAGAAAAACATCCCAGATCTGAAAAGATAAGTTGGTGTGGTTCTGAAAAAGATATACCTAGGGTTATTAAATTTGGGAAATGTGTGCTGGGATTGAATAAAATGTTACCTCGTACAAAACAATGGGATTTAATATGCACATGGATTGATACACTCAGGTGATATGTTCTGGTTCATTTGAATTTTATTTAAAAACAAATATATTAAATTTGAAATTATTTTTATGATTTGAAAAACATCACAATGAAATCATGATTATGATAATGAGATAATATGTGCATAAACTTTGTTAATTTATATTAATAATTTTACTAGTACTATGATTATGCATTATTTTTCATAATTTTTTGATCTAATCATGTTTACTCCATTAATTATAAATGGAAACTAGTGGAATAAATTGGAATCATATCAATGAATTTACCCCATATAAGGATTCCCCTCCTTGGAAATATAATAAATTTTAAGTTAGAGATAGAGCTTGAAATGAAGATGTTATAGTAGTAATGTTGAAGATGAAAAGGGTTATTAATAATAACTATTTCCTCATGAAACAACTTGATAATCCACCATGGTGTATAAATGTTATAAACATATTCTGACCAATAACATCCTTCATTCAACGGATCTACAAATACATTGGTACCTATGAAATAAATAATTACCTTATAAGATATATTTATCACACTATGATATAATAAAATGATAAAGTATTCGTATTTTTTAATATCTCTTGGGAAATGAGGATCAATGGTGTCCATTTATTCAAAAAATTAATGATGAAGAACAAATATCAAAAAATTTATAGAGGGATTTTTAGGTAGTCTTCATGGAAAATTATTTTCCTCATGATAAATGAGTAACTAAGGTGATACAATTCCAATGTATAAGAGAAAAGGATGATAATAAATATATATAAGAATAAAAATAACTTTTTAAGATTAGAAATGAATGATATGAAATACATACATAATCCAAAGATTAAGGATGATAATTTCTTTGGTGGGTTCAATCCAATCCTCCTATTGTCATTTATCTCCCAAAAATTCCCATCTTATGAGGTTATTATATCATGTTCCATCATGTTAGAGAAATAATAATCCTTGTTTTATGAATTAAAATAAAATAAATAGTGTAAGATGATGGTAGAGAAAAATATGGATAACTCGAATAAGGGAAATCAGAATTTCCTAAATTTTTTAAATTTTGAACGTATCGCCCTAGTGCTCTATTAAAGGGAATGAGAGTTATCTATGAGTGTAGAGAGAAATTCCACTATGCACATGATTCCATGTGAAATAAATAAGTATCCAATTTTCAATACATCAAATATAAGGTAATGGGGCACTTCGCAAAAGAATATCCCTAGAGTTAGTTGAATATAGCTTAAAAAACATAAGGGATCAAGTTCAAGTGTATGTTATTGATACAACTAAAGTGGATTGATTAATGTTATTGCATTTAGATTTATGAAATATGTAATTGAATTTTTAAATTAGTTATATTATCATTATATGAATTATAGAATATATAAGGATTGTGTTGGGGTACAATTTCATTAATGATCTAAAATTATATGATGAATATCATAGGTAAAAAAAAAGACGTTATTTATTGGAATGTATAATTTTTCAAAGACACATTATTATGCCAACGAGCCCGTACCCGAGTGGTAAGGGCTCTTTCTTGGCATCCTAGAGACCCCGGTTCAGAACTGGGTGGAGGCAAATTTCCAGGGGTACTGTAGCAGTATTGTAGTAGTTACCGTAGTAGTTACTGTACCAGTTACTGTTCGGCACTATAGCAGCCGGAACTATTCACCCGATTTGGGCCTTCGGGCCACCGGTTTGGGCGTACGGGTCTCAAGGGACTTCGGGTCATCAAAGGCAGTTAGGTAAAAGGGCCTTTGGGCCAAAAATACCACGGAGTAGCCCAGTTTACATAGAACAGGCCCCATAAGAGGATCAGGGAAACAAAAGTAGCAGCCACTAGATATAGAGCTAACCGGATTGGAACAATGAGAGGGTATGGCAGCCGCAATCGGGACCAGGCATCGTGCAGCTTTGTACCGGACAATGCATGTCGATCAGCAGTGAAAGGTGGGGAGCTAGGTGATCAATGACGTAGAATTTGGGGAGGGCAGTTCAAGAGGGTTGGGCCTATGGGTCATGTATTGGGCATGGTATACCTATGGGCCTTCGCGTCCTGTATTTTTAGTCAGTCGGGCCTTGTTCCTTGGGCCTACTGGTCATGTACGGGTTCCCATTCACCCGTTAAAATGGGTATTATCCATAATAAAATAAAAAAGAAGGACATCAGGCCATTCGGGATAACAACACATTATTGAGAGATAATAACCCTTAATATTTGCTCTATTTTGAGATAATATTGGAAAATATATGTTTATGTGAAAGTATTAGTGACATTGAATATGGGTAGTGACTTGATGATATCTGTTATCATTGTTGGATTTTCCTGAATTCTTGGTTTTGTGGAATATATTCAACAATATGAGATTAAATTTTTGGTGTTATAAATTCTTTAAATAATGATTTTATGGTGATCAAGGTGCTCACATATTTTGAAAGTGGCATTAAGAAATAGTTTATACTATCTAGGGAATATAATGTTAATTTAGGGACCATCCATCAAAAATTTTGGACTTGGATTTTTGACGGGTATATTTGGGATGACTCATATGATAAAATATACAAGAAATTGAATAATTTTATCTTTTGGATTTTTTTGATAAATTTTACTAACCATTTTGGTTGTTGAAAATATATAGGGACTGGGGGAATGATCTTTCATTCAAATATCTGTTATATGTGACTCTAGCGTAAAAAATAATTTTGGATATTCATTTTTGGAATAATAAAACAAAGTGGTAATAGATAAAATAATATAAAAAAGGATTATATTTGGTCTTTTAAGAATAATTATTATAATTTAGTATATTTTCATATATTCTCGGTCTAGAATCGTAGAGGAAGTCCTCAACTATATTGAAACGATGTTGAAAAAAATATTACCCTAGTACATTCATTCTTATTTAATAAATCATCATTTCATCCATATCTTATTTATTTATTTACATTCATTATGTTTTAAAGATCATTCTCTTTATTATTATTAATGATCTCTATAACTCTCCATAATTATTTACTGATTTCTTATATGTCTATATCATCACTTTCCACCAATGTTCTCTTATGGAAAAATGTAGTATGTGTTATTCTTGATGACCATCATACTTTTATTCCAATATTATCAATAGAAACTTTTATTAACCCTTTTTATGTTGTGTGTTTGGTATTTTCAAATGCCCAACCCCTGATTAACGAGATCAAGATAAAATTGAGAGAAAAATATTTATTTAAGAGGGGTAATATTACACATTGAGACTTTAAAAGATGAACATTATATTAAACAGAGTATATAACACAAAACAATGAGATCATATAAGAATTTACCACCCAAATAATTTATTATATACTTACTTTTAAATGAATTCTGGTTTTTTTATAGCTTGCATAACATGAAACATCGAGTTTAAATGAAACGTGATACTCTAATAAAATGTAATTATTTGGACATTATAATTATACCCTATATGTTATGTTCGTAGGTATGAATTATACTAACAAAATTATGAAAATTTTATGGTTTACACATGTATAAAATTATATAATTTTTAATCATTTGATTCAAAATAAAATAAAAATCATTATAGAAAAATGCTTTTTAAAAGATCTGCATTTTTCTAAATTGTAGTCTTATCTTACATTAAGCACATATCATTAAAATAATATTTAAAATTTTTAGAAAATTAATTTGAAAAAATTTAAATGATTTTTGAAATCTAAATATAGAAATTATATTTATGTAAATGTTTTATGTGTTTTGGGAATAATTACTTTGTGGATGAATAGTTACAATACTGATTTTCATTGAAAAAATCTTTTCAATTAAATTATCAATGTAATTGATGTATATTTTATATTTTTTTAAAAAAAAATTTTATAGTTATATTAAAAGTTGAATAATTTAGTTAATTTCAATCAATTTTATATCAAATTTTTATATCAATACATTTTTTTGTTGTGAGAATTTTCTCTTATAAAACCTCCACTTTTTCATATTTACTATTACATTTCAAACTGAAATTTACTAATTGCGTGAATTTATTTTGAAACAATTGATTCCGTATTTTGAATCATAATAATTTATATTATCTAATATGTTCAACATAACTAATGACATGAATGAATAGTAAAATAGTAAAAATCAATAACCATGATATTGGTAAAAATGGTAATACCATTGGTTAAATTTAGGGTAGTAGTGTATAATATAACTTAAAACATGTAAAATAACAATTTAATATCCATATTTATACATTAAAACATCTAAAGTTCTCAAATGACCCACCATTTAGCATTTGGGTTTGTCAAAAATATGTGTATCGCTTTATCATTTCAGAAATTCTATATGTGTCTTATCCCACAATTATAAATGCACACCCCATCTCCTAGCCTTTTAACTCTTAAAACCCCATTTGGTTCGTATAATACTTAATATATTCTATTTTCTTACTTTCCTCCCCACATCCTAGAGGCCTAATTCTAATTTTGAATCCCTCCAATGATGGAATTTTTTTAAATATATATAGGATCATTGAATAATATATAAAATTTCTAAATGTGTGTATTTCTTATATTTATTATTACACCTCATTAAGAACCTCTTAGAGTATTATAATTTATGAAAAATAATATCTCGTATATAATGATATTTAGTTATTTCAATTTAATAACCCAGGACCATCTTTACCTCTAACAAATGAGAAATGAAACTGTGAATGGCGTGATTGGAAGAAAACATCATCAAGAACCGATATAATTCGTTTTCCACTGTAACACCTAAAAAATCTAAAGCATGGACATGGTAGTCGATAATATGTATAACAAAAAACATCAAGAATGTAAAGGGATATAACATTACAAGAATTTATAATATATTTAATATTTTAAATAAATTCAATATAATTTATATCTTGAAATGCATGTGATAGTGTGTTAGTATACATCATGCAAAACAATGAGTTTCTTCAATGGATTTTGTTACACCCAAGACCAGGTTTTACCAAACAATAATATATTATTAAAATATTATTATTTAGTATAATAATAAATAACCTTATCGTTATATTAGTAGTTATGAATAGTTTTTATTGACTTGTGAAAATATTTGGTTTCAACAAATATAAAATGAATTCATTGGTTACAAATTAATTATAAATGAATATAAGAAACCTTTAAATATAAAAGGAATATTTTTATAGATGATTATTTTATTCTTATAAGGTATTTTAAAATAATAAATTAAATTAAGTATAGTTTGTGAGTGATATTAATAAAATATATAATATATATTCAATGAAATATTTTTAATATAAATCCAATATATTTGATAAAAATTTATAAGAGCAATCCCAATTTTACAGATAAAACCTATATTTTTTCATAAGGAACTGTTATTGTCTTTTAATGGATAACATATTTTAAATCAATTTCCTTCTCATTTAGAGATTTTATATGTCAAAATAAACTTCATCCTTAAATAATAAAATAGAAATTATCTTAGGGTTAATTTTTCATATTTCTCATGGAAGCTTCATTTTTTTAATGAATAGAAAAAATATTCTGAATTTTAATTCAAAACAAGTTTTTCATATAATTTATTAGTTTAGTTAAATTTAATTTTAAATGGGTTGAATGTTTAATTCACGAATTTGTTTACCAATTAATGTAATATTAGAAATTGGAATCAATTTCAAATTGAAATTGAATATAAAAACATTTCAAATGTTTGAAAGTTTTTACATTAGAAGCCTGCATTATAGTCTCGTCTCTGGAAATAATTTTAAATTAAATTATAAAAAGTATATGATTTTTTACTTGAGAAAATAGATTACATATTTTTAATAAAGAAAAAATATAATTTATAATATGTTGAACATATTTTTTGATAAAAAATATTAGTGAAAGTGATTAAAATTAATTACAATGATTAAGAGAAACAGTAACGTAACAATGGAATAAACCTTAAACATAGGGGAAAAATGACATACAAACTTTCCCAAATAAATTATCAACCTATATTTAGACCGTAACCTCCCTTGGATATAATTTTATCCATTATTGGTGTCACATACAAAGGTAAAAACGTGGGTGAATTGCCCTTTCCAAAAACATACATTTGTGCCACTCCTTACCAACTACAAATAGGCAGTCAACCATCCCAGTTCCTCACACCTATCAAGCCACCTTGGATCGACCAAGATCTGACTAAATAGATCTTAAAAATCCCTCTCCTCACCCTAGATTTCACTTTTTATGAAAATCTATTCATGGAATCCCTTTGCTGCAAACCAAAAAGAGGAACCCATTGAAGGGGTAACATCTTTCCTCGATCTCTTTAGTTATTTTTCATTCTCCACCACCTCCACACTAATTATTCAATTATTAAATAAAAATTAAAAAACTATAAATATTCTGATATGTTTTTATGTTATGATTTTCTCCTATACTTACAATCACTTTTATTAAATGGGTGATTAACATACCATTTATGTGTATGAAGAACAACCACCTCCTAAAATGATGATAAACTTTTAATCCTTTACCAACTATAATGGTGGAAATTATGATGGAAAGAATGTTTATATATAATATATATTATATTAATATCTTATTTATTCTTCTGTAATTTTTATATATAACATTCCTTTATGTAATCCAATTTATGTAAATAAGATAACATCATTTGTGGGAGTGTGAACTACTACCTCCTCAAAGCAATATGATTCGATCAAATGATAAATGGAATGTATAAAAGATGGTTTTCATTGATCATATGTGAAATTAATAAAATATGTTAAAAAATTAATTACCTATTAATGAATATAATATATATCATTTTCTTTATTACCCTTCCACGCACTTAAAAAGTGATAACATCATTTGTGTTCGTGTGGACAACCGCCTCCTCAACATGATGTGATTCATGTTACATGAAAAGAAATATATATATAAGTATATATGATTAAATAATACTGTATTTATGATATAATAATAATTCCGTAAATATTAAATTTACTTACTATCTTTCCATAATTATCATTGAAAAATAGGAATGTTACTCATGCATATGTACGACCTACCATCTCCATGATTGTAATGTTGGTTCATTTTTTATAACCGTATTTATTGGTTAAATTTAAAATTTATATTTAATGTAAAAATATGACAATAATTTAATGATTTTTACTGTGTAGATGTTATATAATGACACCCTTGACCATTGTTGACCAACAAAAGTTTTTTTTGACACATAAACCAATTTTGCTGAAAAAACCTCACATAATTTTAATAGTTTATGTAGTTGGTTAAAAAATAGTAATAAGTGAAATAAAACATTTTATAAACATAATAAGGTTTCTAAAAAAGTACATAATTACCATTAGTTTATTATTCATGAATATAAATACATATGAGACAAGTCAGACTCAAGGTAAGATATTTTCATCTTGTTTTTTATATCTTTGAGATAAATCTCATCTTCACCAATTATATATTCATTTCATGTCTCTAATTCTCTTTTTGATATATAATATCATTAGTCATTTTATATTTAATGATATTTATATCATTTATTTAATTTTATTCCCTCATTAGTATTATTATTTGAAATATTAAAAAGTCATATGGGACATATTGGAATATTTAAGGATTATTTTCCTCAAGAATAATTTTAATCATAATTCAATTCCAATCAATGAAATTATATAAACATTATTCTATAATCCCTTTCATTTTCATATCCTATGAATTGTAATGACTTTTTTTCGAGTATTAGTACCATTTTCTTACTCTTTGTTAATCAAAATGTTTTAGAAAGTGTTTTTAAGAATACCTAACTTTATTCTACCTTTAGTCAGTGAACATGTATTCTTATAAATTTCATGTTTTATAAAAATGATTTAAAATACTATCTTTAACATTTCAAAAATTAATTATTAAATAAATTTTTACCAAGTTTATCTTTTATACATGTTTCCAAAGGAATATTTTTATCATTATCTGAATATGGTACTTATCTAACATTTTTACCGTGAAAAAAGAATGTTTATTTTACCTCATAATAATTTTATAGATTCACCCACTGTAATTTATTTGATGCAACCTTTTCAAGTATTAAATGTTACTTTTTAAAGAATGTTTTTTTCAAAATTTATTTTTAGTGAAATTATTTTTCAAAAGTTTTTTGAAAACAAAATAATATTTTCCTCCATAATGTTTTTAATTGATCTTTTATAGTATTTATATTCATTAAAAATAACAACCCCTTATTTTTACGCCACATGGGATATGTTGTGTTGAAACATTTTTATTCTTCCTATGTATGGTTTATTATTGGTTTTTAATGGATAGTATTGGCATTCAATTCCATTGTTTTTTTAGTCCACTAGAAATATTCAAATTTCCTATGATTACTAAAAATTGAATTTCACCTAATTATCCATATCAATTATCACGGATATTACAAATTCATTAATTTTATTCTATTTTACATATGTTTTATACTTTTATAGATATCTGATTATATGGGGAAATATTGATTAATTTTTATTCTTTATTAAATACAGTTATTAGATAAGGTATGCTATTTTTTTCAATTATTAAATATGTGGAATAATTTTGACTGGAAATTAAAGGTGGGGTTACACTTTATATTTCCCTTCAATGCATCAAATGGATCTAATGAGACAAATATTATGACAAAATTAAATTGGTTTCTACATTTTTTCTAAAACGATATTGTGAATGGTTTTAACGGTATAGGTTTTCATGTTCCTGAGACATGATTTCCAATAAATAAGATTTTCCTTAATTTTTGTTCAGTTATTATTTATTCCAGAGATCATGCATTATCTATCAATCAATTTAATTATTAGTTATCTAATTAAATTTAATGTATTTCAATTTCTTCTCTTTCAATATTTACTTTCCCTTATCTATTAAAATAAATGGATATCTTCTATTTATTTACCTTTACATATTGATTATACACTTCATTATTAGTTTATTGGTAACATAGAATCTATTTTCATTTATTTACATTTACATTTGATTATTATCATTGATTCATTATTACATCCTCTTTACATTACCCTTATAGATAATTTGAGCTCTCCGCTATTTTTTCCTTTCCCTAAGATTCCAAGAAGTGTAATCATATAAAAATCCAAGGATACACTAAAAGGAATAAAGTTAATATCCTTGAAATAAAAAATTAATGTTGTAATTAGTGTGTTAATTTTTAATACAAAACTCATGTTTTTATCTGTTTTACAATGTCTATTAAACTATTCTTACCATTGGAACATAATTTACTCATATCTTATTCAAATATAGTGGTAATAGACACCAACTCAGTGCTTTCTAGTGTTGGGTCGATATAGTGGATATCATAGTATGTTTAGTACAAACCTTTGGAACTAGTTTTAGAAAAATATTTATATATAAGAACATATCCATAATGTAGAATTTAAGAATAATTATAGAATAACATCCTAGTGTTTTGATAATATATATATTATGTGGGTCTTATTTGAAACTCATCCCTTTTGGATTATACAACTGGACTAGGTAATTGAATAGATGTACCTAGGGGTAACAAATCTGACAACGTGGATCAGGGCTGACTCGAAGAAACCTGGTACACAAAAATGAGAATTACTATACACCTGGTTTGACTCTACCATGGGATATTCCTATTATAATTAACATTTTATATTCAAATCACTAAGACGGATTTTTAAAATTAATAGCCTATGTTAAACATATGGTGAATTAGATTAAAGATAACGGTTTCACAATTTAGGTATCCTATAAAAGAATATATATTTTTATATGACTGATATTACTCACACTAATATTTCTAGTTTTATTCAAGGGATGGTATCTGAAAAAGTAAAGTTAACATTGAACATGAATGAAAATGTGGTGAAAAAGAGAAACCATATGAGGTGTTTATAGAAATAAATGATATAATGTTTATTCCTAATCATATTTCCCAAAATAAGATTAAAAATATATACCTTATCAAACTCTTTAACTCTCTTTAGAAGAGAATGATATGGATTTCTAAGAAAAAAAGTTGTAAAAACATAGAGATAAGATGTATCAATTCCTATCATGAAGGAAAAGTGTAAATAGACAATTAGGAAAGTATTTCAATTGAACAAGGAAATTATTTATGTTTATGAAAGAATGACATTATGAAAAAAGATTCTAAGGGAAAATGAATAGTGTGATCGAATGAAATGAAACTCATCCTAAGGAATCCTATCTAGATCATTATCATAAATGTTGGAAACTGGGCCATTACCTGAGTTAATGACCGTCTCATGATGATAAAATTTATGCAACTATATATCTATGTGGAAATAAGTGGGTGATGTATTTATATATTGGGGTTGTATTAAAAACATTAGTTAAATTATTATTTAGTGATTAACCTTATTTCAAGTAGTTCCATCATATTTATTTTTGAAAAATATATTAATATGGTTTTAGAAAAGGATACCATGTATGTTGGATGAAAACCAATCAACTCTGGAAAGGCCACGGTTCATCAAACCACGGTCTAAGTACTATAACGGTTTAATGCTAACCACTGACCTACACAATTTCCTAGTTAATATGTCATCTTTTACTTAAAAAGTGATGAATAAATATAAGTGAAGAAACTATAGTGTTGATTTTTAGGATTAGAGATTAATGTTATAACCATATCAGATTTGGAGAAAATTTAGAGACAAATTTATAGACTTATCATTCTTTTATGGGCTTTATGATCAATTAATATTTAATTTTAGTGATTTAGGAATTAATGTAAATTTGGGGATATCCATTTCCTACAGGAATTGAAAAAATCAAAATTGATCAAAGAAATAAAAAAGTATGAAACAATTTTCTATAAAATATTTCAAGTAATTATATTTCCCCATATTATTAGGTAGTAACATAATTACCCAAAATTTGGAAATGATAACAAATTATTGTTTTGAATACCTAACATTTATTGAACCTATGGTTTTCTAAATCATGAAATATTTTTGGAATTTAGGACCTCCAAATTCAATTTATCATTAAATTGTATTTTTGTTGATGAACTCAATACCACATTATAAATATTTTTCCTTTTTTCCATGTATGTATCTCTACTCTCCACAAATGTTCTCATATAAAGAGAAATATTTATATGTTATTCCATTTAACCTTTGTACATACCATTCCCTGTTTTCTATGGGATTTAATAATAACCATTCTCAAAATGTGTGATTTTATACATAGTAAATATAAAATGACCTGTCCAAATGATTGAATTTCAGTTTTGAGGATGCAATTTAATTAAGTTGGGGAGAATGTAACACCCCTAAAATAAAAATTAGTCACATTAAACATGATAGCGTGTATGAAATGCAATACCAAGCATGTGGGGGAATATAATATCATGAAAATTTATACTATAATTACTATTTTTAATAAATTAAGTATATATTATAGAATTTAACGCACATGAAACTAAGTTATCATACATCACACGCAATTGTGTGTTTCTTTAGTGGCTTTCATTACACACAAAGCCGAGTTTTACCGAACAATAATATATTATTAAAATATTATTATTTAATTATATAAGATATTACCTAGCAATTAAATTAGAATTTATTAGTATTATTAACTGACTTATAAAAATATATGGTTTACAAAAATATATTATTAATTCATTAGTTAAATATTAATTAGAAATTAATATAAGAACCAATTGAATATAAAAATAATATTTATATAGAAAATTATTTAATGCTCACAAATGTATTATGTGCTAATATATTAAATTAATTAGAATTAGTGAGTGATATTAATGTAACATAAATATTATATGCTCATATAAATAATCTTTATATTCATTAAATTGATTTTATAAGTACAAGACAAGAAAAAATCCAATTTTACACAAGAAAACCATATATTTTAATTATGGAAATTTTACCCCCTTTTATTAGAGAAGATATTTTAAATTAATTTTTTATAACTTTTATTGATATTATATTTCAAAATAAACTTCATCCATTAAACTAGAATATAAAAGTCATCTTAGGGTGAATTTTTGATAATTTTTGGTGATGTTTCATTTTTTATTAAATAGTGAAACATTCTAAATTAAGATTCAATACTACTTTTTCATATAATTTGTTTAAAAGATTGAAAAATATTTTAAATTGGTTTTACAGTTTAATTTTAGAAATTTTTTACTAATTAATCCAAATTTTTTCATTGGAATTAATTTCACATTGACATTTGACATGGAAATATCTAAGTCATTTGATCATTTTTACATTAAAACCCCACAATGATGTCCCTTCAATGAGATTAATTTTAAATTAACATGTATCCCTTCTGTGATTGTAATTTAGAAAAAAAGGATTATAAATTCTGAATCTTAATAATTTATAATTTTTAAAAATTTCAACTTGGTTTTTAACAAAAAAATATTATTGAAAGTGATTAAAATGAATAACAATGATTATGGGAAAAACCAAGCTTAACCAGGGCCTAAACCTTAATCCTAAGGGCCCAAATGACCTATAAACCTGTTATAAACACATTATTTGGACCTATTTTGACCCTATAATACATTTGATATAAATTTTTCATTTATTTGATCCATATTAAAAGGAAAATATTTGGGTGTAATTCCCTTTACAATGCATTACAAGAATGCCACACCTCCTCCACTATAAAAAGGAACTCACCCCTCCCACATCCTCATACCTCTGAAGAAACTTTTTATGGACCATGATAAACCAAGAAAACTACTAAATATTCCTCAAATCATTCTAGATACATCCATTTTGAAACAAATATATCAATGTAATCCCTTTGGAGAAAACCTAATAACGTTACCCTAATAAGAGATAACATCATTCCTGAAGATAATTTGTTTTTTTCCATTCCCCACCCCCTTAATATACGTATTACATGCATGTATAAAAATAATAATTATAATTATACTATGATTTTGTTATGTAGAAGGTTCTACCTACACTATAACACACTTCCATCCAATATATAACAAACATACCCTTTATGTGTACGACGAACTACCGCCTCACGAAACGATGATTGTTCATTCTTCCTTTACCACCTCACATGGTGAGAATTATGATGAAAACACAATTTATATTTTATATATATGATATTTATAATTTCTTTATCCTTCTATGATTTTTATATAGAACATACTTTTATGCTTTCCATTGAGTGTATAGACGATAACTTCATTTTTGGAAGTGTAGACAACCGCCTCCAAAAAGCGATGTCATTCGATGACACAATACATGGATGGTATAAAGGAATGATTTAATTGAAAAAATTTACCTATATATATATATAATATTCAAGACAAAATTAAATTTCTATAAATAAAATATATATTATTTTATTTATAACTTATTCACACACTTAAAAAGTGATAACGTCATGCGTGGAAGTGCGGACGACCCCCTCCTCAACATGATTTGAATCATTATAAATCAATGGAATTATATATATGTGTGTGTGTGTCATCAAATATTATGTTATTTATTATATAAGGATCATTACATAAAGGTTAATGTTACAGTCCTTTCCTTAATAATCATTTAAGTGTGGGAACGTTAAGAAAGCATACATACATCATATTCTCTCCAATATTGAATCTTTATTTCTTTTAACATAACCATATATAATTATTTGATTTAAAACAATAATTTTTGTATAAATATGATAATTATTTCATGATAATTATTCTTTATATTTGATATAATAACCTATTTGGCCATAGTTGACCTATCAAAGATGTTTTTGAAACATAAACTGAATTAGTCAAAACACCCTATATAAACATAATTATTTAAGTAGTTGTATATAACATGGTAATAAGTAAAATTAATGTTATGATAGACATGAAAAATATTATATGGTAAGTAAATAAATAATTTAAATTTATTATTCATTAAGATAAAGACACACGAAACAAGTTGGACTCAAGGTAATGAATTTTCAACTGCCTTTTTACATCTATGAGATATATCTTATACTCACCACTTAATTTTTTTGTTGTATCTACTTAAATTTTTAATGTATTATATCATTAATACTTTTACATTTAAATTTATTTAAAACATTAATTAAATCTTAATCTATTTGGAGTCTTGTGATTTATAATATTTCATTGTAGTATGGTACACTCTAGAATGTTTAAATATTATTTTCCCCAAGAATAAAATTAATGATATTTCATCCCCATTGGATGAAATTATATGGTCATTGTTTAAAAACCCCTTTAGTTTTCATATAATCTATATATTGATGACTATTTTCAATTATTATTACCATTTTTCCACTCTATAGTATAGAAAAAATTTTATATAGTGTTTTTATGAAAACCCTACTTTATTTTCACTTCAAATGGAGAACCTTTTTTTATTTTAAAAGAACAGTTTTCTAAAAAGGTTTTCCAAAAAAATACAACCATTCCAAAATGAATTATTAATGAAATTTTTACCAATTTTTTCTTTTAACCGTGTTTTTAAAGGAATATACATCTTTCATTCCAGAGATGTCATTTTTTCTAACATTTTTACTATAAAATAATAATGTTCATTGTACCTCAAACAACATGTATAAATTAACCTTTCGTCATTTCATTGACACTTCCTTTGATTGTTTAAAAGGATACTTTTTTATAGAAATTATTTTAAAAAGTTATTTTCAATTAAGATAATTTTTGAATGGTTTTTCAAAACAAAAGGATATTTTCCTCATGATTTTTTTTAAAATTGATTTTATCATGTTTATATAAAACAATGACAACAACAATTATTTTTAATGTGATAGTGATAGGTTGTGATTATTCCATCCGAATTCTTATACTGTGTAAAGACCCTGAAATTTAATGTAATTTTTTTTAATTATACGGAAATATTTGAGTCACCAGTTTTTGATGGCATGTGATTCTGAGGCCCAGTGTGCTCGGAATGAATTTTAGAAAAAATAATTAGGTACGTTCTGTAAACGCACAAGCGAAATTTTGATACTTTTGAACCGGTTATTGAAATTAAATCTGAAGACACCATTGAACTCGTAGAACCGATATTCTCTTAAGGAGACCTTCACCTTGACGGTAGTAGGTCGAGGAAGGAAGTTAGTTTTTCAGCTTTTCGTATAAGAAGAAAAATAAAATAAGTGACATTTTATTTTTCTTTTTGATCCCTCTCATTTTGAATTTTGTGGTGAGAGCCACCCGAACCCCTCATAATGTGGGAAAACCTTTCAACTCTCTATAGTTAATTGTGCAAAATTCAATTAATTAATTGGGACAACTTCAGTTAATTAAATGTGCCAACATTAATTAATTGATAGACTTATTTTAATTACGTTGGTTCCTCATTTACTTGGGGAAAATGGTTGGAAAAAGGGTAGGGATAACCATGGAGAACGGGGAAGAAATTTCTCTAACGAAGAACTCTTCTCCTTCGATGAACTTTTCTCCAATGAAGAACTCCATCGAAGGATCTCCAATGAAGAACATCGTCAAGGATGAAGAACTGATGACCGTCTCTCCCACTCCTCACCGACGTCAACGAATCTTTGAGGTAGGGATTGTTGTTTCTATTATGACTTACCATGTTCTTGTGGTTCTTTGTGAATCAGGAAAAAATATACTGCTTACTACCATTCTTACATATAGGGTGCGGGGAAAATGAACACGACCTGACCCCTCCACAACGTTTGTGGATTTTGGTGGTCTTGAATTGATGGTGACAACCCGAGACAAGTGATGGAGTATTTGGAATGAAGAACTGGCCCCCAAGGCACACTCGGTGACCCGAGGAATGTCATCGGTGACTGTGCCTGTGACTGGCACCGGTGGGACTCGGGAGTGGTGGATGGCACTCTGGTCGGCCTCAATGATGGTGGAGGCCTGACTGCACCACTGAAGATGGGCTGCAACCCGTCGGCTGCGGTGGAGCATGGGCGGTGGCAAGATCATGTCCCGCTGCGTGAAGGGGTTGGCGGCATGCATCCACGCAGCATGCGTGCTGTGGTCACGACAGGAGGCCACAACGACGAAGTAGGGGCAGCCCGCTCACTACCAGCCACTGGTGGCGGAGCGGAGCTTGACCGCATAGTAGAGGAGGGATAGCGGTCCGACCAGCTGGGGATCCGAGCAAGACCCTGGTTCCCAAGTTCCAGTCGTCGGTGTGACGTGGCGCCAGCCATTCGGCCTCCCAATCTGAATGGCCCACCCGTTCGGGATACCCAAGGGGTGCCTCCCCCATGGGAGGCTATTAGGGAGAACCCCATCATGGGGTCACCCAACCATGGGCCCCCCAGTGGGCTAGGCAGTGTAGGAGGGTCGGTTTGTGCCATCAGGAGGGTAGGATCTAAGGCCATACCCGGGCCAGGCCAGGTCAACCCTAACCTGGTAAGGTCGGGCCGGGTCAGACCGAAACCAGACCAACATCGACCCCTTTCCACTCTTTCGGCCATAACCTGAGCGACGAGTGTCCATTTTATGAACCGTCTATGGTCCCAGAAAACATGAGCTACTGGTGTCCAATTGATTCATTTTCTATTGTATTGAGACCCCTATTATTTGGATTTCCCTTAGAATACTTCTTCATGGGACTTCATGGTTGTTGGAGTATTGACATGTGGCATGAGGAGAAAACCCTCACGGAATCAAGTGAGCTTAGTGCGAGAACCCTATAGCAAGCTGTAACAAGAGAAAGGGATCCTATGTGGGTATGTGACTTGGGATCCTACATGGGTCTACGTTTGAGGATCCCACATGGATCCGCTCTATGAATACACATGGGACTACTCTATGATCCAGCGTGGGTCTGCTGTACTAGGATCCCATATGGGTCTGATGATTTAGGATCCTGCGTGGGTTTTCCTCTCAACAGATTAAGATTATTTAGTAGTTGCATCTAATCATCTTTACTGTCATACCTAGGTTATACCCAGTGTGAGCTAAGTCCTTACATTTTTTGTGATACCTTTGTAGTATTATTCTATGTGGCGATACCTTTGTGGTACTTACCATCATGGTGATACCTTTGTGGTATACTTCTATGTGGATTTACCTTTATTTTACTTACATTTGGGGTGTTACCTTCATGTTAATCTTTCCTCCATGGAAGAGTTGAGCTTGGGGATTTTGAGTTGGTCTATGTGTTTCTTCATGAATGAGATGGGTATACTTGATAGCTTAGGTTTATGTAAGGGAATAGACCTAATTATGGTTCATTGTTGTTTCCATGCTTTTTGGTTTATCCTTTGTGGATTTTTTGAGACCTTTGAGGGTCTTGAAGCCCCTACTGAGTATCGTTATACTCACCCCTACACGGGCTATGCTATCAACTTGTTGTATCTTGTGTAGACAACAGACAACATTGACGGAGGATGAGGGTACTAGGACTAGAGGTAGCTCAGTGGTGGACATTAGATGAGTCATACCGTAGGTATCACCATTTGAGATTTGTACCAAACCTTTAGGTAGGATCCTTGGCAGGTTTCCACTAGAGCTGTTTCAGTTTTACCTATACATTTCAGTTTAATTGTACTTTTTCAGTTGGGCTTCTATTCTGGCCCCTTTTTCATTCTTTACACACCCTATTTACTATATAGTTTCACCTTGTTCTTGTATCCTTATTTGTGCTTATTTGTTTGATTTTTTAGGTTATAAAGTCAATGCCTTCCAAGTTTTAGGGAATACGCCTTTCAGTGCTAGTCACCAGCCCCTAGACTATTGAAGGCTGGCTTGGGGTAGTCACAGCATAATCCCTAGGGGATGGTTCGTGACACTTTGGATGGTTTAAGATGGATTTTTTCATGGATTATATTGTTATTCATCTCCTTGATTCTTTTTTGTTTTTCCCATTGAAATATTGAAATTTATGATTATCAAGGAATAATGATTTTCCCCTAATTATCCATATCATTTATCATTTATATTACTATGTTCTAAACTGTATTCTATTTTTTATAAGTTTTATACTTTTATAGTTATTTTAATATTTTTTTAAGTATTTATAAGTCTATATTCTTTATAAAATATGGTTATTTGGTATGTTATATTATTTTTTCGATTATTCGACCTAAGGAAAGCTTTGGAATAACAATGATGGGAGGAACCCAGACATAATATATCCCCTCAATGCATTGATAGGTTCTCATTAGAAAATTATGTTTTTAAAATTAAATGGGTTTCTACCAATAGTTTAATAATATCTTGTGATTGTTCTTGATGGAACAGTTTTTCTTGTGCTTGAGAGAAATCATCCAGTAATTAACAATTTCCTTCATCTTGATTCAGTTGTTATTTATCTATGAGATCATACATCGACATATCTATGGATGCATTTCATTCTAATTTCTTTAATTAAATGACATGTTTTTCTTTTTCATACCTTTCCATATTTATATTCATTATCTTGTTATTTGAATGGTATGTGTTTCCATTTATTTACCTTCCCATATTGATTATACACTTCTTTCTCTGTTTATTGATATCATGGCATGCGTGTTCAGATATTTACCTTTCTATTTGATTATTCTCATAGATTCATTATTTCTTCCATTTCAATTTACCATTATATATAATTTGTGGTCAACCTTATTTTTTCCCTTTCCCTTAAATTCTAAGAAGTTTAATAAGAAATATATGAAATGATACGCTAGATTGAATAAAGTTATTATCCATTAAATTAATAAATTGTATTGAAATTAATGAATTAATTTATAATAAAATATTATTTATGTATCATGTCTACTAATATTACTACATTGTTTGGTCATTTTAGAAGTGATTTAAATGTATCATATGCCAATGTAATTGTATTAGACATTAGATTTGGGCTTTTTGGGTCAAGTCACTATATTTATCACCAACTAGAAAAGATGGAAATAATTATTTATTTAATGTATGTATTTGATATTAATGAAATTTTTATACTTGTATAATTTTTATATCACATATGACTTCTTAATTTCTACTCCATTGGAGATACAATAATATTGCCAGTGTGTACAGTGAACTACCACATCACAAAGTGATGTGATTCATTTTCACATACTCATTGAATTAAAGTTATTAAGGATAATGTTAATTAATATATTTGATATTTTTGATATAAAAATATTTATTAAAAAATATCATAGAACATATTTCTTCTTACCTTCCAATATTTAGGAAAACAATAATGTTTCTCGGGCGTATGTGTAGACTAACCCTGGATCGTAACAATGTTAAATTTTCTTTATTCATTTTTTACATGGATGGTAATAATTTTTTATTTGGTAAATATAAATGATATATCTAAAATTATATTCATTATTTTATAATTTAGTTATTATTTATTTATATTTCCTTTCATCTATCAAAAAATGACAACAACATTCATGTATATATAAGACCTACTATCTCCATGAATTGTGAAATATATTTTCTATCTCTAACAATAATACATTACTCAAAATTAATATATAATTAATAATTATGATGTTAAAATCCTGGTTAAAATTCTATAGAATAAGTAACCAAGATAAAAAAATGACCTTAATTAACAAACTAAAAAATACATAAAAAACAAATCAATTGTCACCTGAAATGGTAATATAAATAAAGAATTATTAATAAACGGGTGATAAAAGAGTATAATTAAATCATATGTGGTATGATGTATATTATAATTATTCAATATTAATTTTACAATAAACCAATATTTTTTATATATGAGGTTTATGTGCATATGATGGAAGTCGAACCGGGTGTAAGGGTTTCAACTCTCACTTTTATTTTCTTGAGACATGTTCCATATTCACAACTTATTTTGTTTATGTGGTACATATAATGAAAATATGATATGTTATAAAATGAATCTATTTATATTTATATTTTTTAATGTTCCATTTTATATTATATTAGTGGGGATTTCTATTCATATGTTTACAAAATGGTAAGGGTTTATTTCCTAATCTAATCATTATTCGATATTTTTATTGTCTAAGTCTCCCTCAGGGTAAATATTTGATATTTATATGCTAAAATAGATGTATTTTTTAGAATATAGTTTTACAATAAATTTTTCAATTAATAGTACAATTTTACACTCTTTGGTAATTAAAATGATTTAAAAAATGTTTTCCTAAAGTCTAACTTTATTTCATTATTCGATCAAAAATCATGTTTCCTCTAAATTATTTTTTTAAAATTCTTCGAAAATGTTTTTAACCATTTGATAATGATTTTCGAAGGATAATATTTCCTATTTTGACTTTTGAAAAAAAAATGAATGAATTATTTTTGTTGTTTCGAAAATAAGGCATGTTTGTGTTTAACTGAAAATGTGAAAGTAAATTTATTTTAACGTGTATAGAATTAATAGAATTTTCCACCAACATGACCACTCAATGTTTTAAATATTATAATTGATTAAAAATGTTATTTTTAATGATAATTAGTTTAAAAAGATTAATTTTTTGGGAAGGATATTTTCAAAGTGAAAAGGATATTTTCCTTTAGAATGTTATTAAATACAATTTTATTTTATTTACATTCATCGATGACATCAAACCTTTATTGTAATTATGACCCCCCACGGATATGTTTTATTGATATCATCCTTATTATTTATTTTGATGGTTTATGATTAGTTTTTCTAATGATGTACAGTTTTACCACCATTCACCGTATTATCTTGGATGGTTTATGATTATGTTAATTTGATTGGTTTAGGTATTAAAATTTCATTTGTTATTATTTCAATATTGGTTTTTAGTTTTATTTTGTTTCACCCCTATAAAATGAGGAATGTATTTGAATTTTTATGTGAAGATTATGTCTTTTTTATAAATATCCCATCGATGCAGTGATAGGTCTAATAAGATAAATAATTTTACGACATTTGATAGGTTTCTACCATCATATTTATTGTATCTTGGGAAAGGTCATGAATGTATGTTTTAAATTCCTATAATTATTAATTCCCTCTTTATGAGATCATTTATTGATTTCCATGTCAGTATCTAATTAGTTGTAATATTCATGGATATATTTTAGGATTATATGATTTTTTTTATTTATTTATTTAAGATATTATTATCTACTAAAAAAGAAAGGATGGACATAATGAACATTAGAATTCTGTAATGAAGATGTTGTGAATGAAAAGGTTATGCATGTGAGAGTTTGATGAAAAAAATTTCATTCCTAGGGAATACAATCACCATCTTAAAGATATCTATGGATCCAAAAAATTATAGGATATTGATGAATATACTAAAACATAATATGTATTGTGAATATATGTTTTCCTTACATTAGTAGTGTACTATCATCAATTATTGAGAAACATATCATGATTTTCAATGTCACACCCCTTCATTTGTATATGGTATAACACCTTTAAGTTTCACATATAAAGTATTGTTTTGTTCTTAAAAGTGTTTTTAAGAGTTTATGGAAGGGTTAGAGAGAATCTTGGGATTTTTCGAAGCTCGAAGATCAAAATTTTGAAGAATTTGTATGACGTTCATTGTTGGAGCACATTTAATAGTAACTATGTGGCTCAAGTGTGTTACCCCTATTTAAGGGAATTCAGTTTGGAAAACCATGTGAGGATTTTTTTTATTTATTTATAGGTTAAAACTACAAATCTATTTCTTATAGAACTGGCATGGGATACACAATGTTTTTCAAACCATGCACCTATCCCTCGCCCTTACTGTTACCCAGGTAGTGACCTTGTTAGAGAATGGTTTTCTAGACCATGAGGGATAGCCATGTGAGGGGTGTCTACCTTTGGACTATGAATTTCCCATGTTTGGAGCCTATTTTTTCAATCATTGTGGCTGAATAATGTGACCACTTTTAAATGGGTAGAATTGCAATTTTTTAATCCGTTCATCTTAATTACAAACCCCTTTATTATATATCAATATGCAGAAGACCTTTCTGTATGAATAGATCCTCCCAAGTCTGAAATGAATGTTTTCTTTTAAATCATAAATTTAATTTATAATTTAAATAGTGTATGTAACTATAATAACTTAGAATAAAAATACATCTAGTAAAATTATCTTATATTACCAATTACATTATGTTACTAGATGTAATAGTTCTGATATGATCATATAAATTAAAAATATTAATTTATAAATCATTTAATTATATAAATAAGGAGTGGTATTTCTTTTAACTGATCTATTATATAAATGTAAGAATTTATGAATCGTAATTCAAATATTATCACAATTAAATGGGATTTAATTTTTAATTTAAATTTTCTATTCCTTGATAACTAGAACTATATAGTTCATATACTAGGACCCCTAACTAAATTAGATTACATGACCTAGATTCAATCATAGTGGTGGGAAGTATGCAATGTCTCTTCAGATTCATTATAGTCTTATTCGTTTCCCAAACCCATCTTTAGGACTAGGAAGAGGGGTGTGAGATACATATACAAAGTATTGTACTTATCCTTTTTTTAATATATGATGTCCTTTTTATCAAATCATCTATAATATATGTGTTTGGAATTTATAGAGATATTCCACCACAATATCCTTGATTCATGGTCTAGGAGAGTGGTGATGACTTTGCTTTAGAGGTGGAGGGAATCAACCCTCTAGTGTTACTTCCGATAATTATACATATGGAACAAAATAATATTCTTGACACAGGCAATGCTACCCCATTACTAGAGAAATCAATGCGACTTATTCAAACTTTGCAAGGAGCACTGAGACCTACCAATTAAGTGAAAAAGTTTACATGATATTTTTAGCAGAAGCATCCACAAATATTCTTGGGGGACGGTATCCCATAGGTTTCCAAGTTATGCCTTGAGACTATCTTATCTATCTTTGATAATCAGAATATGTATCAAAAAATGAAGGAAAAACATCCAATGTATATTATTTTTAGATATTAAAAATATTGATGGGATACCTAAAACTAGAAATATAGGCAATGAGAAATAGTTTGGAGGGAATTCTAATATATATTTTGTCACTAAATTTATCATTATACCATGAGTGATAATTGATCTAGGGAGTTAATGCACTATGAGTATGGACCAGTTTCTATCATGTATTATTCATCTTTGTTCACTGAGATTCATCACTTTGTGGCAATCTATACCATTGATGAGCTATCTAGAGTGAGACGCTTTCAGGATGGGCCAAAATATCCTATTCAATCTTGGGAGAATATATATTGGTTGACTGACATGTCTAAAATAGTAAATATAGAACTTATTAAACGATAACATGAAGGAAGATAGAGTTACATATTATAGTTGACCAGCTTCTCAGGAAAAGGTTGAGTTATCTAGTGGTAGGAAGAATTACCTCATAAAATCTCATAAGGAATGTTCTAGTAAAGATACAGGTGCTATGAGTTTTTTTATTTTCCACCATTATAGACTGTAAGGTAACAAGAAACCCTAGTGTGATAGATCCCCAATATAGTGTAGATGATATGGAAGTATATTCCATTTAAAGTAGTTTGGTATAATATTTCCTCTATTTTCCATTGAAAAATGATATTTAATAAATTTAGGTCATATATCAGGATTAATAACTCTACGTTCAGTAGGAATATGGAGTGTTACTATCTGATCAGGATGATGGAGTAGCCTTTGAATAGGGAGCTAGACACCAGTGCTACAACACTAGAAATGTGGAAATCCTCATGGTTATTAGGTTGTATCATAGGAATGTGGATTGAGCCTGATTTATATAGTGAAAACTATATCGATGAAGTAGAGTATCATTATATCTATAATTCAAGGTATGATATTATTAGGATATACCTCAGTATTGTTTTATTTTATACATTTTTATTCCATGATTCTATTTTCTATCATTATCATGGTAATCTTTTGGATTTATATTGACAACTATTTTCTTATAATGACTCTAGACACCTAGTTTGGTTTCTCGTCAAATAGTGTATGCGATTGTAAGGAATACCCCCTTTAGGTATGTAGTTATCATTTCTTATGGAACTTATTTATCATCAGGATTTCATGATTTGAAATCATTCTTATAATTTATTTTATTAGTTCTTTATCATGCCTACATTGATTGGTATCATTAGATGGTGGCCTTCACATCACTAGTGGTTAATTCTTTAATTCCTAGGGGTTAATGGGAATTTAGTCTAGTAGGTTTGGCCTATAGAATTGTGGACAAGGTAGTGTGATATACTAAATCGCTTTCCCATATACATGTAATCATGGGACACGTCAGGTTGTTTTCTCTCATGTTGTAGATCACTTCAGTGATGTCTTCTTGGATGATCTTTCTACATTACCTCTTAAGAGAGAGAGATTGATTTCATTATTAAGATAGTTCAAGGGACTATACCATTTCCCATTCCACCATACTAAATGGACACTACAATAGTTCATGAGCTCAAGATGTATATAGGGGACTTAGAAGCTAAGGGTTTTATAATACCCATTACTTCCCCATGGGGACATATGTTTTTTTAAGAAGGTAAATGGTACCCTCTATTTTTTTGTGTATTCCATTAGTTGAAAAATCTTTTTATTTTGAACTGATATCCACTACCATGTAGAGAAGATCTACTCAACCAACTACATAGAGTAAGGGTTTATTCATAGATCAATTTGAGGTTAGGATATCATGAGGTATGTCTCATAAAATTACACATACAACATACAATGTTTTAGAAAAGATATTTATATATGAGTACTTGGTTATGTCATATAATTAATTGAATTCACCAACCATTATTACAGATTTCATGAATCATATTTTCCATCCATATCTTGATTCATTAGTTGTAGTATATATGGCTGTAATCATAGTGTATTCTCATTATCAACTTGGTTATGAGAAATATATTGAGATCTTTCTATATACAATAATAAATAATGATATTTATAAAAATCTAATAATTTTCCACTTTTTGATCGACAAGGTCCACAAAATGGGTCATTTTATTTTAGAGTCTGGATTTTATATTCACCTATAAAAGGTGACTACTATAGTTTCTTGTGAGTAATCCAAGAATGTACTCAAAATATATACTTTCATTGAAATTTATAGCTATTACATGTAATTTATTCAATAGATCTAATGTCATGAATCCTTAGAAAAGAAATACCCAATAAGGATATAAATTTATTGTGGTTTGAGGAAAATTAGATTGACTATTAGGAGAATAAATATTGACTGAAATCAGCAATAATACTAATTCTGTTAGAGCTCATTAAAAAATATTTCTTGGGATGGATCATGTATCAGGCTTAGTGAATTTATGATTTAAGGAGATAGATTTTTGGTGTATAGGTCTCATGAGTTGAAGCCGCATGACAGAATTATCTGATGCACAATCTTGAGCTAGAAGTTATAGGCTATGCATTTCATAGTTGGAGACATTGATTTCTTATAGGGAGATTTAAAGTATTTAATGATAAAAAAATCCTTGAATATATATTGAAATAGTGTGACCAGAATCTCAGGAGCAGGAGATAAGTTAAATAACCGTTATCCATAAATTTTGAGTTTACCTATTTTCCAAGTAATTTTAATGCCATAATTGATGCCCTTAGAAATAGAACTTATAAATAAGCAGTTCAAAATTCCAATAGTGAGTAGATGTAAATGGACATGCATTATGAAAAATAAATAGAGGAATAGAATCATCATAGGAATCCCATTCTTACATCATTAGAATTGACCTCTTCACCCTTTTATAGATTTAAAATTAGTCATTTATTAAATCTCAATGGCCTAATCCTAAGGGAGATTGTTTTAGGTGAGGACACACAACTATGTTGGATCATGGTTGTGGATGAGATCTTCCACATCGATGGATTTATTTGGGTTCCTAAATATTTCCAAGAGGAATTGATGTGAGAGTATCCAGACACTACTTCAGTGGTACACTCTATGTTTACAAATATATATCATGTTCTACATCAGCAATAATGGTGGCCCAACATGAAAATAAAGATAGTTGGATTTTTAAATGGTGTTCCATCTATTATTTAGTAAAAGAGAAATGCTAGGGACCAAAATGGGTTTTTGTAGCCATTACACTTTACTAAGTGAAAATGGGATGATGTTACCATGTAATTTGTTATTATCTTACCAAGACCTCCTTCAAGTAGTGATACAGAATGGGTGGTCATTGATAGGCTCACGAAGGCCCCTCACTTATTCCCTCTCATACCATGCTTTTCAGTGGAAAAGTTTGGAAGGGTATTTGTTTAAGAAATTATCAACATTTGTAGACTACCATCGATTATTTCAACATATAGAGATGCTCAATTTTTTCTCAATTTTGGAAAGTTTTCAGATGATGTTAGGTACATAGGTACATTTGAGTACAACATACCACCCTTAGACAAACATGATGTCTGAGCCATCAATAATAGTGTTAGATGATATACATAGATAATTCATCCTTAATTTTCAAGGTCCACATTAGAAATAGAATCCTCTACCCAAATTCTCATTCCATAATAACATTCAGTTGAAAATTTATATAGCTCCTTATGAGGAATTATACGGTAGGCCATGTTGATCACCTTTGTGCTATTAAAGACATTGGTGGTACTGTTGCTTGGGCAACACCTTATTCAAGGGACTATATGGAAATTTCATCTAATACTTATGTGAATGGATATAAATAATTATAGGTTTAATTCATATGTCGATCATCATTATAGAATAGTATATATTGAGTATAGTTATTGGATATTCTTTCATATTTCGACTATATTGGGGAATCAATAAATCATGACACATGAGAAGTTCTCACCCCATTTTGTAAAAGTTTTTCAGTTTTTAGAGAAGATTTTTTTACTATATTATCTAATATAACTCCGTTAGTGATATATAGATATTCATGATTTTATTCTCATTTCGTAGTTACTTCACTACTACTCATATAGGTTTCGCATCTTCCATCATGATGAGGTAGAGTTAAAGGTAGTTATATCCTTTGAGAGGAATCATAAATGAAGCATAAACAAAAGGAAGAATGATCTATATAGCAGTTTAGATTATTTATTAATGGTTCTATAGATTCATGACCATGAATAGAACAAAACATGGGAGAGAGAGGCCTATATAAATTCTTATTGGCCTAATCTTTTCACGGATAGTTCTTTATTTTCCTCCAAAGCGATATTCTGTGTTTAGTTATCTTAATTGGTGATGGATGTAACAACCCAACTATATTATAAGGTATAAAACCTTCAAATTCCAATTATACAATTTATTTTTGTTATAATAATCATTTATATGAGTTTAAGTAAGGGTATGGGAGTGTCAGCGGCCTATTTGGATCCTAATGATATGATTTTTGGAGAACCTATAAAACGCACACAATTAGAAGTATCTTTTAAACTCAACCATGTGGCCCATAAATAAGTGAGTTTAGTTTAAAAAAATGTTTCAAGTAGACTTCATGGCTTTAAAAAAACCATAGACCTATTTCATAGGGAACCTACATAGGCTACACACTGTTATTCTAACTTCTATCCATGGTCTCACTATTAGTTCCATAGAGGCATTAACCCCGCAAGGTTGGAAATTCATTGTCCAAACTATGTGTGATAGCTGTGTGAGGGGTGGATTCCTCTGTAAATTTACTTTCTAACAGTTAACACATAATTTCTTCAACCATGCATCCAAATCATGCGACACCTTATTATTTTATTAAATTCTAATTTTCAATCCATTAATCTTAAATATTAAACCCTCTTTTATTCCTCTTTCCTCACTAGTCCCTCTCAGGTGTAGATATCCTCCCACACCTCTGTTAGTATTTGATTTTATTCTCTATCTAGTGTAGGAATGATTTTCTTTCAATCATTTTTGATAAATACTAGTAAAATCATAATACCACAACTTTGTTTTATTGGTTTCTCTTTACATACATTGTGTCATCTTCATATAGGCTCTTCTAGCTTATTTTCAATGAATTTTTCCATTTCAGAATTTATTATTGTTCTTATTTGAACAGAATTTTAATTATGGCTGAGTTCACCTCTTCCACAGTATTTTAAGTGGTATATACATTTTCCCTATGTTTGTGTCTCTTATTAAATTATCATTGTTGTGATACATGGTGGAATTTTTGGACATTTCTCACAAAACCAAAAAAATTAATTTAAAAATTATTTGAACCATATATATGAATCCAATATATTACCTCAAATAGGTTGGAGGTTTTCAACCATAACACAACCCACCTCTGAGGTGGGATTGTTCATCTACCTAATAAATGAGCCACCCATTAGGGTGTGTGATCTTTCCACTTGGTTGTGCTAGCATTAATTTTATAAATTGAGTTAATGAGTGGAATAAATATAAAAATGGTAATAAAATGAATAATTTTAGTTCTCATAAACTATTATGGATAAAGAACGTTTTTGTATGGAAACTAACATATCCGATGAATATTATATTTCATGATTAATTTTGTATATTACGTTATGACACCTATGTTGATTAATTGTATGGAACATATCATTATTATGTTATGGAACATGTTTTTATTATTGATATATAACCAATATTAATTATTGTATGGAACTAATCATGCTTACGATATAGAACCAATGAAGGTAGTCAGTGTATGTCACTTATTACCTCAATATACACATATATCTTCAAATATTAGGATGCCTCATCTATATGCCTTGGGTTACTGGCCCATGCCGGTCGGCACTATTTTAGTTCCCTTGGATGATTGTCATGGTCCAAAGGAATTTTCCTCAGTCTTATTCCTTGGGAACTAGAGCTTTTTGATCTCAAAATTTATAAATATGCATAGTATTCCAAATAATGAGTTTACTTGTATACTAAAATTTTATATACATTGATTCGCATCTATAAAACATGTTTATAGTTATAGAGCTATTATGGAATTATAAAAACTTTTTATTCATTATACTATTTACCATTTATACCTACATACGGTTATCGTTTCTATGAATAAGGTATCTCTTATAAGCACAATGTTGGTGGTGCACTAAAAAGTATATCCCACACCCCATTAATTTCAATGTTTGGAACCCGAATAGAATTTATAGATGTAGATAGGGATAAGGGAAAGTTATTGGTCATAGATTCCTGGCTTATTCATAGCATGGGGGATTAAGAGAATGGGAATAATCCTTGTCTCATGATTTATGTAAAGATCCATTTTAATCTTGTGTTCTTTTGATAATCCTATACAACCCTGGATGATTTCTCCCATGTATGAATGTTTCACTTTTTAGTATCATGACATATTCATCATTTTGGATATGATTCTTTTTGTGGACCTAATTATTTACTCATGTCTGGATTATTTACTTATATTGCTCTATTTTTATTACCATAATTTTTTCTATCTATTTATTTACCATCACTGATACTCTACTCAGATCATGTGGGTATAGTCTCCCCACATTATAACCTTAAACGACTACTACAAGTTGGTAGCCTGTAGTGTATTGGGAGGCGTGCTTGTGGCCATTTCACTAACTAGGTTCAGTAATTCATGAGAGAACATGGTCCGAGAATATATAGTCAATCCCACTATCCATGATTACTCATAATAGAGTATACTTTTCTAGACTAATTAATGTTTAGAAGTATTTAATGATACGAGAAAAGAGTATAATCGTTGAAAAGTTCTCACATTACCCACTAGTGGAGAATTATTTGAGATCTATAGCTTTTAATCATAAAAGGGAATTGGTTTTTTACTCAAGATAGATGAAAAGGTGATAGGCTATGAATTCTCTAAATTTATGACCCATGTGCAAAACTACCCAACAAATAATCCAGAACAGGTTGTAGTGATCTTCAAATTGAATAGTTTGATACAATATCGTAATTGGCAGAACTGAGACATATATATGGATTTGTAATTCTTCAAGTATATATACACACAAAAATAATTCAATATTCACCAATAATGGTGTTTAGATATGCTCAATGATTAGGATTATCCAATCTAATACCATCCTAGGAAGGTAAAAAAGTAATAGATGATCTAAGAATAAATGATCCTAAAAAAATATCATTGATGTGGATTACAAGGGAAAAAAATATTCTTGGATATGAGATAGATGGACTAGGAATAATAATCTTATATTTATCCTACCTTTCTTAAAAAACATCTCAACCATCTGTTCTTGAGAGGGTAAATATAACATATTATAGTAATTCATTACTATAGAATATTCTAGATAATATTCGAGAGATCAACTTTAAAAAATAGGAATTCAAAAAATTTGGAACATAAATATGTGTGCCAAAAAATTCAAAACCGAAGAGGGATATTCTGGATGATATGCATATATCATACTTCACTTTTAACAAAGGAAGCACTAATATTCATAGATATTTTATGTAACGAAATTTATGGGATTACATGTAGAGGGAGATATAGGCATTTATATAACAACCCTAAACCCACACTCCCAGATCTGATGCTAAAAACATGAGGATTACATTTCCAGTGTCGATATAGATGAATGTGACCCGATTTTAGACATCATAACTAACAATGATATAAGTAAAAATTATATCACATAAATAATCAAATGCCTTTTATGTTTATACTTCTAGAAAATTTGGAAGACTCTTAACTTGTTGGATTCATATACAACTAGTTCATAATAATGATTTTCATATCCCACTGTACCCATCATTTTCAAAATATATGTATGTTCATCATCATCATCCAAATGAAACACTAATGAACATAATTAATTCAACATAAATATCTATAACCATGGTAAGATAAAGCATAATAAGTTTGAGATCAAATTAATAGGAAATTTAGATTAGGGTATTAATAAATAAATGGAATTTGGGGTTGTTAGAATAATATAAGATAATATTGACATAATCAAATTGCATGAGTATAAGATAATAATATTCATAACCATTAATAAATGGATCAGAAAACACAAAGAAATTAATATGGATTTAACAAATGAAAGAGTGGTCATAATAAATAATCAAGAGAAATGTTATTTCAATCATTATCAAATGAATCATTATATTCACATATCTAGAATAGATGAAACATATTGTTATCTTTGAGATATCATTTCCATTTGAATTTTAAAATCTCTCTTATAAATGAAAACCCCTTACAGTTAAAGTCCATATCCAATGCATGTGAGTAATATCTATGAAATCCAATAATATATCCTATTACTGTCTCACTAGGCACTATCTAGGATCATCCATCACATAAGAAATTTCCATGAACCATAACATGAATAATTTAAATAATTCTTTAATTTTATAGTAAGATTCAATAAAATCATTATTCCCTTATTAGCTTGATTAACCCATAGATAATAAATGGGATCCCTAAGAATCTATTTGAAACATTACAAACCCGTGGAAATGTAATGGGTTCTTTAACAATATTTTTGAATCATTATTAACTTGTTGAAAAGAAATGGGTCCATAAAAATCACTTTGATACAAGATTAACCCACGGGTAAAATAAACTATCCATAGAGATACCTATGAAACGTGACTCACCAATGGAAAAGAAATGTGTAACCTAATATTCATTTTGAAATGTGATTAACGAATGAAAAATTATCTAGTTCTATATTAATCTCATTGAAACATGATTAACCCGTTGAATATAAATGGGTTCCAAAACAATATCATTAAAGAAATAGTAATCTATATAGGGACATAATTATGATAGTCTAATTAAAAAATATATGCATTTGAGAATATAGTAACTACAAGGTATTTTTGTGTTGATGAAAAGAAATACCATTATGGATCATTAAAAATATTTTTTAGGAATGTACACTTTTCATTTTGAAATTTACATTTAATAACTAAAAACTGACAAAATATTGTAAAAATAAATTTCTTTGAAAAAAAACAAGGAAACATATAAAGGAAAATTATAGGTGAATAATGTACATGATTGTGAGAAAATCTACTCACATCATAAATGTTAAAAATAAACATTTGTTTCAAAAAACAAATTAAAAAGGGAATCCATAGTTAACTATTTAAAAAATATTAAAAAAAATTTTTGAAACATTTTAAATGAATTTAAAATAGAATGTAAAATGGAATTAGAAATTAAATTATTTTTAGAAAAGAAAATTTGTTAATATATTTTAGAATAAAATGACAGGGAAGATAAATATACCTGATCGAAATGAAAGAAAATATAAGTATCACTTATAAATAGATATATTGATGTTTCATTAAGCAATAATAAATGAAATAGAAATTAGACATGTGAACCACATTCATCACTAGAGGATAATAATATATACTGGGTCCAAGAAATTAATATCACATTATTTATACTAAAAAAATATGAACATAAATAAAACCTTGAATGATATTACATTGAAACATAATTCCATTTCCACTTTGGTAACTATTTACTCATAAGAACCATGAAATAATAACATATAATTATTTTTAAAATATCATGAAAATAATAATTCTCATGATATAACATTTAAAATGGGAATTATATTCAACTCCAAAATAAATATAGGTTTATATCATAAATGTATTCCTTAAATAAATATAATTGGAGATGAATAACCCTTAAAAAATCATACAATTAAATTTGTGAATTAATCAATCAATTGATTATGTGTATCAAATATAAATAAATAAAAATCATTTGTAAATACAACATAATGTAAAAAAACAAATTACCAACAAAATCATATAATATCAAATATAATTAAAAATTAATATCACCTAATGATAAGAAATTAAGTTATGAAATTATTTTCCACCTGGAAACATTCAAGTTAAAGCCCCTTGGATAGGATAATTCAAATTGAAACCTATGATATGATTATGTATGATGGATTCCTAATATTACTTTTAATTTTTTAATTATATAAGTCATAAAAATATAAATAAGTGGTGAATATATTATATATCTTATAAAAGTAAATAGAGAGACAAGAAAAACACTTACCTTGACTACATACTTTCGTTATATGTCCTTTGACTCCTATAAAATGAGCTTAAAAAATAATATAAGTTATTTATAAAATTTTATAGGTTTAACACCTTATAATTAAACCATTTATTATATTCCATTTTAATAAAATCTTTAAATATTTATCCAGGTACATCCATGTAGGGTGTCTTGAGGACATTCATTTCATTGTTTCACAACAGCTTAAAAGTGTTGACTAAGGAAAAAACAGGACATTATTTTGAAATCTAATTATTTATAAATGTGAATTATATATTGAATTTGTTCAAAAATTATTATTTTGAAACTAATAATGAAAATTAGTTATGAAAATTTAACTATATTAAAATCAAGGATATTGTTGGTTTTACATGCGCTTGAGTAACGTTTTCATTTTTTAATGATCATTATGGAATGATGGTATATATTAATTAATATATTCATAATGATCACAAAAAAATAAATACCATTCTATTTAATTAAATATGCTTATATATATCTCATTGTTTTTATGTGATGATGAAAAAACAATCACTTTACATAATAGTGGTGTTAGTCTACACGTAAACGAATGACGTTATCATATCCCTCATGAAACGGTAAATAAAATGGTGTATGTGAAGTAATACCTCAAGAAATTTATATACCATAAAATTAATATATATATTAATTTAAATATAATTTAAATCTATCATTAAAACAACACATTAAATGTGATGAAGGAAAATGAATGACATCAATTTGTGAGGTGGTAGTCCACCGTACTCATAAATGATGATTTGGTATCCTGTTTGATGGATGTGGAGATATATCAATGTTATTCCATTAATATAATAACAAATTATTGTGTAATATATACAATTATTATCATATGAGCATAGTTGACGTTATTTAAGGATTTAGAAGAAGAAATAATGAAAAAATTCATAGATAGGTATTTTACCTCTTCTCAGACCAGCTCATTGAGATAATACATAAAGTATTACTTGAGTGGATATCTGAATAAAAAAAGGCATTAGGATTATAGGATTTAATTTGGTAATTAATATGGGTAGGTATTAGCTAAACCAAAATGGTTTGAATGTGTGAACAAGGGAGACAATTGATGGACATTTTTAAGTGACGTTAGTGGCACGTTTTTTATTTTTTAATAAAAAAATATATACCCATATTTTTCACAAGTGAAAATGGTCAAAAGTGGATAATAATCAAGAATTAAAAATTATATGGTCTAATTAAGTTCATAAAAAAATTGAAAAATATTTAGGTTATTTTCACCCTTATTATTTTTTATTAACACCCAAGTAAACCCATTTTCAACAAAATCATGGTAATTCATTTTTACTATTTTCAGAATTCATTGTTTTCAAATAATCAATTTGGTATTATTTTAAAATATAATTTTTTTACTGAAAATATGGAATAAATTTTACAAAGATAAATTCTTATAAGTGAAATAAAAAATTTAAAACAAAACAGAGAGATGCTATGAAAAAGTGAGGTTTCAAGATGTGTATTTATCAAGAAAAAATTGATTCTATTTTAAATATATATGTTTAATAATAATTTTTTTTAAAGATAAGTTAATATTTATTTAAATAAAATATTAAATTTTTATTTTTTAAAAAATCAACATTAAATATTATTTTAATGGATTAATAAGAAGAAACATTATGCACATTGAAATATTTTTTAGAGAAAATATGGTTTTTAAACTCACAGTCAAACTCAATATAAAATTCAATATAATATATATTAAAATGTAATTAAATGTGACAAATATAACTAAAGAGAACATATTTTATATTAAATAATATTCAGAAAATTATGTGAATTTTAAATTACTGAATTTGTTATATAAAAATGATTTTTTCACAAACAAATGTTATTATTAACTATTCATAAAAAACCCAATATTTTTTCAAAAATCCAAAAAATTCACAAAAAGAAAAAAAATATAATTTCAAAAATTATGTTTATTTTATCAATTTAATGTTATTCATGTCCAAATAATTATTTATAATATTTGTTTTTTAAAGTAAATAAGAATCATTCAAAAAATTATATTTTTTAAGTATTCAATTACTAAACCAAAAATTGATTGATTACTTACAATAAATTTATCATTAATTTATATTGAGTAAAAAATGAATATATATATATAATAAAATAGTTAATACTATTCATACCGATAAATTTAATGGCTAGGTTCTAATGAATATTTATTTCATAGATCATTTGAGCTTGCAGTTGGGTGTTGAATACGCTATCAAACATTGTTTTATTTTATAAAATATAAATGTTTTACATCCTCCCCCAATTAATAAACACCATCATCTCAATTTATACTTTATATTGGTAATCAATTATTTTAATTTTATAATAACATTATTGAAAATCCACATCATAAAAAGTGTAAATAAAATAACGTCTTGGTAAAAGATAAAGGGACGTAAGATTATCATTCGGAATAACACATACTCGGTTTCCAAATAGGATAAAATAGAGCATATGTGAAGATCTTCACATTGAAGAAATGTGTAAGTTAAAAATATTTATATAGAGTAACAAAGACAATTAATCACAATAAACTGATTGGCCAATAGAAAGTTAACAACCATAAAACCACAATCCAAAGTGATATGAAAATGTTAATTGATATTATCATAAAAATTGTAATAGAAAAAATATAGTTTCAGGATCCTTTTTTAGTGGTTTAAGAATTTCTTCACCATATAGAGTAGTGGAATAGAGAAATACTCTTGATGAGTTTATTTTCATTCTTTTGTCAATTTCCACCACAACATCATCTTTCTCACTAAACAATGAGTATTAATGATGAATTTATCTTACCTGAGGTACAAAAATCATTATAAAGGACCACATAACTATGAAATGGGTAATTAAGATATTTCAAATATCATTATACATTAAAAAAATAGAGTTAAAACATTTTAATATGTCTCTAAAATGAGTAAAAAAATATATGATAAAAATATAATACATTAATATACAATATTCAACAGTAATGCCCAAATTTCAAACGAAATAATTCATAAATAACCTCAACATTAACATTTTATTTCAACACAAATGTTTTCTCATAGGTATATTAATTAAGAAAAAATATGGCTATCTCCCATTGAAATATCATTAACTACTTAGTCACCAAATAACTTTTTAATAGTGTGGTCATATATATGATAAAATAGGTGTTCCAATAATAACCCCAATACAAAATATCATATAAATAATAAAATTTATCAATAAATTAAATCATATTTCCAAAAAAATCATAATTAACATTATAATAATCTCTACATATTCATTGACCTTAAAAAATGTCTCATTAAATGTAATTAATCACATTAAGATCACATCACTTAAAATCTCGAATGGGTATCTATGATATTGAACATATGATCATCCTTAATAATGTTGTACTATGATGGTATCCATACCTCCTAAGATAATATCACATGAAAACATCATAATCTATAAGGTTTTATATTCCTTTCTTGTTATAAAACCTACAACAACCCTAATTCTGCACTCCCAGATCTTGTACTAATGATATGAATGTTACATTTATGCATATGATACCGAAAAATGTGAACCAATTTTTTCCATCCAAACATTTCAAAATCGAAAAGAAAAAATTGGATCACAAACATACTCAATGAACATTTAGGTGTAGTGTTTTATAGAATTACGAAAAACCCATATTAATTTGGAATCATAAATAACTGGACCATAAAGATAAATGTAATATCCCATTATACCTAGAAATTCATCTTCCGAATTAGTTCATCATCATTATCTAAATAAAACCTTTATATAAATAATTAAGTCAAACTCATTATTTATAACCAAGTGAAAATGATACATAATAAGGGTGATAAAAAAATATTAGTAATGGTAAATGTAAGTATTAACAATTGAATGTCATCTGGTTTAATAAGAAGAGAATAAGTGTATGATGAAATAAAAAATGTGTTTGAGTGTAATAGAAGAATATTCATACCCATAAATACCAAGATAAAAAAACATGAAAACTTGGAATAAGTATTATACAAATGAAATATTCATCAATAACAGTAATCATGACCCATGCGATATTAATCATGATCAAATGAAATATTATAAACCCAAGACTATAATAAGTGATACCATATTAGTTTTTTAGGAATAATTTCCATTTAACTCTTAAAATAACTCTTACAAACAAAATAACCATTTGGTTGAATTCTATAACAAATGCATTAGAGTGATATCTAGAATCACTAATCATATAAGATATAATGGGATCACCCTACTCTATTTCGGTGCACCCATCATATAAGACATGTATAATAACTAAAACATGAATAAAGTACATATAGATTTCATTTCATCATAAAACTCAAAATAACAATCATTATTCTTTTCACAACTAAATTAACCTATGGAAAATTAAGGGGCTTCATGATAATTTCTTTGAAGAATTTTTAACCAATTGAAAATAAAAGGGTTCTGTAAAAATCTCTTTGATACAAGATAATATCGTTGAAAAGAAAGAATCCCATAACAATTTTAGTGAAACATGATTAACTTGTTGAAAATAAATGGGTCCATAAAATTATCTTTGATACATTATTAACTAATAGGAATGTAATGGGATTCATAACAATATATTAAAAAAAGGATTAAACCATGGAGAAGAAATGTGTTCCATAATAATATCATTAAAAAATAACTAAATAATGGAAAAGAAACATGTTCTATAGTAATAGCTTCAAAATTTCTTAATCCATATATTTAAATAACTAAGAAGGAATCATTAAAAAATATCCCCATTGGTGTGTATGTAAAAATAAGTATTTTTGACACTTATGAAAGGTAATAATATAAAAATATTATTAAAATCATATTTGAGTAAAGTAACATTTTCTTTTTGAAAAAACTTTTAAAAACTAAAATTTCCTAATATATTGTGAATATATATTTATTTTAATAAATTATGAAAATATAAAGGAAATATCAGTGAAATTAATGGGAATTATTTATGAAAAGTCTACTCATGTCATAAATTATAAAATTAAACATTCTTATCAGAGATTTTTGAAAAACGTTGTCAGAAGTTACCCAACTGGAAATAAGTAATAAATTTACATTGAAAACACATTAAAATAAGGTAAAATAGAAAGTAAAATGGATTTGAAATTTTATTTATTTTTATGGAATAAATTTCTTTAAAAGTTTTAATAAAACATGGACATAGAATATAATGATAAGTTATTTAAAGGAAAATATAATATTGGTGTCACTTACTTACAATATTCTTCATGTTTCATTAATAAATAATGTAGGAAATAGAAATTAAACAAGTTAAAAAATTATATCTAGAGTCAAATAAAATTTGGGTGCTAAATAAAATAAAATCCCATTATTTACTACAAATGGTACTTGTTCATAAACAATCTTAAAAGAATGATGATTGTAACATAAAGACTTTTCCTCATTGGTAACTCTTTAATCATAATCCGGATGAAAGAATAACATAAAACAATATTTTAAATATGTTCAAAATATGTATTTTCAATATTTAAAATTTAAAATGGAATTATATACACCTTACAAATAAATATAGGTGTATATCATATAGGAATGTTTTAAATAAATATAATTTTAGACAAAGAATCCTTACAAAAATCATAGCATTGAATTTCATAATTAATTAGTTAATTGATTATGTGTATAAATTGTAAATCCAAATAAAAATATTTAAATACAAAATAATAAAGTGAAAATTAATTACACACATGTCTGTATAATATCAAATTTAATGAATAGGTAATATAACCCAACAAAAACAAATTGAGTTATAAAATTCATCACTACTTTTTAATATTCAACTAAAATACCAATGGATAAAATAAGATAAACTTGAAACATAAAATATCGTGATGTTTGATATAATATTAAAATTACATGTAAGAGGTTCTTTATTCATACCACACAATACTAATTTTTGGTTAATATAGAATATGTCTCGCAAATAAAAGTGAGGTGAGAAAAACCCTTAAATTGAGTCCAAACATTCCATATATATCCTTCAAATAATTTACCATAATATTAAATCAATTATATTATTTTATAAGAATAATTTATAGGGTTAATTACATATTAATAAATAATTTTTTTATTTCATTTTAATGTTATATTTAAATATTTAATCAGTTATGTCTATATCGGTTGTTTGGAGGATGTTCGGTTCATTGTTTCAAAATAGCTTTTGTGTGTTGACTATGGTCAAAGATATCATAATTTTATTATCGTCATTATAAAAATCATTATATACTTACCGTATCTATTCATAAATTATGGTTTTAAAAAAATTCATGAAATTTTTTTTATGAAGAATGAACTACATTACAATCACAAAGACGGTTTTACATACGTACAGATAAGACACATTTCCTCTTTTTAATGATAATTATAGAAAGTAGATATATGTTATATTTACAATCCATAATTTTCAAAATATCATAAATACCATATTATTTTTCATTAAATATTTTTATATATATAATTATTTTAATGTGTCGATAAAAAAAGATTCACGTGGCATCCTGGAGGAAGTAGTCCACATGGACACAAACAACATTATAGTATCACAAAACAATTAGAATGTAAAAACCAATATATGAGATTTTATTACTCCATATGTATATATATTTTAAAATTTTCATAAACATATATTATATTTGTAATAAAAAAATACATAAGAGGCGATGATGGAAAATGAATGACATCAGTTAACGAGGTGGTTGTTTATCCTACACATGAATGATGATTTTTTAACCAATTTGATGAAAGTGAAAATAGATTTAAGTTACTCCACAAATATAATATAATATAGGAATATATGATAAAATTTTTATTCTATAAGATCACATTTTATGATTATTTGATTGAGGTGTAAGAATAAATAAAACAAAAACCCATAATTAAGAATTTTACCACTTCTCTGACCACCTATTTTAGATTATTCCTAAAGTATTATGATAACAGAATTCTGACCAAACAAATGATTGTAGGATGAGGGTATGGAATTTGGGAAGTTATTTTGGTAGGGATTTCCTGAAATAATATGCTTTCAATTTATTGTGAATATATAATAGATGGTGTCCTTTTATAAGTGATATGAGAGGGTTACTTTAAATATTTTAAATGAAAAAGTTTACCCGCATTTTTCACATGCTAAAATTATAAAAATGGATAAGGAATTAGTCATAATAAGGCCTAAATATGGCTATAAAATAGTTTTTATAAAATTTTTTAGGTCATGTTGATGCTTATCATTTTAGTATAACACCTAGTAAACCTATTTTCACCTCAACTACGGTAATTTATTGTTGCTATTTTCACTATTTCCTATATTAAGAAATTAATTTAAAAATATAAAATAATATTAATTACGTTTTTTAAAATATTTTTATCTATTTCCCCCATACAATTCACATAATTTAAAAAACATCAAACAAAACTCTTGGACGTGATAAAAAATTTTGTTTTTGATAAGTGTATTTTCAAGAAAAAGATGAATTTATATTAACTATATGATTAATAGTAACAATAATTTACTAATATAAATTAATATTTATTAAAATATAATATATATATATATATATATATTCTAAAACATTTCTCATTATGAAATAACTCAATTAATTTAAATGGATAAATATTATTCCCTTTAAAATAGTCATTAAAAATTTACCATTGTTAAACCTAATAACATGATTATATTGAAATCCTATATAAATATGATTAAAAAATAATTAATTGGTTTAAATATAAAGAATTTGTATATAATTTATATAAAATAATTTTAAAAATATATTGGGACTTTTGAATACGAAAATTTATTGAAAACAAATGAACTTTTTATAAAAAATATACTTCCACTACTCATTAAAAACCCAAAAAATTCTAATAAAACCAAAAATATTACCCTATTTATATATTTTTATTAAAATATCAAAAATTAAGTAAATTTTATCATTTAATCTTTCTAAAATATAAAAAAATATAATATTTTAGAGGAAAATAAATAGAAATTATTTTTGATAAAAACATATTTTTGAGGAATAAATTTACTTTCCCAAAAATTGATTGATAATTTTCTAAAAATTGATCAATAATTTATATCACGTAGAATATATATATATCATAAATTATTTGATTATATTGATACCCATATATTTAATATGTAGTTTATAACGGTCTTATATTTCATGGGTCTCATAAGATCGATATTGTATGTCACATAAGGTATGGAGCATTGTTTTGTTTTCCAAAATATAAAGGTTTTACTATATATATCATAATGATTTATATGTTAAAATTTCAGGAAATAAATAAAATATAAGACTTAAAATAGATTATAAGGAACATAAGTATTAAAATAATTTCATGAAATATTTTTTAGCATGAATGTTTCCATTACACCATTGGTTTTGTGATGACAAGAACATTCATGAAAGTTTAGCGAGTTTCATGAAAGTTGTGTTTTTTAGAAAGATTAATGTTTCAAAAAAATAATGTTTTTTCAATGTTAGGGTGTATTCTTGTGAATGTGAACCTCATACAAAATAGACGTAAGTTCCTAAATATTATGTTGAACTGTATTATTCATCAAGTTGATGAATGTAGGGCATCATGATGCTTTAAATGAGGTGTAAACAGTATTGAGTCTGGTGATAAAAATAATAATATTCTGGAAGATCAGTGAGTATACATCAACTGAGATGTTATTGTTCTTTTAAATTGTGATTGGTAATTAACCAGGAGGGACATTGACTCTACTTCGAACATTGTAACAGTAGCACAATTTAGTGTATTTGGTATATAATCACATTATTTGTGTATGATTCTAATATATATCCCAGTTCATGTGAAACAGGTAAACTATTTTTGTCTCATGGCTATTTTCATTTATTCTCATACGTTAATGAAGTAGATATAGAAAATATTTGTTTTTTATTGATGAAATAAGATAAAATTTAGTTTGTTTTAATATTCTATGCCCTAATTCACCCCACCCGCTCAGGATATTTTAATTATTTGGGTTTATAAGAAAAATATTAAAAATAGAAAACTCTTTTAACAAATGTTTTTCAAGGAAAAAATAGTAATTTACCCATTTATATGATATTAGATAATTTTTCTTAGCGCTCTTCTTATCCGAGAATAGGATTTTTATCAAAATACGCGAGTTTCGTGAAAATCCAAGCTCTTTGAATTGTTAGGGAATATTTAATATTTTATTTAATTAATGTTTTATATATTCTTACATGTTCATATGATGATATCATTAAATGGTGGATCATATTTATATTATGTCTTTGTGTTTGAGTTTGTAATATGGTGTTTTTCTTATGCAGGGAATAAACCTGTTACTGGTTCCTAGATCAGGCTTGATCCCCTTTTCGTTTCTTTTTTATTTTTCATCCATTTTCCTCTTTTCTTGTCTATTATCCCTTTTTAGTCTCCCAAATTCCCACCATAATCTTACCCGTTTAGGGTCATTATAAGAGAGTGGGAGAGGGAGAGGGAGGAGAAAGAACCACCGAAAGAGCACTTCCAAAGTATGATCGAGTGTTGGTGAGTTTGTGACATAGATTTGATGCGAAGAAACAATGTTTTACACCCATAAGGAAGCCTATTTTTATTTTATTTTGACTCAAATCCCCATAGATAAGTGTTTTTATGTTCTAAATCCTTTTATGTGTTGTTTGGGGAGCCATGGGAACCCCCAGATATAATTTCTATAAAAATAAGTGGAATTGGGCTGTTTTATAGGTTTTCTATTGAGAAAACCCATTATACAGAATATATAGTTATATAAACACATTCATTGTTATAAAAACACATGAATTGTGTTCTTCCGTTTAGGTTACATGAGGAAGAATGCAATATATGATGTGTTTTCCCAGTGGATACACCATGTACAAGTGGCATGGGGTGTTGTTGTGTATCTAGACACGCACCCCCTGGTGGGTGCACCTGGTAAAGTGGGACAAATAGCCCAAGACCAGGAAATTTACACGGATTGTGATCATGTGTAGTACATGGAAAAACCATGTGTGGGTGTACATATCCATGTACATGGATAGACCCCATATGATGAGTACTCATTGTGTTCTAGATTGAAACTCTTTGTACTTATTAGGTTTACACACCTAATAACGTGTTGTACATGACCAGGGAGGACCCATGAGGGTACCATTATGTACCAAAAGTACCCCCAATGTATGTTTCAATCTGTGGTTCATTTTTTCATTTTTATCTCATTAAATATATAATTGATTATAATATTAGACCATTCTGTGATATTTTTTATATAGATCAAGATGGTAGAACACTTTTATTATTTTGATTCAATCTAGATGGTGATTTGGACTATTTAATTTTGGTAGGACACATTGGTTGAGTTTTTTATTCAAAATCCTCTTGCGGGTTTGGTCATAGAATGCATGAATCAAGTGAAGATCATGACCTAAACAGTTGTCTTGGTTTGTGGATGCCATAATAGTTTTATTTTGGGTTCTTTCTAAGAAATCCTATAAGGATAGATAAAGAATTATCTTTGAGGAAATATTTGATATTCTATAGTTATTGGGATTGGATTCTTGAGGTTATAGTATTTTAGATTTAGATCATATGTTTTCCGATCAAATTCATTAGATCCTTCTGACTGGGATTACATTGTGGGATAGAGGTTATGTTCGGGTGCTATTATAACTTTTAGAAGGGTTTGAGGGACATTTTTTTATTCTATTTTGGGCGAGATGTTAACCAAGGTTTTGTTATTTTTAATGTATTCCAAATGAGGTTTTCATTAAATGGAATTTTCACTGAGGATTATATCCTTTTCAAGATTCCTTGCACGGTTTTCTTCTTTTGAGGTGGTAACATGCACTATTGATAATTTCCTTGTAGGTGTATTCATTTTTTTATGTTCTTGCAGTTGCATTGTTCATCAAGGATAAGTTATAGGAATCTAAGGGATGTTTGAGGTTGTTTCTAATGTAAATCATGTCCCATGTATTTCTTGAGGTAGATGAATCCATTTTATGTTTTCCATCACTTATTATTTACTTTTATCTATATTGGTATCTTTTGATGGGTGTGACCCGATAGCTTGGCTGCAGTATGAGAGTTCCTTTTAGGACGTCTATTTATGATAAGATCCAATGGATCATGGGTTTCCTAGTTTATTTGAGTTTATAAGAGATCAATAATGCTTGTTAAACTTTTGGTTGTTGGGTTCATGAGTTTTATAGAAGCATATTTTATTGATATTTACTCAATATTTTCTTGATGATGACAGTTTATCCTATTTGAGTTTGTTTTAAGAGATAGATTTTCCCACATTCAGATGACCATTCACTTAGATGTTTGAGGTAGTTTCTCTTGATAACATCATTTGTGAGAGAAGGATTTTCAGATAATATAGGACCAGGCATTCTCCCTTTGTTGGATCATGTGTTATCCTTTATTTTAAAATGGATATTTCAATGTTATATTAAAGAGATAATGGGAATTATATATGATTTTACCCATCTTAGTTGAGAATTACACTCTAAGAATATGTTATAAACTATAGATGTTGAGGGCTTCCTGTGAAATAAATGTTGAGATCTCCTGGTTACTAATATTTGACCCCTGAGATTGTGTATCTTTTAGAATCTTGGATGAATGAAATCTCTAGGATAATTCATCCATCAAGATCATACATGCAACGACCCTTATGATAGTGTACAATGTCGGGTCATTCATTTGAAGCCTTATGTTTTCAGAATTTTGAGAAATAGTATTTTTTGGGTTTTGATGTAGATATCCTTCACCTATTTAGATGATGTTATGGGATTCCTTGAGTTTGTAGTTTCATGTTGTCAAATAGATTCATATGGTTACACCATGGGGTCCAACATTCATTTCATTGTATATAGACATCTTAGATAACCTGTGTAGTTCTGGTGGACGTGACTAATGCCATGTAGCAGGGTGGGGCCTGTGTTATAAGTCCTCTATCATGTGCTAGATCTAGGGTTTATTTACCTCGATTGTTATAATAGATTACATAATTAGATATTTTACTTTTTTTAATCCCACAATAAGTTTCTTCATTTGGTAAAATCATCCAATTTTTTTATTAGTTTTCTTGTAGGATATGAATATCACTTTTCCATGTACTTGTTAAGACATCAGATTATAAATTTCTATTTGGATTTTTCTATATATATATATTTTATCACCCCCTATAGATGTTCCATGAAGTCTGTGGATACTATATATAATCTTTCATGTTGGAGAAACAATATCAAGTTGGATGGGGCTGAGGACCACTATTGCTTAAGTGAAACCACTTGTATGGAGTCTTTGGATTAGGATAGTGCAGAACAATATTTGTGGAGACTGGGTCTATGGTTTGTATCATAGATGGTTGTACATCATAATTTATTTATTTTCAATTTATTTATTTTTTATATGTTGTTTGTGTAGTGGGTAACAATATGGTTTTTTCATTTATTAACTTTACAAGACTGTATGTCACATTTAAATTATTATAGAATGATGTTGTTTTGATTTCCTTATAATTTTTTCTCTTATAGAAATACTATGGTATTTTTGGTTATTTAAAATTTTATTTACTGATAACTAGAGGGTATAGTCTCCTCGATGTAAATATTATAGGTTCTAACATTGTAATAAGCCTTTGGAAAATTGGGATGCACATGTCAGGCCCGATGGTGGGTCCAATCGGGTGATGTGTTAGTTCATCCCATGTTTTCTCTCTAAAAAATTATATTAGAGATTTCATGTTCTATGATTTGTGGAAATGGAATATAGGTTGTCTATGAATGTGTTGGAACATTTTATGGATATGAGATTGGTGTTTCTTGGATACCATTGTTCATAGGAAGTATATGTTTTTAGTGGTATGGGGTATGTCTTTATAAAATTTTCTGATTTTTTAATTTAAACCAGTGTGATGCACTTCTGTATTTGGATTTTTGGTACTTTTGTTTATGAATGTTTTCATTTACGAAATAAGATATTATTTATGCATCACTCTACACATGCACGATCCAATTGGAATGTTTTTTTTGTGTGTGTGATTTCACTGGTGTTAGATATTCAATAGTCAATGTGTTTGTAATGATGTTTATAGTGTATCACATTTATCCCCTTGGTGTAATTTTATACATATGAACCACATATATATATTTTCTTATTATAACATGTAATGTGAATATTTTTGGGAGATGTTCTTTGGTGATAATGATGCATTCCATTTGATGGATGGTACATGTAGACCATTGTGGGTAAGTGTGGTCTCTAAGAGCCTATTGGTGGCCCAATGAGGGGAAATATTCCTAATTCAATATTGGATCAATATTGAGATTATCTAAGGTAGTGGTTCCCAGGATGTCTTATATTCTATTTACATTGGTTGTTGTAGTTCTTTCCATTTGTTATCTATTGGGTCTTATGGTGGGGCATATGTTCCTACTACCACAAGTGGCTTGGGTGGGTATGGTAGTCCTCCTTGGTGGGTATATTGTGGTCTTCTATTGCCAAGTATTGTTTAGGAATAAGGATTCTTGGGTTTGGTAAGGAGATTTTGGGGAGTTTACCCAGTCATGTAGTTATCTTGAGAGGCCATGTTTGGTTGGACACCTATCCATATTCATTGTTTTCATATTTTTATTAGCATAATGTGTGTGTGGTTGGATTATTTTGGCATGAGATCAAAGCCCAAGTTGAGGGTATCCACATTTTTTATCATAGAATGATGTAATATCCTTGATTTTGAAGAGGACTATTGAGGGTTATCTAATTTATTGGAACTATCCTAATTGAGTATCATGGTCTGGTGTATTGGTCACGTTACAATAAATTCATTTGGTATTGACCCATGTGAGTATGGGTCATGTTGTGTAATCAAGGGTATTTTATGGAAATCCTTATGTTCTGAAGTGTACCATAATACATTAGTGGTCATGACCATATTTTTAATTGGTTTGTCGATCATAGAGGTTAATATTCATGGTGATCTAGGAATGAGTGTTTGTGTCAATATCATAACCCTAGAAGCCTAAAGTAAGTTGTTATATTATTATTTTTGAATATGATATAAGGAGTAACATCCCAAAGGACCATATATTTTATTAGTCTTGGTAAACTAGATACATACATGAAATTCACATTATTATTGAAATTATAAAATATAAAATGTATTTTAGTTAGGAATTTCATATTTCCTTATATAATATTCTAGCATATAAATTAAAAAATACTTCATGGTATCATGAGGAAAATAAAACATAAAAAGGCATGATTTATGATGCTCAATAATGGTAATTGTATAGTGGATGATATCTTAAAGAAATAGGAATAATCAATATGTAATGTTAAATAACGGAAACACATTAAATTAAACCAATTACTTGAGTATAATATGTTAGGAATAAATGATAAACAAATAATTCCATATAAAAATCACAAGAGCTTGAAACGAAACCATGGATATTTTAACTAATCAAATAATCACATGGATGTCAATAATTTATCTTGTAATGATTGAATTCATAATGTCGAACATATAATTCATATAGTCATGACCTATTATAAGGCATTTTAAAACTATTGGTAAAACCCATTTAATTTGAAAAAGTGACTTATCTCATAAGACCTTCCAATTCATCAAGAGGATACATAATTTCAGATCCCACTCATCAATAAATATGTCCAATAAATTTTTTATATGAAAGGGGTGAATCATAATCAACATTTGAATTCATATTGGAGAGACTATCATAAAAAATATTATGCATTCCCTAATTAAGAAACTTAATCATAAACCTTTAAGAGTAATTTGGTGAATGATATTAAAATAGTATATCCTATGAAAATGATTTAATTTAATCCTAATAAATAATTATGATGGAATAATTACAACATATTCCCAATTTAGTATAAGTTTATATGAGGGTTGTTGTCGTTGATTAATATAAATGCCACACGCATTCAACTAAAATCATTCTTCGGGAAAATATCCTTCTTGATTTGAAATTTAAATTTTTAAACAAAATGTTCAAAAAAAATTGATACTTATTTTCTATAAAAATAGCTTTTGAAACATGTAATATAATCCTTAAAATAATGAGTGGTCATTATGGTGCAAAATTCCATTACAGAAGTATACATTAAAACAAAGGTTCATTTTATATTTTTGTTAAATGCCCAATGGGGATTGTTTGGAAAAAATGATGATTCCTTAAAGAAATATTTAAAATGTAAAACATGTGTAAAAATGTATTTAATAAATAATTTGATGAATTTAAAAAAAATTGAAATCATGTTTATTAAATAAAAAGGATTTTCTATTGGAGAGAAAAATAATGTTTTATTTATTAAAACACTTTCATAATAATTTTAAATTACGAATGATAGAAAATTTGTAAAATTATTTTAAAATATTAAGAATAAAATGATGAGAATAATATTCATGTGTTTCTTTTGTGACATATCATAATATTAAATATTCACAAATTTAATCATTAACAATATTGATAAATGATGAGACTGTATAGTATATAGTAACCACTATGGTAACATTTTAATTGTATTAACCATGAAATAAATAAAATCAAATGTAGAATTGAATGAAATGGACATAAATAAATTAATGATATAATATATTAATGGAGTAGTATATATACCATAAAAATATTTGATTGGTGAATATGGCATATGTATCACAATTGTAATATTGAGATGAGAAACAGTAACCTGATATTTGAATTCCTTAATATGTCTTTGAAAATCTTTTATAATAAATATATATTTCTTATATATAAATTAAATATTCTATTAAATATATTTCATTCCATATTTTATTTACTTAAATTATTTTATAACCATTTTATGAAAAAATATTTGTTAAAAGCAATATTTTTGCTGATAATGGATTCATTTTTCATGGATGTTTTCGTTTGGTAATTTTAATCCTTTTGTTTTAATATTGGTTAAAAAATACCCCTAATTAAAATATTTTACAATTATTATATATATTCATTATATATTTATTTATTGTAATGTAGAAATTTTAAATAAAAAAATTTGTTACACCGTTCATGGAGACGGTAGTTCATACGTACGCATGAACGTTGATAGAATTTTCTCAATGGATGGAACAAAAGAAAAATAAATATTAATTTACCATAACATGATCATTATTATTTCAAATATATAATTTATAATAATCACATATATACTTATTACCATCCATGTGAAAATTATGTGAAAGAAATTTCCTATGATTACGTGATGGTAGTACTCCACACATACGCACGTTTAACATTACAATGTCTAAATAGATTACAAGGTAAGTAGTTAGATGTGATATAATATTTTACAAAGTATTTATAGGTCATAAATATAACATATGTTCATTAAAAGTATCATTTCCACCTTCCATGTAAGGTATAATAGAAAAATAAGTCACGTCACTTCGTGAGGCAGTAGTCCGTTGTACACATGTACGACATTATCATATCCTCTATAGAAAGGAAAATAAGAAGGTATATGTCACATCATAATTAGGAAAGAATAATAATTTCATAAAATTCATAGGTATATATATATATATATATTAAATATATCATTAAATTTAGCCTTGAAATGTGGTGATAGAAAATGGATTTCATCACGTCGAGTGATAGAAGTCTGTTGGAACCATGATTGATAGTTTATTTTACCATTCGGTTGAATATGGGATGGATCATGGTTATTTAATTAATATAATAAAATATCAGTATAAATTTTATAATTCTATTATTATATTGTCACAGTTTAATATTATTTTATGGAGGTGGAAGAATAAATAAAATAAATATGGATGTTTAATAATATTATCACTTCTTTACAAAGACTCTTTAGATTTATACCCAAAGTATTCATAGGAAGGTTTTATAATAAAAATAATTCATATAGTTTGTGGGGAGGAAATTATTTATGATATTTTTGTTGTTATTTTCTGAACCAAATGGTTTTTTAACTGTTAAGATGAGAGGATATGGGGTGGCATTTTATAAGTGACGGACATGACAAACACGAAATTGTTTCCAAGATAAAGTGATAACCACATTTTCCTCATGTAAAAGTCATCTAAATTGGGTCATTACCGAACCATATAGGGGGTAATGCTGAAATATTACCATATGATGGGTTTTTTGACATGTTTTATGTCATTTAAATCCTTATCTTCCTAGTTTAATCCCTAGAAAACCTATTTCCACCATAAATGGATGAATTAATTTTAATTGTTTTTTATATTAATTATTATACGAAATATAGATTTTATTATTAGATATTTAAATTATTATTATATAAAAAATGGAACAAAATTTTCCAAATTCAGTTCTTGGAAGTGTAAGAATACAATATAAAATTAATCTTGCGGATGCGCCCAAAAAAACAGGCTTTCCATATTAAAACATTGAAAAGTTTAAAAAGTTTCTATATTAGAATTAAATATAAAATTTATTCAAATGACATAAATGAGATAAATTATTATATAATTTAACTAATTTTAGTTTAAAAAATAAAATATAATTTAACATTGTAAAAATTTAAATTAAATAACAGTTTTTAATAAAAATAAGTATATTTATTTACATATAAAAAATAATATTTGTAAAAAAAATAGAAAAATTTAGCCAAGTATAATTTTGACATGTATCTTTAAAAATTTAAGTTTCTTTTTTCAATAAAAAATGAAAAATGGGGAAAATAATTTTAAATTATTTATACAAAGTGAACATTAATTGTCTTTTATAAAAATTTTGTTTTTCATAAAACATTTGTTTTTCTTAAAAATGGTTCTCATTTTATTTCCAATCAGCAGATAACCCCATAATTTATTTTTTAATATTGTACACCATATAATTTTCATAATTGTTTTAATCCTATTCATACACTCTAACATAATGTCTATGCTATAATGGTCATGTTAAGACAAAAATATTTCAATAGAGTATCACATTTAGTTTAAACCTAGTGTTGGGATAATAATATACTATCAAAGAGATTGAGTTTATTTAAAATGAATATATATAAAATTCTCATAGTGGTATATTCTCTTATAATATTGATATTTATTATCATATATTCATTATAATTTTATTTTTCTCTTTTAAAGTATCAGTTCATTTCATGATAACTCACATAAATAAATTGTATCTTAATAATTTAATAATTATATCATATTCATTCTGATTATTTCTTACTCACTTTTTAATTGTGATGTCCATCTTCATATATTGATAAAAATTTCATCATTAGAAGATTATTTATGGTACCAAAATATATTTTAAATAATTTTTTTCAGTGTTTTAATATTATTTACTGAGGCTTTTTGTTATGATTCATGAAGTTAAAATCTGTGATGGGTTTATTTCCAAAATATTTAATGAAAAAATTCATATACTAAAAATAAGTTTATATTTTAAAATTACAACTAAAAATACTAATAATGGTATAAATATCATTATTAATCATTAAATACATTATTATAAATATCCATATATATATGTGATGAAAAATGAAATAAATCCTTCATAGAGGTTGTAGTCCACTCATAATAGAGGAAAGTTTTTATATTCCAATGGATATAAGGGAGATAAATAATGCTTTCTCCATAAATTAAATAATATTTCACCATAATAAGGATAATTATTTCATTCCATTAGTATATTTATAGTTTTTTAAAAGAGGGTGGATGACAATGATAGATAAGATAAGTTTATTTAGTGGATTATACTCACTTTAAATACTTGAATATTATCCTAGAATATTTCATAGAATTTTATGAAATGGAAAAAATTATTATAACGATGGGATTCAAGATTTTGAATCTGGAATTTGGGTAGATAAAATGGGTTAATATTTTATAGAATTATTAAAGAGAACTGTTCCTTGAAGTTGGTAAAATTGAGCACTATTGACATATAAAATGATTGAAATTTTCATAGAATCTAATGATAGTTGTATGGTAGAGATGAAATTGCAATAAAGATATGTTTATTAAGTGAGAAAATGTTTTTGATATATATAGGGATGAACTTTCAACTAAACCAGGGACTTCTAGAATATCTTATTATAATGTTGATTTAGAAACATTCAAGCCATGTTAGATTACTTTTGATTGCCTTTTAAACATGATAAAATATTTATTATGGAAATAATTTTTAGAAAATAAATAATATGAAAATATATATAATATATAGATAGGTTGAATCATAATTTAGACTCTATTTAATATTATTCATTTTCTAAAAAAGTGAACATTATTTTTTATATGAAAGTAGAAAAAATATATATATAATACTATTTTATATAAAAAATAAACTATAAACATTAAGTGAACATAATTATTTCCATTTAATTAAAAATCAATGTATTGAAAAAAAATTATATATTCATTTATAATTGATCAATTTAATTTATTTATTTAAATTTCACAATTCTTATGAAAGTAATTCTTGGAAAATAACCCTTTTCCATTACTATGTTAATTAATATGATCATGGTGACTTATTTTTATACATAAAAATAAAATTTATCTTTTAAAATAATTTAAACATGCGTATTTAATGCATTAACACGTTTTTATTAGATTTAATCTCAATAGGTGTAAAAAATTAATTTTAATATTTGTGTGTGTGGTGCATAATATTTTTTATAAAAATGAATTTATTATAATTCTTTTCTTATAAATAATTATAAGATGAATGAGAATTTATTTTATTTTATAATATTTCATGAAATTTATTTAATATAATACATTAGTAGTGATTATTTTTTCTGAGTTAAAAATACTATACATTTTATTGAAAAATATCAGGTTTATATTAAAAAGTAAATACCAAATTCCAATGAAATTAATTATTTATATTCTAAGTATTTAATTTTCCCCGTCTATTGATATTGAGATACTTATTCAAATTGTATAAATACACAATATCAATTATATTAATCATAATAAATAACACCTTAAATTGTGCATTATATGATAAAATATCTTCATTAAATATTATTATGTTTCATCATTATTTGTTATTGGAAAATATTATTAATTTAAAATTTATAATACATACTAAAAAATATCATATACCTATTGGATACAAGAATATCAAATGATTATATTTTAAATGATTGTACTTCTTAATGATGGAATTTATATTGAGAATAATTTATTCATATACGCATCCATTTGTACATCACTAAGATCATTTATCATATTCATTTTATTTGTCCTATACATGCCTCTAAATAGAGAGTAGTGGGGAGGATCATGGGTGGACATCAAGATCGTGAATCAATGATGGGTGTACTAAAGTGGTCGCCAATGACTACAGAGTTCTTGTATCTGGCTAAATATGATAATGAAAATCTATTTATCATCTCTGATCGATCCTAATTAAAGTAAGGGTATTATTTTACATTATTTTATTTTCCTGTTATAATATTCATTCAAGATGGAGAATCATATCCACTCATAGATTGATTTTTGGTTTGTTAATTCATATAGATTCATGTTTATATTCCGTTTATTTTAGGGAATTTTTATTACTTTATTTTTGTTCTTCATTCATTAGTTTATAGGAGACTAATCAAGGTTTACCTAAATGATTTTTGGGGATCATTCCTATAGTGTGTTGTGTTCATTTCCTTCCCCGCGCATCACACATTCATCTCTGGTATTTCCATCGATGAAGGATTGAATAATACATGTTAATCCATCATTGTGTTTCCATTATTTATCACAACGGATAGATACAATAGGTTTGCGTTCATGATTCATATATATATTAAGTAAGATTTAAATGGAGGATAACCGGAGGTGGATCTGGATCTGATTTGGTGATCCCCAGTTATAGTTTGTCAAGAAATATGCGGAGTGGCATGAAAAAAGGTGATTCCATATGTGATATGATCGGAAGAATCTAGACACCAGTCATAGCATGGCCAGATAACCATATATGAAAGATATCATATCATGATTTTTTTTGAAGACAATGCATACATTGGTAATGGTGAATGCATGGAACAGTTTGTAGTGTCTAGTAAATTCTTAAATTTACTACGTATAGTCTGACGAATTCACTCTATGTAGTATCCCGTCTACAACAATAGGGTTAATATATAGAGAATAATATTTCACACGATGTGCCATATGTTATATTAGATGTGACCCTGTGTTGAAATACCATCATCCAACCCAAGGGAACAAGGGCCCAAATAAGGCCAGGAACATGGGAAGGGATTGACTATACAGGAAACAGTCAATACTCAAACATAGCCATGATCATGAGCACAACCCAAATTACACAGGCATGACTAACAGTATATGTTCATGGGATGGTGGTTCACTGAGTACCATTTGACCTTTACATGCATTGTATATAAGTATAACCTTCCACATACAAGTAGGATAGAAATACGCATGATACAACATGACACAGGCCCACAAGAGGTAGGAGAGACATGTCGTGTATCCCCATAACACACTAGGTTCTTTTTCCTAGGCAGTTAGAGGCCCTCTATCTCTTTATATTAGACAAAAATCAGGTTAGTGTTCTCACTTGTTCTATCTCTTAGAGGGTACCAAGTAGAATTAAATCATCAACACTGTATTTTAATCCACTATATTGGATGTTCTCTAATAATTATTTCAAGAATACATCTATGATCCCACAGATGGACCCAATATCATATCATCCTCCTAGGTGTGTATTTAGGAGTCATTGTGACCAAATAATATGGGCATATGATCGATTACATTGTGTGTTATTCCATATTTCATTTATTGTGTTCCTTATAATCCTTGGGTTTGATAACCTATCCATGTATTGAGATCTTAAATAGTTTAGTGGGTACATATATGGAGAGGTGGGATGATCATTACCACTAAAATGAGTGCCATCAATTATATCATGGCATGTGAAGTATGTTCTCTCAGGTGATCATTAAATTGATACCTTCAGTAGAATCTTGTGGTTGATAGTATTTTTGAAACCTATTTGAGAATTGGATTATTTTATGAGTAAATCAAGGTTTTTAAAATTATAATTTTATTTATCATATCATATTAACATTCCTTGTGATGATATGACAACTCTCTCGATTCTTATGTTTGGTGATTTCGGGGTGTCCTACTCGGTATTTTTTTTACTCACACCTTCATAGGATCTAACCTCTCATGTTTTGTCTTATGAAGATGATTGGAAATATTAATTTATCATAGGAGGACTAGGACTAGGTAGATCCTAATGAGTCTGAATGACTATTTTTGTATAAAGAGTATCACTATATAGATGTCCACTCTTTTTTAATAGGTTTCACTCTTTATAATTTTAATGGCCTTATATTTTGATCTTATGATTCCATAAATATGTCATAATATGATGTGGGATAGATTTTATGAATGGATTATAGTATCATTCATACTTTACCTTTCATCATTATATGGTTGTTTTATGATTTTTTTAATGTGTACATGAACTTAGGTTAAGGCCTCTCGTGTGTGATATATTTTATTTAATGCTAGTCACCAAGACTGGGCCTATAGAAGGTTGGATTGGGTTTTAAAATTCATCTTACCACCTTCCAAAAGGGTCATAATGGTTTGGTTCATGATAGAGTGGTATCAAAGGTGGTTTCAGTTAAGGATTGATTTTATATTTTTTTATTTATAAGGATTGGTTTGGGATTTGTGAGAGTAGTTTTAAATTTTTCATGTTCATTTTTCAAGACAGGGACTCTAGTATTGCTGTTGTATCTGATGTATCCATTCATCATGACTCTAGAAACCATCATTTTGACTAATTAAATTTTTGAACTAGTTGTTGGGAATGAATTGGAACATTAATCATAAAATAATGGGTTGTTCTTTCTATTACCTTCCTGATTTATTCACTAAGATATACTCTTTTACTATAGTATTTATTGATTTTAATTATATATTCCTCTATAAAGATGGCTATCTAGGATTCCACATATGGATCATGATGATCATCCTCCATGTGAAGAGTCTTTATCACAGAGATCTGCAAATGAGATGGTACCTTTGGGTTATTTACTAGTTTTTTCAACACTAGTTGAGATGAATTTTTTTGTGGAACTTATTGAGGATATATATAGGATGATTTTACTCTATGAGTTTCATAGTTAGTGACCTCCTTAGTTTCAGATCATACAAGACACTCCGGAATAAGAAGATTGGCTATTACATGTTACTCATGTATTCTACCTTGCGATCACACATACTGGTCTGATGTTTTTTAGAGACTAGTCTTTTTTAGGGCTTTGTAGGGTGATGGTGAATTCTGGTGACTCAGAAACATGATGAGATTTATCTACCATGGTCATAGTTTGAGCGACTCTTTAAAAAGGATTTATATCTAGCCACATTGTGATCTATCTACTTATATGATCTTCTTCATCTTAAACAGAGATGTATGATCATGGATGAGTATTCGTATAGGTTCAGCAATATCTCAATGTACTTTTTTGATATGGTTTAAGACTACTTCTTCCAAACATAGACCATTGGGTAGGGGCTATGCCAATAAATCAGGGCAGTAGTGGTTTCTCTTTTCATTTCCACCCATTTTACAGTGCTTGAGAGAGCATTATTAGTGGAGATTTTTCTAGGTTAGAATATGTTGATGGTTGGTTTTGATAGTGGGTATATAGGAGTTAAGTTCTATGTAGGAACCAAATTCCTTCTTGAGTAATAGATCACTTAATTACTATAATTGTTTAGTTTAAATATTTAACTATGGGCTAAAATGAATTCCCTTTAATGGAATGGAGGTAACATGGGTGTTCGGTGCTCGTTTGAAGCCCATAATTGAGCTTTTCAGCTGAAAATGGTCGGCTAACAATTTGTACAAACCCTGAGGTGTAGGCTGCACAGTCAAACAAATAGTGTGAGGCCTAGGTAGAAATCAGGAGGAACCTACACAGTTTTAGAAAGCCAAGAAAGAAGAGGCACACAGCTGTGTGGGTTGGTCTGCAATTTTGACAGTGCGATATGGCACAGTTTGTGCATGGTTAGTCACACCATGCAAGAAACACATGTGGGTTCCCCTACCCTATAGAGGCCCATGCACGGTTGGTGAACGATTTAGAAAAGCCTTGTGGGACATCCATGTGATTCCCTATTTTGAGTGAAATTCCAATTTTTCTATTGAAATGTTTTATAACTTAAACATATTTTCATTCTCATCTTCCACAAAAGCCTCACCTCTATTTGAGCTACCTTATTGACAATACAAAAAATCAATCACCATCCTCGTTCGTTGTTTGATTTAAGAAATTCTGGTCTCGTTGGATATATACTAAAAAGATATCGAATCATTTTTATTCCTTATTCATTCTTCTTTATATCATATGCTCTATTTAGATACATGCTCTTTATCTCTATTTTTCGGGTCTTCCCCCATTCTCTAATTTTCTCCTAATCTAAGATGAATTAAAAGGTGATACTAGAGGATCTATCTTTCTTACACGTAAGGTAGGTGGTTTCATGCCTTTCTCTTAAATAAGAGTTTTTTATGTATGTAATTATGTTGAGAGCCCATTTTTTTGAGCATCACCTTAAATGATTTTAAATCATTGAATTGAATGACACTGACTATGCAATTAAAGTGGAACATTAATGTTTGGTAATTGGTTCAGGATCTTTAAAAGGAAGTATCCATTGGTTGAGTTGATTAATTAATATGGACTATCATGGTTGGTTCATGGAAATGGGTACCTTTGGGTGTTCCCTTTTCCCCTTTTACATGGGATGTGATTTGTAAGGTAATAGTAAATAAAATTTATGAATTGGTTTATGAATTGAATTGTTAATTTCAAATTGAATTGATTAATGGGATGTGATAGATGACCATGGCCCTTGGACCATGTTATGTAAATTTCTGAGTAAACATAACTTTACCTTTTTTATGGTATTCTGATGTTATTTAAGGGGATGTTATGTCATGTAATATATTTTTTATCATGAAATTCTAGTCATAACTACTTTTTCCATGTGAAAATTTGAGATGAAAGCCTTTCAATCTTGGACGTTACATTTACCCACCCTTTGAGTGTGGTTTGAATTAAAATTTTCTTTGTTTTGACAATGTCATTTTTGAATGAATTGATTAAATGATAATGTAATTAAATTCTTACATTAAATGGGTCTTACATGGATTTAAATGAAGAATTCCATGGATGGACTCTTTTTGGGTTGACTTATCTACTGAGTTGTAAAGAGATTCATATGATAATTCTATCGATGGACTCAAAGGGAAATTTATTATATTTCCATGGAGGATATTTTTTCTAAATTAGTGGACCACCAAGGATGGAATCAAATTGATAGGACCATATATCATGTCTAGAGTGACATGTGGGTTCTTTAGAGGTTTACCATGGAAGGGATTATTAGGTGTCAGTTTACATTTCACATGGAGTGATACATGGATTCTAAATTTCAAATTCCAATGATATATTTAGGTTCTTATTTAAAAAGAGAATAAAATGAATTTTGTGATGTTTCTTCCAAGAAAAATCACAATCTTGGATTTGGTCTGGACAGACACTTTATTGATGGATTATTTGGGCATCCATGGATGAATGTGATTATGGGTGAGTTGGGCTTTATTCCAGGCCCCAATACATGTTGATTAAATGAACTATTTAGTTAAATAAACATGTTATAAATGAAACATTACTAAATATTAAATTGGAGTTTTACCTTTTAAATTAACTTGATTAAAATGAATTGAATACGAAATGAGAACATTATTTTATTGGATTTAAACATTTGATTAAATCCATTACATATTATAATACATCATGCACACTATCTATCATATATATTCACTAACATATTGAAAATAGACGATGTGTGGTTTCCTACTAGAATTACATCTCACACCCTATTTGGACCCCCTTTTGGGACCAAAACAGATTATATGATTGTAGTTATTAATATGGAAAATCACCCTCTTAAGGGTTCTTGATTTCTACTTAGGATCAAGGGACCATGAGAATGACCTGAGGCTCATGATTCTAGTGGAAAACTTTGGTACTTTTTCTATTATTTCGTGAATGGTACACCTTTTATGTATACATGTTTTGAATTATTTATTAGAGGAATATTATATATACTGTCGATTTTTAATTGATGTGAGTTCCATCATTGTTTATATATAATCCTTCTGTTGTTTACTTATTTTTAAGTTTATATGCTTGTATATTATTGATATTTCATTTTTATTCACTCTGGTGATGAGGTAATAGTCTCCCCACTAACACAATTCGGGTCTCACTACTAGGCTGTATCCTGTGGCATTTGAGGAGATTATCTTAACGCTATTTGACCATCAAGGATCAGGGCACAATTGGGGGACATTTGGGTACAGGAAATTTGAAAGTTGTATCATATCGTTATTTTCATTTTTTATTTAGTGTTTGGATACAAAATAAAAAGATATGAAGTAAATAGAGTTCGTAATGAGTTGTTCCTAGAAGTAGTTACACCACATATAGAAAGAAACCAAAATGCCTGAAATAGAATTATTATTTTTCAGGAATTTTACTGTTATATTTTATTTGATTCCACTATTCGGTGATAAACTTGTATTATTTTGTTAATATTTATGAGATTATGGGTTCTATTGAGTTTCTTCCTTTTGAGATGTTAAAATTCCATATGAATCATCATATATGAACTTATTAGAATCACATTTAATTCATTAATCCATTCCATTTAGGATGAATTACATGTTCCATGTTGATGTGATATATATCGTGATATATATATCTAATGTTGTGAGAGTTATTTAAAAAAAATTATGGTATGAATTAGTAGAATCCACACTTTGGATCTTGAGGAGTATGTGACCTCATGGATCATAATTTGGAAAACTATTTTATTCAACCTATTTTAAGTGAATGTGATATAAAAGTGAAAATGAATATGAATTCAGTTGATAATGAATCTATAAAAATTCAAATGAAAATTTGGAGTAAAATAGATACATGAATTGGTTATAATTGGGATATTGACCAAGAATTGACCTCTGTAGTTGAGAGTAGACAGTATCTATTAATTATATATGACACATATGATTCCATGACCTAACTATTGTAGAAGATAGAGGGGTGTGTCTTTATAGAGAAAGGTTTATGCATGTCTTACTTAAATATCTGCACTTTTGTGCTAAGAACATTGAAATACAAATATTGGTTTGAGGAGTTTCATTTTCATTTTTAGAGGTATATCATTGAAATTCCCTCCATTCGTACACCATAAGTGTTGTGAAGAACATATTGTAGAGGTGGTGGGGAATGTGATGCTAGTGGGTCCTCTAGTAGATCCAGTTTTGGAACAAGTAGATGTACTTAACATGGGTGGTTGTGAACAATTCTATGAATTCATAATGCTATTCCTATAGAAAATATTCTATTAGGTCTTGGATAGAGTTAATTACTTTTATCACAGAGAATCTTGATATACCTTCTGAGAGGAAGATAAAGTTCACTATGTATATGTTACATGATTCTACAAAAATAGGGTGGAAAATCAAAACATAGATGGATAATTATTAGGAGATGAATAAGATGAATTTTTTTATGTCTTATATGAATAATTATATATTAATACGTTGAGGGATGATAGAGCCCATGAGTTTTTTCACATGTAAAAGGGTACCTTATCAGTGATAGATTATTCATCCAATTTTACTGAGATCCAGCATTTCACAACTATTTTGATGGGTGAAGAGTTATCTATATCTATGCGATTCGAGGATGGTCTCAGGTATTGCATCCAATCATAGGTTAAAGTATTCAACATGACCACCATTTCTATAACAGTGAATCTGGTGCTTATCACATAGCATAATCTGAGAGAGGCTGGTGGTGCGGTCCATCGTGTTTCATCACCTAGATCTGGTACTTCATCGACCAAAATAAAGAAAAATCATTTAGAGCTTCTCTTTGGTGATATTATTCATCTGAACACATACAAAGGTAGCTAGGTGGGGTGATACTAGAGTGTTAGGTTGGGAAATACGAGGACATATTGAATTAGGGACCCAATTGAGTGTTGATCTTTTGGAATGATGGACTATGTACAATGCTTCTACTAAACATTTTCTCTCCCAAGTAGTGAGATAGGATCTGCACTGACTCCATATTCAGGAGTGGGGTCAGCTGGTTCTCAATATGTAGGGAGATGGAGCATATCTGACTGATCATGCCGAGGTGGTAGTCATTATCATGGTATTCAGACCCTAGGTTTATAGCGACAACAATGTTCATTAGGTCAGGGTAGTCGGGAATTATCACAAGGTTGTGATTCATTCTAGATACACAAATGGAAAAAAACCCATGATGTCTAGGATTTTGGACCTTCTACTATTAGAGGTACAATTCTTGTAGTGTCAACATTATCTTCTTCTCTTTTTAATATAGTTTCTTCTCATAGTTTTATATTTTCTCTATTTATGGAGAGACTTCACCTCTTTTTTCAGAACATTGAATGTTTTATGATACGTGACACTCAGTTGGGGATTATAATGGAGGGTTTACATTAGTGCAGGGATTTCCTCTTGAGATAGGAGGGTGTCACTTCATGTGGGACCCCTTTTTCCTCAATGTGATCATTTTTTAGATCATCCTTGGGATAGACATTTTGGGCCCCTTTCATGATTTCTTTGAATTCTATCACCATAGGGTGAGTCTCATTTCACCAAAGTGAAGCGACATTATTCACATGGGTTAATGTGATGTCCAAGAAAGCCGAGCTGGACCCAAGCATCCTTGGATGGGAGGTATGATAGCCCAGATTGTGAGTTTATATCTGGTTGATTAGGTAACATGTCAAGAATATTTCCCTCTAGTTTTTTGTTGTTTCAGGGATGTTTTCCTTGATGAATTATCAACTTTACCTTTAGATAGAGAGTTGTATTTCTCTATCATTATAGTGTCTAGGGATGCACTATTATCCATTACCCCTTACATAATAGATACAAATGAGATGAAATATCTCAATAGGAAGCTAGAGGATTAATGGGAGAAGTTTTTTATCCAACCCATTACTTCCCCATAGGGTTCACCAGACCTTTTGGTTGAAAATTTAGATAGTACCCTTAGGATATGTGTGGATTACCCGAAATTGAACCATCTAGCATTTAATAACTGATATCCTCTACCATGGATATATGATATATTTGACTAGCTCCAAAGATATCATGTATTCTCAAAAATTAATTTGATATCTGGTTATCATAATGTATGTTCTAGACTGTCACAGATATCTTACTGAGCATTCTGTAGAATCTATAGTCTATATTAGTATTTTGTTATGTCATTCAGTCTCACAAACACGCCAAAAAACGTCATGGAACTGATGAAATGAGTCTTCCATCCTTATCTAGATTCATTTGTGGTGGTTTTCATTGAGAATATTATGGTGTATTCTCATAATAGAAATGACCATACCAAAAATCATGATATGTTTTGGAAAATACTAAGAGAGAATCATTTATATGCTAACCTCACAATGTGACACTTCTGGATGGATCAGATTCACTTCCTGGGACACATTATCTTAGAGACCAGAGTATGAGTCAACATAAAGTAGGTGAGAGATATAGTTTCTTAGGAGTATCTTAATTACATCATTGAGGTATGGAGTTTCTGGGGGATAACTTTTTACTACAGGCATTTCATATTGGAATTCTGATTCCTATAAAGAACCACTTACAGGCTTGGATAAGAAGGGTTGGATGTTTTTATTGTTGGGTTCATATGTTACATCCTTTGAGAAGCTCAAAGGGAGATTGAATTCAATGTTAATACTGATTAGTATATAGTAAGGCATGATTTACATTTTCTATTGTGATGTATCATGTATTGGGCTAAGTGTGATTTTTATACAAGGTGATAGATTAATATATGTGTGTCTCAGTAGTTGAGGCCTCCCAAGATGAATTTCTTGACACACAATCTCGAGTTAGCTGTGTTTGTTCATGTATATCATTTTTATATACATTACTTAGTTGGAGTGAGTTTTTTGGTGTACACATACCAAAAATTCCTCATGTACGTATTTACACGGCATGATCTCAATATTATACAACGGAGGTGGGTGGAATATCTACAGTATTTTATTATAAAGATGGACTACACACCTTTTCAAGGCACTATATTGGTTGAGGCACTACGATTGAGGATCCAAATAAAGGAAATTTTTTAGGCCATTAGAGAGAGGAATCATGAGGATTTTTTCTCAAAGATTAACTTGGATGTGCAAGACAGTCAAGGGCAGATTTATCATTCATATTTATATATTACATATACCCATATCGATAGACTGTGGATGAGGTATCTATCACGATTCCAAATTCCATTTTCTATGAGGGATTTTCCAGGGTGATGACCCTCCTCCCAGTTAGATCATAGGTGAAGATGAAATTATCCATATACATGGCTGTATATGGATTTCTATCAACATGTGTGAGAATTTGATGCAATATTTTCATACATCACCTTGGGTAGTGAACCCGGGTGTCACAAAGATGTATTAAGATTTACACTGCAAGTTCTAGTGGCTAGGTATGAATAGTGATGTAGCTAGTTTCATTATGAGGTGTTTCAACTACCTGTAGATGAAGATAGGGCAACAATGACTAGTAAGACATTTACAATAGGTACCCAACCATGAGTAGAAGTGGTTTGACATCATGAATCTCTTCATAACAGTTTTACCAAGTTCACATTGTGGTAATTATGTCTTAATTTTTTTGATAGGTTCATAGTGATTTCACATTTCCTGCTAATCAAGGAAACCTTTATTGTGGATGATCATTGGAGTTTCTGTATTCATGAGATAGTACAATATCATGGGGTCTCATATACTACCATTTTTAATTTGGATTCAATGATTACATCATGTTTCTAGAATGGATAGATAAGACACTAGGTATATATGGGATTCTGAGCCTAACATACCACCCCTAGACCGATGGATAGTTAGAGTTCATAATTCAGGTTCTTGAGGACATGGTGTGAAAATGTGTCCCAGATTAGTAGAGCTGTTTGGAGAGGCATATACCACTTGTTGAATTCACCAAAAAATATTAAATTTCAAGATACTATTCTGAAGATACCTTATTAGTATTTTTATAGTATGTCATTCTAATCACACCTATTATAGTTATAGGTATAGGTTGCAGATATTCTTAGACCTCATCTAGTTCAAGAGACCACAAGGAATGTATTGTTGATTCAGAAGCTGATGAGTACTGTGTAGTCATATGATATTTCTTATTTCAAATGACGTAGTTGGCCCCAAGAGTTTAAGGATGAGGATTATATTTTCTTTCATGTTTCACAGAGCCTAGTACATAAGAGAATCAGAATATAGAGAAAGCATTCACTGTGGTATGTTGGGTCTTTTGGGATTCTAGAGAGAGTGGATCATATATCCTATAGGCTGTCGTTACCTCATAGGTACCGATGCACAGATGAAATATTCAATTTATCTAAAATACGACATTATTATTATTACTAATATCATTATTTTCTACCGTATGAGGTAATTTTATAGGTAGATTCGTCCTTTATGGAAAATTCCATATGTATTGGGGATCATAGCATGAAGGTTCTCTAAGGCTAGTAAATTCTTCTAGTATAGGTGATATGGAATCATATTTGAGTACAGGATGAGTCATGGGGGCATGAGACTAATGTATGATAACAATAGATGAATTTATTCTTAGATCATTATTCACTAACATTAGAAGAAATATTCAAGGAATAATTAATTTAAGGGGAGAATTTTGTAAGAACCCATTTCTTTCTTGAGGTAAGGATCCCTTAAATTCTATACTTTTTCAGTATAGATATTTAATAATAGTCAATGACGAATTCAAATTGATGCTATGGAGGTTAAGGGGGTGTATGGGGCTTATTTGAAGCATGGAACCCAGCTTTTTGGGTGAAAACTTCTTGGCACACAGTTAGTGAAAATCGTGTGAAGTAGGACGCACGGTCTCAGAAACCACGTAATTCATGGGATGAAAGTAGGAGGTCCCACATGGTCTGAGGAAACCTTCATAAAGGAAGAGCATGTCTATGTGGGTTGTTATATATTTTTGAATGTGTTATTATCTATGTTTAGTAAAAATGGGTGGACAAAACATGTTGGTTCCCCTACCCTACTGATGCTCATGCATGGATGGTGCACAATTTGGTGAAACCATGTGATGATCTATTTTGACTAAAATTCAAATTTCTCCCTTGAAATTCTTCCTAACATAAACCCTATTATCATTCTTCTTCAGCACAGACCCCCCCCCCCCCCCCCCCCCCGCTCTTGGAGTCTCCTTGGAGAATATTCTACGAATTCATCCTCCTCCTGTGTTTGGTGTATGATTCAAGAACTATTTCTCTCCATGGATCAGAACTGGTTGGACCTTGATTCCTTTTTATCCATTATTAATTATTATGGATATCAACTATGCTACATAAATGGATATTCATTTTCACTATTTCTTGGGTCTTTGTCCATTATTCAATTTTCTCTTCATCTAAGTTGAATATAGAGCTGATACTAAATGATAAATCAACTACAAACCTAAGATAAGTGTTATCGTGTCTTTCTCTTCAATTTTAGTTGTTTATATTTTTTTGTTCCACACAAATTTTTTTGGGTGTCACCTTGAATTAAATGAAATCCATGAAATTATAGGAATGACTTATGTAATTAGAAATACACAATAATGTTTGTTTATTTGTTATGTAAATTTAAAGAAAATAACCCCTTGTGAATTTTGATTAATTGTACTACATAACAATGGGTGGCTCTTGGAAATGGATAACTTTGTGTGTTCTGTTTTTCTACATTACCTTGATTTATGATTTGTAAATGAAATTTTGAATAAAATTGATGAATTGGTTTATGAATCGAATTGTGAATTTCATATTGAATTGATTAATGGGAGTAGATATATGACTATATCCATTAGACCATGAAATGTATATTCTTGAGTAAACATTAATTTCTCTTTTTATGTACACTAACAAGTGAGTTACATGGAGGCTATTCCACGTAATAATTTTTTATTCACGAGAATATAGTGATCAGGCTTCTTCACATTTGAGTATTTGAAAGGAAATCCATCCAAGAATGGCTCATGCCTTCAACCACCATTTTGGTGAGGTTTTAATTAGAATGATATTCATTTTGACCATGAAATGTTTAAAATAGTTGATTAAATGAGGTCTTGATTGAATTCTTACATGCAGTGGGTGACCCATGGATTCAAATGATGAATTCCACAGACTGACTCATTGAGTAATTACTAATATTCTTACTGATACATTGATTCATATGATAATTACATGGATGGACTCTAATTAAATTTTATTATATCTCTTTGGGTGATAATTTTCCGCCCTTAGTGGACCTCTAAGGACGGACGTGAATGGTTGGGACCTTATACCACACCTAGAGCGAAAATTTGTTTCTTTAATGGTTGACCATAGACAAGCTCATAGGGTGTTTGTTTCTTTTACACATGGAGTGATAATTTCATTGCAACTTATTAATTCCCAGGAAGAACAAATATTACGTTTTAAATAAAGAATAAAATTACTTAGATGATGAATCTTCCAAGATAAAGAAAAATATTGGATTCAGTCTTCAAATATACTTTATGGGTGTCTTATTTAGGCATCATTGGATTGATGTACTTATGAGGGACGATCGACGTTATACAAGGTCCTGATACATACTGATTAAATGAAATGTTTAGATAAATGATGTTTTTAAAATTTAATGTCCCCGACTATTAAATAAATGTTTTACTTCTTAGTTGAAATTGATTACAATGAATTGAATATGAAATGACAACCTCATTTTTTTAGAATGTTTACATTTGAGTAATTTCATTTAATGTTATACATGATACACATTTTCTTTCATATTTATTCACTAACAGATTGGAACCAGACCTTTGGTGGTTTCCAACATGTATTATAACTCACACCTTGTTTGAGCTACCTTTGGGGAGACAAACATATTATTTGATTCTACGTATTTATATACATGGGTGTGAGGCACTGTTTTCATGACACTTCTATTATTGGAGGCTTAGAGATTCCAGTTGATCCCTTCGCTCGAACCAGGTAGTTAAAGACTCCAACAGGAGGGGGATTAGAAATCACACACTATTTTTGATAGTCTGACATGACTCTTAGAGGATGAAGCTTCATATGGGATCTCTTTTTAGATGTTATGAGAATATATTAATTCATCTTCTGAACAGACTATCTATCTGCAATTCATTTTATGAATAACTATTTAGGTGCATGATGTGGTGTTTCCAAGATAAAGAAATAAAAAATTTATCTTTGGGTGGGAAGGGAACCCATTAAGTGAATGATAGGATCATTGGTAGGATGATACAACTAGTTACTCATAATTTGGGTCTTCTTATTCTTAGTGAAGTGGATTATATTGGCTTTCAAGTTTCAACAATGGTGGAAGAGTATAAGGATGTATTTCATGAACTTGTTTCATGATTACCTCTCCACAGAGAGATAAAATACTACATGGAATTCCTATAATAAATGACAATGATATATGTGAAATCGCATTTGTTTAATCCTAGAGAGTTTCAGGATCTAACCATGTAGATAGAGGACGTACATAAGAGGGGGTTTTCCTGACCTAGTGTGTCACCTAGGGAATCCATAGTATTGTTCATTATGTAGTATGATGAGAGGCTGAGGTTTTTTTGTGGATTACTATCACCTAAATCTAGTGACTATGATGAATAAGTATCCAATATGGAGGATTGAATACCAATTTAATCAGTTGAATGAGGTAAGGTAGTTCTGGAAGACAGACCTTAAATCAAGTTTGACTAGCTCTACATATGATGCATCGATATATTGTAGATGGAATTCTAATGTCATTATGATTATGGTCTGTACCTGGTAATGAATTTTGATGTGACGACAACCCTAGTCGAGATTATGGTACCCATGAACTAGATCATCCATCCCTTCATAGATGAGTCTGTGGTGGTCCTCAATGATGAAATTTAAGTGCACTCATCATTTCTGGAGATGCATATGAGACACAAATGGACGGTCTTAGATTTACTCTAAAATCATTATATTTATGGGAATCTCTTGATGTTTTAGTTCTTGATTCTAGAGGACCACATTCTATGACATTTAATCTTACCATAGGGCGTAGTAATGAACCCAATATAATGTTTATGCACTATTATCTTTTGATCAACCCCCAAATTTGATGGACGTATGGAGATTCCTAGGGTTGGAATACTAGTACATGATAATTTTTCATTATTTCTCTACGGTTTCAGCACATTTAATAGATTGTGATCTAAAGAATATTCCTTTTATGTGGATTTAAATGTTCATGTAGTATTTTTTGGTCTTTCGATAGAGGATAATGAGTGCCCCCTATTGAGACTATGTGAGGAGGTTGTCGAGTATTTAGTGTTCTATAATGCCTCAATGACTACGCTTGGTTTTGTTAAAATAAATAGGTTGATGATGATTTCCTATGGGTTTTAATAGTTTATACCACATAAGAATAACTAAATTACTAATGATCTAGAAATGGAAGTTGTAGTATTTCCCCAAGAGTTGTGGTGACACTACCTTATGGGTGAACATTTTATCATAAATTCTAACCACATGAGTCTTAGATACAACTTCTAAAAGATGTTTTGTACCATAATAAAGATATTATGGATAGATTTCATCTAGGATTATGAATTTAAGAGAGTATATACTCATAAGAATGGGATTTCAGTTGCTGATTCACATAGTATGTGATCATGTTGATAGTTGTTAGTCGAGGAATCCAATCATTTTTCCTCGTCACAATTGTCTTTTATGGATGATTATATTGAGTCTTTCCTCTAGAATATAGTTTTTCCCAATACTTCTATAGTGGGTTATGAAAGATTTTCAAAGAGATAGAAAGTGTGAGAACATGCATATTTAGATATCCACTGGATAGACACCTGATGGATTCTCTAAAGATAGGGAGAACATCATAATTTTCAAAGGATGGAAGATGGAATCAGTGACGTTGAATGTGTTCATTATGAGAGCTATTCATACATACCCCTTAGGTAAATATCTAGGTGCCTCGAAGATGTACTAGGACAATAGATTTCAATTTCAGTGGCCATGAATGAATAAATGATTAGTATATTTTGTCTCTCGTTGCCTCCCATGTCAGTTAGTGAATTCTTAGCACCAGGTTCTAAAGGATTTAGATCAACCCATTGTGGTTGTAGAGAGTAAGTGTGATTGTATATCTATGAAATTCATGAAGGTCATAACATTTATTTTTATCAAAAATGATTCCTTCTAGGTGATTTTAGACAACCTTACCAAGTCATCCAACTTCCTAGTTTTATGATAGAATATATTAGTATATATTTTAGGATGCCTTTATAATTATGAGATATCCCATATCAATAGATTTCCCGCAAAGATAATTTTAGATTACAATTTTCACTTCACATTAGGATCATAGGGATAATTATAGGAGTTCTTTGGGACTCTCTTGCATCTGATCATGGTATTTTACCCACAAATTGAAAAAAATACTAAACAGACCATTCTGGTTTAGGAGGACATGTTATAGTAGTTCATGATAGATTATGGTTCTATTTGGTAGCATCACATTACATTGGAGGGTTTTTAATAAAAAAAATAAATACCACTCCATCATTATTAAGGCACCATTAGAGGACTCATATGAGAGAAACTAGAGCTCACCACTTTATAGGACTGATCTAGATGAGTCAACACTCATGGTTCCAATGTAGGTGCATACCACGAAAGAGATGGTTCAAATTATCTATGAGTGTATGAAGACTACCCAAATCCATCAAAATTATTATGAAGACCGATGACAATGCCATTGGATTTCAAAGAGCGTGACCATGTGTTCTTGAGTGTCACACCTCAATGTGGATTATAGAGACATTGCTTTTGTGGAAATTTCAATCCAAGATTCATTAAACCCGGGTGGGTATTTTATAGGCTTGGAGAGGTGGAATAAAACTTGACCCTACCCCCATATTTATTCCACCTACAAGAATTCTTCCATATATTCGGCCAATGAGGTATGTTCATGACCAATCGCATATTATCGACTAGGACAAGCTAGAAATCAAGGATGGTGCTACCATTTCAGAGTACATATTAGTGATAACTGATCAATATATTAATATCCTTTATGAGTGATATATTCCCTTAGATAATGTTTGTTGGAAGCATGTGAATATTTATGATATCACTTGGGATTGGGAGATACAAAATATGATCTCAGCACCATCAAGATTTTTTCTTAGAATTTATTTTTTCAGGAATAAAATCAACAATTCAGGGATAACATAAAACCAATTTGTTCAATGGAATATATTAGAATTTATTAATAAATATTTTTTTATCTAGGTGTCACCTGATATACTGAGGCACGGTTAGCCTTGGTGTTTATATGTTGAAAATATTATATTTAATATCATGCATACATTTTATGGTCTAGATAATAGAATAACATCCTACTAGAGACTCATATGGTAAATTTGATTCCATATTCTAATCCATAACAATGAGTTTACCCTAGGCATGATAGAAAATTTATCAGTGTTGGTTGTTTTGTTAATATGTTATTACAGGTTCAAATAATAAAAAAAAATTAATTAATATATTTGTTGTTCTAATCATCTACCTAATGATATAATTTTAAAATGAGTGTTATTCCAAAACCCATTTGTTTGATATATAACACAAAAGACCAATAGAGAAGTGTAGATGATCAATGGTGGATTTTGGGATCATGAATCAGTGATAGGAGTACTGTAGGGTTCACTAATGACAACAAAGATCATAGATCTTGACAATGATGAAAATTAAGATCCATTTACCATAAAATATCAATCCTGACTCTATATACGGAATTTTTTCCATTATTTTAATTCCCCATTTTATTAATCCATGAAGAATGTGAATCACATCCCCAAACAGATTGATTTGTGGGTCCTTTGTTCTGGCGGGTAGTGGTTTAACTGCATTGGATTTTGGAGAATTGATATTATTTGATTTTTTTTCATTTATTTATATATGGGAAAATAATTAAGGTGTCCTTAATAATGGATAATGGTCATTCCACTTATGTGTTTTTTTCATTTCATTCCGCATTTGTTGCTTGTTTATCAATAGTATTTTCATGGATAGTGGTTCGACCAATTATTGATAATCAATCATTGTGAAACCGTTATTCAACATAAAATATCGATACTAAATTTTTTTTTCCACAATAAATTGTGAAATTTTGTTGTGATGGAAACAAAATATGACCATAAGTGAATCTATAGAATATTTTAGGGTCCTTAGTCTGGGCTAGGTGAGAGACATCTCGCATGGGGTGATGGAGGCTGATTCCAGAGTAGATCAGATGTTCAAAATCATACCACCAATGATGGAATGGCAAGTAAAACCCACATATTTGATAAATGGGAACGATTGGAATTAGAAAAAATGATAGTTGTGGCATAGTTGAACATATGTAATAGTATGTAAATTTTAGGAAATTCTGGACTACACGATATGTACTCCCAATATGACGTGTCATGCATTCACACTTCTGCAGTTATACAATTTACATATAGAGAATAATATCACATGCCATATGACATATGTCGCACACCGATTCACCTAGTTCTACAGTATCAGCATGTAACTTGGACATACATAGCCAGACACACAGTCATTCACATATGCATAATTAGAGTACACATGTATTATTTGGCACTCATACATGACCAGGAACACATGTATGACCTAATGTACATAGGCATGACTAACAGTGAGTAGGCACGAGATGGGGGTACACCCAGTTCTAACCCAAACATTACACATTTTTTATCCAAATAGAACACACTATGAATGTTAAGTATAATATTATATTTTAGATGGAATGAAATGGGTAGACCTAAGGATGAAAAGACATGTCATGTACTCCATGAACATGTCATGTACTATTTCCATGGTTGGTTGAGCCCCTATATATCTTCAGTTTTTACCAATATTGGTTGATTATGTTCCCATTTTTCACCCCTATGAAGGTCAATTATAGAATTACATCCTCATCATTAGATTGTGATCCCCTCTATGGGCTGGCCTCAAATAGAGTTTTCATGAGTCTCTCTATGAGGACCGGTGTAGGATCCTCTATCATATCATATTTATTGGTGTTGTGTGAGGAATCATCAAGACAACCATACATGGTAATATGATACCCTACATAGTTGGTTATTATATATTGGGATTTGGTGTCCCCAATGAGCCATCGGAGTGATCCCAAATCTATGTATTGAGATCTTAAATGTTCTATTGAGAACTTATCTAGAGATTCCCATTGATAATGACCTCTTGGATGAGCTACATCAATACTAGAATCACTTTCTAGTTCTACTAGATGATAATTACATTGAATCCTCAAGTAGAATCATGTTTCTAGTAGTATAGTTATGAATTATTTGTTACATGGATTGTATTATGAGTACATAAATGTTTTTACCATTTTTATTTATATGTATCATTTTCTTCTGACATACATTTTGATGATATGACAACTCTATGGATGTTTATGTTTGCTGATTTTAGGGTTTCCTATGATTTATTTATATACTCAAACATTCATGGGCTTATCTCACACATGTCATTTCTTATACATAAGGTGTTCCATTTGATGGTTACCTATGAGGATTCAGACAATGTGAAGAGTAGTGATCTTTACATACTATGGTTGTACCCAGAGTCTCACTTGATCTTAATTTTGTCCTTATAAGTAGGTTGGAATCTTCACACATTTGGTGGGATTTATTTTTCACTCATAATTTTGTAGTTATTTCATAATATGATGTGGGATAGATGTTATGCATTCATAATGGTATCAGTTGTACTTTGAATTTTATCATTGTTTGGGTGTTGGGATATGTGTTACTATGTATATGCACTTAGGGTAAGGCCTTATATGTGTGATACATGCCTACTCAGTTTTATTCACCATCCCCTTGACTGTTTGGGGAAGTCTTGTGATGTCACACCCAGCTTAACAATATCCAAGTAGGATCTAATGGGTTGGTCTGTGACATCATTTTTATGAAACTACACACCCTATACACTATAAAACCTTTTTTATGATTTCATTTTTAGGGTTATCGATGGGGTTTTCCACTGATTGATTCATTTCTTATCCCCAAAAATTAATAAACACCACTCTTATACAAATAGAGAAGCCCATTACCAAACTCCCATGTATGCTGAAAAAACACAATCTTTACAAACCATATTTGATACTAAGTTAGATAACCCAAGCTAAACACATAATAATTCCATAATATTAGACATTATATCCCTTAATAATCTTATATCCCTAAAAAATATTTTTTATAAAAAATTCTCCATAATAACATTATACAAGACCTCCTTAGAATCTAATATATTATACTCTTATTAATATCTTGGGGAAGGGAAAATATAGAAAATTGGTGAGATCATGTTATTAGTAAGGGAAACACTTATGAACAAATAGTAAAGTATTAGATCCTGAGAATATGTGGAACATGATAATGGGAGGATTATCTGATTAAAAATAAACATTGAACAACAAGTGGAATCCATGAGGTATGATAAAAATACAAATATTCTATAATAATTAAACATATATTTAGGATTAATGCTGTAGAAACATGAAACAATATGCATGATAAATGAGATATATCATCAGAATATAACATAGAAATATTACATAATTATAATAAGAGAAAATCATAGCATTTTGATATTGCAATCAATAATCATGTATTTGATCAATCTCATGAGCATAGCTAACCGTAATCACATCCACAGTAAATCTTGTGTACATTGGTAGTAGTAATAAATTCCTCACTCATTATTGAGAACATAGACAACCAAAATTAGGTATACCCTCGATATTATTATCTCATGATATATAAAACATTGAAAATTGAATTCGATGGATATGTAGGATCATACCCATCACCTTATGATATACCATAATTAATTGTTCTATTAATAATCATTCTTATGTCATATCATGAAGAAACAATGGAAATAAAATGTATTTAAAAATATTTCTAAATGGTACAACACAAAATGACCTCACAAGATAGATTAGTTGTTAACAAAAATTTATTTACCTGAATTGAGTATCTCCTAAAGAACTTTACAGTATTTTCCTCAAAACCTAACTCTATAGTATATATATATATATCTCTATTTGATATAAAGATTAAAATTTAATCTAAGTTTTTGAAAGATATTTTCTTATAGATTTTTTCCATTTTTGTAACAAGTGGAAGTTATGGTACATGTTCCATGTCATTTATGCGATGATGTCATAAATACATTTTCAAATACCAAATACAAAGAATCCTTAATAATGAACCCTTATGAATAAATAATGCTTAATACCACTAATATTGAGTGGGAGATAAAAGAAACATCATGAAAATTAAGAAACAAATTAAAATAAATTTTATGAAACCCTAATCATAAATAATTTTAACAAAGTATCCTTTCAAAAATGGGTAAGAATAAAAATTAAGATAAAATTTGATAATATACATATGGGTTTACAAATAAGAAATGAAAACATTTGAGGATAAAACGTTTATGGTTATGGAAAGTAAATATCATATTATAGACATTAATAATTATTATAAATAACAACATATTTTATTATAGAGATAATTCCACCAAAGAAGGTGATTCTGATGAGAAAATTTAAATTACTGAGAGATAAAAAAATTCAAACATTATGTAAGGAAATGGATGAATATAGAACATCAAAAAGAAAATATTCATGGGGGATATTATGACTTAATAAAAATTGGCTTTATTTCATCAAACCCTTATAAATATCATAATCATTGATGTAATAATACATTATGAATGATTTAATTCGAAATATTAAACATAAACAGTATAAATCTAGAAAATGAAATTGAGTTATGAAAACACCTTACAAATTTGGTCACCATTAAAACAAAATAAATTGAAGGATATAAAATGAAATGGATTTTTAAACCACTTTAATTAATATTCAGAAAATTATAATAAAAATTTTATATGTCAGCTTATACACCCAAAAAAATATGTTAGAATGGCTTGTTTCCCAAAGAAAGGAAATTGAGATAGAAAAAATATTAGCATGGATTCATGCTTGGTCAGATGCACTATAAAATTATATATAATATACATAATAAATTAACAAATTATTTCATAAACTTATTATGATCTTTTACCTTTTAATAATATTTAATTCTAATTAGTCGGTATACATTTATTAGTAACTGTTTATTTCCCTCATCAGATGTAAGTGATTTTTATAATTTCTCACACGCTTTGAAATTTTGATATCGATCCTCATTATTGGATACTAATTAAATATTTCCAGGATTATTTATGTCATTAAAATAGTTTATTCATAATTCTATATAAATTTATAATTATTTAAATTTATGTTTTTTCTTACGATTAAGGTAGATGAACTCAGTTATGTGCTTGTTTCTGTAATTTTTTATGAACAAAATCTTCTATAATAATAATTAATTTATATATTAAAATTTCCACACTAAAATATAAATCATATTATAAATATAATTTTTATAAAATAAATAATTTCAATACCCATCCATTTATGTGGGTAGTGTAAAATGAAATAAAATGTTCATGGATGTGGTACACCACATATAACATGAGAGGCGTTTTCATTTTCCAATGGATTGGAGGGAGATAGATGATAGTTGTTTTATCAATATAAAAACATTTATGAATAATAATGATACATATTTCAATATATAATTATGGTTATAATATTTTTTTAAGGTTCGACATGAATGAAAAAAAAACATTTCTGATATGGTGTTGGTAATAATCACATTGATGACTTGAATCTTATCTTGAATGACTTCTTTGAAATTGTGGATTTGGGAGAATCGCATGTAACCATAGTCTAGAAATAATGGATTTGTTTTTTAAGGGAGGTAAATGGGTATATTTTCTTGGGAATTTTGAATGATAATTTTTTCTTTTAGTGGTAGGATTTGAAATCCATTTGTACACAAAAAAGGTGGATATTCCCATTGGATGTAATGTTAGGTGAAGAATAAAGATGTATTCACATAAGATCTAAATGAGTTAGATGAGAAAATGTCGGTGATTTATATGGTAATAAAATTTCTACTTAAAAAATTTATTCTATAATTTTTATGTATTAAATAGATTTAATAAAATTTATGCCCCATTAGATAACATCTCTCTTACAATATTATTATAATAAAATATTTACTATGATGATTATATTTTTACTAAAAATATAATTTCACCCTCCTTTAAAAATTTATATATAATGAATCTTACTTTAAACTCCATATAATATAACATGATTTATAAAATTGAGAAAATATTATTTAATTAAAAATATAAACTATATTTAAAATATGTTTATATCATAAATTAAAAAGTGATCAATTTAATTTTATTATAAAAAAGTATTTAATAAATATAGAAATAATTCTTTAAAAAAAACTCCTTCATCATTTTAGTGGTAATTATCATGACCTTAGTAAATAATTTTTTTGCATTAAAATTAAAATTTGTTTTTACCTATTTTGAAATTTCTGTATAAAAATAATAAAACTAATATTTATATTCACATTCTAGAGGTGATAAAAATTAATTTTAACATAAGAAAACTTGACCCATAAAGATAGTTTCAGAAAAAATGCATTTTTTTAATGTAGAAAATGAGTTAATGATTTAAAAATTCATTAGAATAACAATTATATTATTTTTAATATATTTTATATTAGAATTTATTAATAATATTCAAAAAATAATTATTTATTAGTGATTAATTATGTTAATATAAAAAAACATTATAATTATTTGAAAATTAAAATTTATATACTAACTAGTCATTGAAAAATAATATTAAAATTAATTTTTTTTATGTTCAAATAATTTTATTTTTTTGTACCTAGATATTAAAATATTTTATTGAAATTTATAAAAAATATCATATTATTATATAATTAAAATAATTAGTAATTAATATTTATATTTATATTTTACAATAACATATATTAATTAAATAATATATTTTTGGGTCATTAGTTACTATTTTTGAATTACATTATTTAAAATTGTTCACTAATAGTTACACAACATTATTATACCCATTGGATCTATTTATATCCAATGACTTTATTTGTAATGAATACATTTATAGCAGCAATGTTTCATTTTTTTAACCCTATATACATTACTAAGATCATTCATCATATTCATTTAATTCTTCTACATCATGACTATATTAGTTTTATTTTCTAGACATCCTACTATAGTTGTGATTTGGATTATTATGTTAATTAAAAATCATGAGGATAAAGAATATATATTAATTGTATATTTATATTCTAGTAGGTCAATTACACTTTTACTTTTTTTAATGGTGTCTCTTATTGTATTTTTATAACATATTAATGATATATGTGTATTTTATTATTCAACCTCAATAAAACGTATCGAAATTTATTTTAGTTCAGTGATGTATGTGAAATAATATATTAAAATTTATATTAAATTAAATAAAAATTAATACTAAAACCCCAAGTTGTTATATTTAATATAATATTAGATGGAAAAGGTTTTTTCAAGAATAAATATAAGAAATATTTTATAACTACTACACATTATGGTTATAAAAGACGAGAATTTTGTTCTATAGCATAAAAATGAAAAATATAACTTAGATTATAAATTAAATCTCTTATAATTTACAATCTATTTCATTTTAAATTAATTTAATCTCTATAATAACTTATGGTAGACACAATTCCAATATTTTGATTCTCAATAGAATATACAACATGCAACACTAAGCTTAAACAAACCATGATTTATATAAATGTTATAACATAGATGCTAAATTGTTCGGTATGAATTGTATTAACTAATTTATGAAATATATATATGTGTGTGTGTGTTATTTATAAATGTATGTCAAATAATCAATCAATTTTTAGTAATGGGATTTTATTCTTCAAAATATTTTTCTTCAAAAATGATTTTTATTATTTCTCATGAAAAAAATGTTATAATAATTTTTTTGAATATATATAAAATTTATTTTATTAAAGTTTTTTGATTTTTTGAATCATAATATTAAAATTTACTTTGGATAAAACAATTTAGTTTCTCTAAAAACATTAATTTTTCTGTGCTACTGAAAAATATCATTTTTCGTGAAACTATCATTAATTTTCAAAATATTATGTAATTATGTGTTGAATAGGATTTCTTATAAGATAAATATTATTTTTTTCATATTTAATACACTTAAATAAACTGTATTCCTCATTATGTTGTATTTTTTATATGTTTATTTTTGGGGTTTAAAAATTGGGATTTTGCTAAAAACTATTTTAAAATGCATAATATTCATCATTTTTACTTATTTAAAATAATTTCTACATGAATGTTTAAAATATATATATAATATATATCAAAAAAATTAATTTATATTCATACCATTATTACTATTATAGATAGATGAAATATAAAATCATACTGTACTTGTAAAATACACTTCTCAAAAATCTGATTTTTCATCACATCTTTTGGTTTTATTTTAAATTCTATTTTTTCCAATTTTAGATAATTTCTTTGAAAAATATAAAATTAATTTTTGAAATAATAATTTTACAATTATATTATAGAAAATAATTTTTAATATTCTGAAAAGATTTATTTTATGATGAATAGTGAAAATACTAAAATTTAATTGAAAACACCCTTTTATTTTTAATTATTTACAATGTTACATTATATTTTATGTTTAGTTCACTGTAAAATTTGTCAAATTATACAAAAATTAATCCAATTTAGTTCATTGGGATCTTTTTCATTTTTATTTTTCATATAAAAACATTGATAACTTTTGAATATTTTTTTCATTAAAACATCACTTTCTCATCGCACCTATGGGATTAATTTTAGATCAGAATTTTCCTAGTTGTGTAAATTGTATTTGGAAAAATGGATTATATATTTTTAATCATAATAGTTTAATATTTCAAAAATTCTAGCTTAATTCTTTTTAAAAATGAAAAATAAAAACAATAAAAATAATTCACCACTTTTGAATTAAAAAATGAATTATTGTGTGGTTAAACTAAGAAGATATGGGTTAAAATGAACTATACACTTGTCTAAAAAATATTTTATTTCCCAATTTTAACCAGTAAAACTATTATTTTTGATAATGGTACATTTTTTCGTCATTCTCTAAAGTCAAAAATGTTTTAGCAGTAAATTGTTATTGAAAATTCCATGTGGGTCCTCATCCCTACTTATAAAAGGCCACCCCCTATATTACCTTATTCATAACCTAAAACATATTTGGTTCATCCAAATCCTAGAAAAATAAGTTGATAAATTCCCTAAAATAATCTTATAAACCATAATATTCTTTTAAATCCCTCTTAAGAAGTCCTTTGGTAGAAAACTATGGAGGATACTCGAAGAAGAGATAACAATCTTCAATGACTATTTTTATTTTATTTATTTCTCCACATTCTTTAATTATTATTAATCCATTATCATCTGAAAATGTATTATATTATATAAAATGGAATATATTTAAAACAATTTAATTACCTACAACAACATCCAATTACATAAAATGGTTTAAAAATCATCATGTTGGTGTATAGTGGATTATCGTCTCGTGATCCCTTGTCATTATTTTTTCCATTTTCACCTCTCACAGTTTGGTATGATGATGTATATAAAATAAATATATAATATTTATGACATAATTATACCTATATATTAATTGTATTACATATACCACTTTAATTTATATTTCATAGTGTATATGTTGATGTCTCTTCTGTGTACAACAAATTACCGCCTCACAAAGCGATGTGATTTATTTTTCACTAAAATTTTACATGGAAAATAAAATGAGTAAATATAATGAATATATTTCATATACATAACATAATTATTATATTTATGAAATATTAATATTTTTTCAAATATAATATAACATTTTTATTCGTTCCTTTCACTCATTGAAATTTAGATAACACCATTCGTGGACATATTGACCACCGCCTTCACGAAGAGATCTAACTCTCTTTTCATCACCAAATCACAAAATTGTCATATATATGTATATATAATTAAATAATATGGTATTAATAATATAATAATATTTATATAAAAAATTAAATATTATTTACCTAATTTCCATAATGATCATTGAAAAATTGATATTATACTCATGCATACAAACGTCCTATAATCTTCATGATAGCACTATTAGTCCATTTTTCATTACCACCACTCATGACTGATTTTAAATGAATAATTGGATTGTTAATATTATAATCATTTCATGTTTATTATTCTAGAGATAGAGTAAATTTTTTATATTATCAATAAGTAAAACTTTAATTTAAATTATGAAAAATAAAACTAGGGAATTAATACTAAAAACAATGGAAATAATGATAGATTATTAACAAAAATGTGATAAATTGTTATCAAATGACCACATATGATATTATAAATGATAATATGGTTATTTTGATAAGTTAATAACATGTTCAACCCCACTATATATGAGGTTAAATCATGATCAACCCAAATGAAGTGTTTGGTAATGGTTTTCCCAGCTCTCTTTTATTACAATTGTATGTTATCCATATTCACCAATTATTTTTTTTTGTGGTGTATATAAATCCCATGAAATAATTTTATAATAATTATTATTTGAATTTTTGGTATCTAAAATATCTATTTTTTGACTCTATTTAATGGGGTTTATAATTTCAATGTCACCAAAGCAGTAATTGAATTTTTCCTCGGTTTTATTTATTTGAGATGTGTGTTATGTTATAACCTTATCTTCATTTATAAGGTGTATATTCTTCCCCATTGACATATTATATCATGAGTATCCTTATTTTTCGGATATTTTATGTTTCATTTAATGATATTATTTCATGGAAATTATGATTCAATGTTACTAATGTGGTAAGAGTCTAACGTAATAATATCATCAGTTATGAGGATTGTTTATAATTGCACTTCCAATTAAAAGATCTTATTATGCATATATTAAAAAAATCTGGACTTTTATTATTCTCTGGTTATTCATGATGTTTTCAAGTAAATGAATAATTTTTCCACTCTTGGGTAAATAAAATAATTTAGAAAATGATATTAATGGAATCAAACATTATTTCTCTATTAAGTAGGAACTTTTTTGTTTTAATTTTTTTTTTCTAAAAATGGTTTAAAAATGACTAATTAATATCTTATGATTTTTTTAAAAAAATTAACCATGTTTTAAAATTTTTTAAAAATTATGTGGAATTTTATTTTATTTTTCTAAACAATTACAATTTATATTTTACAGAAACTATTAAAGGAAACTTTTTGTTATTTTCAAATCATGTCACATTTCAAATCTTTTATAGTGAAAAAGTAATGTTCTTTTTATCTTGTATGACATGTATGGAGTTAACCATGGTCATGAACAATATTTATTTTAATCTTAGTTTTCATGTTTAGAAGGATATTTTTAAAGAATTATTTTTCTAAAATTCTAGAAATTAATAGTTTTTTGAGTGGTCATCAAGGAAAATGATTTTTAAATAGTTTTATGTTTTAAAAAAATGTTTTCCGTAAATAAATAATATTTTACAAAAGAAATAATTTCTATTATTTTTAAATATTCATTTATATGGTTCAATGGTTATTTTCAAACAAAATTTGTTTTATCATATTTTATGTATTTTTTTGTTTTTAAAATTAATTTAAAAATCAAAATATTATTTTTTTCAAAAAACATTAATGAACATTTATTCTTACTTATATTCATCAACATTAAAAACCAGTTTTTTTATTAATTATCTATTTGGGATATATTTTAATGAGACCATATTCATTATTTTTATTGATTGATTAACATCATTTCAAATATATTTTTGTGGAACCCTCTTTATTCCATGAGTTAATCATGTTTCAAATATATTAGGATGGAACCCATTTCATTTACATAGGTTAATCGTGTTTCAATGATATTGACATAAGAACCATTTATTTTCCATGTTTTAATCAGATTATATAAGAATAATGACTATTTATATGAGTTTTTTTATTAAATTTATATGCACATTAGTGATGTTGTGGTTTTTGGATATTATATATGATGTGTGTGCCCAGATAGCATCGGGTGATCCTGTTATATCTTATATGATTGGTGAACCAAGATAGTGCCCCAATGCGTGGGATAATAAATATGTTCTATAGAGAAGGATTTTTTAAGCCATCTATAAGCTCATTCCAATTGTAAGTGTTCTGTAAGTGTTATGTAATTGTTCTTTGTACAGTATTTCTCAAGGTACCAATACAGTTTTTCTATCCTTTATATGGGTTTATAATGTTTCCTTTGAACAAATAATTATCGCATGGATCATGATTATAGATCCTTATGAATATTTAATCTATTAATATCTTTTTCATTTTTTTCATTTTTTCAATGCATTGATGATCATGAACATTCTTATGTTGTACAAATTCATTTTGATTATGTCATCACACCCTTAAACACTCCTTATTTCCATTTATAACGTTCAATTATCAAAGGTTATGTTTACCCTTAATGAAAATTTTAACTTAGGCTTCTTAAGACTCATCTTCAATATGTTATAAAAAATATTTTGAATAAAATATTTCTAGAACGGACCCTATATGGATAATGTTGATGACATAATGTGAAAAAACAAAAGCGGGGTAATGTGTGAGAAAACCACATATTATGACATGGGTATTGTTTATGTAGGATTTCCTCTCATTTATTAAAATTATATTCTAAAATATTCCTAAATAATATAATTGATCCATTTAATCCATTCTATGTTTTTATATTTGTATAGGAAAAAATTGTGTCATAAATATTGGCATCAATATTGAAAACGTAAAGTTTACAATCTCAACACTAAATATGGTGGTGTGGATCTTGGGCTATTATAGTTCTTATGAATGGTGGTTTTAGATAACCATGGATATTATGATGTTTTTGTGTGATGTAATCATAATAGTTATGGATAATGTCATAGGTATATAATATTAAATAATTTCACTTGTTAAATGTTTTTGACATCCCTTTGAGCGTTTTAGGTTGTAAAAATTTTGAGGTTATTAACAAAATTTTGGGAGATTTTTTATTTGGTTGTGGTATTTTTATCCCCTGGGATCAACATGAAATATATTTTGGGGGGAAATGTTTCTTTATTTTTATCGGGGAAAAGGGAAAACTCAAATTTCATGTGACTACATGTCACATCAGATAAGACCATGAGGTTTGAACCCACAATTGAATGGTGACAAGGGTGTAGCTCCTACTACTGGACGACATAATGTCCTAGTTAATATTAAATTATTATATGGAGAGATTAGTCAGGGTTTCCTACATGATTTGGTCTGAACATTGGTTTTTCCTATTGAATTTTTGAAATTAATATATGATGTTTTATTTTGGTAATTTTCTTATTATGTGCTAACGGTTTCGGTTTTGGTTAATTTATAAAGACATGAGGAATATCTTGTTATGATTTTGTGTATTATGTTTTCTTTTGGATGTTTATTTCAGTGATACAATAATTAATAATTCATCCAAAATTAACTTTTTTTATAGAAAGATCATACTGTGGTGAAATTTAATTTAATTGATGAATGTATACTAACCATGTTAGTATATTGCCATATTCTATTAGTCTAAATGGTAAGATAATTCTTCAACTATAGGAAAAGTATCTTAAAATAACACTTTTATCGTAGTATATTCAATTAGAATGAACATATTTTCTTTAAAATCTTCACATATTTATGTTTTTTAATGATAGTAACATTATATTGATCATTAAATTTCTTGTGATCAACGACCTTAGTCTCTCTCTTTGATTATTTATGATTTTATTCCATTTCAACCTATATTCTCCAATTTAGGAACCTAGTTTAGTATTATTCCATTGGACCTTTTTAATTACATTTTTATATTTTTAAGAGGATGTTTTATTAAACATTTTATGTTAAGGATTTATAAGAAAAGTGTTATCAAATTTCCATCCATTGATTTCTAGGATAAATTCCTAATTAAGAGGAAATAATTTATTAAAGGTGGAAGGATGTAATTATTGAGACCCTCAGTTTTAAAACATTAAAATTATTTAACATTTTTGGAATATTAAGAGCACCATAAAAAAGACCACCAAATACCGTAATTAGTTTAGTGCCTTTGGAAACATGGAAGCATGAGTACTGGTATATAATTGAGCTAAATTATCTTCCACTAGGTTCTTATTAACTACCTCCCTTCTGACACACATCAAAAAATAAATTTCATCATAACCTAAGAGAAGGAAACATAATAGGGTAGATCCCAAATTCCTAGTAAGTGTAAATATGGTAGAAATATATGTGTAAACATTATCATAGTGGTATGATAACATGATCATAAAAACAAAAGATCATACCATAAATATCAAATATCATAAACTGAAATCAAGGCATAAAGATTGGTAGTTCATAATACATGAATCATAAGGGAATAAAGAAAAAAATCCATGAAACCATAACGTATGAATAAATCATGGAATTAGGGAAGACGTGTAATCATATATAACGATTTCCATAATAGTCAAGGAATTGTTTCTGACCCCATCATAGTGGAAAAATTTCTTTATTAAAATAGGATCACATCCAATTTCATCCATGTTTTACTGAACTATGTTCATTTCCCATTCCTACCCTTTAATAATGAACCAGGGTAATTTATCATTCCATCCATGTATATCACATGAAGTATAAATCTCTACCTAAATCATTAAAGTTAGATATAGGTCTCACTAATCCCATTATGAAATCATACATACACGTGACAAAAAATCATAAATAGTTATATAATATCCTATGAAATGAAATGGGAATCATGACCATGAAATTATTAAATAACCTGTGGAAAAAGATAAAGGTTTCATAATTATTTCATCTAATGTGTAATCCATGTAAGAGAAATTGATAATAGTAACAAATAACTCATGAAAGAGAAACGAACTTCATAAACATATAATCATTGAATGAGAAATTGGTATCATAATGACGATGTCCTTAATAATTACCCATTTAGATAAATAAAATTAATAAAACCATTAGATACTCTTCAAAAAAAAGGCATGTTTCACTAAAAGATTTCATATTCGATGGAATATAATTTTTAAATATATTTTAAAAACGTTTCATTTGAAAAAAAATCATTATTATGAAAGAATTTTTTTTTAAAACAGAAAACCATTTGAAAATTATTTTCTTGTAAAATACCATGAAAATCTGTGAAAACATCATGAAATAATTTTGATTTTTTTTCCTGGATGTCTTATAAAATAATATTAAAAACATTTTCAAAACCATTTTCCTTGAAAACTTATAAAGTAAGATTCAAAATATTTTAAAAAATTTTTTGTTTGAAAAAAACTTGAAAAAATAAAAAGAACTATTAAAAAAATTTAAAACCATTTCTTTGAAGATAACATTGAAAATTTTTAAATAAATATTGAAAATGTTTTTAAATCCTTTTAACATAAAAAATTATAAAATGTGTTTTAAATTTTTTTGACAAACATTTCTCTGAAAATAATTTGAAATATAATAAATAATTCTAGAAAAAAAATTTGAAACCATTTTTCCATACAAACATATAAAAAAATTTACTAACAATAAAATATTTTTAAATTCCTTTTTCTATGAAAGTTAACCTCATGGATCATTTGAAAATATTACTGAAAACATTTTTGAAAAAATGGTTTTTGAAATAAAATATATTTCTGGCGAAAGAGAGAAATACAATCAAATTTTCTTAAAAATATTTTATTCATTATATTATGTACCAAAGAGTATAAAAAGGGTAATAATACATTTTTATATCTTGAATAAACATGCTATATAGAAACTCTTGATTTTTCTTTTGATGTTGATCTTCATATTTCAACAATGAAGCATAGTCATTAATAATCTCAAAAAGCGATGAGATTGTTTCAATAAACTCTTACAACTTATTTTCTTGGGATCATACTCTCTATGTAAGAAAAATAAATTATATGAAGCTAAAAATAATTGTAAAATAATTATATTCATGATAGAAAATTTAAAATGGAAATATTTTCACCTTAAAAAATTATTTTTAGTGCATAACAAAACATCAGTCTCAAGGGAAGAAAATTGAGAAAAATTATTTTACAGATTTGGTAACATTTGAAACATAAACCCAATGAATGAAATATCATAAAATATTTATTTATATAACAATACTTTTATTCATAATAATAATTTATTTTATTAAGGGGTTGTATACACACCACACAAAGGAAATGGGTGGGGAATAAAATGTGTTTCTCACGGAAATTAAAACTAAGATGAAATCCCCTTACCTTGTGTCTTGAATCTCATCGTACTTGTTAAAACTAAATTTATAAAAAATATTAATTTATTATAAATATTTTAAAGAACCATATTATTATATCTAATACCATATATGGTTAGATTACCCACTTTCATTACCCACTTGTTGAATATCGTATGATACGATTTTACTTCGGATAATATTTTCTTTGTTCTTCGTATGTGTCTTAATTTGATATATTATTTGTCTTAATTCACATATCATGATTATAAAATATATAAAATGATATAAATATCACGTATATTTAGTATATTTTTATTATAATAATATATATAATATATATGTACGAAATGGAATACACCGTTTATGGAGATAGTAAGTCTTACGTACGAATTAATGATGTTTTTATTTTCATTATCAAATTGAAATAAAGAAATAAAATTACATATAAGTATATATGTATATAATATCATTAAATTATAATCATAATGTCATATATATCTTACATGTTCACTAACCCCATCATTAATACATTCTATGTTGTGTGTGAATGAATCACATCGTTTTAAGGGGGAGGTAGTCCATACTTCCTCAAATGAAATTATTATATTTATACCAAAGGAAAAGTAAAAAATATATTTGTTGTAAAATGAATAAATAATATTAAATAAATAATAAATATTATATATAATATGTATAAATATAGATTCCATCATAATTTTCACCATGATAGGTGGTAAGGAAAATTGAACAATTGTCGTTTTGTGAGGTTGATGTTTGTCATAAACATAAACAGTATGTTCACTACCCAGTAAATGGATGTGTGTATAAGTGTAGGTATAAGCCTAATAATAAAAAGATAATATTAAATTGAGGACAATGGTTCTTTTATACAATCATGTAATAAATAGAGAAGAGGGGTGGATAAGAAAAATAAAATAAAGGAGCTTAAGGGAAGGTGTTACATCCTAATCGGGTAACCCATTTTGGATTGTGCCAAAAGGTTACATTGGAGAAATTTATGTTAAAATAAAGGATTCAAGGATTAGTGGATGTATATGTTAAGTGTATTGTGCAGATATTGTCTGAACATAAGTGGATTTAGCGGTGTAAATAAGGAGAGCTGGTGGCCTTTTATAGGGAAAGGAAATGACTCACTTTGTATTTTTTGGAAAAAGTTAGGTGTACCCATGTTCTTACATAAAAGTTTCAAGAAAAAAAATCAAAATCAATAATGGAAGCTTAATTCCATAATAACATCAATAAAATGGGTTAGGGTCTAGTCTCAATGTCACCTGGGGTCATAAATTTAAGGTTTAGTCCTTAGTTAAGCTTAATTTTACCATAATCGATGTTCTTAATTTTAATTATTTTCACAAATATTTTCAATCAAAAACTATGTTGAAGTAATTATAAACTAGAAATTATTATCATTCAAAATATGAAATCAATTTCTCTAAATTCCAATCATAGAAGTCGTAGAAATTAATTTAATATTAATCTTGTATTCGAGTCGACAATGCGGGTTTTAAAGTTAGAATGATCAAAATATTTCTAGGTTTTTTCATCCAATTTCAATGTGAAATTGGTTTAAATTACCTAAATTTTATTAATTGATAAAAATATTATCTAATTTAAGTTTTAATCCAATTTTAAATATAATTTATCCTTAAAATTAAATTATATGAAAAACAAATTTTGAAAAAAAATTCATTATTTTTTTCTATTAATTAAAAAATGAGACCTTACCAAAAAATATAGAAGAAATTATAATAAACTAATATTTATGTTTATATTTCAAATATGAATTTTATTTTTAAACATTAATTCTATAAAAGTTATAAATTTTTGATTTAAAATTGGTTTTCTATTACAAGGTTGTAAAACTACATTTATAAAAAATATATTTTAAAGCATAAAATTGGATTTGTTTTTATCCTATGTGTGTGAAATATTTTGAATGAATATTAAATATTTTTTCTTGAATATATGACATATTTGTTAAATTAATATCTCTAACTAATTTTATTTAATTTTATTTATTATTGTAAAATATCACTCTGACTATAAAAATTATAATATTACGTTTTATATTCAATCAGCATTCAAATTCATTTACAATTAATTGTTAAACATTGATATTTTTATAAATTAATTAATACATTTAATAACCTCTAATTTACCACAACATAAAAATGAATACTAAAACTTGCCTCAAAAGGGAATGTTTGAACCATAATGGTTACCCAAAGTAACATACAACTAGGTTTCCGCATAGGAGATCATAGGTTGTGAGAGAAGACTGGTTAAAAAAGAAAAATTGAATATATTTATAGGCATTTATTGAGTTCATCAATCACAAAACAATGGAATGATCAAAGAGAACTTGAGGGCCTTAATTTCATAAATTTGTGATGATTTAAAAGGCCATCGGTTCAATAAAATTAAGGTACTATGACAACACATATCTTTTGATCATTATCCAAACATTGAGTAATTATTATATTGACAATGAATATAATGAGAAATATTTAGGTGATATATTTCAATAAACAAAACTTAATTCTTCAGTTGTGTTTTTATCAGTTTCTAATTCATCAATAAATTTTTGTAATGGACATCTTGAAAATAATGTTGATTCTTTATGTGATAAAATACACTTTTTATGAATCTTGGATCCCAAAAATTAATAAATAATATAAATATTTAAATATAACTATTACTATAAATCAGTGCGGTTAATACATTAATCTATAAACATAAAAACTAACACTATTGTTTCATTACAAATAATTATTCATCAAAAAGTAATTGTACGTTAACTAAGACATTATATAGGCCAGTGGTAGGTGTAGAACTCATATCATCATTCATTCATGGGTTCAAGACCCATGGCCTTGCAGGACATGATTGGTTGTCACCTTACACACATGAATTCATTTTCTAAAACAATACTAATCTAATTTCCAATAGAAATAATATAGATGACATTGAAATAAGGTTAATCACTAATTCATATTTTAACTAAGATTTTCAATACAAACTCAGTGCATAAATAATTCCTTTGAAGATTAACATAATCAATTCATTAACTTTTTACCTTATAACCCTTATCAAGGATGAAAATCCAAATCTTTAGAAAGCGTGTCTTGAAATCAACTTAACATTGATTCTCCCTTATATAAAAAAGTAAATATTTGTTGTCACATTCTATACATGTTAATACCCTCATTTTATATTCTCTTAAAAAATTATAATAACTTAAATTACCATAAGTACTTCTGGAAAAGATGCATTCTTCCTTATTCCATATTTTAATGAATATATTCCATAAATCCATTAATTTTTAAACATTATCAATGATATAAAAAAGTACTTTTCTACAAGTTCTTAATTAGTTCAATGGTAATCAGTACCTTCCAAATTACATATTAATATCCCTCATATATTTATCCAAATAACATTATCATAATACAATGAACATATTTAGGGTAATCTTTCCATTAATCATGAGTTTCCCATAGACATCACCTTTCCATTATATCACATTTCTATAAAATCAGAACCATTGAATGTTTTTTTGTAAATCCATATTGAAAAACATAAATTGAAAAATAATTATATATTTCACTTATCATATAACATACTTCTTTAATCCAAATACATAAAATATTTTTATTGTTCTACTTTATCCTTATTCCATTAGAAAGGAAATCTCATCCTAATACCTCTTCACTTTCACATTTCATTTTTAGTCTCTTCATCACCAATAATGTTACCGTTACTCATAAAACCTTTATTATCATCTTCAAAAGAATTATTATTGGGAATATGAGTTACATAATGACCATTTATTCAATACATAAAACACTTAACATTAAATTTTTTTTAGGGATTCAAATATGCTCATCCATTTTGTTAACCAAACGCATCATTTTCTCCTTATATTCAGTTGTTTTGTAACCATATTTTCCACAGTCAAAACATCATCCTATTTCTCTAATACATTCACTTAGATGATTCTTTCCACATTCATGACACACACAGAACCCAATCTTCATTCCTCCTTGGTCTCCTTTACCTGAACTCTTAGCACACTTTTTATTTATCTTCCTTGGTGAGTCTGATAGTTGGATAACGTACATATTGTTAATCATATTCTGTGAAAACTGATTAGGCATGATCAAAACACCTCTCGCTCTGATGATCATCCCACTAGACTTTTCATCAAAAAAAAATCCATCACATTTTACGTTAATCATGTTTCTTCTAGTTCCCTCCATTTAATAAAACCAAAAGTATAGTCTAAGCATTACATAACATAGCATATAACCACATAGTCATGAAAAGAATTACTTATTGGGTGTATAAATCATAACACCTTCCTTAATCAATGAAACCATAGGTTCATCCTTGTTTATTCCAAGCCAAATTACATTTAAATAATTCATGATAGCTCATGAAGAGTATGTGAATTCTCTAATTATATCACCCAAGAGTGTCAAACTAGGTGTTTAGAAAGGCATGTTGTCGTGTACCAGATTACCCTGAGTCAAGCCTAAGAAATATTTTCATATTTTTTAACCCTAGGTACATTTTATCTAGATCCACATCCTCTTATAGTATTAAGACATGGAAGTATTTCTCGGAAACAAATCACTCTATCTATTACGAAAATTCCCAGACATTTTCCTAAACGTTAACTCATATTTATACTTATCCTTAGAAACATCCATAGACATATCCTTAGAAATATATATATGGATCAAAATAATGTTTTATCATCAAATTTACCAAATATTTCCAAAATATTTTCTCTAACACAAACTATAGTTACCCTCTTTTTCAAACATTAACATTACATGACATTTTCAGAATAAATAAAGCATCACACAAACATGCTTCCACAGACCGTAATTTGTCTAGTTCCATTGGAAACATGGAAACATGAACACTACTACATAATTGAGCTACATTATCTCTTACTATGTTCTTCTTGACTATCACCCTTCTTAGACACATAAAACAAAATACATATCTTCATAACATGTGGGAATTAGACATAAAAATGGGTGAGCTTATATGCTCAGTAATGGTAAAAAAGGGAGACATGTGGGCATAAACATGAGAATAGGGGTATGATAACATGATCAAAAAAAGAATATCATGCCCTACATATCAAGGATCAGAAACTAAAATCATGGAATAAATATTAGCAGATCATAAGACATGAATCATAATAAAATAAAGAGAAACTTCTATGAAACCATAACATAGGAATAAAACATAGAATTGTGGTAGATAAATAAGCATATTTAATTATTTACATTGTATTCATGTCATTGTTTTGAGACCATATTAGTGGACAAAGACATTTACTGAACTAGGTTCACACACTATCTAGCCCTGTATTACTGAATTGAGTTCATTTCCCATTCCATCCCTATAATATTAAACCAAGATAGTTTCTCATTCCATTCATATCTATATCCTGATATATAAATCATTACACAATGGATTGGATGGATATATATAGGACCCACCCATATCATAATGAAATCATACATACATGTACCAAAAAATAGTAAACAATCATATCATAACCTATTAAATGAAATGGGTATCATAAACATGAAATCATATCATAACCTATGTAAAAAAGATATAGGTTTAAAAATTATTTCATTAGAATCATAACTCATGAATGTGAAATGGATTTCATAAATATATAACTCGTCAAATTGAAACAAATTTAATAAACAAATAACCCATGAAAGAAAAATGGGTTTCATAAAGACCATGACATTAAGCATTATCGATTCATATAAATAATATTAATGGAATATTTATATCATTTCTGAGAAATTAATGAGTATCATCAACTTATTTCATCTTACAAGGAATATAATTTGGAAATATCTTTAAAAACGTTTCTGGAGTAAAATATTATTTATTCACTGAAAAAGGATTTATAATACATAAAACAATTTGAAAATCATTTCATTAGAAAATACTGTGAAAACATATAAATAATTCTTTAAATAATTTTGAAAAGATTTTTCCTTAATAACTTATAATAGAAGATAGAAAACATTTTTGAAAAACATTTTCCATGAAACCCTATAAAATAAGATTCAAAACATTTTAACAAAAACATTTTATTTGAAAACATTTTCTTCTCATTTTCCCTTCGACTATGTTTGGATCACTATCGGAGAAGAATACAGGTGGAAGCAGTCAGTGGTTTACGAGAATTGGACTGATTTCTGTCCATTTTGCAAGCGTCTGGGCCACTCTTTGGAGGTTTGTCACAAGAGTTGCACTGATTATTCATTGGAGGATAGACGCAGGAGGAAGAAGGTTGTGGCTAGAGTGAATGCTGCATCAGGTGAATTACTGAAGGTGGCTGTGATTCCTGGTCTGGTCATGAAGGCTTCGGGACCCAAAGATGGGAGAACTTCAAGTCGGCTGGTTAAGGATATCCAGAAGGATGCCCACACGATGACGACAATTGAAGCTCATACTGCTAAAAATCCAATTTTTTTGCCCTCACAGGTTAACCTGGCGGTAGCAGATGTTTTCAACAGGCTACGGCAGGATTTGGAGGGAACCTCTATTTCCTTGGCTAGGAAGGATGCTGGCTCGGGCTGCCCGGATGACCATATGGTGAAGCACTCAGATAAGGAAATTTCGGGGAAGGAACAAAGGGTGGGGATAAAGGTATATTCCTCGGGTGTGGCCAGCCCGAATGGTTCTGGGGTACTAGAGGATTTGACCCTTCTGCCCGACCCTTCCTCACACTAACCAACAGGTTTGAAGGGCTGACAGAAGAAATTTTTGAATCTTTCTTGGATTCTGGTCCGGTGTTGGGAGGTGTTTCCAAGGGGTCCTGTATAGAAGGGCACATTTCAGACAATTTGGGTCATGAAGATAGCCCTAAGATAGGACAGGAGGAGGCTGCAGTAGTTGAATGTCTTTCCTAGACTGATATGAACACTTCTGGGAAAATGAGGGGGAACACTTCGGGATGCAATGGTAATACTCTAATGACCAAAGGGAAAAATATTTCTGGGGGTATTAAGGAAAATTTGAGTGGTCCAGGTTTACTGTCATTCAGTGACATTGTTCAGAATGGGACTGAAAGGATGATGGAGTGTATAGAACCTATTTCTGCTACACCAAGAATATGAACAAGGTTTGATTACTCTTACCACCCGCGACTGATGTATACTAGATCTTCCCTTAAGCGAGGCAAAGGTGTGATTTTTGCATTCAAAAAAGACAGCTTGATCAAACAGCCTTGCCCAGTGCAGCCTTTACTGGACTAGAAGGGGCACATTGAGTAAAGTAACTACTACTTGAGGAGATATAAATCGGCCTCTGAGTGGGAATCGAAAATGTCTACGGCAGAAGGGGACTCTTGTGTGGGATGCGGAGATGATTACGGGTATTATGATATGTAGTCTTGTGGTGTTCTGGTTGTTCTGTGGTTGTCTGGATTATGTCCATTTTTGTATGTTTCATGTTTAAATCTGGTCAGTGTTAAGGGATGTTTCTTTATCACTTTTCCTAAAAAAATTTGGAAATAAAAATTATTTTTCAGTCAGAGATTGTTTCAATAAACTATTACCACTTGGTTACATGGGATCATACTCTCCATGAAAGAAATTGAATTTAAATGGAGCTTAAAATATCATGAAAATTACAATATTCATGATATAACATGAATAAGTGAAATATATACACATCAAAAAATAATTTATGTGCATAAAAAACATTATTCTCAAAGAACAAAAAATTGAGAGAACAATATTTTACAAATTTTGTAACATTTGAAAACTAAAACCCATGAAATAGAGATCATAAAATGGATATATAAATTCCCATAATATTAATGATAATATTTATTTAATACATACATGTGTAGTATACACACCACACAAAAGGAATGGGTGTTTAATGAATCATATATCTCACAAAAATAAAATGTTAGATGAAATCCCCTTACCTTGTGTCTTTACTCTTGTTGAACACATTAAAACCACCTATATAATAAATATAAATTTATAATAAATATTTTAAAGGAAAATATTCTTATATATAATATAATATATGTTTTTACTATGACCTTTATTATTAGTTGTTTGTTAACCATCCCATGTAATGGTTTTACTTCAGGTAATAACTACTATGTTCTTCGCTTGTGTCTTAATTTGTTATATCATCCATATTTATATTTATACAATGATTCCAGTCATCAAATAATGACATAAATATCATTTTTATCCATTTTATTTATTTTATACAAATCTATATAATATAGAAGTATTAAATGGAATACACCATTCATGGATAGGGTAAGTCGTATGTACGCATGAACGTTGTTTCCATTTTCATTGTTTTATTAAAAGAGAGAATGAAAATGAATTGTATGTATATATGTATATAATGTCATTATAACTGATTTTTTATTTTATATATATCATATAATTTCACTATTCATTTCCTTAATATCTTCCATGTAGTGTTTGAATGAATCACATTGCTCTGAGGGGGCGGTAGTCCACAGTTTCTCAAACAAAATTATCATATTAATAACAAATGTTATGAAAAAAAATAAATTTGTTGTAAAATGAATACAGAGTCATAAATAAATATTAAAAATGATCTATAATATATATAAACAAATTTCCAACATAATTTCAACCATGATAGGTGGTATGTAAAATTTAACAATCATCATTTTTTTGGCAGAAGTTCGTTATACATGTTAATAGTGTGTTTATTACCAATTAGATAGAGGTGTGTGTAATTTTAGGTATAATTATTATCATAAAAAACATATTATAATATTTATGATACTTTTTATACAATATTTTAATAAATACAGTGGATGGGTGGATAGGGATAATAAAATAAAGGAGTTTGCAAGAAGGTGTGACCTCATAATCCAGTAACCCTTTTGGGTTTGTTCCAAAAGTATTCCATGAAAGCCTTTCTGTTAAAAAGTATAATTCAAAGATGGTGGGAGGGATTTTGGTAATTTTAATCGATATATATTGTCCTAACCTATGTGTTTTTATAGGTGTGAAGAATAAGAAGAATTGGTGGCCTTTTATAGGGAAAGGAAATGACTCAGTATTATTTAAAACAAGTTTGGTTTACCAATATGTTTACCAGAAAAAGATAACAAAATTAACAAAAATAAATAATGGAAGGTTAATTTTTTAAAAAATTACAAAAATGGGTTTCGGACAGGTTTTTAAATCGTATTGGGTCATAAATTTAAGCTTTAGTGCTTAGTTAAGATTTGTTTTACAATATTTAATGAAATTATTTTTAATTACATTCCCTATTCATTTTGGAAACAATAATAAGATAAAATTATTGAACATTATAAATAATTATGATTCAAAATATGAAATTGGTTATAAAAATTCCATTCACATAAGATATAAAAATTATTTTAAAATAAATTCCATATTCAGGTCGATTATGTGGGTTTTTAAAGTAAAACCAATCAAACATTTCCTATATTTTTATATAAAATTTCAATATGAAAGTGGTTAAAATTAACTCAATTATATTAATTGATAAAAATATTATATAATTAAACATTTAAACCAATTTAAATTATAATTCAACCTTATAAATAAATTAGATGAAAAGTTGTTTTTAACTAAAGTACTTTATTTTTAACTATTCATTACAAAATGAATCCTTCCAAAAAGATACCAAAAAATTATCATACCCCGATTTTATGTTTATATTTAAAATATGAAGTTTATTTTTATGTCTCTAAAATTTCAAAAATTGCTATTTAAAATGGTTTATCCATTAAAAGGGTGTAAAACTACATTTATTAAAATATATATTTTAATCATAAATTTGGTTTTATTATTATCTTAGTTCTATCAAATTAAAAAATTAATATCAAAAATATTGTAGTGAATATATAACATATATATTACATTAATATAACTCACTAATTATATTTAATTTAATTTCTTAGGTTAAAACATCTTGGTGAAAATAAAAATAATATTATTACCTTTTATATTCAAGGAGATTTCATATTCATTTATAATTAATTGGTAACCTATGAATTCATATTATATTGTGTAAACCATTTTTTTGAATTAGTTAATAATTTTAAGAACCTGAAATTTAAATTCTAAGTTATATATTATTATATAAAATAAAAATATTTTAAAAATATATTATTTTTTGGTAATCCTCGGTCTTGCGTGTTATGCAAGCCATCAAGAAAAGTCATTGTTTCATATATTCTAAGCTAACCTAGGTGTTTTATATAGAGAAAGCAAAAGTTTATGTTGCATGAATTGATTGAATAACATGTTGTTTCATATAATGTAAGCCTAAAAATGTTTTTTAATATAAAATAAACTACCTTATGTGTTGCCTGAACTGAAAAATATCATGTAGGATAAATTGATTAGAAAAAAAATAATTCACAAAAATTCAGCTTGTTACAGTAAAAACTTGAGTTTTTAAAATAAATAAGTAATGATCAATACCATAAATGACACAAAACACTAAAATTATATGAGAATGTAACTCCCCATTAAATTTTTAGCTATTTATTTTTATATAAATTTAATCTCTACAATAGATTGTGTTAAATGAAATTGTAATATTTTTTTCTCAATAGTGTATTCAACATTCAATATCAAGATTAAACTACCGATGACAAATATAATAATAATAAACTAGCCATTAAATAGTATGATATGAATATTATTAAATAATTTATGGAATATATATGTTTTTATATATTATTGATAAATATTTAGTAAATAATCTATCAATTTCCACTAAAGTAATTTTATTCTTCCAAATTATGGGTTCTTCAAAAATGATTTTCATTTCGTCACCTGAAAAAAATATATAATAAATTTTTTATAACTTTTATAAAATTTATTCGATAAAATTAAATTCTTTTTTAATCAGGATATCAAAATTTATTTTGGGTACAATTTTTAATTTTTTCTGAAAATATTGTTTTTTCAATGAATAGTAAAAATACCAATTTTTATTAAACTTCAATTTATTTTAGTTAAATTAATTAATTTTAAAATCACAATTATTAATATTATTTAATGTAAAATAAATATTATTTAGTTATATTTAATCCACATAATTTCATTTGAATCGTCATTATATTTTATTTTAGTAATAGTTTGTTTTCGATTTTAAAAAATGTATTTTCCTAAAAATGGTTGTTTAATGCATAAGGTTTATCCTTTTGAATTATTTAAAATACTCCCGAATGAATATTTTTTAAAATTAAATTTCAATATTAAATATAAATAAATTTTAATTAAAATTAATATCAAGATTATTATTATACATAGATTTAATATAAAATCATCTTGTGCTTGAAAATTTAACATCTCAAAAACCCACATTTTTATTGCATCTGTGGTTTTTGTTTTTTATTAAATTTCCCTTAATTTTAACATTTTTATTGTAAAAATATACTTAATTTTTTATTTCATCATTTTAAAAATATATTATGAAGAATTATTAAAAAAATTTGAAAACATTAATTTCGTAATGAATAGTGAAAAATACTAAATTTCAGTTGAAAACTGTATTTTCGATTAAATTATTTTAAAGTTAAATTATATATAAATTTTATTTAAAATTAACATTTGTTAAATAATTTATCAGTTAATACAATTTTTTTTAATATTATCATAATAAAATTTTTTATTTAAAACTATTAAACATTTGAATATTTCTCTCTTTAATAACCAGCTTTCTTATCATGTCTATGAAAATAATGTTATGTAAAATTTTGAAAGTTTTGGAAATATAATTTGTAAAAATTAAATAAATTTATTTAACAATAAAAATTTATATTTTCTCATAAGTTCATCATAATTTTTGATCAAACGTAATAGTGAAAATAGTAAAAATTATTTACCCTGGTTAAGGTAAAAATGGATTTACCGTGGGGTTAAACTAAGTGGATAAGGGTTAAAAATGACTTGTAAATTTTTATTAATACTATTATATATATAAATATATATTTAACATTAATAATATTAGGTTTTTTAATGGTGTATTTTGAACCCTTGATTCAGGTGAAAAATATAGGATCACTCAATTCTTTTCAAACATTACACGTGTGTCCTCTCCCCGACTAATAAAAGGCCACCCCTCCCCTTCCATCCACACACATTAAAAATAATTTTATTGTCCAATACCAGCCAAATAACTTCCCAAATTTTATCCCTTAATATTATAAGACTTATTTTGGTATGAAAGATAGCCTAATAAGTCTATTAGTGGAATCCCAAGGAGGAGACTGAAAGAAGAGGTGTGGTTCGTTAACGAGAATTTTTATTTTATTTCTTTCTCCGACACATTAAATTATTCTTAAAGCATGATAATATAATAAAATTATTATATTAAATATAATTTTATTTTTAATAATAATTTAATTAACAATATCCCTCCCAACTTCCACAAATTTGTTTAAAAAACATTGATCCTGTGTATGACGTATAACCGCCTCACAAACCCAAGTTGTCTATTTTTTTCATTACCACTTCAAAGGATAGGGTATGATGATGGATATAAAGTATATATGAGATATATTTAATATTATTATACCTCTAGGTTCATTATATCATGTAATAAATTTTTAGTTTTTATTTCAAAGGGGATACGATAACGTCGCTCATGTGTACATCGAACTACTCCCTCAGAAAGTGATGTGATTTGTTTTTCACAAACGCCTTATATGGAAGGTAAAAAGGGTAAAATAATGAATATATGGGAAATAAATGAAATTATTATTATTTTAATGGAATATTTTTTTATTTAAATATAATATATCATTATTTTTCCTTCCGTTTCACTCACTAAACAAGTGATAACGTCGTTCATGTATGTGTGGACTACCGCATTCAAGAAAAGATATGAATCTCTTATCTTCACCACACTATAAGAATGATATATTTTTGTATATATAATTAAATAATATTATATTTATGATATAATGATCATTATTGATGGATAAAACATCACTTACCTTATAACATAGTGATCGTTGAAAAAAGGAAACATTACTCGTGAGTATGTACAACATTACGTCTCCATGATCGTAAAGATAGTTCATTTTTCATAACCATATATCATGATTTATTTTAACATAAAAATTGATACATAAATATGATAATTATTTTATAATTATTATTTTAGAGATTATGTAACTATATAATATGCACCAGAATTGTAACTTTCATTGCTAAGTAAGAAAGAGAAAACAAGAAAATTAACATCTGAAACAATGAAAATAAAAAATGATTATTAACGAACAAGTAATATGAATTTATAAAATGATATTATTTTATATTATAAATATTAATATGAATATATAATAAAGTAATATATTATTTATAAACACTTTAATTGAGTTTAATTTATGATCTACTAAAAGGAAGTGTGAGGTAAGGGTTTTCTTGTATCACTTTTATTTTAATGAGATATATTCGATATTCAACACTTATTCTATTTTTTGGTGTATATAATGAAAATTAATGTATATTATGATTTGTATGTTTATTTTTATGGGGATTTACATATCCATTTTAGGATCGCTCATTCATGGTGTTTACGGTTTCACAATTACCAAAAACAGTAAGAGATATTTGTCTCCATTTTCATTCTTTGAGACAAATATTATGTTATACACTTATATTCAATTATGATATGTATAAAATACCAATTTAACATGTTATATCATGAGGAAAATTAATTTAATGATATTATAGGTTTCATTTATTGATATTATATCATGGAAATTATGATTCAATGTTACAAAAGTAGTAGGAGTCTTACATTATAATGTCACTGTTTATCGGGATTGTTTATAATTAGGATTCCACAGATGATATCCTATGATACATCTCAGAATAAAATAATTAATTTTATTATATTAGTTTTACTTCTGTTATTTACAAGTAACATTTCTATTTTTTCACTCCTATATACTTTAAAATGTTGATTTTTTAAAGGAATTACATCCTTTTTTCTCACATTGGTCAGAAATCATTTTTATTTCCAAAATAATGTATTCTCAAAATGTTTTAAAATGTTTTATATTACAATCATATGTTTTTAAATACTTTTTTAACCATGTTTTACCTTTTAAACAATTTTAAATTAATCTTCATTTCATTTTCCAAACAATGCTCGTTTGTATTTTTACAAAAATGTGAAAGGAATATTCTTATCATTCTCTGATCAAGGAATTTTTCTAGCCATTTAAATTGAAAAAATAATTTTATTTTTTAACTTCTAAAACATGTAAATTATTCCCCTTCTTCATGAAAAACATTTCTATGATGGTTCAATTTCATGTTTACAGGAATATTTTTTAAAAAAAATTATTTCTTAATATTCTAAAAATTGGTTGTTTTTTAAAATTTGTTTTCATAGAAAAGTATTTTAAAAATGTTTTAATTTAAAAAACTAAATTATAAATGATATTTTCCTCTAGAATTTTTTTAAATTACTTTTAAAGATTAGGTTATGTGTTTCTAATGTTTTTTCGAATAAAATTATTTTTACCGTATTTCATGAATATTTATTTTTTAAAATGAATTAAAAATGATAATTTTATTTTCATAAAAAGGGATTTTAATGAAATTTTAAGGTTATTTTTATTCATCAAAGGCAGAAACCCTTTTTGTTACTTATACTCTAATGACTATATTTTTGTAATGAGACCATCTTCATTCTTTCTCTGGATGGATTATGAATGTTTCAGTGATATTGTCAAGAAAATATTTACTTTCCATTGGTTAATCATGTTTCAAATAGAGTTTTTTTAGACCCATTTTTTCCCTATGGGTTAATAGTGTTTAAAATATATTAACATGAAACCCATTTATTTTCCATTTGTTGATCAAGTTTTTAGGAAAAAATGATTTCTTCGATGAGTTTTATGATGAATAATCTTTGTAAATTATTCATGTTGTAATTTTTGGACATTATATAATATGGATGAACCTACATATCATTGTATGAGGCCATTATAGGGTATATAATGGGTGAGCCCAAATATTTCTCAAATTAATTGGATAGTGATTATTTTTTAAATGGAATTATTTGGGAATTCTACTGTATGTTTATTCGAATTGTAAAGTGTCACAAACCGAATCTGGTCTCTATCATTTCTGATAGAAAACTAGCTTGTGGTAGGGATTTAAGGGCATTCCCTATCCCCATGGGATGGAACAAGTGATGGGTATCTTATATTATGGTTTGAGAACGATTTACCCAAGTTTAGAATCTATTTACCACAAAAAACAATCAACAAACCAAATCTTAAACATTATGCCAAACAAGGCTTAAATAAGTTCTAGAACATGAAACAATGGCTTAAAAATGACAAAATAGGTTCATAGATTCAAAAAAGTTATAGGAAAACAGCCCAAGGGAGTCCACACAACAAGGTTTTATAATCCACAAGCCATCTCCACAACACTGCACCAAGGGAAGAAACAAGCAACCCAAACCGCCACCGCCCAAGGTCTTACCTTTACTTGCGTCAAACATAATTGAGTCTAATTACACCCAAAGGGGTGAAATTAGTGTTTGAGACTAAGAAAAATAAGATACAACTCAATGGATTCCATATAGTAAGCAATAAAATATGAAAATCATGAATGTTTTTGATAAACATGAAATGGTGTAAATAAATTCTAAAGAATGAATCTTTTAATGGTAAAAAATTTTCAAAGCGGAATTTCAATGAGTGAAAAAATTTAATTAAAACATGTAAGATACTTCATCATTCCAACCAGAATCATCCTAAGTCAATAATAAATACAAAATATTCAATGAGTACTAATCTCTAGAACACCCCTAAGAACTTGTTAGTTTCGGGCACCATGTACCTCGTATCTTAGTGTAAAGAAACTATAGTAATATATATTCACATGCACAAGCCAATAGTAGGGATCATAACCATAACCAATTAGTCCCCAAACATCATCAATATAGCTTTTTTAATGTTTTCAATATCCAAATTGCTAAGTGAAACAAGGAAAAACCACTCTGGATCACTAGTATACTAGTACACATCTACCAACCAAGATAATCGAGCATCCCCCATTGTGATCAAAAGAATTAAACAAGTTAAAAAAACCCAATTTCACATAAAATAATCATTTATTTTCACCCAAATTAAATATAATAGCTACACAAGATTTTCACCACTTATATCACTCAGTAAATCATTTAGAATTTCTATAAAACCACATCACAAAACATAATAATGTTTCTCACATAAAATCCATTTAAAACCCCACATTGGACACCATGTGAATACCCATATTTCACAAAAAAAGAATTTACAGCACTAATACATCTTAATAAAACCATTTCATCTATTATAAAACAACCCCAAATGATCCAACATGGGATCTCTAGGAATAACACCCATTTTCAAGCAAAGATTCCATTTTAGAACCATTCTCTTAAACAACACAACCAAAAATAGTTTTATCTCCAATGAAAAAGGAAGTTGAACATGAAAAATTTATAAATACAGAAATTCTAAATAATCCAAGAGTTTTTATAGATGGAATCACCTACCACAAGTGTCAAAACACGGAATCCTTGTCGAAAAGTTCACTTGCACCAGCACCGCACCACAAGGGAGTTCAATCAAACCTAAAACCAAAATATTAGACTATGAAACCCCTTATCAAACACTAGGTTCGAATCCATACTTTTGGTAAAATAGGATCTTCAAGAAGAAATGGATGAAACCCTATGCAAATGGAAGAAATCCTAAGTTAATGGGAGGAGGAAGGATGAAAACCCTCTTATTTGAGAGATCTTGAAGAAATCACCCCAAATCCACCAAAACATGAATCTCGAAGATACAAAAATAGATAGATATTCTATACTGATGTTTAGGAGGTAATTTATGGACTGAAATGTTATAAAGAGTAAATATTGAATGATTTATGGATGAAAAAATTCACCTTCTGAAATATAGATGATTTGAGAAACCTTGATAATGTTCTCCCTAATCCAAGATCTAAATGAGATCCAAAGAGAAAAAATAAATAATGGGAAAGATCATAGTGTCTTTTTTTCTATTGGGAGGTTTAATCACCAAACAACATAAAAAAATGAATGATATATTAAATAATTAAAAAAATTAAAGCACAAAATGGGCTAACGGGTGGGATAAATTTCTAACAAAATCACCCAAATCCAAAATGATAATGAGTAACTAAGGGGAAAAAATTTATATGGTAGTTTGAATATGTTTGTGGAGGCCATGTAAGAAGTAGAATGAATGAAAAATATCAAAATAAAAATAAAGGATTTATGAAGGAAACATATTTTGTTTGTAAATCATGAAATGGGATCAAGGTTTAGCCCAAATCATGATGAACCCCCCTCCCTTTCTCCCAAAATACATGGGAAACCCCCAAAAAATGTAATATTAAAAATTAAATAAAAATAACTTAAAAATAATTCATGTGTGTGATAAATATCCTCACTATAAAAACATTACACCCTCAGAAAGTCATCTTGAAGCCTGGTCAGATAAGAGAAATGAAAACTGCTCTTCGACCTAAGACTTATTCTCCCTTATCACATGATCATCAGTCCCATTATTACAGAGGAGTTGACCTCAAGAAATAGTCTTCCCTCGATGAAAATTTTCTTGGGAGTCCAAAATTTTCATTGTCCACTAAGACACTAATAAATTGGGCTTTATCTCCAGTTCTTCCCAATTCAGCACGTGGGACGGATCTGAGTTGTACTTTTTCAACTGGGAGACGTGGAATACGTCATGAATGGAAGTCAACTGAGAATAAAAGTCCAACATATATTACACTATTCCAATATTCTCAGTGTTATAAAATTGACATACATATTTTGGTGTCCTCTTACCTTGCTTTCACAATCGATGATGGCCCAGGCGAGGGGAAAAATTCATGAATACCCTGTCACCCACAGAAAACACTATGTATTTATGCCTCTAGTCTGCATAATATTTACGATGACTCTAAGATATCAACAAGAATTTCATGATCAAATTGACCTTCTCAAACATCTCTTTCAAAAGGCTTGACCCCAATAGTGAATTATCACCTACATCAGCCCAATATAGGGGGGACAGACAAGGTCGACCATAGAGTTCTACAAAAGAAGACATTCGAATCAAGGATTGATAACTATTATAATAGGAAACTTAATCCAATCCAAAATGGTTATCCCATGAACTTCCAAAGTACAAAACACATCTGGGGAGAATGTCCTCCAGGATTTGATTTTCTCGCTCTGTCTTACCATCCGTTTGAGGATTGTAAGTTGTCCTCATCTTAATCTATGACCTGAAGGCCCACTAAAGGCCTTCCCAAAAATGAAAAGTGAAATGGTGGTCACTATCTGAGACAATTAATGATGCCACACCATGAATCCTTACCACCTCTTGGATTTAAAAACATAATAACTCATCAACATTAGCACTATCATCGATCAGAATGAGGTTTTTTGATTTGTTCAGACGATAAATCACCACACAAATCGAAATCATACTCTGAGGTGTACAAGGTATACCAAAAATTAATTCAATGGAAATATCTTAACACTTCTAGGTAAGAATGGGTAACTACTAGAGAAAACAAGAGGGCCTTTGGTGCTCTGATTTCACCTTCTAACATGTGTAGCATCTCAACTGGAAGTCATCTATGTCTTGTATCATACCTAGCCACCAGAAATGTCATCCCACATCATAATACATCTTAGTGGCACCTATATGGGTTTCCAACTGATACCAGTAGCAATCATATATCACCACCTTCCACAGAGACGAATACACTATTGAATGACCCTTGAAGCACCAGATTCCATCAGGAGACAATTACTAATTATAAGATGTCTCCCCACCATGAATAAACAACATCGAACACTGAAAAATATCATCCCTGGGCTGTTGTTTATAAGTCAAATCCAAGATAGAAAGAGTCAACTGAATTATCACCAAGAACACACCTCCACTATTCTCCTTGTTCTCCACATGCATCTGATCAAAGAGCCCCATCAGAGTCCACTCATCACTGGACATCCTCAAGTCTTGTACTTCTACTTGTCAACTAAATTCATCATCCCCACATTTCCCTTTCATTGGGTGTATACAATGTCAATGTTGAACCCCTACAAGTACTCTATCCAATGGTGCTTCCTCAGATTAAGTTCATTATGCGAGAAGATGTAGTCTATGATTTTATTATCAGAAAAGACTATAAACTTCTCCCCAAAGAGGTAGTGATTCCAAGTCTTCATAGAATGAATCAAAGCTAATAACATCAAGTCATGGGTTAGATAATTCTTATCATGTGGTTGGAGTTGGAAATAACCATATGCCACCACATGATCACCCTGCAAAAGATCACACCCCAGACCCATACCTGGAGTATTACAATACACCACATACCCATTTCCAGCCTCTGGAAAAATCTGCCTGAGGGTGGTAGGGAACCACCACTTCAGTTCCTCAATGGATGCCTAACACTCTAGCCCCATAAATACATCACCCCTTTCTGGGTGATTGTATTCATGGGTGAAGTAAGCTGAGTGAAATCCCAAACAAACCACCTATAGTTACCATCCAGATTAAGGAAACTTTTAATCTCAAACAAGTTCTTCATCATCTCCCATGACATAACCACACTGATCTTATCGGGGACCACTAAAACCCATTTCTCATAGATCACATGCCCCAAAAACATAACCTCCCTGATCCAAAAAGTGAACTTGGACAACATTTTAGAGAGGTGGTGATCCCGCAATGTGCCCAACACGATCTGCAGATGATGGCCGTGTTTCTCATCAGATCCAGAGAAAACACGGATGTTATCCAAAAACACCCGGACAATGGAATCGAGAAACTGGTGGACCCCCCTATTAATTAGGGCCATAAAGACCACTGAAGCATTGGTCAATCCATATGGCCTAAACAGATTCTCAAAGTTTTCATACCTACTTCGGAAGGCTATCTTTGTGTTATCTTCCTCCTTTACTATAACAACCTGCTTTTTGTTTCACACTTAATCATAATTAATTATATGAAATATTTACATGATATAATATAGATGATTGAGAGATATACTGTCTTTTGGACTTAGGGATATTAAATTATAACACAAAACATAAAATACATTTCTTTATTGAAATATAAATTTTACAAGACCACACACATTCATTCGTACTTAGCATTGCATGGGATAACCTGAAGACATGAAAAGAAGGGTGATCTGTAAACCCCAGTAAGGGAGTAAACAATGAATAACATGAATAATACAGTACAGGTTAGGCTATAAGAAAATCAGTGGATTATAAGAGAAACATGAACATAAAGACATGATATAGCATGATTATCATAACATGGAAATGTAGAATCAACATTTAACATGATATTAGTATGAGAAAAGACTCATTGCACATAGAGAATGAGTAAACCCTCATCACATGTGAATTAGAATGAGTTAACCCTAATTTCACTTGAGGTATCAGGATATTAATCTTTACCCAATGCATTGGAGCACTATTAGGGGGCACCCTTCTTAATCATTTCATTTCATGAATAAGTGTGCCACATGGATCATATAACATGGATTCATTAAACATCTTCAATTTTTCCATGATAATGGAATGTGGAATTCATACATAAAAATATATAATAAATAAGTAAATTTTTATAATGTTGAGTACCATTGATAGATTAATGGGAATTCTTTTCACTACCTAAATACCTTGTATCGGAAAATCGCGGTGCAATTTTGGCAGCATAACAGCATGACATAAGAATTCATAAAAATGGTTGATGAGAGAGAAAGGGGTGTCTAATCATATGTAAATGAAATTTAAGTTAAGAGGTCATATAAGTACATGTCCAATAATATGTAATGTAATTTAGATTCATAAAAAAATAATTTCTTGAATGTAAATGAGAAGAGAGAAATTCTTTACAGAATTTCAGCATAGTAATAGGTGTACATGGGAGGAATTAATTAGGTAGAAAAAGGAATACCATCATTAAAATATAAGGAGGGATGTATGGGGAGGTGATAAATCATACCCCAACATTTATAATTTAAAAAATGGTATAAAGAAATAAATTAATTTGGAAAAAATGGGAAAGGAAGAAATCTCGTACATTGATGTGTGAACCCAAAGGCCTGGGAGAGGCTTGAGAGAGACTTCTTGGGAGCTTCGGAAACCTCGGGAGGATACTAGGGAGATTAAGAAAGATAAGGCACGTTATCCATGGGTTTTTAGTGAAGCTAAGAAGGTTGTTGGTAGATTTATATAGGAAAAGAGATGGAATTAATTATTATTTAGGTTTTGGACACCACGCATTAAACTAATCAAAACTGAAAACCGACCCCTGGTTTTGGCCCATGTTTTTTTTTCAAACAGGAGTGTAAAACATTATTTTATAATTCCAATGTCAGAAATTATTAAAATATTAGGTATTTTTATGTGGATGGGAGTCACACTCTCAAGGAAATAATTTTAAAAGTTAAATTGATTTATAAGTCCGGGAGGGTCCACTAAGGCACCGTTAAATTAATGAATATAATCTAAAATCACTTTATTTTAAAGTTAAAACATATATTGGCTGCAAAACCATTTTATAGAATAGTATTACTTCATTTTTTGTTTCATTATGTTGTCATAAAACACATTGTATATTTAAATGGAATTTAATTTTTTTTGAAAAAATCGACTATCTTAGAAAATTATGAAAAATGCACTGTTGGTTATTTTGATGTCCTGATTCAAAAAATAATATTTATTTTATCTAAATAATTTTCTAAATAATTGAATTTTTTCTTCTAAAATAAAAACTAACTTTTATTTAAATTTTTTGTTTTTTGATATAAAACAGCTTTCAAAACAGAATAAAAATTACAATTGTATTCATAAAAAAATATACAATAATTTATCTTTAATAAAAATTAATTTAGTAATAATATTTTAGTAATGTATTATTTATATCAAAAATCAATTAATTCATTAGAATATATTTCTAAATTGAATATTAACTAAAAATACTATTTGTGTATTAAAATCTATTTACAGAGTAAAAATAATAAAATGATTATATATTTTCTATATAAAAATAATGAATATAGTAATAGTGCTAGGGTATTTCTACATAACCAATAAAAATACCTGCATAAAACCTACGGGTAAGGTGTGTGATGGTGACAGACTCTTGGTGAGGCTCAAATAACATCACTAGAGTGGTAATCTCTATTAACTTCCACTTCTCTTGTAGGTGGTTCCGTTCAGGCTTAACATGTTGAATCTCAGCTTAGGCTTGGTCAAGAGTGAATCCCAATGAAGCCACCACCTTTCTGAACTCTGAAAAATGGGATTCTTATGGAGAAATTCTGCTGAATGAGGTCATCACTTTTTTTGCCTATTTAAATTGAATTTTTTAAAGCCCTATATTTATAAAAATAATGTGGTCACCGTTCAATGGATATATTAGAAATGTTAATAATTATTAATTGTATTTTAAAATCCAAAAAACACTAAACTAAGTATGTGAATATGTTATATAACCATTTTATATAATAATACATTTAATTATATCTATAGAATATTCATTAATAATATTTTGGGTTGTTATAATCTTCCCCCATTAAGAAATTTTTCCCTCAAAATTTCCCCTTCCCACAATAAAACAGATGAGGGTATCTCTACTTCATAACTTCCTCTGATTCCCACATTTCCTATTTAAATATGTTGTTTCCCCAAAACACCTTAACAAGGGGAATTGTCTTATTTTGTAGAACTTTTTCGCTACGATCTAAGACCTTCACCGGCTTCTCTTCATAAGAGAGGTCATTCTCCAATGGTACCTCTACTAGATTGAGTTAATGAGATGGGCTCGGTATGTACTTCTTCAAGAGTGATACATACAATTCATCATGAACTAGAGAATGCTTTTGTAGGAGTGCTATTCGATAGGCCACTACTCTAATGTGATCAAGGATCTCAAAAGGGTCATGTACCTTCAGCTAAAATTTCTGTTCTTTCCAAATCTCATAACTCCCTTCCATGGTGATATGAAGAGGAGTACAATGTCTCTAATATCAAATTCTAGTTCTTGTAAACAATTATCAATGCAGCTCTTTTTTCGACTCTGAAAAGCTTTATTTTTTTGTTGGATGGTCTTACCCTTCTCCACCTTTTCTTCGACCATTTCTAGACCTATGAGTTTTCAGGACCAAACATCATCCCAACATTCTAGTGTTCTACACCTCTTCCCATAAAGGGCTTTATAAGGAGTGATTTGGATGCATGAGTGGAAGCTGTTATTGTAAGAAAACTCAACCAGAGGAAGATGTTGATCCCATCCTCCTTTGAAGTCCATTGATCATGATCACAACATTTCCTCATATTTTTGGATAGTTCCCTTAGATTGTCCATCATTTTAAGGATGTGAATCCGTATAGAAATTTAGATTATTATTAAGAGAAAGGTGAAGAATATTCTATAACATTGAAGTGAATCGTGGATCTCGATCAGATAAAACAGATAGTGTTACTCCATGCATCCTTACCACTTCTCTGATATATATCTGTGCCATTTTATCCAATGATAAATCCTCTCAAATTGCAATGAATTGTGTAGTATTTATAATATGATCCAAAATAACTCAGATAGCATTGTATCCTTCTGGATATCTTCAGATTCCTGGTGGAAAATTCCATGGTGATGTTATCCCATTTCCAGGCTTTTATGGGTAATGGTTGCATCATCCCCTAATATTTTTACCTCTTAGCCATCACTAGCTAACATACCATGCACTTTGATGTATACTCAGTGATCTCCATCTTCTTTTTACCATACTAATAATGCTCTCTAGCATATTGATACATTATCGTGTTTCCTGGATGAATGGAAAAATTAAAACTATCTACATCATCCAAAATTTCAATCTTTAACGTTGGATTTTATGGAACACATATTCTTGTCCCAAATCTCACAATTCCTTTTTCATTAACATTTAACTCCATGTATTTTTCAATTTTGATAGTTTCCACATTTTTTTAATTCCAACATCATCCTTTTAAGCAGCCTTTATCCATTCCAAAAGAGACGGTGGAGAAATCATTTGGGAATGGATTGATGATGTTCCCTTATTAATGATTCCCTTGTCCATATTTATCAAATGTAAGAAGATTAGATCCTTTTCCATTCTCATTAATGATAGAATAAATGGTTCCTTTCTATATAGAACCTATTCCACCATTTTCTCTTTCCTATGGTGGTAATGGACTGAGTAGTCATAGTCTTTGATCCGCTCTAACCATCTTTATTAGTGCATGTTCAACTCTTTTTATGTGAATATATACTTCTGGCTTTTGAGATCCGTATATATTTCACACTTATCCCCAAAGAGATAATGTCACCAAATTCTTAGATAAAATATTACTACAACAAACACTGTATCATGTGTTGAAATTTTTTCTCATGAACATTCAATTGCCTTGAAGCATAATAAATGACTTTTTCATTTTTCATTGACACACAGCCCATGTCTATCTTTGAATAATCACTAAATACCACAAAAATTTATCCTCTTATATGTAGTGTGAGCACAAGAGCAGTGATTATCCCCCTTTTAAACTCCATGAATCTATCATCTCATTCATCACTCTAAGAAAACAATAGTCCCATCCAAGTAAGCTTGGAAAAACGGTTCAAAAATCATGATAAATTTCCCACACATTTGTGATAATATCCAGCTAACTCAAGAAAGCTGTGGATATTTGTCATCGATGTTGGCCTCAAAAATCCCTCAATTGTAGCTATCTGGGATAGATCCAAAAATATCCCTTTTTTTGTGATGATATGACCCAAGAATGAGACTTCCTTCAACCTAAACTCACACTTGTTTTACTTTTCATAGAGCTTATCCTTTCGCATGGTCTCTAGTATAGTGTTTAGATGATCCACATGATCCTACATAGTTTTGGAGTATATTATAATATCATCAATAAAGACTGCCAAAAATTTCAAGGTAATCTCAAAAGACTCTATTAATCAATTCCTTAATGATTTATGGATCATTAGCGAGTTCGAAAGGAATTACTATTAATTCATAGTGTTCATACCTTGTACAAAAAGAAATCTTGGGGATATCATCCTTCTTCACCCATACTTAGTAATATCATGAATGCATATCATCCTTGGAAATGTATTTTGATCCATGTAGTTGATCGAACAAGTCATCAATTCATGGAAGAGGATACGTTTTCTTTATCGTGATTCTAGTGTGCTCATGCTAATCAATGCAAAGGTGTGTTGATCCATCATTCTTCTTGATGAAGAGGAATATTTCACCCCATGGTGAAGCAGTTGGGCGTATAAACCCTTTATCTAGATTCTTTTTTAGATTTTTCTTCATCTCCTAAATCCCTATAATAGTCATTCTTAATGGATTCGAGGATATTGGTAACTCTCCAGGTATAAGAACAATTAGGAATTCAACATTTCTTCTACGAGGAAGACCAAGAAATTCCTTAGGAAACACTTCATCAAATTCCCTCACAAGAGGAATTTCTTCAAGGATGGTTTCTTCCTTATACTAAATCATCTAAGTGAGATACGCTTTATCTTAGGGAAGTAATATCCACACTTGAGATGAGGGAGATAAAGAAGATTCATCTTCCTCCTTGCACTTATAAAGATTCAAGGGCTGATTCTCCATATGGAGATTGATTTCCATCTAATGGAAATTTTTGTTGGTTCCATATTAGGAAAGCCAAACATTTCTAAGAATTGAATAAAATTATTCTTGAGGGAGTATGACAAGGTTTTCTGAGAAGTTCCATAAAAATATTTTGACAGATTAGGAGTTATATTCAATGGATGCAATGATTTTCCCATTTGACATTCTCGCCAACGTATTTACTCCCATGATTTGTGTTGGTATTGGGATTGTTCTATTAAAATTTTGGGATATAAAAGAATGTTTAGAACACGAATAAAAATTATGTTTTCTATTATTGAATGAATAACTACTGTACATATCATGACTTCGTTTTTGGGGTTCACTTCAGCAGTTTTAATGGAAAATCTCTCCCATACTTCCATGTAAGTTATTTGTTACCTCTGAAAACCCTTAGCTTAAGGAATTGGTTTTCAAAGTGCCCTGGTTCTTTGCAGTAAAAGTAATAAACAATACATTGAGGGTTGAATGGAGAATTAATCATGTCTATCGTAGCTATGGGTTTGTGTTTTCGTCAGTTAATGGACATGTTCCCTTTTCTTCCACACCTAAAGAATTTCCATGAAACACTCAGGTGATTTATGGAGTGCTTCTTTCCTCACCTATAGAAAGTGTGGTGCTATATTTTCTTATCACTATTAGATTTATCCATCAGACCACCATAATTAATGTCTAACATACACTTATTATCCCCATGATACTGTTGAGATTCTCCGATCTCTATTTTGACCTTGAGGGCACAATGAACAATTTGTTTATAGTTATCGAAGTCAAGCATTGACAGGGCATTCTATAGGCCTGGTTTTAGCCCACAAAAGAAGCGGTCATCCTTGCATTTGGGGGTAACGAAAATGTCAAAGGTGTATCATGCAAGCCTTGTGATGTTTTCCTCAAATGCTCTGATGGATTATTCATCTTTTTTACATGAGGGAAAGGAATTCCATTTCCATTATAAGCCGGTGGGTGTGAGGAAAATACATGTCAATTTTTTTTTCCTCAAGTCCATCTATTCCAATGCCTTGATCGCCTCCTCAGTCTTCACATTTTTTATCAATTTACATCATTGATCAACTTCACACTCCATATGATAAGCATTCAGAAGTACCATCTCTTTTTCATAACATTTAAGGATGGAGAATATCTTCTTAATGGAGTTGATCAATTGGTTTGATATTGAGGGATCAGATGATCCATTAAAAGTAGGATTCATTTGTCTCCTGAATCTGTTGATTGCGGCTTGTTCATTACTAGGGGGTTTGAATGTTCTTCTCGACCCATGTTTATGTTTAAAACATGATTTAACTGAACTATCATCATGAAAATGCTTGTGGTTTCCACTCCCATCAGATTGGAAATCTCATTAGAACAGTAATCACATTGATCTTCGCATCGGTTTTTAGCTTGAATCATCCTATTATTGGCCATTTGATGGAATAAAGGGAATGTTAGGGGTCACACATAAAGAGAAATCCAATAAAAAAATGGATAACTTATAAATTACATATATTTCCTAAGCATATTTATTTTAGCCATGATCTACTTCCCAATATATATTTTTAAGACAATTTTTTCAATTCTCTTAATAATTGTTTATACTAAGATTTTGAATTTACCTATGAATATCCCCTTAGAGTTTCATAACTAAGAGTTTATCGAGGCCTGTTTTCGTGTTCTAGTTCTTGTTAGATCCTAACTCAAAGTGGTGTATTTAGTTTTTTCCCCTAGATACATCTGTACCCGATCTACCTCTAAATTCTCATATCCAGAAAGGGATGCATTTTATTGATAAACCACTTAATCAATACTCACCAAAATTTAGGGATGTTTTTATTATACCTATTATATCCCTAGGGCGGTCACTGTGTTTTTCTAATCATAATGCCAAAAATAACTAAACCTATCCTTGGATATCAACTATAACAACCCTGCTCTTTATTTCAAAATTGAACAAAATTTTATAACTAAAATATTCACTTCATAAAACCTATAAGATAGAGAGGTATAGTGTATTTGTGGATTTGAAACATTACCTAACAACATAAAACATGAAATACACATATTTATTGATAACTTCTTTTAAAAGACCACACACTCTCTTTTGTACTTAGCATTGCATGGGATAACCCAAGGACATGCATAAGAAAAGGGTGAGATCTAAAGCCTAGTAAGTGAGTAAATAATGAATAAAAATAATAATACAGTACACGTTAGGAAATATTCAGATCAATAGAGTATAATATAAACGAAAACATAAAGACATGATATAGCATGATTACCATAACATGGAAATATGGCATCGAAATTTAACATGATATTAGCATGAGGAAAGGCTCAATGCACATAAATCATGAGTAAACCCTCATTCAACATGAATTATCAGGATTAGACCCTCAATTCACTTGATGTATCATGAGACTAATCTTTACTCAATGCATTAGAGCACTATTGGGGAACACCATTCTTAATCATTTCATTTCATGCCTAAATGTGCCCCATGGATCATATAACACGGAATCATTAAACATCATTATTTATTCCATGATAAATGATTTTGGCTTTAATAAATGAAACTCTATAATCACTATTTAAATGTTAATAAAGTTGAATATCCTTGATATAGAAACGGGAATGGTATTCACTACACAATGAATTTTGCTTTGAAAATCATGGTGCAATTTCAACACCCTAAAGGCGTGACATAAGAAATCATAAAAATCATTGATGAGAAGGAAAGGGTTTTATCATCATATTTATATGAAATTTATATTAAGGGGGTTATATAGATACATTTCCCAACATATGTAATAGAATTTAGATTCATATTACAAAATAATAGCTTGAATGTAAATGAGGAGAGAGAAATTTCTTACAATCTTTTTTCATGGTAATTGGTGTACATGGGTGGCATTAATGAGAGACAAAGAGGTCTCTCATCATTCAAACATAAGTAGATTAGTCTGATGGAGGTGTGAAATCATACTCCAAAATTTTTTAATTGAATAAAAAATGGTATTACAACATAATGATATTTGGACAAAAATGAGAAAGGAAGAAATCCATTACTTGGAATTGTGATCCCAAAGGCTTGGGAGAGACTTGAGATAGGCTAATTCGGAGCATAGTGAGACGTGGGTGGATAAAATAGAGATTATGGAAGAGTAGGTACGTGCTATAAGGGTTTTTATTGAAGAGAACTGGGATATTGGGTGGGTTTATATAGGGAAAGATACGGAATTCTTTATTATTTAGGTTTTGGACACCACACATTAAACTAATCAAAACAACAAACCAACCCATGGTTTTTTACAATTGTTTTTAAAAAAGGGGAGTATAAAAAATTAATTTTTAAGTACAATGGATGAAATTATTAAAATATTAGTCTTTCTTTTATGGAGGTGAGACACACTCTCTAGGAAATCATTTTAAAAGATAAAATGGTTTTTAGCATTGGAGGGTCCACTAAAGAACCATAAAATTAATCAAACAAATCTAAAATTACATTATTTTTAAGTTAAAACATATATTTTCCTAAAAAAAATTATTTTATTTTATTACATCACTATTGGGTCATTATGATGTCACAAAACACATTATATATTTAAACAGTATTTAATTTTTACCCAAAACTTCGATTGTCTCCAAAAAGTATTAAAAATTCACCATTGGATAATTTTGAAATCTTGATTCAAAAAATAATATTTATTTTAACAAAAATATGTTCTAAATATGTAAATTTTTACATTTAAAATAAAAACGAGCATTTATCGAAAATCTGTGGGTTTTAACAAAAATATGTTTCAAACCTTAATAAAAATTACAATTGTATCCATAAAAAATTATAGGATCCTTTATATTTAAAAAAAATTAATTTAGTAAAAATATTTTATTAAAATATTATTTAATAAAAAAATTTATTAATTCACCAAGATATATTTTTAATTGAATATTATGTAAAAAATCAATTTATGCATTAAAATCTATTTACAACGTAATAATAAAAAAATGAATATATATTCTCTATAAAAAAATAATACACATAGTCATAGTTCTAGGGTTTCATTGCATAACCCCTCAAAACACCCGTAGAAGACCTAAGGGTAAGGTGTGCAATGGTTACAGACTCTTGGTGAGGCTCAAATAACATCACTTAGGTGGTAATCTCCATTAACATCTACTTCTCCCGTAGGCAGTTCTATTCAAGCTTAACGTTTTTAAGATCGGTTTAGGATTGGCCAAGAGAGAGTCTTAATGACACTACCTCCTTTCTGAGATCCAACAAATGGGCTTCGTATGGAGCCCTTCTACTAGATGAGGTCATCTCTTCCTTTGCCTGAGTTAATTGGTTTAGTTAAAGACTAATATTTATACTAATCATGTGGTCACAGTTCAATTGATATATTAGCAATGGTAACAATTCTTAATGGTATTTTAAAATCCAAAGACATAAAACCATGGAAGTTCACATGTTATATATCCATTTTATGTAATAAGACATTTAATAATATCAAGAAGAATTTTAATTAATGAATGTTTGGGTCGTTACATTCAACCTGAGTTGATGTTAACCCAAACACAAGTATATTTTTGAAAACCACTTTTCCCCATTCAAATGGTCAAACAAATCATCAATTTTGGGAAAATGATATTTTTTCGTTATGGTTACTTTATTCAGCTTCCGGTAGTTAATACACAACCTGAGGGACCCATTTCCCTTCTTCACAAATGGAACAAGAGAGGCCCAAAGAAAGATGCTCAGGAAAATTAATCCATTGTATTCTAAGTCTTCTAGCTGAATCTTTAATTCCCTAAATTCATTGGGGGCCATAAGATATGAGGGAAAAGATAACAGCTATATTATTTGCATCCAAACAATCAAGAACTCCATATCTCGCTCCATTGGTAAGCCTAAAAAATCATCTGGTAATACCTTGGGAAACTCATCCACTACATGAGTTTGTCCACCTTTAAGATCATGGCCATAGTCCTCAAGTGTGATCGATGATAACTATAAGATAAGATTCCACAACTCTGTGAGGGGAGGTCATGCACGACACGATATATGATCCAATTACCCATGAAAAACCTGACAATTCCCATCACGATCCGTGAAACTCACCCTCTACCTATAGCAATTGATGGGCACTTTAAAGTGCAACAGCCTATCCCTACCAAGTATCACATAAAAAAGATCCATATCTAAGACTACGAGGTCCTACTCCATCTCATCCCCTAACATGAGAAGCACACATGATAGGAACCTGTGACCTTATTCCTTATTCTCTGCAAGTCGCATCACTAACACCATATTAATGGAAAAAAATCATTTGGAAAATTTTGCATGTTCATTGTATGGGAATATATAAATGAAACAGAAGCACCAATATCCAAAAGAGAAGTATCTATAGAGAAGAAAATCATAACGGTACCTTGAACAATTGACAGTCCCACCTCTGATCCCGCGGGTGCATGATCCCCCACATGAAGATTCCTAGTCTCTTTCGGAGAATGATTACTTGCAAGTGGCTCTACCCTAAAATGGATCTACCCAAAAGATGGTCTTACCCTTTCACAATGGACACCAAACTGAAATCCCTCTGACCTTGATGACTCTGATAGATTCAGAACTCCCCTAGAAGCCACTAATCCTGCTCCACGTTGCAATGGACATTCCATTTTGCAAAATCACTACAAGTGTCTCATACTTCCACAAAGATAACAAAAATTTGGAGGAAAAGTGCATGTTGTTTGGATGTACCCTAGACTCCCACACTTGTACCACATGACAGACCTCACATCAAAATTCACTAAAGAAAACTATCTGGAAGGTTTTCATGACCCCCCCCCCCCCCTCATTCCCTACTCTTATCACTTCCTTTTCTTCTTATAAGAGATACCACTTCCCAAACCTGATATCATCCAAGAAAAACTATCCATCCCATTGCGGTCGATCTCCACCACAGATGCCTAGTCAATCACCTCTACATAGGATTTTAATCTTGAACACTAAGACCTAGGAATAGATTTCTAGCCACAAAACCCTCTCATGTTATGGGCCCTCATCTGCTCATTGGAGACCATTTCTGAAGCACACCAGACCAACTTATAAAAACATTTGGCATACTCCATCACAGAAATATCCACCTGAAAAATCTCCTTAAACTATCGATATTAAACACACGCTAAAAAATTAGCATAGTAATATTTGTTTAAGATAACCTTGATGTCCTTACAGCTCATATGCTTATTCTTCCCAGCTTGAAGCACTGATTACCACCACCAATAGTTGGGACCCTATAACTGGAAAGAGGCACACTTCTCCCTTACTACCTCAGGTGTTTCTAGGAACTCAAACATGTTCTTGATCTATTCAAGCCACTCCTCTGATTCTTGGGTTTTTGTTCTACCTATGAAAGTTGGAGTTTTATTTTTCAGAAACTGTAGTGCTTTATCCTTCCTAGGATGTTTTCATCTTCCCTAACCTGATCTAGAATAGTATCCAGTCCCATGTATTAGATATTGGATAGCTCAAACCACAACCTCTACTATCATCTGATTAAGTAGTGAGGGAGAACTCTCTATGGATTCCACCTGTGGGTTCATAATAGATTTTTGGGGAGGCATGTTTCTACAAAAGACATTAATCACTAGAACAAAAATTAGTAAAAAAGTTATGAAAATTTCATCAAAAACATAATATATAAATAATCCAAACACATTACAATAATAAAATCAACAACTAATCTACCCCCACCTGATGTCCATGTTTAGTATGTAGCCCACACATCTCACATGGAAGTGAACTCAAAAAAACAATTCCAATGTCCCTTGGTGACTCAAGGTCTACCACGAGAGGTGCAGGAGAGGTACCATACTCATGACCAAAACTCTAGGGCCCTATATTCTAAGATCTTGTCTAGCCTAACTCATCTCAAAATAAAAATACAACTGATGAACATTGGCCACCTCTGATACCCTTATATCACAAACTGGTTCTATCCTCCATAATTCTCGGCATAAAAAATAGTCCATGGAAAGTACTTAATGGCATTACCTATCACCATAGGTAGGAAAAAGTTCCCAGGTATCATGTATTAAGTTTTGGGAATGATTCACCCAAGTTTTGAATCATTTAACAACAAAAAACAAACAATAAACCAAATCGGAGAACTTATGTCAAACATGCCTTCAATAAAATCCATAACTGATCACATAGGTTTAAACATGACAAAAAATGTACAAAGATACATAAATTTAGTAGGAAAAAATCTCATGGGACTCCACACAACAAGTTGTTATCACCTACAAACCGTCTCTACAACACTACAACAAGGGAAGAAACTCTCAACCCGAACTGCCATCAACCAAAGCCTTGCCTTTACCTGTGACAAACATGATCGAGTCTAATTACACTCAAGGGGTGTAAGTAGGGTGTGAGACTAAGAAAAATAGGAAACCACCCAAATAATTCCACATAGTAAGAAATAAATGATGAAAAGAATGCATGTTTTTAAGAAACAAGAAATGGTGGAAATAAATTATAATGAATAAAACATTTAAAGGTAAACAATTTTCAAATGGAAATTTCAAAGAGTGAATAAATTTAATTAAAAATGTAAGATAATTCATATTTTCATTCAAAAACACCCTAGGTAAATTTTAATTACAAAATATCTAATGAGAACTAATCTTGGGGACACCCTTAGGCACTAGTTAGTTTTGGGCCCCATGTACCTCGTATCGTGATGTTAAGTAACCATAGTAAAATCCATTCTCATGCACAGTCAACTAGTATAGAACATAATCATAACATATTACTTCCCACACATCTTAAATATTGTTTTTTTAGTGTTTTAAATGTCCATATATCTTAGTGAAGTAGGGACAAAACCACTCTGGATCACTAGCGTACTAGTACATGTCCTCCCACCTAGATACTCGGGTTTCCCCCATTGTTCGCAAAAGAATTCCACAAGTTACAAATATTAAATTGCATATAAAATCATAATTTTTCATCACCAATAATAAAAACATTATCTACACATGATTTTCATCATATAAATCACTCAATATAACATTTAGAATTTCCATAAAACAACCTCACAAAATATAACAATGTTTTGAACATAAAATCCATTTAAACCCCCACATTGAACACCATGTTCACACCCATATTTCACAAAAAACTAAAGTCAAATCACTAAAATATTTTAATAAAATAATTACATCAATTATAAAACAACCCCAAATGATTAAACATGTGATATCCAGGAAAAACACCCATTTTCACACAAAAAATGTGATTTTAACACCATTTTCTTAACAAACGTCACCAAAAATAGTTTTCACACCAATGACCAAGGAATATGAAAATTAAAAAATTATAAACCCATAAATTATTAATCATCCCAGTATGGTTACACATAGAATCACCTACAAAAATTGTCAACACACCAAATCCTTGGGTGAATGTTAACCTGAACCACTGACACACTACAAGGGAGTTCAATCAAACCTAAAACCACAATATTAAACCCATAAACAAAATTTAAAGCCCTAGGTTCCAATCCATACATTTTGAAAAAAAGTAGCGTCAAGAAGAAATGGAAGAAACCCTAATTAAATGAATGAAATCCTAAGAAATTGGGTGGAGGAAAGAAGAAACCCCCACTTACTTGAGAGATGTTGAAGAAATCTCCCCAAATCCACCAAAAGTTGAATCTCCAAGCAACAAAAACTAATTGGGAGGATTTTAGGAGGCTGAAGAGGTTATTTGGGGACTAAAATATAAGTAAAATAGGGAAAATTGAATGACTTAGGAATGAAAAAAAACCATCTCAAATCTAGATGATTTGAGAAACCCTAAGAAATTTTACCGTAATCTATGATACAAATGAGATCCAAAGAGGAAAATAGATAGTGGGGGAGAGATTGGGGTTTCTTCTTCTAGTGGGTGGTAGAATCACTAAAAACAATCAAAAAATGAAAGAGATATTAAATAATTATATTGTTTTTTAAAGCTAGAAATTGGATTTCAGGTTGGAACAATCCCTAACTGAATCACCCAAATCCAAACTGATAATGAGTTATTAAGGGGTAAAAATAGACATGGTTGTTTTAATAGGTCCGGGGAGGCCAGGAAAAAAGTATAATGGGTGGAAATGTTAAAAAATTAAGGATTTACAAAAGAAATAATTTTTTTAAAATCTGGAAATAGGCTCACACTATGTCCCTAATCATGATGAACCCCCCCCCCTCCAAAAATACAAGGGAAACTACCAAAAATGAAGAAATAATATAAAATGAATAACAATTACCTTTAAAATCAATTATGTATGTGAAATAAAGGTTCTGTTTGTAATCTATGAAGCTGATTTCCCAATATATCATCATAGATTAATATTCTTGTTTTGAGTTAATAATAATTAATTTGATAAAGATTTTTATCACATGGATCATGATTATTAACTCTTATGACACATTCATTTATTAAATCCTTATTATATGTTTTCATGTTTTTTGATCTAGGTATTTATGGGTATTAATATTCTTATGTTACACTCATTTACTTTGATTATTCAATCATGCATATATAAACACTTTATTCTCATTAATGAAATTCAATTTCCAATGCTTTTATTTACCCATATTGAGAATTTTATATCCCCCATCCTATATTTCCTCTTCCACAGGTTATAAAAAATAACTCTGAACAAATTTTTTCTTGAATTGATTTCATATGGATGATGATGGTGACATAATGTGAAATAGAAAATATTAGGTTAAGTGGGAATAGCTCTCATTTGATAAAATTTCTATTATTTGTATTGTAGTGTTTCTAAATTATCTAGAAATATAGTCCTACAATTTCATTGATAACATAACTTATCCAATTTTTCCTTATTGTCTTGTAGTGTTTTGATGGAAAAAAATATGTCACAATTATTGACATCAATGCCAAAAATGTAAGGTTTATTATTTCTGTACCATATATAAGATTGTGGGTATTGAGATACTACAATAATTTGTGATTCACCACCCCTATGAGTGATTTCAATGATTTTGTGGATATTTTCAATTTTTTTAGAGTATTATTCCCTTTTTTATCTTATTTTTATTTTAGAGAATTCATGTTCCAACAACATAATTTTTTTTATAATAGATAATATGAATTAAATAAAAAATAAGATTAACATGTTTGATAGAATATTTTATCATGTTAGGTAGTAAATGATGTTTTATTACTTATTATATATATATATTATAATGTTTTTTAATTTTAATTTGATGGATTTATTCTCTATGTTCAAAGTAATGCATTAAAATGACATATAATAAGAATCTTGAAAATGGTGGACATTCTCAAAAGTCAATATTTTATTCCTTTTAATAATTGTGTTTCTATAATTAAGAGAAACTTATTTAGAATGTGACATGTGGAATAAGAATTATAGTATATATAAAGGAAATTCTAATGTAATGTACAGAAAACTAAAACATTATAGATTGAAATATGATTATTTAAACAATTATGGTGATGAAATTGTTGAATGATTCATCACTTGGGTAAATGGGTTTCAAAGAATGATCAAAGACATTATTGAGAATTTTTAGGATTCTATAGTGCTAGAAAAGATCTTGTGTATCCTACCTAACATGTTTGATTGAAAAGTCTTAGTTTGAGTAGATAGTAATCCAATAACACCCACTATTTATGATTTGCATAATATTATAATTATCCATTAGATAATAGAATATAATATTATAAATTGAAATTTTATGTATAAAATGAATATAAATTTTAAATAATTTAAGGAAGTTAATTATATTAATAAACTAGATATAGTTCTAGTTATATGTTCAGAGACATATTCAGATTCAGATATAGATATGATGATTGATAAAATATTATCTATTATCTCGATAAATATGGGAAGAGGATAATGCAATTTAAATGGAAGGATTATAGTAAAATGTTTCATGTGTGGATCTATTGGATAATATATAGGTAACTATCCAGGTTTGAAATAATAGGAAACTAATAAAGGTGAATAAAAACACCAGGAAGATCTTTCAAGAAGAAATAAAAAAATGATAGATATGTAAAAGATTAAATTTATAATGAAGTGGAATATTTTCTTCAAATTAAATAAGATAAAATTTTTATCTATGTGTGAAGTTAGTGAAGCCCATGATGAAGAATATAAAATCAAAACATACAATGACATTAATGAAATGATTTAAAATCATAGAGTGAATGAAAGAAACATCCATGGTAATGAAAGTTGAAATTTTGAATGTAAATAAAAAAAATAAATATATTCTATTATGGTTTAGTATTGAATTGAAATATTTATTTCAATGATATTAATGTTAGAGAAGGATTGAAAAATTTAGAAGAAAATTAGTCTTTCATCGAAGAGAAATTGATCTGTCCATAAAAAGACATAAAAAATCTAAAATAATTTAATGATCTTATGATGGTGATTAAATATAAAAAACAAAACATCATGATAAAAGATAATTAAATGGATATAGAGAAATATCTTTACCATATATAAAAATAAATTGGTTATGTTGGATGAAGAACTAAACAGTTATAAATCCTTGTTACAAAATTTATCATTTTATGTTCTAGAATGTTGGAAACAATACGGACTTAGAGTACCAAAAAAATAAATCCCTAAGAGTGAAAAATCCTAAAATAGTGGATGAAATGTATGATAAAAAATAATCAATTCAATAAAAAAGTAAATGGGGATATTTTTTTACCATGATAAATCATTATATTCCAGGAACACCTAATTGAACAGAAAAACTACTACAACTAATGACTTTAGAGAGTACATCAATAAGTCTTGTATGATAAAGAATATGTCAAGAGCTTACTATAACATCTCTAAACCCACACTCTTGGATATGGTGCTAAAAACATAATATTTTCATATTAATATTTGATACTAATAAATGTGACCCAATTGTTTTCCAACCAATATATACAATATCAAATAAAATTGGATCACTTACATAACCATAGAGCATTTATGTTATAGTTTTATAGAAATATGGAAAACATTTACATGACAATACATATGTCTCATGGTGTGAATTTTTTCATTTATTCCACAACTTTCTTATCTCACATTATTTCTTAGAAATTTCATATAAAATTATTCACACATGAAAACTTAACATGCATATTTCATATAACATAAATCTTCATAGTCTGGGAAAATGAATAGAATAAGTATGGTGAATTATAACACTTAGTAAATGTAAAAATAATTATTTCCAATTTAATGACATATGTGACCATAAGATAGTTATAAATGTATAATGAGATAATTAATGTTAATGTTTATATCATAAGATACTTCATACCCATACAAGTAGTATCACAAATCATGATAAATGGCATAAATAATTAAAATAAAACAGGAGTCATATAATTCAACAATCATGAGCCATGTGAAAAAAAGATTCAGAAAATAGATCCATTGGAACTCAAAGAAGGTGTAGGTAAAACATATTTGTATCTTGGAACATAAAACATTAATCATAGAACCACTTAAATATATATTAAAAAAATTATCATAGAAGTAAACTGTAACTGGTAAAATCCATCATCCCATGGATGAAACATAAAATCGGTTTGCATTTCAATCCCTTATGATCAATATAACTCTATCATCTATTATGATTAACTTTTTTCCGTCTATGTTTGTATCATTCCCCAAAATTTATCCCTCTTAGGCTAAATACTCTTATAGTTAGGGGGAGTCATTGTATGAATGATTAAAATAAATTCCCCTTCATATCATGTTTCATTGTTAAAAAACACTCTTCTCTCCCTTTCCCATATCAATGTATAAAAGGAAAGAAAACCATGCATGAGACACAAAATTTTTTACATGGTTCACCCTCACATGGCTTTATCCAATTATAATACAACAACAATGTTCTGATGTATGAATTTTTATAAGTCTCGCTGCCAATTCAAGGTATGGTCTAGATCTATTTTATTCTTAGAATCACTAACTTTACTATGTTTAAGGTAATATCACAACTTTCCCATGGGTAAATTCTTAATTCTCATTAGATGGATCACTGTCGATGGAAAGGATCACCTTCCTCATCTTCCTTTGTGTCCAACTCTAGAATGGATCTACACACAGTTTATGGACATGTAGATCCATTAATTAAATGAAATGAATACATCATCATTTATAGATTGACTATATATTGAATTTATACATTCACCCACATGATTAATATCACTTTTCAACAGATTAACTGGGAAATCCTTTCTAAACACTTTCGCAATTCTCACTTCCTTCACAAAGAAAACCCATTTTTCGAAGATCAAATATACTTTATAAATAAAACTCATTTCACATAGATCACTTAGACTTATCAAGGAACACAAATTTTTTGAATCTCATTTATCATTCATGAACACCATTACATTAATAATTATTATAATTTTGGGTTGGATTTCATAGCCTTTGTGTACTACCTTTATTTACAATTATTTTTACAAGAACACCCTTCATGAATCACCTTCTCAAATTCAGAGACTACAATTTTTTGAAGCATTAGATTATTTTATGAAGGGGTAGCGGTCCATATAAAGGATTTACCTCCAAATCCAGAAGCATCCATCCACATTATCACCATTTCACAGAGCTCTCTCTTCTCATTCTCGATGCTCCCTATCTTCATGAAGCACCAGCGAAATCTTTTCATTCAAGAAGGTTCTCATAGTCGTAGAGAGTACTGTATTTCCTTCACATATTCACAATGTTAATTCATGATGATCCACACCTATAGGAAACAATTTTCATGAAACAAATCCTTCATGAAACTCATAAATTTTACATTTTTATATAATACCTTAAAATAAATCTAGATTTCATGATTATATCTATCCTCTAAATGTTGGACCCCATAAATTTGGAAAACATAGGGAAATCTTATTTGTTATAAAAAAATATAATCAACCAAAAAACACTTCGTTGTTACCTTGAGGGATATTCATTTAATAATTGAAAAATGACTTTGATAGGTTGACAACAGTCAAAGGGTTAATTGTTCCATCATATAAAGAATAATAACCATTAAATAATAGTAATTTTTAATCATAAAATAAAATTTATAGTTGCCCATGAATGGAATATATGAAAAATGAATAACATAACTTAATGGATTTGACATTCCACACGTACGCACCACCGACATTTTCATTTTTTTACGGGTGGAAGAATAATACATAAAATAATATATATATATATATATATAATTATTTTTATTATTATTTCATAATAATAAAATATATTTTTTAAGTCAATTAAAATAACAATCATTGTGAGGTAGTGATTAAAAATGAATCACGTTGCTTCTTGGTGGTGGTGGTCGACAAGTACACATGAACAATGATTTCATTACCTGTAATATTGAAAAGTAGATGAATAAAGCTGTCATATTGATATAATAAAATATAATAATATGTTATAAAAGGATGATATTAAAATTTGATGGTTATGATTGAATTTATGGAGGTAAAGAAATATTTAAAATGAAAGATATCATTTAAAATTATTAACACTTATTTAAGATACCTCCTATGGATTTCTTCTTATGAGCCATAGGGATGGTTTCATATGGAGAAAGACCTCTCTATAACAAGGATAAGGATGTTTATAAGTCATTTTTAATGTTTTTTTCCAGCTAAGTGGATCAGGGTGGTGTTAAAATTAGAAGATATGTGGTTTCCTTTTATAGTGATTGAATGAAAACAATTGAAATTAATTAAAATAAATAAATGAAATAAATTAATTTCCATCATCATTTGAAAGAAATTGGAGAAAAAATAGGATGATTTTTTTGTTTATGTTATAAATCAATTCAATGAATAAAATTTGGATAGGTTTATTTAATATTTGTAACCTTATCTTTTGGTTTATCCCCTTCATTAACAATCTTAACCTTAATTTTTGTAACAACCTTCTCAATACTAAAGGGGTATAAATTTTATTATGAGGTAATAATTAGACATAAAATGGTAAATTTATAAAATTTATGACCATATATAATCCCCATTGTCCTATTTCAAATATTGTATTATTCTTAAATCATTTAATTATTTATTACTTAACTTAAAATACCCTTATATTGATTTTTTTTATTATCAAATTATATTGAATTTTAAATATCTTAACACAACATTTTTTAAAATTTAATCGCATATAAAATCCAATATACATTTTAAATAAATATAAAATTCACAGGATATATAAAATAATTTAAATATTATACTTTTAAAAACATCAAAATCATAATTTAAATATTATACTTTTAAAAACATCAAAATCTTTTACATAATTCTTATTCAGTTTTTTTAAATGTTTCCCCATGGCGGCATAAATGATTTTGATAATTACAAAAAATTTAAAAATTAGAAACAAAATTTTAAAATAATAATTATTCATTTATATTCATAAATTATAATCTTTCATGATTTATGTATATTTAGCCCCATACATGTCATGACAAATTATTTAACATGTTTTTATAACTTTTCTCTCCTTGCATAAGCACTACACATGCACTTAGATATGTTTCATGTAATATAACTCAAAAAGTCATGAATATTGGCCCATATAATTAATTAAACATATTACTATTCAATTAAAAATAATAAATAAATATTACCTCACAAATATTTTATTTCGAAAACCAAAATTTAATTATCTAGTCTTGCGCAAGAATTGTGTTTTCACTAAAAAATGTGTTAATATTTTTCATGAAATAAATTCATATTTATTATTCTGAATTATATTTAAATTTTGTTAACAGTATATTATAATATAAATGTTTTTCAAGAACTTTCCTAAATTTATATATCTAATTTATTAATTCTTCATATCATAATGGATATCATATTTTAAAAAAAAATTGTTTTTTATTATTCACAAAAACAAGTATATTTTTTAGAAAAATATAAATAATTAATACTATAGTAAATTTAACTCTATAATTCCAAAAATTAATTTAATATAATAAAATTAAGTACATATAAGTGAATATCTTAATTTAAAAAATACACCCAATAATCATGGAAAAATTTATTTTCCAGAAATAATCATTTTTATGTCTAAATATATTTTTTACCAAAATTAAGCTTTTTGTTGATTTCAATAAGATTAAAATTATTATATATACTCAAAATTAATTTATGGAATTTTGAAACAAGTTAAATTAATTTTATATTTCAAATACTTGGTATGAAATGATAGTTTTCTATAAAGTCTACATTTTCACTATTCACTAAAAATCCCTCTTTTCATTAAAAACACAAAATTTATCCCTCATATAATTTTGATATTCTAATTTTAAAAACTATATAATTTAATGAAATTCTGTAAATGAATATGGTATAAATTAATTATAAAATTCACCCAAAAAATCAATAAAAACATATTTAGTTAAGATGTAGTTTTGAAGTATTAAATGAATTTACTAAAAATTGAATGATTTTTTATAATGATTCATAAGTATATTTTTATATAGTATAACAATTCTATATATATATATATTTATTTATTTATACACCCAAATTCATTTTCTTTAATTCAATGTACTGGTAATAATAGTCCTATTTTAAAAATAATATTTCATGGTCTATTTAAGATTAGTGTTATCTGACATTTACACTATAGACCATTGTGTTATTTTAAAATATAGGGTGTTACATTACCCATACATTAATAACTTTCATCCTAATAATTTTAACATGAGTTCTGTTATCAAGGGTTTAGCATTATATAATATCTTTGCTGAAGTAGAACATTGTTAAAAGGATAAATAAAAAAAATTTAAAGGAGGGAAAAGAAAATATGAAGGTCATCTGGAATAACTGATAAATAGGCATCAAAAAAGGATAACATTAGTGAGATGTGAAAATATAGACATGAGGGTAAAATTAGTGTCTAAATAATGATGGATATTGAGGGAGATCATTGTTCAAAATAATGTGAACGATAATGAAATAGTCAATGAACATAAAAAATAAACAAATGAGCTATTAAAAAGAACATAAATTTATTAAAAATGAAGGTTATGGGATAAATGTTTTGTTTCAATATATTTTTTCTAAAATTTAAGGATTCTTTAACCTTCTAGTCTAAGAATAAACATAAACATACTTAGTTGATTTTATCTAAATCCATAAATGAAATTTCATCCTTTGATTGTGTGTTTTAATCTATTTCCAACTTTATCACATATTTCACTCCAAATGATGATTGTGAATAAGTAATGAATGATGCACAATAATTACCTTCTGATTTACCATGTGGTATATAAAATGATTAAAATATTTTCTTCTTATATTTACTAAAACCAATTTAGTTATCATAATGTATCATAATTCCCAAAATGAAAAAAAAAACATTCATATGAAGAAATAATACATTAATCTCTATAATTAAAGAATAATACCCATAGTTTATATTAAATCATTAAAAATATAATTAACCCTATATATCTAATATACTAAAAATAACATATTAACCTCAGATGTTATTTTATAACATTAAGATTACATTCAACAAAATGTAATATTATTCTTCATAAAAAATTCATCATGTTAAATCTATGTGTTACATATACCTCAACCTATTTAAACATCACCCAAATATAATTAATCCCCATAAAATACCATCACATAAATTATTAAAAGGAGATTTTATTTCTTTTAACTGATTATCAACCATAAGAATATCAACCCATGATAGTATGCATAAATTTTAAGTTAATATATCTTGAAAACATCAAAATATACAAAGTATATGAAATCTAATCTGATACAAACTACAAAATACCCAAAATCACACTAATAATTCAAATACTAAAATATAATATTTATATTTCTTGATTTGATACCGATAAACATGACCCAATTCTATCATTACAAATCATTCAATATGAAATAGAAATATTGGATCACTTATATAACAAAGTACCATTAGGATTAAATTTTTTTAGAGCTAGGATAAACTCTTAAATAACAATATGCAGTCTATAAGTGAGTATCTTCCACACTATTCCCCACTTTTCTTATTCCACATTTCATATTTAACATATTCCATAAAATTCAACACAGTTGAAAACTTCCCATACATGAAATATGAAATAAATATTTTAAATAATACAAGAATCATATATTTCAATAATCATGTGGCATGTGAAAATAATACTTGTGAAAATGATCTATAAGAACTCATAAAAAACCTAGAGAAAATGTGTTGGTAATATAGAAATAAAAACATTGATCAAGGAATCATCTAATTGGATAATTCTTATATATATGAGTAGAAACATGTTACCAAAATACATTTCCATATCTTAGGGGTGACATAAAACCAGTTTACTCTATAATCTATGAGTATTAACAAAACTATGTGGTCTATTAGGATGAACATCCAACTAGGTAACTCCATCTAAATTCCAAATTCATCATAGGACTAGAACAAACACATATGTCCAATATAATACATATTACATTACATATTTTGGTTTACTCACCAAATAAAACATTCCTTAAATATTTTTATATACTATATTACGAATCAAAACTCTTGGATGTTTTCATTTTATCAAAACTATCATAGATTAATTAACCTATTAATTAAAAGTGGTTTTTAGGAAAAATACATTAAATTGTCATTTAAAACCATTTTTACAACAGAAATAAATGGAATCCTAATATTCTGACCCTAGTAAATCATAAGAATTCTTATATTATATTGATATATAGATAAAAAATAACTCTAAAAATCATTTGATAGCATTCTCATAAAAAATGGAAATACCCATCTATTTTAGTACAATTAAAAACAAAAAAACAAAAACATATTGATAAAATACTTTTCAATGGAAATAACCATGGAAATATATAAAGTAAAATTCGATGAAAAGAATTTTCAAGATAGTGGGAAAATACACTAATGTCATAAAAATTATTTCCATGGTTTTCAATAGAGATTCAAAAGTTACTTATGTGGAAATCATTAATAAATTTCATTTTAAAACCATTAAAAAATCAAAGAGCACTCAAAATAACTTTATAAATTAATTTATATTCAAAAATATAATTCCTAAAATTAGATAAATAACATTAAGGAAGATTTTGGTTAAAATTATTTAAAAACATCAATAATTTTTTAACCCTTTACAACATTTTATTGTTAGAAACCATTTGAAATAAAGAAGGCAGGAAAGAAAATAGAATAAAATTATTATAAAAACATTTGTGATATTATTTGTTAAGAGTTTCTATATCGACCTTATATATGAATATAGGTTCATCAACAAAAAAACATCTTAAAGAAGGACGTTTGAGATGAGAAACTCTTTAATCTTGGATAATACATGAATCAAAAATCCATTAAATGAAGGAAAAAAAATTATTATGTAAAATACATAATTTACATGAATTAATATGTGTTTCCTTTGAAAGATTACATATGGTATAGCTTGTATAGTTATCTCCAGGGTTAGGGATGCATTACTCCCAATGCTATTAATGAATAAATATTTTATATTACATGATTTCACACTAGGTTCACCATATTTGTTTCCTATTTAGGGTTTATTGTGGGGGGGTTCAAGCATGGTTTTAAAAAAAATCACATTGGTCATACTATTTCAATATATCATAGAAACTCCCAATGGTTCCCACATCTATAAATGGGTACATACCTTATTTCCAAATGTAGAAAAACATTTTGGGTTTCAAACCTAATAAATCATATAAACATTCATTTCTCAAGGACATGGGATTTCATGATCATCACACCCTTTGGGGGGGAATACGGCCTATTACAGTATTATCTTATTGATTTATGATATGTTTGTTAATCTAATAAGAATCTCAATATGTGATTTATTGCTATAATAAAATTATCTGGTAAATATTCTTTTTTTTTGTAAAGGGGGTTATATTTATGAGACCATCTATATTTTTCTGAGTTTCTCTATCTGTTTTCCTTTATTGGTTTGAAATGGGTAGCTGCTTATATTTTAAAGACAAATAACTAGAAAATCTAGTGTTTACTACCATCCAGGTAGGTGATTAGTATTTATAGGATGATATTGAACTATTATGAGGAATCCAACATATCCTATTTATATCATGAATCAAAACCCACTTCTTTAATTCCATTTTGTGATATGTAGTTCAATTCCGTACATAAAGGAAATATCTGAGGTCACTTAAGCACCAGGTATAGAGCTCAAGCCCTTGAAAGTTGTCCTACATATCTTGTTTATAATAAGAACTAAATTAATCATAGTTTAAACTATGCTTAACCCATTAGTTTGTGGTAATAGATAAATAATACTTGTGAGGGTTATTTTCCTGGGATTCACATGTGTTAGAATTTCAATAGAGCTTACATCGATGTTGATGTCTTTTAATGAGGGGAAATCGTATCATGTCCCTAAATGTGGATTAAAAAATGTTGTTTCCTTGGATGTGATAAATTTATGATCCAAGTTGTATAATAATTAAAAATCTCTAATACCATGTAATTCATGATTGGTATGAGAAATAATGTATAGAAAGTGATCAGACTCATCATATATTGATACGGGACTTATGCATTGGGGTGTCCCTAATGTGGTGTTTTACAAGTATTTAAAGCCTTAGAAAGGCATACTACATATTTTACTTATGGATGGAATTATAGTTTTCATAATTCAGTTCTTCCCTTACCCACGGATTTGTTTTAGGAATATGAGGGAATTATTGGGGATTACGCATAAGGGGATGCGAATGTATAAGCCCACTCCATATCTGTTGAAGGATAAGGAAGGATGGAAAACTTATAGGTGAATAATATCCCATGAGTTAAGAACATTTGATATATGGATGGTATTAGACCAAGGGGGATTCCCATTGGAGATGGGGACTTATGATGGAATCCTACATGTCCTATTTGAATAGGAATCATAGTTCTCAAAGTTCAATTTGGGGTATGTCTGAATATTTCTAATAGACAAGGGTATCATTTACTAGGGTGTCTATGTGACATGAATGAAATTTCAGGGGGGGTTTATGACTGAAATTTCCTGGGTTTCTTTCTGACATTTCATGAGTATCCTCGTGAAATGTCATGATTCTCCATCTGATATGTTTAGAGTGTCTTTTTGGAATGTCATTATTTTTGTTTGACATGTCTTGATTGGTTGTCTAACAACAATAACAGGTATCAGGGTTCTTCACATGATTGAATATTTCCCATATGAGGTATTCTAGATTATTTGTAGGAATGTATATAGTACTATCACATGACTCATCTGACTGGTTTTAGTGTCTTTCCATGATCAACATAGAAACATCCAAGGGTTTCTCATGATCAATTCTAACTTGTTATAAGGATTTAACACAATCATGTTGTAAAGTATATAACACTTCATAAAACTTTGAAAACATTTAATATGTACTTATCTGGACTTTTCAATTATTTAAAAAAGTTATCTCATAATCTACTCAGAAATTTTGGAAGAATTCTCATGACATGAATGATATGTCTGGAGGACTTCACAAGACTTCATCGACATATCCAGAGGACCTCATGGGGCTTGTATGACATGTCTATAAGGCTATAAAATTCATTGTAGACATATTTGGAAGAATATCTTATGGAATAGGTCGGCCATGTAAATAACATTATGCCAACATATGAAAATAAATTTGTTTCTCTTCACATAAGTATTCTGTATTTTTAGCCTTTATAACATATATTCCTCATTGTTTTTTAAGAATTATCTTGTTGAGGTTTCTCATGAACAAGTTGACATGGATAATTTCCTTCGCATAATATATCCATTTCACTATATGTCTTTTCCACAATCAATAGTGAAATTACACAAATATAATATATATCTTGTATAATACATTAAGTCATTCCTCATGTTTTACCTGGTGGTTGACTCTTAAGATTTCAGAGATTCTCACTCTGATAAGTCATCCTTCTCTTTTGTGATCATGTGGGTGTATCGTATGTGTGTGATTGGGTCAAGTATTCATTTTTTAGTTCATAGGTGGTTTAAATTATGGTCATTAATTCCCCAATTATATTCCACCTTATATGATTCATATCGATATCCTAGGTATGGGCTTCAGTCGATGGTGGGAGTATCACATCGTTTATTTTTCATAATCCTTTCCTGAATCACCCATGGTTTCACATGATAAAAAACAATCATGATAACTCTTGGTCGTCATCAAATTTATTAGACCCTTGGATTTCTAAAGAACTATCACATGATCTGATGCACATATGAAAGTGATTTTATAAGACTGAGCATACATGTATGGGATTTCTCATGAGATTAGGTCACCTATTAAAAATTCATTCACATGATCAAGGGATAATTATCTGGGGCCCATCATGAGATCAAGAAGACTAGTCTAAGTGCCTTTTCATGATCAAGTTGGTTTTTTAGAGACCATTCATGAGACCATGCTACCATGATTGGGTCCATTAATGAGATCAAGTTTTCTTTTCAGAAGGAATTCACATTATTAAAGATCTAATCACATTAGGATCATAATCCCTACACCTAAAAAATAGAATAACATTAAATATATGATTCTTTGACTTTTCAATCTTTTATTCATTATTTTACATGTCTCCCGGCCTCTTCCCATTAGTTTTCAATTAGGGGGTGGCATGATCAATAATGGATCTTTTGAGGGTATGATATCATTGTCATGTAAAATTTTTATTCTTTTCTGTGATTTGTTGTGTGATCAAATTTACATGTCAAAAAACCTCTACAAGACTATGATTACATCACTAAGAGTCATTGACAAATCTAGTTTCCTATTGAAAATGATTTCCCATGATTTAGGGACATTTTCCTAAGTACTATTGTGAGATCATTTTTGATTGTTGAAGTGCTTTCACATGATCAATGGTGATCAAATGATCCCCATAACTACTTCACATAAAATATAGTTTAAGTTATTCTGCTTGAATCATCTACATTTTTCATATTTATTTATTTAATTTACAAGGTCCTTTTTGAATGATTTTCATGGATTTTTCACCTGATATGTCACATGATTAGAGGATCTTGTAAGGAATCCTTCACATGAGCATCATCACTTGTTTGGAAACATTGGATCAAAAAGAGGACATATTAGAGGGAATTTTCATGATCACAAATAGAACATGTGAAGATCATGAATCATTTGCTTGAACTTCCTGGAGTCATGTTATCCCATGACTTGTTAGGGGTCATGAAATACTTGGTACCTTGTCACTTGGTATATATATAGTCATGATATACCTTCCTTTTTCATGCAAAGAAAATAATACCCATGATTTGAGTGTTTCATCAAATCATGAATTATCTTTTATCATATTTAATGTGTCAAAAATGCCATCATTTAGGAGATATAACTTTAGGGATAAGGGCTTTGTTCTAAGGAGACTAATTTCCCTCTTGATTCTTTAGGGCTTTTGTTGATCAGTGTCCAAAGTGGTGTTTGGACTTCTATGTAAACTTTGGTATTCTATGTGGAATACAATAAATTGAAAATTGATGGAGCCATTAATTCCACTAGTGAATAAAACTCCTACATATCTTTTGAGTTCTTCTATATCATGACTTCATCACAAGACCTCACTGCAAGAACCACTTTGGAAGTCCACTTTGTAAGACCGCATCATGAGATTTGATTGAATGATATCACCCTGTGACTGATTTGTCTTAATAGTATTTCATTGGAACCATGATCCAACTGACAGTAATATTATTGAACCATAATTAATTCTTCTAGATTCATAGTTTTCCTATGGTCTTCACATGATATATTGTCTTGGTTTTGTGATCACATGAATAGTACAATGTTTGAGTGACTATCTCGGGGTCATTTGATCATAATTAATTCCATATATCATGTGACAATGAGATGTTATTTCATTAATGAAATTAACAGGACCCATATCAGGTCATGATAACATCGATCCTTTTGTTCTTTATATGATTTACATGATGTTATCTAAGTCATGCGCCCCTTTTGGAATGGATCCTCACTTATGTGACATCATATCGTTGTTTTTTTATAGATGGATTCCAATTATAAAACATATTATAATGCATCCAGTTAGAGGAATATGATCACTTAGAGTTTTAATACCAACCCACGGTATCATTATTTCTCTAAAAATGAGGCTTTGATGAGGCTACTCCCTCCTAAACTTTGTATAAATCCTCTATCTCACAGACTTCTTTTTCATGGAGTCAGTATGCTATATGATTCTACCATTACTTCACCTAATTATAATATTCCATTTCATTGGATATCATCTTATCATTACTATTTTCAAATTAAAATATCTATGGAAAGTAAATTGGTCGTCCCACTTCTCTATAGGTTATCTCATATGTTGGTCAACTTCCCCTAGGGTCTAGATGATTATCATGTCACCCCTCAGTCAATTTCTTATAGCTATTCAAGCATACTCATCTCATATTTGAATGATATGAGAAGTAGTTGGAGCTCAGTGAGGGACATTCTGTCTTACAATAACTACTTTGATGAATGGGAATGGTTGTTCTGGGTCAGACAAAGTTAATCATAATTCTCCAACCAGTTACACATTATTCATTTTATGTGGCAGTGTGTATTTTATTTCATGTACCATTATTAATAACTCCAAAAAAAGATTATTATATAATGATTTCCCAAGCCTAATTCTTTTCATTTAGCTCATTGATAATTAGGAATCCTCCTTTAGTGTATTTTTTGGTTCGGAGGAATACCCCTTATTGAGGAGATGTAAGTTGAATTTATTTTTAGTATGAACATTTTGGAGCACCCCACAGAATCTATGTCCTTGGTTAGGTAAATACTCACCATTATGAAAAAAATTTAATGAAGGAGATGAACATATACTCACTCGTTTATTTTGAGGATTTGATCAATATCTTCATCTACCATAGTGGTTTTCAGCCAACCGCTATAAATTGTAATCGATTCCCCTATTCTTAGGTTGAAAACAGCATAGGATCTTACTGGTCCATCATTCAATCTAGGTAGAATAACTCTTGAGGCCACCAGGTGAGACCATATATATTCGTAAGCCTTCTTCTAGTGGAGGGTTTTGTCCTTGTTTTAGAATGGATGTATTTTCCCAGCCAGGGATGCATGCTTGGGAATTTCAGTAGGCACATTAGTGATGGCAGCCTGATTGGTAGATGGTTGACTTCTTAATCTAACCATGTCCACTCTTGTTCACCATTATCTAATATTTGATTATGTCCAACAAGGATGCATCCCTTACTAGATTAGTGGTCACTTCTATTTATAATTTGGCAAGATAAGTGATAATTTCCATTTTTTCTAATATCAAACACTATGGGAAACATTAATGCTTCACTCCATCCTAGGACATTTATTTTTTTAAGTTTCAGAGATTCCACGGGGTCAAGATGCGGTTATTGACATGCTGATTTGGGATTATCATTTCTAATTCTTTCCCTATCTTGCACTGACCAGGATAATTATTGACAAAGGGATTATATCTCTCAATGAGAGGTCATATAAAATATCTCTTCAATAGGGTTATTATAGCCCATAAAAACAAGATGATTATCTCTAGTCCGTATAACCTATATCTGTTTGATTTTTAGTTTGGTATTATTCAAAGGGTTTGTATCCTCCCTTCTTCTAGTGTGCAGGGAGAATGAAATCACATGCTCATTCACCAATTTTTTCTTATACTGGATCATAATGATTCAAATAAAGATTTTATTCATCCAAATGTTGAAGCTCTTATGTTAATGTATTAAAACTATACCCAGGCTTGAGTGGAAGCACACATAAAAATTGTTTTGAATCAACTATTAAATCGAGTGAAAAAGCATTGTGTTTCACCAAGCTTCTTATGTATGGCAGTAATAGAGTTGATTCAAAACATGGGGGAGCCTCCAAGGAAAGTTTGTTTTCATATTGATAAACATAACATTAGTGGGAGATATTTTCTATAGGAGGATGAGAATTCGATACCTGTGATAGACGATGCACCAATTTAGATGTGATCACATTATAATTATTCTCCTGATTCTTTTTTGGCTTAGTTTTTCATTAATCCTTCTAAAAAACCCTCTCCATTGGTTACAAAAAACCATTTACTATGAAGTATTTTTAGGTAGAAAATCCATTACTTGATCACCGAGACTCCCTTAGAGGTGTTTCATGGCTAATAAAAATACCTTCTATAGATCTTTCATGATTTCAAGGAAGGTGGATTTAATTTTCAGTCATTGTATGATATTATGTGAAAAATTATCCTGACTCAACAATAAGTGGCCAGTAACGAGGGGGGTTCCACTTTTCTGATGATCAGACTCTTATGGTAAAATTAATAGGGTTTGTTTTAGCGTTTATTTATTCTATACATTATGTAATCACTTAACTACATTCCCAAATGGTTGGCTTGACTTCATAGATATAAAAATGGGATGATAGATTCACTCACTCAAATCCAGATATTTTGATGTCATCATCCATATTAGATATAACATATAAAGAAGATAAATTTTTTTATTCTTCTATTGAAACTATTATTTCACAAGTTCTTGTAAAACAAACAATTGTTTTTTGTGCATTAGTGCTCAATCAATACCTCTCGCCAGCCTCTAGGCGATTTAAAAAATCAATCAATTAAATTTTATTGTAATATGATAACAAATATTTTTCATGGAATAATTAAGAGGATATGGAATGTAGATATTCCTTTTTTATATTATAAATGAATAAATATTATAAACTTTACATGTCATTCTATATATTTCGTTCATTTATGATTTCCATGAAATTTCATTCACATGATTTCATATAGATCATAAATGACAACATTTCTTTTTTATAACACCATGTAAACCAAACCTATTGGATGTGAATTTCTAAATCTCAATAGATTTATATTGTGAACTACCCATGAATACCTGTCGACACGAGATTTCTCACTGATTTATCTACTCTAGTGTTGTGGGGATCACCTGGATTAAAATGATAATTGGAGAGAAACAAATTTATCATAAAGATATCACACTATTTTTTCCTAAGTAAGTTTACTCAATGATAATATTTTTATTCTTGATAGGTGTAGATAGAAGTACCAACAATATTTATAACTTATTATTTTAATTTATTTCTAATTGTTTTTTCCAGTTTTCATATTTTTATATCTTAATAGTTGTGTACCTGTATTTTTTAAAGGCTACTCTTTTACATATTTTCTACTTGATAGGTTTGGTTTTTTTATAATATTATAAATGATTAATATTTTATGTACCAAAAAACATGGATTTCCCATGAGTATAGATTCATTTTCTATAGAGATCTCTTTTATGTTTTTCAACTTGCAGAGAATTATGTCTATTTTAATTTTTTGATCTAAAATTATAAAAATCATCCCATTTTTGTGTTTTAGTTTAGGTTCTTCCATCATGGACCATCTGATAATGGTAGTGTGGTGTTCATGAAGTAGATTTCTCCATTAAATTTAACATTATTTGTCAAGGACAAATTTTGTGAAGTTTAACAACATGTAGTAAGAATTTAAAATTCTATAGAGTTTAAAGTCTTGTTCTCAAGAAATTATATGTTTCAAATTTTAGATTATTTTTGTCAATATTTGAGATAAATTAAGGATTGGACCAAACATTTTTGATATGAACCAAAACTACCTAAGGTTTTGAGACCTATCACAGTGTTTTTGGGACTCTAAGTAGAATGGGAAAGACATAATAGGGATGAACCAGAACACAGTTTGGCAATGTGTTCTTGCACGGTGTTTTCGGGACTCACAGTTATTTGAGGACCTTTTATAGAAAGATGATATGCCTATAGTTGGTAGGTCAAGGGCCTTATGAATGGGACCATAGGGCTTAAATTCATGGTCAAGTAAAGAGGATCCTAACTATTTTCTATGTAACATGTAAGAATTATGAATACTTTATTGGGGGATGGTAAAATATTAGGAATGATGAGTCCACCAAGATAGTTAGAATATGGGTTTTTTGAATTAGGTGTCCAACAGCTTGAATCAATGAATATAGAATGGGTTATCTAGTCCCGGGATGACCCAAAACACCCTAAGGTGCTCAGTTCTACCATGGTGTTGTCTTGTCTCATGAGGATTAGATCTCCTTTCCTGTAAGGAGGAGAGACAAATAGTTATTAGTTTATAGGTATAAGGCCCCAGCCTTAAATCTTACTTAATCTTGAGTTATTACAAGATTACACATTGAGGATCTTTTCGGGTTTAGAGTTTTAGAGAATTAGATCATAAAACTTGCATTACATTCCACATATAAACAAAGTGGTTACATAAAGATAGTATTCTTCATTCCCATCAATGGAAACATATTTAAAATAAAACATGGATTCTTTCTTGACACATCCTTGACACTATCATCATATCATGTACCTTTCCCTTAACCTGTGAAAAACATTTCAAAAAACTTGGGATGAGCATAAAAAGCTCAGTAAGGGATATAAAAATATGGAAAGGAAACATGGGTACATATATACATAAGAATGAGATCATACTTTACCCATAAAACATACGCACTTTAACATACCTCATCAAATCATGAATAAATCATAGAAATCATAAGACATAAAGGTATCTTGAGACATTCATAACATTCTTACGTAGGGAGTAACCCTCTTGGTTACGTTTGGAATACCCATCACAGTATATTCCATAAATCTCTTCGGAGAAACCTTAACATTTCACTCCTTCGCGTTACCCAATGCATTGGAGATCTATATCGGGCTCACCCGCCCTTAGTTTATCACGGAACCACCTGTCTTCATAATAATGCCGAAGAACCTCAACATAATCGTATCACATAAAACATGCATAAAGGAAACATAACATTCCCACCTTTCAATCACAAGATATTTATACAACACATTGATATAAAAACATTATGAAAACTATTTTCGATACCAAAATAAAAGAAAAGTAAAAAATGGTATTTATTTTTCTTTTAGAAAGAAGGTATGGCTTGTAGAGAAAGCGAAACTCAAATAATGGTCACGGCGGTAGAGAAGTCGTTGTCGCCGCATACGTACGACAAAAACATTCCCTTTTGTCATTTTTTAAAATGCTTCGTATAAAAAATATTCCTTTTGGATAAACGTAAAAGTCAAAGATGTTTATACACCGTATAAAAGAAAGTTTTGTATAAAACAAAATATGCCTCAATGAAAGGAGATTGAGACGAAGTCCCATACCTCGGGTCTGACTTGACTCGGTCGTTCCTTAATCTCCTGAATAATAAACATGAGTTAATTTCTACTTGTTTAAGATCATTTTTAAAGTTCATTATTCCTTTTATATCACTTATTGCCATGTCATGAACCCTATGTAATTATTTAAGTTAATAACGGTCGTTTTAACGATCATTGGTACTTGAGTCAAAAATAATCCCTTTGTAATTACAAGTTGTTCTTGTATCCATTATATCCAGAATGGTATTCATGATGTAGATATTATATATGTCATATATATCCAGTACATGCATGCATTTATAATATTACATAATCATTTTGAGGTAATAAATGAAATGCACCGTTCATGGAGACGGTAAGCCGTACGTACGCATGAACGCTACTTTCATTTCTATTTCATATTTTATAGAATGGAATCATAATGATATAAATGTATATTATAATTCCAGTATAATATCATATATAATATCATAGTTCCATCCTTTATACGTCCCACATATGGTATTTAACGAATCAACTCACTTTGAGGGGGTGGTAGTCCGCATTTCCTTAAATGAAGATATCGCGTTTACCCATAATGGAAACCATAAAGTTATACACAAAATGAAAAATAAATAAGCATAAGGAAAACATAAACATATTATATATCATATATAAATATAGCTACATCTTAATGGCCACCTTTGAAGGTGTTAAAAGAATGTTGAACAATCATCGTTTCGGGAGGCATAAATTCGCCATCCACGGAAACAGTATGTTCGTTAACCATTAGATGTAGGTGTGTGTAAGTGTAGCTCGAATCCTTATTATACAGATATCCTAGTATATTTAGGATACTTTATTTTTTTAAAAAGAAAAGAATAAAAAGAGTTTAGGGGGTTGGAAAAGAAAAATAAAACAAAAGGACTCAAAAGAAGACATTACCTTAAAATCGGGTAACTCCCTTTGGTTTGAGCTCAAAGGCTTCCTTGGGAAGACTTTTTCCCAATTTGAGGATTCAAGGAGTAAGAGAGGGAAGTGGAGAGACAAAATGGGCAGAGTTTGGCCGAGCCAAAGGCTTTGGGAGTGTGGGTAAGGAGGTAGAGGTGGGGGCCTTTATAAGAGGAGAGGAGGGGCACTCTTGGAAGGTAAAGAAAAGTCACATTATTTTAAAATGGTATTCGGATTTAAGAGGTCCCACATTGATTTTTTTCGAGTATAAGGTGATAAGGGTTCGAAATCCACTCATCCAATAGGTTTTGGATATGTGTAGGTTTTATATTTTACATTATCTTTCCATTTTATTTAAATCATCAAATAATGAGGTCATCGCTGCATCATTATGATTTCATAAATAATTTAATTTATTTAAAGTCTAAAAATTATAAAACAAATACTATGATGTAGGAAATCTTATTAGATTTCCAATGAATATTTATAGTCAAATATCTGATTTTTATAACCCCATGTAAAAATTGTTTTAGTAAAACATTTCATGTTTGTCTCATTTTTACTTTAACATTAAATAAAAAGATATTAATGTCATTTTCCAACCAAAGTGGCTTCATGGGGTCCCCAAGTTGACCCAAGGGTTTTCTTGGTCGGCCCTGACACATAAAATGAGGTTAGGACATGTTTCATGTTCATTTCATATTATTAAAACATTATTTTTACCTTAAACTACACTAATTACCTCTAATCGTGATTAAAAACTTAATAAGTTACTATTCACCAAAAAATTATTTTTATCCCATTGAACCACATTTTACTTCTTAATGAAAACCATGTATGTCGGAGTTTTTAAATTCAAAACTCAAAGATGACAAAATTTCATTTAAACGGAAAAATCCGTTTTTATAAGTACCACTTAGTGGTTTCACTATTCATCAAAATTGAAGTTTTTCAGAAAAATCCAAAAAATTAACCCTAAGCTATATTTGATATTCCGAATTAAAAAATGAAGAATATTTTACAAAATTCAAAACATATAAGTCAAATTAATTAATTTAATAATTAATTCCCGTTGTCAGAGTAAATAGCGTGTTTTTATGAAACAATAAGTATCAAAAGATTGACACTAGTTTAAGTCTGATTTCAAATTGAAATTAATTCCAATGTCCACCATTGGATTAAATGGTAAAAATATATTCAGATTACACTTTAATACCAATTCAAAAGATAATCTAATCATATAAATAAATTAAATTAAATAGCAGTTTTGATGTAAAATGCAGTATTTTTCACTATTCATTAAAAAATGAACATTGTCAGAAAAATACCAAAAATTCACACAAAGTAAATTTTGATGTCCCAATCATAAAGAATAAGTTTATTTTGACAAACATAGCTTATAAAATTGTCATAAGATAGATTTAAAAATGTTTTGCCATCAAAAGGCAGTAAAACAATCTTTTAAAAATATTAGTGTATTTCATGCTTAAGATTGGATTTATTTTGATTTTAAGCCTCTAAAACACTATCTAGTTCATTAATAGACATAGATAAAAATATCTATTATTCATTACTTACTTGGGATGTTACATCCTTCCCCCCTTTAGAAAATTACGTCCCCACAATTTATTTACATATCGAATAAATGGGGATACTTATCCCTCATTGCATGTTCAGATTCCCATGTTGCCTCTTCAATCATGTGGTTTTTCCACAAAACCTTTACCTGGATAATCACCTTATTCCGTAACACTTGCTCCCTGTGGTCAAGAATCTGGACCGGATGTTCCTCATAAGATAGGTTCTCTTCCAGCTGAACTACCTCTGGACTCAAAGCATGAGATGGATCTGGCATGTACTTTCTCAACATTGAAACATGAAAAACATTGTGTACCTGAGATAAACTCGGAGGTAAAGACACCCGGTAAGCAACTGATCCAACTCTCTCCAGAATTTCATATGGTCCAATGAACCTTGGACTCAGCTTTCCTTTCTTACTAAATCGCATCACACTTTTCCATGGTGATACTTTGAGAAAAACATGATCACCTACCTCAAAAGATAGATCCTTCCTCCTGTTGTCTGCATAACTCTTCTGCCTACTCTGAGCTGTTCTCATGTGCTTCTGAATCAGCTGAACTTTTTCTACCAACTCTTCTACCAATTATGGTCCCATCAACTTCCTTTCACCCACTTCACCCCAGAAAGATGGAGTTCGACACCGCTTCCCATATAATTCCTAAAATGGTGCCATCTGTATACTGGAATGAAAACTGTTATTATATGAAAATTCAACCAAAGAAAGATGTTGGTCCCAACATCCCTGATAATCCATAGAGAAAGAACGTAGCATATCCTCTAAGGTCCGAATTGTTCGTTCTGACTGCCCATCTGATTGAGGATAAAAAGTTGTACTAAAATTTAATTCAGTACCCAATGACTTCTGAAGGCCATTCCAAAAGTTTGAAATGAACCTGGGATCACGATCAGATACAATGGAGAGGGGAACTCCATGTAACCTGACAATCTCATTAAGATACAAATGGGAAAGTTGATCGAGGGAAAAAGTATCTCGTATAGCAAGGAAATGAGCAGACTTGGTCAAGCGATCAACAATAACCCAGATTACATTATTACCTCGAGATGTCTTCGGTAATCCCACAACAAAGTCCATGGATATATTCTCATAGTAAAATCAGAAATATCTCTTTTCATTTCATCCCACCAGTAATACTCCCGCAGATCTTTGTACATCTTAGTACTGCCAGGATGAACTGAAAACGGAGAACTATGAGCTTCACATAACAACTCTCTCTTAAACTGTGAATCACAAGGCACACACAATCTCTTCCCAAATCTCAAAAGACAATCATTATTAATGTTGAATTCAGGAAACTTACCTTTCTGAACCAGCTCTACCTTTTTCTGCAACTCATTGTCTTGCTTCTGTGCTTAATTGATTCTATCTGATAGAGATGATCTCACTGATACCTGAAACAAAACAGAATAACTTCCTGCACCAACAACTTCTATGCCAAATTTCATCAAATCCTTAACCAAAGGATCACATTCCAAATGCAACATTGCTAATGCAGCATTACTTTTTCGACTCAAAGCATCATCCACTTTATTTGCTTTTCCCGGATGGTAATGAATTGTACAATAATAATCCTTGATTAATTATATCCATCTCCTTTGTCTCATGTTCAATTCTTTATGAGTGAATATATACTTTAAACTTTTGTGATCAGTATATATTTCACACTTTACTCCATACAAATGATGCCTCCAAATCTTTAAAGTGAAAACAACAGCAGCTAATTCCAAATCATGTGTAGGGTAATTTACCTCATGAGTTTTCAACTGTCGTGAAGCATAAGAAATTACATGATCATTCTACATTAGGACGCATCCAAGTCCTTTCAATGAAGCATCATTATATATAACAAACTCACCATTCCTAGAAGGTAGTGCCAAAACTGGAGCATTCACCAATCTTCTTTTTAATTCCTGAAAACAAACATCACATTCTTTTGTCCAGATAAACTTAACACCCTTCCGTGTTAGCTTAGTCATTGGACTAGATAACTGTGAAAAATTTCTAACAAACCTTCGGTAATAGCCTTCCAAACCAAGGAAGCTACGAATCTCAGTTACATTTGTGGGTCTTGGCCATTCTTCCACAACTTTTGTTTTTGCAGGATCAATAGTTGTTCCATCTTTAGAAAAACTATGACCAAGGAAAGAAATTTTTTGCAACCAAAAATCACACTTGCTGAATTTTCCATACAGTTTCTTTTCTTTTAAGGTTTGTAAGATAACCCTTAAATGTCTTTCATGCTCCTCTTTATTTTTAGAAAACACCAAAATATCATCAATGAAAACCACCAAAAACTTATCCAAGAACTCATGGAAAATTCTATTCATTAAGTCCATGAATACAGCAGGTGCATTGGTTTTCCCAAAAGGCATTACTATAAATTCATAATGGCCATATCTCGTATGGAACGCGGTCTTCGGAATATCTTCCTCCTTTACCTTCAGCTGATGGTACCCCGATCTGAAGTCAATCTTTGAAAACAATTGAGCTCCCTGGAGCTGATACAACTTCATTTGATGGCCCGACATCTGCCGAAGTAGTTGCAAAAGATTTCACCACCCCTTTCTGCTTGTAGTCTAACTGCTTCCCATCACTCAAGCTCTTTGTTGGACACTCGTTTGCATAGTGACCCATCTCATTGCACTTATAACATTTCACTAACTGTAAATCAAATTTGTTCTTACCATCACCCTGATCTTTTTCAGTGCAATCACGAGCCTTATGTCCCATCTTACCAGATCGGTAGCACTTTCCAGAATTCAAAAGGCATTCCCCTGCATGCCTTTTTCCACATTTATTGCAAACTGCAAACTTAGTTTTCTTACCATCAGACTTTTTTGATGAGTTCTTACCTTTCTCCTGCCACCTTGGTCTTTTCTTCTGCTGGTTGTTATAGAACACTTGGTCATCGAAAAACTCCATTTCCACCTTCCCAGCACATCGAACAAGCATTTCTAACTTTTAAACTCACAAGAAGCTAATGCCCTTCGATATTTTGGATTTAATCCAGAGTAAAAACGATTGATTTTACTATCAAGGTCTTGGATAAAATTTGGAGCATACCTTGCCAATCAAGTGAACCTTTCATCATAGGTAGCCACTGAGTCTTCCTCTTGCCTCAATTCCAAGAATTGCTTTTCCATCCTATGTCGAACAGCCTTAGGAAAATACTTCTCAAGAAACATACCTTTGAATTCATCCCAGTCGAGAGCTTCAATCTCATCAGCGTCCCTGATATTTTTAACCATCGACCACCACTGATCTGCCTCACCCTCCAAACGGTAAATAGCAAGACTAACATTTTGATTGTATGAACACCCCATGACATCGAAAATCTTCTCCAGTTCTTTAATCCACCCTTCAGCTAGCACAGGGTCAGATGATCCTCTGAATGATGGGGGATGTTGCCTCATGAAATGTTCCACCACTGACATGTTCCTCTGCGATTGATCAGGCTGATCTCATGCATGGATACCACCACCATTTATCGCTTGAGTCAACTGTTCCATTACTGCAACAAACTGTTCAGTTCCAATTCCAACCATCTCAAGATGCTGATTCGGAAGGTTATTTCCTTCTGCATGCCTTCCTAGAATTGCTTCCCTATTTCATCTACGAAAAACCACTCTGAACAAACATGTCTTAGATGAGGCAACATGGTAATCTTCAAATACTATATCAATTCAATTTGACCATAAAAATATATATATATATATATATTTGGATAATAATTTAATAGAATTCTAACTCCTAAAGTTATCTAAACCGACCTTTGATACCAACTATACGGCCCTAGCCTTAAATCTTACTTAATCTTGAGTTATTACAAGATTACACATTGAGGATCTTTTCAGGTTTAGAGTTTTAGAGAATTAGATCATAAAACATGCATTACATTCCATATATAAACAAAGTGTTTACATAAAGATAGTATTCTTTATTCCCATCAATGGAAACATATTCAAAATAAAACATGGATTCTTTCTTGACACTTCCTTGACACTATCATCATATCATGTACCTTTCCATTGACCTGTGAAAAACATTTCAAAAAACTTGGGATGAGCATAAAAAGCTCAGTAAGGGATATAAAAATATGGAAAGGAAACATGGGTACATATATACATAACAATGAGATCATACTTTACCCATAAAACATAAGCACTTTAACATACCTCATCAAATCATGAATAAAACATAGAAATCATAAGACATAAAGGTTACTTGAGGCATTCATAACATTCTTACGTAGGGAGTAACCCTCTTGGTTACGTTTGGAATACCCATCATAGTATATTCCCTAAATCTCTTCAGAGAAACCTTAACGTTTCACTCCTTCGCGTTACCCAATGCATTGGAGAACTATATCGGGATCACCCTCCCTTATTTTGTCTTGGAACCACACATCTTCATAATAATGCCCAAGAACCTCAACATAATCGTATCACATAAAACATGCATAAAGGAAACATAACATTCCCACCTTTCAATCATAATATATCAATACAAAACATTGATATAAAAACATAATGAAAAGCATTTTCGATACCAAAATAAATGAAAAGTAAAACATGGTATTTATTTTTCTTTTAGAAAGAAGGTATGGCTTGTAGAGGAATCCAAAACTCAAATAATGGTCACGGCGGCAGAGAAGTCGTTGTCGCCGCATACGTACGAAAAAAAAATTCCATTTTGTCGTTTTGTAAAACGGTTCTTATAAAAAAGATTCCTTTGGGATAAATGTAAAATTCAAAGGAGTTTATACACCGTATAAAAGAAAGTTTTTTATAAAACAAAATATGCCTCAATGAAAGGAGATTGAGACGAAGTCCCATACCTCGGGTCCGACTCGACTCGGTCGTTCTTTAATCTCCTGAATAATAAACTTGAGTTAATTTCTACTTGTTTAAGAACCTTTTTCAAGTTCATTATTCCTTTTATATCACTTATTGTCATGTCATGAACACTATGTAATTATTTAAGTTAATAACGGTCGTTTTAACGATCATTGGTACTTGAGTCAAAAATAAGCCCTTTTATAATTACAAGTTGTTCATGTATCCATTATATCCAGAATTGTATTCATGATGTAGATATTATATATTTCATATATATCTATTACATGCATGCATTTATAATATTACATAATCGTTTAGAGGTATGAAATGAAATGCACCGCTCATGGAGACGGTAAGCCGTACGTACGCATGAACGCTACTTTCATTTCTATTTCGTATTTTATAGAATGGAATCATAATTATACAAAGGTATATTATAATTCCAGTATAATATCATATATAATATCATAGATCCATCCTTTATACGTCCCACATATGGTATTTAACAAATCAACTCACTTTGAGGGGGCAGTAGTCCGCACTTCCTTAAATGAAGATATCGCGTTTACCCATAATGGAAACCATAAAGGTATACCCAAAGTGAAAAATACAGAAGTTTAATTAAAACATAAAAATATCATATATCATATATAAATATAGTGACATCTTAATGTCCACCTTTGAAAGTGTTAAAAGAATGTTGAACAATCATTATTTCGGGAGGCATAAATTCGCCATCCACAGAAACAGTATGTTCGTTAACCATTAGATGTAGGTGTGTGTAAGAGTAGCTCGAATCCTTATTATAACAACATCCTAGTATATTTAGGATACTGGAGTTGTTACAAAAGAAAATAATAAAAACAGTTTAGGCGGTTGGACAAGAAAAATAAAAAAAAGGACTCAAAAGAAGACATTACCTTAAAATCGGGTAACTCCCTTTGGTTTGAGCTAAAAGTCTTCCTTGGGAAGACATCTTCCAAAAGTGAGGCTTCAAGGAGTAATATAGGTAAGTGGAGAGACAAAATGGGTAGAGGTTGGCCGAGCCAAAGGCTTTGGGAGTGTGGGTAAGGAGGTAGAGGTGGGGTCCTTTTATAAGAGGAGAGGAGGGGTACTCTTGGAAGGTAAAGAAAAGTCACTTTATTTTAAAATGGTATTCGGATTTAAGAGGTCCCACATTGATGTGTTTCGAGGATAAGGTGATAAGGGTTCGAAATCCACTCATCCAATAGGTTTTGGACATGTGTAGGTCTTATATTTTTCATTATCGTTCCATTTTATTTAAATCGTCAAATAATGAGGACATCGCTGCATCATTATGATGTCATAAATAATTTAATTTATTTAAAGTCTAAAAATTATAAAAAAAATACTATGATGTAGGAAGTATTATTAGATTTCCAATGAATATTTATAGTTAAAAATCTGATTTTTATAACCCCATGTAAAAAATTGTTTTAGTAAAACATTTCATGTTTGTCTCATTTTTACTATAACTTTAAATAAAAAGATATTAATGTCATTTTCCAACCAATGTGGCTTCATGGGGTCCCCAAGTTGACCCATGGGTTGTGTTGGTCGGCCATGACACATCCAATGAGGTTAGGACATGTTTCAAGTTCATTTCATAATATTAAAATGTATTTTTACCTTAAACTACACTAATTACCTCTAATCGCGATTAAAAACATAATAAGTTACTATTCACCAAAAAATTATTTTTATCCCATTGAACCAAATTTTAATTCTTAATGACAACCGTGTATGTCGGATTTTTGAAATTCAAAACACAAAGATGAAAAAATTTCATTTAAATGGAAAAATTAGTTTTTATAAGTACCACTTAGTGGTTTCACTATTCATCAAAAATTGAAGTTTTTCTTAAAAATCCCAAAAATTAACCCTAAGCTATATTTGATATTCCGAATTCAAAAATGAAGTCTATTTTACAAAATTCAAAACATATAAGTCACCACTAATTAATTTAATAACTAATTCCCTCTGTCAGAGCAAATAGTGTGTTTTTATGAAACAATAAGTATCAAAAGATTGACACTAGTTTAAGTCCGATTTCAAATTGAAATTAATTCCAATGTCCACCATTGGATTAAATGGTGAAAATATATTCAGATTACACTTTAAGACCAATTCAAAAGATAATCTAATCATATAAATAAATTAGATTAAAAAGCAGTTTTGATGTAAAATGCAGTATTTTTCACTATTCATTAATAAATGAACATTGTTAGAAAAATACCAAAAATTCACACAAAGTAAATTTTGATGTCCCAATCATAAAGAATAAGTTTATTTTGACAAACATAGCTTATAAGATTGTCAAAAGATAGATTTAAAAATGGTTTTCCATCAAAAGGCTGTAAAACAATCTTTTAAAAATATTAGTGTATTCCATGCATAAGATTGGATTTATTTTCATTTTAAGCCTCTAAAACACTATCTAGTTCATTAATAGACATAGATAAAAATATCTATTATTCATTACTTACTTGGGATCTTATAATAGTCCCTTATGCATTTCCCCAGATGGATTTCATTAATGGTCAAGTAAAGGGGATCCCCACTCTTTTATAAGGTCCATGAACGATTTTTTGAGACTCAAATATCACGATGATGAAGTTTTAAGTAGAGAGAAATCTATCGAAGAAGGGTTTTAGAACCCTAGGGCCATTTTTTTGGGGAATATCACACCCTACACCATGTGAAACTACTAAAAAAGAGGAATTTAATAGTTTTATAGTAGTCCTTTATCATTGCTAAAAAATCATTGACAATTATAGAATGTTTAAAAGCTCGAAGCTTTTATCACCGCTCAAAAATCACTCTTAAAGTCCACCATTAAGAGCTGTGAAAAAGAGTTGTTAAAATGGTATTTAACAAGGATTTTTTATCATTGTTAAATGGGTCTTTAACAGTGCTTTTTTATTGATGATAAAGGAAGTTCTATTAAAGAAGATAATATTATAATTTTTCAAACAACTATGTGGTCGACCCCTTTATCAGTTCTTGCACGACACCTTCAACAAAACCCCCTACCATTATCAGTGTTTTTCACCCCACCACCATTTTTATCATCACTTTATTGATTTCTAGCCTCATGTGTGCCCACCTATATTCAAACCATGTACCTCTCCATCGATGATGGAACACCATTACCACTACACCATTTTGTTTTGTTTTCTTGTTTAATGATATTTCTTCTTATTTATATATATTTTTACATATATACTTTTTTATTCATTTATTTATATAATTATTTTAAAATACGTTTAAACATTATATGTGTTTTTGATATATATATATATAATCATATTTATATAAAAAATTATAATATATTCATTTAAATTTACTAAAATATAATATAAATATATATATGTATATTAATTCTCATATACGTATATATAAACATTATAAAAATATTTTTACAAGATAAAAATTGGGTAGATATTTTTTGAAATTAATTTTTAGAGGATTTATTTATTTACATATATTAGAATATATATTTTTACATAAATATGTAGATGTATATATCTATATGAGTGATTTATTAGAAGTAAATTTACATAAACATGAATATATTTAATTATAAATAAAATTGAATTGTAAAAAAAGATAAAATTTAAAAACCATAATATCAATATGAATGTAATACCTATGAATAAATTTAGTCTCCTTCAAAAAAATCAAATAAGTCCCCTTTAAATAATGCTAAAAGTTTATTGAATGTTAATAATTTGGGGTTCCCCGATAGATAACTCAATTTTGGAAGACATATGGGAAAATATTGGCCTTGAAAATTTTGAATGAGGTTTACCTCTATCAGTAATGGTGTATAGCTCACCACAGGCTTCAATTTGTCATGTAGTAGAGAAAAAACGAACACCCAGATCAGAAGTTTTGTTTGTTTGATTTTTGAGTTACGTTTTCATATTATTTTTGTTGTTTTATTTATGTTTTGATTTTTTTATATTAAACTTGATATTAAATAGAACTTACATGGTAAGCATATGAAAATTATTAAATAAAAATATTTTATAAATTATTTTATAATCTGTTTTCACTAAATATCTAATATATTAAGTGTAAATTCCTATTTACCTTATCTAAAACAAATTTTAAAAATAATATATTATACTTATATCAATATAAATATATTTATATATTAATATAGTATTTTTAAATGGGATATATTTTTTGGAAGTGTAATTTTATCATTGCTTGAAAAAAATCATAGATAAAGGGGTTATTTATCATAACTTCTAAAAAAGCACTGATAAACACATCCTACACCCCCCCTCGGTGCCAACTCTTTTTTACAAGTACTGATAAAAGATCATATTTAATATCACTTTTTTAAAAGTGATGATAAAGGGAGGGCCTTTTCAGTGCTTTTAAAACCCCCCACATAATGGCCCCCCTTTAACAGTGCTTTTTATCACTGTTAAATACCCCCATCAACAACACAAATAAAGTGATTTTAAGACACCCTTTAACAACACTTTTTTATCATTAAAAAAGGGGGAATTTATAAGAACTTATATATTGAATTGTTAATGCTCTATTACTAGATAAAACTAGTATTTTAAGAGTGTGGTTTCAAGTCATTTTGTGTGGTCCATCCAAAGGTTCAATAATGGAATATCACATTCATAATTTTGAAAAGAGTACCAATGATAGTGATGTAATGTCAGGGATGAAAAATTTAATTGAGTAGTTTGGTTATGAGGATTGTAAATCAAGTTCTAAGAATATTTGAGTTAATTGGATGTGGAAACTAGTGGGTACTAGTCAACCATTAGTAATGGGGAAGACTATATTCCACATGGTTAGGATAATAACTCGTGTATTTAATGGGGGGATTTCCTGGACCAAGAAACCCCTTGTTACAGGCACTTCATTTGGGTGAAATTCGCTAAATAATCCAAATGGTCCCTTTTGGATCATCCAATCCATATTAATAAATTTCTATAGGTATGAACTAGGAGAAAAGGATCCCAAGTTCCATTGGGTTCCAAGAGAATGGTACCAACTCAAAGAACTGGTTATGTTAACTAGAACTCTGATTTCATAAAAGAGGGTTATGGAAAAATTAATTTTCATGAAGGGTTCCACAACACTAAAAGTATTGTCTCATCCTATTGAAATTTTTTTCATATACAGGTTATGTAAAAAATCACTAATCTAAATTTCTCCAAGACTAGGTGGTCCAGCAATCATAGCTCAGCTTTCACTAGGGCCATTAAGTGGGAACTATGAGATTAATTCCATGTTTAATTAAAATATGACTTTTTTATAAACTCTATATATCATGAGATAAGTGAGTAGAGACTTGACATTTTATTTTCCCACCCTTAGATAAGTGAGTAGAGACTTGACATTTTATTTTCCCACCCTTTTCTCGTATTCAAATAAAAATGTTTTCTTTCACTTTCACTAGCATTTTTGGGTATTCTAATTTGTACCAACAAAGGAAAAAGTTTATGGCTATAAAATATTGACCAATGTGAATATTGTATAGGGTCATGATTTACATATACCTGGTATGAGGAATTTGTTACACAACATCCTATTTAGGATACCTAGGCTCAGGAGTACTCTATCATCCTTTTCAGTGGGGTATGAAATTTTTTTAAATCATTGATAGATTTTCTTTAGTGAAGAGTAACGGTATGGGTCCATCATGTCAAGGATAACCCAAAAACTATAAGGTGTTGAGTTCTTATGTGGTTATGTAAGGGATAACAAGGATTAAAAATATTTTTCTTCAAGAGAAAGATGTCTCTTATTGGTGGTTCGATTCCCTTATGTTGATCTACCTCTGGAATTGTCAAATTAATAGATAGCTTCTCATTTACAAGGTTTTTTAAAGGTTTTCAGATACCTGAGGTTCTCAATACATGAATTGTGATTTGGTTTGAGTTTATTAAACTATTATAGAACCACCCCATACTACAGTTGACTGGGATCAGGCTCATGTGGTCCTTTGAAATGGAATAATTATGGGTGATATTCTACACTCCTCAACATCACATAGTGGGGATGTATATGTCATGTAGTTTAATGTCATGCGATAAAGATTTTTTTCCCTATAGTTTAACATCTTTTAGTAAGGATGTAGGATCTAGTTGAATATTGGATAATAAGTCCATGGGGATATTTTTAACTAGTTTTTGTAATTTATATATGAGAAACACATTCCATCCATGAATACTATTATTTATGGGTATCCATATTCTAGAGTCCTTGAAAATATATTTCTCTTATGAAAGTAAGTTATACTTAAATATGATTATCGCATAGTCAAAAAAGGTCTATATGACTTAGCCCACATAAAATAAAGTTATATTTTATTTATTTTCTTAGATTACATGGATTTCACCTTACATATTATAAAGGTAGGAATATTTACATAATCATCTCCTTGAGTAGAGTTGTCTACATAAGTAGGACTCCAATACAGGAAACATGGTCATTTCATCTTCTTCCCTCAGTGTCACTCGGCACCAAGGTCAACTAAGGTTTCTTATATATATTGGAATCATAAATAAGGATATTGAATTAAATAATTTTATTCCAGTATGGAGGATAAAAATTTCATCCCTTACATAGATTCTTGGATCGTATATCCCGCTCTAAAAAATTTTAGGTCTTACAAGATGGACCATATGTTATGTAGTCTAATGTCACACAACTAAGATATTTTAATATAGTTTTAAACCATGTGAGTAGGATGTGGTCATGAAACATAACATCATGAAACTAAGACATGGTTCCCCATCCAAGACACATCTTGTTCATGTCATCCAGAGTGGTATTCCATGTTCCCTAATCTCACATGATCTATTCATGATATGAGAAACAGGGGATAACAAGGTAGTTGAGGAAGCTATGGGGGGTACATTATGTGGAGTACATGAGGGGGTACACATGTTTTTGTGAACTATAACACCTAAAAAGATATCAAACTCATGGATTAATGTGTTTGAGGGTAATAGAAACCTACTGTTGGGATTGGAATGAATGATACAAGTGTCGATACAAATCATGTGATGGCATAAAGAAATCCTTATATACTTCATACATATTTCATTACATAGGTATAACCCATATGAAATGGTTTATTATTATCATTCCATATGTTTCAGATGGACCCAATATTAGAGATCTGGGTGCCACTACATATCCTATAGTAATATGAATCAAGCCATACACAGTTCTTGTATAAAAGTTCTAATTAAAATTCCGGAATTTTTGAATGTAGGGGGAACATTTTTATATTTTGGATGGACCCATTTTTAAAATTGTAAGTGTCAGCACATATTCTAGAGTCAATGAAATCATTACATGTGTAGTTATTGAATGGTAATGGTTCCCCATAAGTCTGAATCGTGTGTAAAGGGTGGATTTCTTTTAGTTACCATTGTAGTTAGACATAAGCTATGAGATATGGGTGTTACTATGAATAATTGGATGGAATGAATCAAGACACATGTAGTTTTTTAATGAAAAACTCTACATAAATGGTTAAACCATTCATGGATGGGGAATTTTACAATTTGTTATTATAGTTTTTCCCTTGATGGTACAACCATGCATCACTACATATCATGTGATGGATGAAATCAATCCATAAATAGATTTTCAATAATAAAATCTCTATTTAGGTTTGACCCATATGGATAAAAGGGATTTTTACATTTATTATTATGGCTAGACCCAGGATTGGGGGTTTGAGAATCCCAACAAATTTAATGATGGGAGGAATCAAGCCGCTTGTATTTCTTGAGTGGGAAAATATCTATACTCGTCTTACTTATAAGCAGAGGGGGGAATGTTTCTCTTTTATTATTGTGGTTGGACCTAGCACTAGAGATCTAATTGTCACTAAAAATAATATCATGATAGTAATCCAGAAACACATTATTCTTCAATGGAGGAGTGGTGGGAGACCGACACCAATCATAGTGGTCCTCTCAGGTGAGGACCATAGTAATGCATAGTTTTATAGAATAAAAGAGACATCAACCATGTAGTTTAACATCATGTGGTTATGAATAATGGTTTTTTATATAAATTTATTTCATATATAACCATGTTAACCCTGATGTGAAATGGTATGTCTTTATTATATAGGGAAATACGTCCCTAAGTTCCTAATCTTACATGAGCTATGATCGGTGTGATAAATAGTTAATTAAAAAGGTATATTTCACTAATCAAAGGTTATTTAAATGAAAGGGTAGGGGAATTTTGTATCATGTTGTGTTTAGTCTTAGATATAGGAACTAGGAATCTCTACATATCTTATTAGCATGGAAATCAAGTCATACGTAGTTCATATATCGTTGTAATATTGAATGAGATAGATGTCAAACATGAAATTTATGTTCATCCATTAAGGATGAATGGTGTATTGTAGTTTTAGGTCATATGGCTCAGACTATGGACACTTTTTTGTATATGTTCTTTCTTCAATGAATTATTTTATGCTTTTTAACTTCTTGGGGTAAAGATATATGGTGTCTTGTAATTTTTAGTTCATATGACTAGAACTATAGATGTTTTGTAGTTTAAAGACTTACTTATATACCTTCTTTCATATAGTTTAATGTCATTTCATAAGTAATAATGGATATTTAAGGCAACTATGAAAAGTATTTCTTGAGAAAAAAATTTATAATTGTTGGTTTAATGCATTTCCCACACATTTTAGCCAATTAGTATGCTCTATTATAGTACACAACATGTATGATGTAAGGTGTTTCCCATTATGGTTAAATCATTGGAGGTTTCATTCTATTATCACTAGGATTTTATGCACTAATACTAGTTCTCCTTTAAGGATTGAGAGGAGTTGAACCTTTTAATTTAAGTCTCACATGATTTGATTTCAATGGAATTTGAGTTTTTTTCCTGTATGTAACCTTTTATCATCAATCCATCCCAGCTCATCTAGCAATTTTTTATTTCCCATCATCTGAGAGTATTTCAAAAGTTTTTTCAAATCAAGAGAAAGTATAATTCAATCGGAGGAACTACATTGGTTTTTTACCCCAACTAATATGGAGTCACATTCATGGTATTTTATGAGGTGGTACAATGAGCCCATAAATCATGAAAGATTATGTTTGTCAAGGACCTTTACTCATTATCCACCATCTTTTTCATTATATTTGAAAGAGTATTATATAAGCCCTTAATTTCTTATTTCTTATTGAATGATAATAATTTGAATGGTTGGATTTTATGTTTTAATCCTAGTATAATTTCATCATCTTAGTAAAATAGATGTTTGTGTTGTTTTCCATTAATATATTTTGAAGGACTATGAATCTGGTGATGATAATGGACTTTATGACATGGATGATATTCTTCATCCTAACTACTTGGAGGTTTATTGACTCAAACAATTTGGAAAATAATTTTGTAGTAGTAAGGATTTACCTAAATGTATTAGATATATATGGGGAATATGACCCCACAATGTCCATTCCCCATAGGGAAAATTTTTTGAATGTTTATCGGTACCTTGAAATTATGTGCGATGGTGGAGAATGTTTGCATGAATCTAGAATGCATGAAATTTCCTTAATAATTCAACATTGTCTATGATTTCTTATTTATACTAGAAACAAGCCTCTTAATTTTATGAAAGAGTCTTGTCCTAGATAGAGGAGTACCGTAGGAAACTATATACACTTCTTCTAAGATGGCCTGAATCTCTCTTGTTTCAATGCATTTGAGGAATATTCTAATGGAGCCTCATATTTAAAAGGATTGTTTATCATTTGGACCATCCCGAAGGATAATTTTCCCAACTATGTTTTGATATTGATACTATTCATCATGTTTTTAATGAAGGGTAACATTTTTTTATTGATTAACTATAGGATATATCCATCCTGGTGTGGATATCGGTTCATCACACATTAGGGCCATGTTGACTAGATAAATTTCCTCTATGTTAGAAATGATTACTAATGAGAATAGACTTTGATGTTTGATTTGGAAAAAACAATTTCCTAATCAAGGTTGGTCAGGGCTATAGATACATTAGCTAGTTCTTTAGCACAAGTATTCTGTGATCATGGAACATGGTGAAATGGTAGTTCAAAATAAAATTATTTCCACATTCCTAAAATGTTATTAATGAGAGGATCCAATTCTTCCTTTTTCAGGGACTATTCCCCCCATTATTTTCCTTATCACTATCTTTTATTCCCCATTGATTTATAGGAAGGCTATCTGTATCTATATGGATAGTTTTAAGATAAAAATGAGGGATTCAGATTTTTTTCATTATTAGTTATCCTTTGGATATTGAGAAGGAGATGGGAGAAATTATTTTGTATGAGAAAAAAAATTTAATCCATATACCAACCTTGTTGATTCTTGGGTTTGTTTCAATGCGGATGTGCGTTGGGTTTCTGTTCCAACGCTGCTCCGCCAGGACGCGTTCGCGCGTGCGCCCGTCGACCCGAGGGGATGGACGCGCGGCTTGTGGCCCCGCAGTCCTGCTTTCCAAAGGCGGGCGACATCCGCCCCCTGTTCAGGGACGTCTGCTCCTTGATCGAAACCGGGATGATGGGATGTCGGCTCCTCCTTCCTTGGACGTCTCCTCGGAACTCGTCGCCTAATCCGGGTCTCCCTCATAGATTTAAGAATGTTCGTGAATCTCGTTCTCGGCGCCATATCTCTATGGACACCGGTTAATTACGCTGCTTCCGCCCGGACGCTCCAAGGAGTCTGGTCGGGGCAGCAACCTGCGGTGAGGAGACCGGATAGCTCTGAGTGTTGGGGGCGTGTCTTGACACTGCGGCTCTGCATGTCTGCCTTCCGTCCCTAATAGGGCTTCTCGAAGGCGTGGTGGCCTGAGGCATCCCGTGCTGGGTGCGGGGAACTGCGTTACCTGAGGTTTTCCTCAGCCTCCCATGTTTAACACGGGGTATGTCGCAAGTTTAACGTCCAGCGGGGACGGCATCGGACTGATCAACACGAGGAGTGGATCAGATGACAGAACCCCTTGCGGGGAACCTCCGACGCTGGGGCCAGCACATGGGCGGATTCCCGAGTGAAGTGGAGTAGAATTAAATGGCATGACCCCACCGGGATGTGGCGGCCCGGGTATGGATCAGGATGGATGATGGAGTGAAGAGCTTGGACCTCATAGAGGCTTCCTACGTACCGCGCGTTAGCGCGGATCAAAGTCAGCGTAGTTCGGATATACAGTTTAACGTCATGCTGGACGTTGGATAGCTGACTCACGAGGAGGTCGAGGCTGTCAGGCGGAGGGTTGAACCGAACCACATCGCATAGAGGGGGATGGGACGGCCGGGTGGATCACAGTTTTACGTCATGCTGGACGTCGGATAGCCGACTCACGAGGAGGTCGAGGCTGTGGGGAGGGTTGAACCGAACCACCTCGCACAGAGGGGGATGGGACGGCCGGGTGGATCACAGTTTTACGTCATGCTGGACGTTGGATAGCCGACTCACGAGGAGGTCGAGGCTGTGGGGAGGGTTGAACCGAACCACCTCGCACAGAGGGGGATGGGACGGCCGGGTGGATCACAGTTTTACGTCATGCTGGACGTTGGATAGCCGACTCACGAGGAGGTCGAGGCTGTCGGGCGGAGGATTGAACCGAACCACCTCGCACAGAGGGGGATGGGACGGCCGGGTGGATCACAGTTTTACGTCATGCTGGACGTTGGATAGCCGACTCACGAGGAGGTCGAGGCTGTGGGGAAGCACAATGGAGATACACATGTGCACTCCCCCACAAGAAACTAGGGGTTTGTAATACCCTACCCCCGTGGGCGAAGGCCACTCCAACCCCGACATCCCTGCAGACACGAGCGGGTGGGGGCCACATCCAAACCGGGAGGGGACCCTGCGTGCGGGGCACGGGATCGGGTGATGCGGAAGGTTTATCATCTTGCCGGATGAAGTATAGTTTAACGTCGTGTGTTGAGGACGAAGCGGACGGTTTAACGTCTTGCCGGACGAAGTACAGTTTAACGTCGTGTGTTGAGGACGAAGCAGACGGTTTAACGTCTTGCCGGACGAAGTACAGTTTAACGTCGTGTGTTGAGGATGAAGATGCTTGAAAGTTTAATGTCTTGCAGCGCGGATGTGGTGAAGTTTAGCGTCATGCAGGACGAATTACAATTTAACGTCATGTTGGACGAATTCTGAACAGTTTAACGTCTTGTAGCTCGGACGAGGTGCAGTTTAGCGTCATGCAGGACGAATTGTAGTTTAACGTCATTCGGGACGAATTGTAGTTTAACGTCATGCGGTACAAATGCTGATCCGTTTAATGTCTTGTAGCTCGGACGAAGTGGTGCCTCCAATGGGTCTGTGTCACTTCGTGCGAACCTGGAGGGCCGCACGGGAAGACAACGCACGGTGCGAGCACCCGGGATGAAGATCATCGGGTGCCACGCAGGCGGGTACCCTCAGGGGGTCAAAGGGGGCGACCCTGGCGGTTTGCGTGCAAAAGAGGAGCTTGGCGCGCAATACCGCGGGTCGGCACGCAATTGGGCGGGCTGGCGCGCAATTGGGTGGGCTGGCGCGTAATTGGTCCAGCCCTTTGCGCGCGGGTGATTGAGATTGCGCACACCGGGCTTCGGATAGCGCGCGGGGGGCAACGGCCCATTCCTTAATGAATGTCCACTTTAGCAGAAAGGGGGTGCGCACAATCAGGCTGGATTGCGCGCACCCGGGGGCAATTGCGCGCAAGAGGCTTCTTTTGCGCGCGGAAGGCTTCAGGTCAGGGATCGGTCGAAGGGAAGAAGCCAAAGGGTTGCGCGCGAAGGCGAACCCCGAGGCCTGATTGCGCGAAATAAAGGAGTTACCTGAGGATCGGCATTGCGCGTGGAGGGGGCTGGATTGTGCGCACGAGCGACCCTTCGAATTCTGGCAACCTTCAAAATGTCGGGGGTCGCCTTATATTTATAGGCAACCCCGGGCGCGGAATCCGGTTCGCGGGCGCGCAATTCGGCTCGCGGGCGCGACATTTCCTTCGCGGGTGCGGAATCAGGGCCCGGCGCGCAAGGGAGTCGTGCGGGCCATGGGCGCGCAAAATAGCGCGCCAGTCCGGCGCATTGCGCGCATCCCGGGAGGGTTGCGCGCCATCCTTCAACTTTTCGTGCGGGCCTCCAAAATTCCGCGCAGGGCCTCCGGGCCCTCCGAAACATGCTTCTGACTACGAATATGACCTCGGTTTCCTCATCTGGAACTTCGTTTGAGGAGAAACGGACTTCTCTGGCGTCTACAAAAGCCCCCCCTCGGAATCTGATCGGCGAGAGGTCGCAACAATCGAGTTCCGAGGGAGACGCCGGAATGCCGAAGTCCTGGGTGGCGCGGGACTTGGGCGCGCAAAAAGGGCGTCGGGCGCGAAATTCGCTTCCTGGGTCGCGCAAAGCGCGTTTCGCACTGCGCGGAATCCCGGCCTTGCCTATAAATATGGGCCCGGGGCTCCGCGTGCCGTACACAGACCTTCCGCGCGATAAGCCTCCGAGCTCTCGTCCGCGAAATTGCCTTTGCCGGCGCGAAATTCGCCCGTTCGGCGCGCAAAGCCATCCGGATTTCACCCTGTTTTTGCGCGAACACCCGGGATTTTACGCGACATACTTCCCAATTGCGTGTTGTCCGCTAGGATTGCGTGCCAACCTTCAAACTTCTCTACCGGCCTCTTCCGATTCTGCACGCCTCATCCCTTAACCGACACGACTCACGGAGCTTCTGAGATGGCCGCGAATCAAGGGAATGAGGGGGATTCCGCCATTCGCAGAGCTGAGATGGCGGCGAACGGGGAGGTCTACGGAGCCAAGGAGATTGTTTCCAACAATCAATCCTTGTTCGACTTGCTGACGCCGGCCCAGAAAACATATCCTCTGTCGGACAACCTGCCGCTCTGGAACTATGGCATCCTGGATGAGATTCCGGTGCCAGGGTTCGAGGTCGATGCGCCACGGACCTGGGTGACTCTGGAGGACGAGCTTCCCCGCTATAACATCACCAACAATGGGCATCCTGCCAGGGAGACAAGGCACTTAGAAGTCTATGTCCTGAACCTGAGGACGCGAACCATTGCCGGGAGTGAGCCTACTGCGGAGAACTCTCCATCCCTCTACTCGAGCACATACCGCCAGAGCGTCACTGACGACACCAAGGGCTGGCTGAAGGACTGGGACTTGCGGTCTGGGGGCAATTTCACCAGTGAGTGGGCCTGGGCGTTCTGGGTACGCCATACCTGCGATCACTTCACGGAGGAACTGCGGTACATCGGCCTGTTTGAGGCGGTGTGGACGTCGCAGTTCCACTTCTACCAGCAGCCCGAGCTAGGGCCGGAGCTGTTCACCCGCTGGTCCCCGGATACCAACACCTTCCATCTTCATCATGGGGAAGTCAGCATCGGTCTCTGGGACATCCACTGCATCGGAGGTATCCCGCTGGAGGGTTACCAATACGATGAGTTCTTGCCTCCGAAGAACACCTGGGAAGACAGGTCACGGACTCCCATTCTGACATGGCATCTACTGGACCTGGCTACGCATCGGCTCGGGGTCAAGGACTTCCACAAGGACATAGCCTACAAGGAGTGGTTCGGCCAGTTCTTGGAGCATGACCCAGCGGTCAGGATGCCAGGCAGGGGGAAACGGTGCCCGACCGCGGCTCAGAGGAGCCGGAACGGGTCGTACTGGCGGGTCCTGGAGACGGGAGACTACCGCTCATGGGGGTACCGCGTCATCGAGGCCCGGGACCCAAATTTCCGGTACGCGGCGTTCCTGGCCGCCTTTCTGAGTGGGTGGCTCCTGCCAGTGCGGGACGCGAGGATGGGTGTCCGCCCGGCGACACTGGTGATGGCGGGCGCCATGGCAGCCAACAAGAGATACAGCCTCGGGGTCCCAGTGCTGGCTAAGCTGTACGCCATCCTGGGACGCATCTTGTGAGGGGGGTCTCCACGAAGGATCTGTGGGCCCTTTCAATTCTTCCACGGCTAGGTGGCTGCTCACCTCGGTGGGTACACGTTTCCAAATGTCGTCATTCCTCCGGGCAACGGCCTGTGACCCTCCCTGCTGAACATCGCGGGGGTCGCTCCGATGACCCTAAATGAGGAGGGCGTGAGGATTCGGATTGGAAATCATGCCAATTTCAACTTCGGCCCGTTCCCCACTCCCGTTGGCCAGATGATCGACAATGGGCAGGGTCCGCTGGAGCAGCACGAATACTTCCTGAGCATGCGGGGCGGGGTGCTCGTGACTCGGATCAACGGGAAGGTGATCTGCGAGCCGTACGTGCCAACCCGATTTGTTAGGCAGTTCGGGTGCCTTCAACGGATGCCGAAGAGGGTATTCACTACCGTCCGGGAGGAGACGAACCCTTGCGTCCTTCGCCAGATGTGGCTAATGTTTGCCGCTTTCGGCTCTGGTGACGTCATCACTCTCCCTCCTACCGGGGTCGACGCAGGCTTGGCAGCCGAGTACGCCGAACACTGGGCCATCGCGTACCCCGAGGGGCTTCTACGGAAGCCAGTTCGGCGGCTCGAGGTCACCCGTGCGGAGACCGGGCGTCAAGGAAGGAGGCGAGGCGCCATTATGCGGGGGAGAACGGAGGCGCGCCAAGCAGCGGAGCCGGCGCGGGCAGGGACTTCGGCGGCGGGCACATCGCAGACTGCCGCCACGACTTCAGCGCCCAGAGAGGGGGCACATGCGGTGTTCGGGGAGAGGCCCGGGAAGCAGGTAAGGCGTCTGCTCGAACCCTCCCACGATGCAGTCTTCCCGGCGCTGTGGTCGGCCTGGATGACCCTGCGGCAGTCGCTGGGGACCGAAATCATCTGGCAGAAGATAATCAGCGAAGGAATCCATCTGCCAGAGGTCGGGCACCTCCAGGTCGCCGATAGGGTGAACTTCCACCAGCGGTATGCATATATGACGTCCATGGACGAGTACGCGCGCCAACGTGGTCAGTGTGCGGAGCCATCCCTTCTGGTGATGGTGATGCTCGGTCTAGAGCCTGCTCCAGAACAGATGCCGCCGGAGGAAGGTGATAGTAACGAGGACTCCGAGGAAGAGGAGGAGACGGGAGAGGATGAAGGCTCCGAGGGAAGGTCCCATCCGGGGAGCCCGCGGGAGAGCGGCGAGGTGGCCGGCTCTGAAAATATTGATATCACTAAGCTCCTCGAGGTCCGCTTCTATCCCTACTCATCTTGCTTCATCCATTCTCTTATGCAGCTTCTAACCCATTTCTTCATCTTCCTCAGGAGTGCACGGACGCTGGTCAGGCATCCTCAGCAGGAGTAGGAGAGGCGCCAGCAGGACATGGCGGGGGCCAGACACCCATCATTGAATTGACTAGCGCTAAGGGGTCCCCTGCTGCAACTGCTCCTGCGGCAGCCGGGACAGCGAAAGACGATTCTCTGGACTCCCGTAAGTCTCCTTAATTTACTGTTGGTGCTTGCCTTTGACGATCCGTGACTAACCACGGCATGCCCTGCACAGTGATCTCAATACTGGAGGCTCGTCGGGCTGTCGAACCCGGGCCATCCACGAGTGGACCAGTGGCAGACATACCGCCTCCTCCGGAACAGGCTTCTCACACCGAGTCGGCCCCACCAACTGCTGATCAGGGGGCAACGGACGCCGGCGGTGCTGCCATCGGAGAGAGGTCGGGGGCTTACGAGGGTGTCAACGCCGCTGGGGCGAGAGAAGAAGGTCGCCCAGATGTTGGGGAACCTATCCCTTGTGAGGACATCCCAGGGGCGGACCCTGCAGCAGACCTGCTGGCTGCCTTCCCTGCCTACCGGCCAGCCGACCCCAAGGAGATGGACGACTCGGACGCGGAGGCGGTCGAGGAGAGCCGGATAACGCGCCGCAGGGGGTGGAAGTGCATCCAGCGCTTCCTCAAGCGAGACCCATCGGAGTGGCTGGGGCGCATGGGATCGCTTCAAACCTGGCTGCGCTTCCTGTGTGCCGGGGGAGCTGATGCTCAACGCCTCCATCTGACGGTCCATGATTTCATGGCCGAAAAGATGCGCGAGAGCCGCCGGCGTGCCGACGTCGCACAATGTCGGGACATGTCGGAGAACACGCGGGCGCTCCTTGTGGCGGAGCAGGAAGTCCGGCACCTCGAAGGGCAGGTGGCAGGGAAGGAGGCCTTCGTCGCAGCGTGCACTGAGCTTGTGGAGCAATTGACAGCCCAGCTGAATGACGCCCAGGTACAGCAGACGGAGGCGGGCCAACAGATGGTCACAATTCAAGTCGAGCGGGAGCGTGCACAAGCCAGGATCGGCGAGCTGCGAGCTGCGACCGCCGACGAAGAGAGGGTACGCAGAGAGCGAGAAGCAGCTCTGGAGTCCTCCAGTCAAAGGGTAGCGGCGTTGGAAAGATCCATTCAGCACGCTAATCCCTAGGGGCTTTGTTTTTTCCATTCCCATAACATTTTGCTTCCTCTACTCAATACTTCGATCCATTTGTATGAATCTCCATATTTATCTGCATCTTTTGGCTTAACGTGCTCAATCACAATTCATTGTCTTGCAGGAGCATTAACCAAGCTTCAGGCATCCACAATTGGGCATGGATTTCTAAGGAAAAGAGGTAGGTCATTCCTAGGAAGGGAGACCTCAGACCTAATCAATGTACCATCCCGCCAACTTGTTCCGACACACGAGCGGGACAACGCTAGGGGCGTTGAGATTTTATCCGAACATAGGGAGATGAAAAAGGGTGAATCGCGTGTCCCGAATTCAGAAATCCACGACGGCCAGCCTTCCAGGAAGTGCCCAAGACGGCAAGCGGACAATGGATCAATCGACCATACTACTGCGATAGACGGACCGAAGGTCATCATTCGTATTGCAGGAGGCGGATCACATGTCAACGTCAATACCACTTTGGGGGTTCCTTCAGGCACAAGGGTGGAAATCCGGATCAACAGGGCATGCGAAGCATGGGGCGAAGTGATGATTTGTTCGGACAGAATCTAACACACCCAAAATTGTGCCACCATGGGGAAAGCGTATTAGGCGGATGCACTAATCTGGCCGTGAATCACCCCAATTCTCAGACAGAACCTCTTTGACGAGGAAATTGTCGCTTCCCATCATTGCAATGGGGCATCATGAGCTGAATCAGGGATAATATCTCAAACACACCACTCTACCAGAAGCCAGGCCAGCCGGCTGGCGACGAGGAGGGGCGGGACTTAGCGATCCCCGAGGCTGGACCCAAGTCGAAATGCCCGGGCGTTCCTACGTACTTTATCGGGCTGGAGATCAAGCCACACGTAGTTTTGAGAGTGCAGTTTTAACGTCATGCAGGACGTAGAACCCCGATTAGGGAGATCATAGTTTAAAGTCGTAGAGCTCGGACCATAGGGGCAGATCTTAGTTTAAGGTCTTAGAGCTCGGACCATAAGAACCTCAAAGTACGCCACGTCGTGGTCCTATCCCCTGGATATGCGAAGATGCACTGAGGGATAGTGGCAAGAGTGTCGAGGTTTCGCCTGGTCAGAATGGGAGGTGGAAAATGTAATGTGAATCATGCGACCATTCACTCAAGGACTGGGGACACCGGCGTAACGATATGGGAGTACTGCCGACCGTGGCAGAAAAGCAGCATCAATATCGCACTGACCGTTGATGGAATGAGGCAGCAAACGAGCATCAACCGCTCAAGCGCAGGATTCATATCGACTTGCTGTCCGAGGCCCTTCGGGGTACCAGCCCGAATCGGTGGGAGAGCACTGAGGCATTGTGTCCAGACCGCTCACGGGGGCTCCACCCAGGGCGTAGGCGATGGGTCCGAATGAAGGGGATCATGAAGCCTGAAAGGTGGAAGGAACCTGACCAAGCTGAACCTGACCCTCTTGGAAATAAACCAGAGTACTCTTGACACTGGTGGACCACTGCAAGGGGTCAAGGGACACGCCTTGAGGGTGACCCGCAGGCGGCGGATTCCCAAGGGAAGAGGGAATCTTTAAGAGGTGGGGGGCTGGACCCGAAGTTTCAAACATCTGGGCGTTCCTACGTATCCCATAAGGATGGGAATCAAGCCGCATGTAGTTCTTGAAGAGTGGCGCAACACAATCGGGCACCAGCGCGGGGAGGGGTGCGGGTCTAGCCCTCGCACCCAGAAGAAGCGGCATTTGATATTTCTTGTTTGTCCTTAAAAGTGGATGGTTTTTCTTTGTGCAGCGACAAGCCTGTGATTAAGAAATCCCTAGCATCACCACAATAATCAAGCCATGAAAGGCATTGATAAATGGCATGGTTATTAACCAACGCCCAACGTGAGTGTCCCCTGAGGAGAACATCACGATGCAGTGCCGTTTCTCGTCGGGCGGCCAAGACGATCACAGTTTACGGTCGTGTGGTAAGACCAGGCAACACAGTTTAAGGTCATGCGGCTCGGACCATGGAGGAATCCGCTTATTGCGATACGGCGGACCCAGTGGAGGTGGGGGCACATCCCAGCCCTGCGGTCACACACGATTCCAGGAGAAGGATCCCGGGATAGGGGCCTGCGTATGTCCATCACCCGAGGGGCGGAGATGCTAGCCTCTAGCTATACTGGGCCCAGAACGCGATTGTTCGGGCGACTCCTTCCTTCTTATGGGGACGAGGGTCTAGCTACACATGTCCCTTAGGGAGGACATCAGCATATATCCATGGTGCTCAGATCGTGGGAGTCTCGAAAGACACCATTACCCTGGTTGGCCTGCCTAACATGTAGAGGTGTACTGAAGGTCAGTATGAAGAGAGTGTCGAGATTCCACTACAACGCACAAAGGCGGAGTGAGATAAGGACTGTGTAACCAACGTTCAGAGCCTGAAAGAGCTGACATGGCGATCAAGGATGTCGCTGACCATATTCGCAACACAACATCCGATCGCGTCAGCCTAGGATGAGGCAAGAAAACGAGCATCAACCGCTCAAGCGCAGGATTCATATCGATTTGCGGCCCAGGACCCGCCGGTAAATCGACCCGGAGCGGTAGGAGAGCACTGAGGCATCGTAACCAAACCGCTAACGAGGATCCCATTGAGTGAAGGCTTGAACCAGAGGAAGCGCGAGGCCCGACAAGCAGCACAGGGCTTGTCGGGATTGAATCTGACAGTACGGGTCATAGACCGGAGTACCCAAAACATGTTAACAGATCACCGGAAAGGGTCAGAGGACTCACCCTGAGAGCAACCAAAAGATGGCAGATCCCCATGATTAATCAAGAGACGGGCCTGGACCTGAAACACAAGCATCCAGGCGGTCCTATGTATCCCATAGGGATGGGAATCAAGCCGTATGTAGTTCTTGAGAGGCAGTTTAACATCATGCAGGACGATGAGGGGTGTGAGGTAGTCCCACACACGGGGGAGGCGTATGGCGCGGCCAGTAGACCGACATGAATGAGGACATACTCCCCCGCTCACATCATACGCCCCGCACAGAAAGGAGGGGAACTCGGGCCAAAGGCCCAACGCGGGATACAGATTCCTGGGAAATGGGGCTGGGCCTGAAACATGAATGTTCAGGCGGTCCTACGTATCCCATAAGGATGGGAATCAAGCCGCACGTAGTTCTTAAAGTGCAGTTTAACGTCATGCAGGACGAAAAAGAAAGGGGGGAGTGGAAGGCATCCCCAAACGTGGGGGGCGTACAGCGTGGCGAGCAAACCGACGTGAATGAGGTCATAGCCCCGCGTTCACACCATACGCCGCATACCCAGAGGAACCTGGGCCAAGGGCCTGAGATGGGATGGAAATTCCCAAAGGATGGGGCTGGGCCCGAAACATGAATGTTCAGGCGGTCCTACGTATCCCGTAAGGATGGGAATCAAGCCGCACGTAGTTCATGAGGTGAAGTTTAGCGTCATGCAGGACGATGTACTGTTTAACGTCATGTTGGACGAGAAAAAGAAGATCTTAGTTTAAGGTCGTAGAGCTCGGACCATAAGGGCCTCGAAGTACGCCGCATCGTGGTCCTATCCCCTGGATATGCGAAGATGCACTGAGGGATAGTGTCAAGAGTGTCGAGGTTTCGCCTGGTCAGAATGGGAGGTGGAAGATGTAATGTGAATCATGCGACCATTCACTCAAGGACTAGGGGCACCGGCGTAACGATATGAAAGTACTGCCGACCGTGGCAGAAAAGCAGCATCAATATTGCACTGACCGTTGATGGAATGAGGCAGCAAACGAGCATCAACCGCTCAAGCGCAGGATTCATATCGATTTGCTGCCCAAGGCCCTTGGGGGCACCAGCCCGAGTCGGTGGGAGAGCACTGAGGCATTGTGTCCAGACCGCTCACGGGGGCTCCAACCAGGGCATAGGCGATGGGTCCGAATGAAGGGGAGCATGAAGCCTGAAAGGTGGAAGGAACCTGACCAAGCTTAACCTGAAACTCCTGGCAATAAACCAGAGTACTCTTGACATCGGTGGACTACTGCAAGGGGTCAAGGGACACGCCTTGAGGGTGACCCGAAGGCAGTGGATTCCCAAGGGAAGAGGGAATCTTTAAGAGGTGGGGTGCTGGACCCGAAGTTTCAAATCATCCGGGCGTTCCTAAGTATCCCATAAGGATGGGAATCAAGCCACACATAGTTCTTGAAGCGCAGTTTAACGTCATGCGGGAAGAATGCTGAACAGTTTAACGTCTTGTAGCTTGGACGAGGTGCAGTTTAGCATCATGCAGGACGAATGCTGAACAGTTTAATGTATTGTAGCTCGGACGTATTCTGAACAGTTTAACGTCTTGTAGCTCGAACGTGGTGCAGTTTAGCGTCATGCAGGACGAAGGCTGAACAGTTTAATGTCTTGTAGCTCGGACGAGGTGCAGTTTAGCGTCATGCAGGATGATGGATGCTTGGCAGTTTAACGTCCTGCAACGCGGACGAGGTGCAGTTTAGTGTCATGCAGGACGATGGATGCTTGGCAGTTTAACGTCCTGCAGCGCGGATGAGGTGCAGTTTAGCGTCATGCAGGATGATGGATGCTTGGAAGTTTAACGTCCTGCAGGGCGGACGAGGTGCACTTAGGCAAAGTACTGCTTGAGGAACCTAGTGTTGGTGGGAGGAGTAACACGCTCACCATCCATAGTCGCTAGGGAGTAAGCGCCATTGGGATAGACCTTGTGGACGACAAAAGGTCCCTCCCATTTGGGCTCCAACTTGGGCGGCTTCCTGCCGGGGATCATTGGTTCTCTCAGGGCCAGTACTAGGTCACCCTGCAGGAAGGAGCGGAGGCGAACCTTCTTATTGAAAGCTCGAGCCATCCTGCTTTGATGCCTCTCCAAGTTGTGCAAAGCGCGAAGCCTATTCTCATCCAGTGCTTCCAACTCGACCAGACGGGCTTCAGCAGCTCTGTTCGGCACTTGCTGGTCGTAGACCGCAATGCCCAAGGACGGTAACTGGATCTCGATGGGCAGGACTGCCTCAGCTCCATAAACCAGGGAATAAGGGGTCATCTAGGTGGAATTTCGAGTCATCGTCCGATAATCCCAGAGGGCGTTGGGGAGCTTGTCCGGCTAACTCTCCTTGTTCTGACCAACCATCTTTTGCAGGACGTTAGAGAGGGTTTTGTTAAACGCCTCAATCTGTCCATTTGCCTGCGCATGATAGCGAGATGTATGGTTCGAGCGAATGTTGTACTTGGCGTACAACTTCTTCAACTCGGCTGCTCGGAAATTGGCTCCGTTATCCGTGACGATAGCGTGAGGCACTCCAAATCGAAAAATGATGTTGGAGGTCACGAAGTCAGCGACAGAACAGGATTTGACCTCTCTGAGCGGGATCGCCTCTGCCCATTTGGAGAAGAAGTCCGTGGCGGTCAGAATGAACCGGCACTGGCGATCCGTCGCCGGCGGGTAAGGTCCCACAACGTCCAACCCCCGGACTGCAAAGGGCCAAGAATACCTGGTGGTATGGAGAGGCTCCGGTGGCCGATGCACAAAGTTCGCATGAACCTGGCACGCATGGCACTTCCTGGCATACTCGATGCAGTCATGGATCACGGAGGGCCAGAAGTATCCCAACCTCCGAATCTGGTGGGACAGCTTCGGCCCAGTCTGGTGGGCGCCACATGAACCAGCATGAACCTCTTGCATGACTCGCGGGATCTCAACTCCTTGAAGTCAACGGAGGAGAACACCATCAAATCCGCGTCTATAGAGGATCTGCTCCAGGCCGGGACTGCTATGGAGGTCAAACTGCGATGCGCGGCGTCGAACTCGCTCGCGCTCGGCTCGATCCGACGGGAGAACGCCATGTTGGAGGTACTCAACCAAAGGCGTCCTCCAATCAGGGGCTGGTTCGACTGCCATATCTGTGGTACTCGGGGCTCCAGGCACAGGGGAAACTGTGGTAAGATTACTTACCGACGGGCCACAATCTCCCTCCGGGATAACGGGAGCAATGAGCCTGTGGTGCATCACGCGGACGGTCAGGTTGTCCTGTTCAGGCTCTGCAAGCGACGCGGCAAGGCTGGCCAAAGCATCTGCTCGACCGTTATGCGACCGGGGAATATGGAAAATTTCTGGCCGAGAAGGGAACTGGGCCATCAGGAGGAGGGTGCACTCCATTAATGGCACAAGTTCCGGCTTCCTTACAACATAGTCGCCATTGATCTGCTTAACGACCAGCTCGGAGTCCCCTTTCACACACAGATGGGGCACGTCGATCTCGAGAGCTAACTCGAGGCCAGTGGTGAGGGCATGGTATTCCGCCTCATTATTGGTACAGCCCTCTGACAACAGGAAAGAGTATGGCAGCACGGCTTGCTCCGGGATAATGAAGACGATACCCAAACCCACTTTGTTGAGCTTAGGATTATCAAGTCTTTTACCGGTGGGGCTCCTCGAGGCACCGTCAAAGTGCATCTGCCAGCATGGATCGGCATGATCGACCGAGAGAACGACCTCATCAGGAAAGCCTAGATCCAGCGGCTGATCCGCGGAGGTTGGGTGAGCAGCCAGAAAGTCCGCCAATGCTTGCCCTTTGATGGCCTTCTGAGACACATACCTAATGTCGAACTGTTGGAGGATCACAGCCCACCGCGCTAGACGGCTAGTCAACATAGGCCGACTCAGGATATATTTCAACTGGTCTACCCGAGAAACCAACTGTACCTCATGGTGCTGCATGTAGTGTCGTAATTTCTGTATGGCAAATACGAGCGCCAGGCAGCTCTTCTCGATGGGGGAATACCTAACTTCCGCATTGAGGAGCATGCGACTGAGGTAATAGAGGCTATTCTCTGTTCCCTCGTTGTTCTTCTGGGCGAGAAGGGAACCAAGGGACCGTTCCAGGGCGGTCACATAAAGGACCAGCGGCTTTCCGGATACGGGCGGCATCAGAACCGGAGGTTGAAGCAAGTACCGCTTGATTTCCTCGAAAGCGTCCTGACACTCCTTATCCCATACATAGGTGGCACCTTTCTTCATGAGCCGAGAAAAGGGCTTACACTTGCCGGCCAGATTTGCGATGAATCGGCGTATATAGGCTAAGTGGCCTTGGAACCCTTGCAGTTCCCGAATGTTACCTGGGGGAGGCATCTGGCTAATCGCCCTGATCTTCTCCGGGTCGATCTCAATACCCCGGTATCTTACCACAAAGCCAAGAAACTTCCCGGAGGTGACCCCGAAGGCACACTTCAACGGGTTCATCTTCAAGCAGCGAGACCGGAGGAAGCCGAACACTTTCTCAAGATCTTTGAGATGGCCGTGACGCTGACGCGATTTGACCACCATGTCGTCGACGTAGCATTCCAACAGTGTGCTGAGGATTGGCTTGAATATGCAGTGCATCGCCCGTTGATAGGTGGCACCTGCATTCTTCAGGCCGAAGGGCATGACCTGGTAACAAAAGATACCTTGGGGGGCCCTGAAGGCAGTGAACTCCTCATCCTCAGGGGCCATCCGGATTTGGTTGTATCCGGAGTATCCATCCATGAAGGAGAGGGCTTGGAACCCTGCCGTGGCGTCAATCAACAGCTCTGTCACCGGAAGGGGAAAGTCATCCTTCGGACAGTGGCGGTTGAGATCGCGGAAGTCGATACATACTCTGATCTGCCCGTTCTTCTTCCTCACCGGAACAATGTTGGCCAGCCATTTGGGGTACCGAACTTCCCTCACGAAGTTGGCTTTGATAAGCTTGTCAACTTCGGCCTCAACCATGGCACCGTGGGATGGGTGCATCTTCTTGGGAGGCTGCTTGAACCCGTGATGGTTCGCTGGGAGACCAAGGCGGTGAACGGATACCTGAGGATCTAGCCCCGGCATCTCATCATAGCCCCAAGAGAACACATCACGGTGCTGCCTGAGAAAGTCCACGTACTGCTGCCGCTCCTCAGAGGGCATGGCGGCGCTGACCAATGTGGGTCTTGGATCTGCCTCGGTTCCAAGGTTCACCTGTGCTAAGTCATCGACCGTGGCGGAGACGCCCTCTTCAAAGTCTGGGGGTGCATCTTCCACGTCCTCTCCACTTGGAGAGGGATCGTCCACGGGAGAGACTGCGTTGGAAACTGCATTGGGGCTACCAGATCCTGCTGGGCCACTGGTGCTGGCATGGGCGGTTGCGTTCATCTCATCAGGAGACTCACAGGCCGTCGAGACCATGGATACGTCCAACCGTTGAATCGGGAGGACATAAGTGTCATCCAAACTTGCCCAGGGATCGCTTGCAACAGCGACAGGATCAACCTCACCTGCCAGGATCTGCTTGTCCTTGCTCTTGTAATAGTCCGCGTCCAGATAGCGGGCTTCACATGAGGCAAAAGGAGAGGCATCTCCCTGAAGCACGCCTACTTGACCATTGAGGGAGTATTTAAGGCATTGGTGGTATGACGAGGGAACCGCCGCATGAAGGTGGAGCCATAGCCTTCCCATCAATGCGTTATACGCAGTGTCCTGAGAGACTACCATGAATTCGGTGTTGGCAATCAGGCCACCGAACTGGGTCTTCAAGCGTATCTTGCCGACCGGAGTTTGCTCGGTGCGGTCGTACCCCTGGATCCTGAGGTCGGAGGGAATCAAGTCATCCTCTGACAACCCCAATCTCCGGAGCGTCCGAGTTGGAATCAGGTTAATCCCGGACCCCGTGTCGACAAGACAGTGCCGGACTTCAAGGCCATTGAACTGGCCAGTGACATACAACGGACGAATGTGCCCCTGTATAGGAGGGTCTTCATCCTTACCAGAGAACGAGATAACCTCCTGACATTCGGCGTCCTCAATCGCTTCGGCGTGAAAGGCCTCTACAGCCACGACCTCCATCTCAAACTGGAGGGGGCTTTTCAGGGCATCAGCGAGCGCCTCGCGCATTTCAGGTGACATGCGCAGAGCCTCAAGGATGGAGAGCCTTGCTGGGATGTCGGCCAAGTGCTTCAGGACATCATACTTTTTGGCCAAGCGTGAGCCCCTGGTTGCAGGAGGTTGCTCTGCGGTTGGAGGCATGATGGGCCTCGCCGGTTGGACCGGCGGCCGACTGGTGCTTGGCGCATCTCGCTGTTCACTGGTTGAAGCCCGGGAAGTGGTCACTCTACTGGGGCCAGGAGGCCGGGATGGACTCATGGCAGGGCGAAGCTGGTCACGGCACGGCTGAGGCGGTTCTTCCTAGTCCCACACCACAAATGGTGGCGGAGGCGAATCTGTCATCCCCGGATGGGGGGGCTGCGCGTGCTGAACTCGGTTTTGAGCCTGCTGCCTAGTCTCAGTAGCATGCACGGCCTGGCTAGAGGTACCAACTGCCGTGCCCCAGCGACTCCTGTTGTTGCGGTTCCTCCGATGGTGGCGACGACCGGGGACACTAGGGAGGTCCACCTGGTGTTCTTCAACGTCGGGAACCGAAAAGGGATTTACCAGCTCGACGGTATTAACCGAAGCGTACCCAACACTGTCATCGGACGAATCATGCATCACCGGGCGGATCCGAGGAGGGACCCCCATCTCCGGGGGCATGAAATCGCCGAGAGTGCGGGATTGTGGCGGAACTGGCAGGGCGCGCTCTTCCTTCTTGCGCCGCCGCCGTTTTCTCTTCTCGGAAGAGGCAGGCTGGGATGACGATGCTGAAGCAGCACCCGCAGATTCTGGGGGCTCAGGCCGATTCAAGCGCGCATGAATGATTCCATGGGCGCAAATGATCGTCTTGCGGGCCATCCAGTTATTATACTTCTGGGATCCGCAGTCGGAGACCAGCTGCCATTCATCCTCGTCGCCACTATCGTCATCTGATCCTACGAACACACCCGCCACTTGTGCTGGGGTTGGGCCCAACCTGATTACATTGTTGTTAATCTGGTCTTGGAACCAGTCCTTAAACACGTAGCACTGCCGGATGGTGTGCCCCAGGGCCTGATGGTAAGGGCAGTAGCGGGGGTTATCCGTGAGACGCACCTCCTCTGGCCTCCAACACTCAGGCAGTCGCACAATCCTCTGCTCCAGGGTGCTCCGGAAATAACCGGGGACCTGATCCTCGTGGAATGAGTAAGTCAGGTATCGCGGGCCCCTGGGAGCGTGGTCTTGACGAGGGGCTGGAGGGGCCTACCGAGGAGGTGGACCCTGATTATCTCGCCTGGGTTGTGGTGGTACATTACGCGGAGGGGCCGGCCGGTTCTGGGGCTGCCGCTGCTGGGCCGGGAACTGAGCCCGTGGAGGCGGATTCCTGTGAGGCTGTGGAGCTGGCCTCACCGTCAGTAGCTCCAACTTCCTGGGGGCCTCTATCTGGGCAACAGCAGCGGGCTCAGCCCTGCCGACTCTCCTTGCAGGGATCATAGGAGGCGGCGGGCGTGCCTGACTGGCCTGTTGCAGGGCTTCCTCAAGATGTTGAGCTTTGTCTGAGAAGTCCCTGAACCCCCCGGGGTAATTCTGTGTGATCAAGGAAGGGACCATCTCGGTCTTGACGTTCCCGATGCACATTGTCAGCAACTGCTCCTGAGTCAATGGCATGTCAAGGGAATACGTGAGACCCTTCCATCGGGCGACGAAATCCGCGACTCGCTCATCAGGCCTTTGCTTTCACTTGAAGAGGTCTGCGATATTCGTCTTCCGGGTCGTGGAACTGAACTGGTAGAGGAACTGTCTACGAAGGTCCTCCCAGCTAGTTATCGACCCGACGGGGAGCTGGCTGTACCAGACAAATGCTAGTCCTTCTAGTGTCTGGACAAAGCAGCGAAGCTTAGCGGCCTCCTACTGCGCCGGAGATCCCAAAATAGGCCCCCACCTCGAGTTGAAATGGGCTAAATGTTGTGGCGGATCTCCAGTCCCGTTGAAGGGGGCGAAAGTGGGATTCCCGAATCCCGGAGGTGCCGGCATGTCATCCACCCATGCTGGGTATGGCTTGCCGTCCGGTGGGATCGCCACTTGCCGAGTCTCCAAGGCTTCCAAGCGGGCGATGAGTGCCGCCATTGGATCATCCGGACATGGGTTCCAGTCCTGGCGAGGATCTCTAACCACGAGCGCATTGCATGGCCCTTCAATCGGGTCGTTGACCGGGTCGTCGAACTCGGCAGCTCGTGGGATGGCGGGCAGAGCGGCCCTTGGGGCAGCGGGAGGAATCCGAGCGGGGTCTCTCAGGTAGTCGCGCCGCTCGGGAGGGTGTGGTGAAACGTACCACGCCCTCTTGCCATAGGCAATGGCCTCTCCCCTGTCGTTAAACACGGCCCAATCACGGTTGCCCGGGAGAGTCTCGTCGAGGAGTGGTTGTTCCTGTCCCTGCTGTCCTGGCCTAGGATCACCGTAGTCAGGCCGCCGCTCTGCAGCGCGCTCGGCAAGGAGCTGGTCAACTAGATTCTTTTTCTCGGTGAGCTGTTGACGTAGCGTGGCCTTTTCGGGATCCTCATCCGCCCTCTGTATGGAGGCAGATGGGTCAGCGGTCTTTATAGCCCCGCCGTGCTCCTTACCTTTGCTGACGTTCCGGCTCAACGTCAGTGCTTCAGTGGGTGTGGGGAGACCCAGGAGGTTCCTCTGGTGACGAGTAACTCTCACTGAAGGATCCAACGACAAATTGTCTTCGGGGGGAGATCCCCCGTCGGGACGTTCCAAGTCGTTCCCCTATCCCGACAGGTCAGCCATATTGACCGTTTCCGTCCCTGGGGATGTAACCTCAGGGCCGCCCAGCGAGTCGGGCTGTCGACGAATCGCACTGAAGTGTAGGGCAGAATACTGCCCCCATCCACGGATATACACGTGGTGGGTGGCTTCCTTGATAACCTTGCGGAGTACTTGAAAACACTCAACACATCGTTGTTGGAGGGCCTCGTGGTGCCCAAATGACCCGGGGTGCCGAACCGCGGGGAGCGTGGCCAGGTCGATCTGACGGCACTGCTCACCAAGATCCTCCAGGTGCACTTGACTCTCGGGATATGGCATTTGTAGGCGGTGAAGACGGGAGTGAGTCTCCCGGAGAGTTCGGCGGAAGCATTCGAACTAATCCGGGGTGAGTGATTCGGGTGCATCAAAGTCCGGTCCTGCGACTGGCCAGAACTTCTCAGGGAAGTGGCTCTCTGCAAGGATAGTCCAGAAGCTCCACGACTCAAACTTGGGACCCAAGTTCTGTTGGTCCTCTCCAACGACTGGGAATGGACGGGGAACCAGCAGTGGTGCCGAGGCGGGCCGCTGGGCCGGCGGGCTGGCCGGCGGTGAATACGGCGAGCAGGCCGATTGGCCTCCATATCCCGGGCCGCCCTCTGAGGGTTGCGGTGCCCCAGCTACCACATCACGATAGGACGGGCCGGCGAGCGAACATCCTGTCGTAGCGTCAGTGCTCGCCGGGGGTGCACTAGATCGTGGTTCGACCGTCAGTCTCCAGAAAAAGTCTCCGGCTTCTCCGATCGAGGCGGAAGGCGCTTCCGGAGGGGCCAGTGCCAACCGCGATCTTGATCCTTGGGGGTCTACCAGGCCCTCTCTACTCCGGATATACCTTCGGAAAGAAGCGGGGATCATATCGATCTCGCTTTCGGGGAGTACGAGGCTGACGTGCCACATTCCTACCCCTGCCCCTGACTGGCGGGATTGGGGGGAGGGCTCTATCGCCAAATCGTATTCCGCCTCTGTATCAGAGAAACAAACTGGTCAGATCTCTGTCCGGAATTCCCTAACATTCATCCCTCGACGTCGACGCCTCACCCTCCTACCCCTGGGTGGTCCTTCGGGGCATGGTTGATCTCTGTCCTGGCGTCCTCTGGCCGCACCGGTGCTGGGGACAAGAGGACTGGAAACCAAGGCGCGCGGAGCACCGACATAGATATCAAAGGGGACACGGGGAGAGATGCTTCCGGGCAGGCCTCCGGACCGGGATCGAAAGGTGGGATCACCCATAACTCTTGGATCGGCCACACGGAGTAGACTCTGCTGGTGAATAGTGCTACCACGAGATGGTCCGCGGTGGCTATCGCTTGTACCAGCAACCGGGAGAGTCAACCCAACCTGCCTTTGGGGCGGTCGGGGCCTCGATCCAGGTCGGGCATATAAGTGCCTCTGCTCAGCATGCACAGGGGTCTGGTGACTGGAGCCAGCAGTGGTTTGGGCCAACGCGGCTGCTGATGCTAGGGCCCAAGGTGGGCATCCTCTTCCGCCCGTTCCCGACGTTGGCGTCGGGACAGATGAGTCGGGATCAGCGGTGCAGGCATGTGGACAGCCCGCTCTTCAACTTGAGAAGCCTGGCGGCGGTGTCGACGTGGCCTGGCGGGAGCCCTTATCGTAGATCCCTGGAGCTGATCTCGGATAGGGTAGTCCCGGACATCCTCCACCTCATCCGAATAGGGGAGGGAGTTGTCGGAGCGTTCTGGGGATAAACTCCCGAAGCGATTGGACGTCGAGGTAGGCAGCGGTGCCACCCTGCGCGGCCCTCGGGGGTGGCGTTGGTGGTGAGGTGCAGCTTCCTCGAGGTCTAGGCGAGCCATGTCCCTGGTGGGGATGACTCCCTCTTCCTCGTATCTCCGCACCAAGTTGTTGATCACCCTTCTCTGGATGACCACCGAGGGGGAGAGAGGGCGTGGTTGTCCCGTAGTTGCGGCTGCTGGGACGACTGTGGAACGGGCGGGACCGCGCGGAGTAGCCGCGTCGGTGTTTCCCCTACCCCTACGCCAGTGGGCGGGCGACGATTGGGCACTGGATTGGGCGACTTGATTCCTGAAAGCAGGGAGAAAAACCCATTAATACTGATAGGAAAAGGAATCGACAACCAATCATCCAGTGCCACGACGCCCTCCGTGGGGGGAACCCAGGCCATCGACATCGTGAGACGGAGTGCCCGATTTTCCTTCCCCAGCCCCTGGCGGGTTCCGTGCCCCGATGCTGAATGCTCGGTCGGGCAACATGCTAGTCTTCCAACACCTCTGAAAGCTATCGGTCTTCGGACTGAGGAGAAGAGATTCACGTCGGGTTCACCATTTTTCTGTTTTGGTGCGGATGTGTGTCGGGTTTCTGTTCCAACGCTGCTCCGCCAGGACGCGTTCGCGCGTGCGCCCGTCGACCTGAGGGGATGGACGCGCGGCTTGTGGCCCCGCAGTCCCGCTTTCCAAAGGCAGGCGGCATCCGCCCCCTATTTAGGGACGTCTGCTCCTTGATCGAAACCGGGATGATGGGATGTCGGCTCCTCCTTCCGTGGACGTCTCCTCGGAACTCGTCGCCTAATCCGAGTCTCCCTTATAGATTTAAGAATGTTTGTGAATCTTGTTCCCGGCGCCATATCTCTATGGACACCGGTTAATTACGCTGCTTCCACCCGGACGCTCCAAGGAGTCTGGTCGGGGCAGCAACCTGCGGTGAGGAGACCGGATAGCTCTGGGTGTTTGGGGCGTGTCTTGACACTACGGCTCTGCATGTCTGCCTTCCGTCCCTAATAGGGCTTCTCGAAGGCGTGGTGGCCTGAGGCATCCCGCACTGGGTGCGGGGATCTGCGTTACCTGAGGTTTTCCTCAGCCTCCCATGTTTAACACGGGGTATGCCGCGAGTTTAACGTCCAGCGGGGACGGCATCGGACTGATCAACACGAGGAGTGGATCAGATGACAGAACCCCTTGCGGGGAACCTCCGACGATGGGGCCAGCACATGGGCGGCTTCCCGAGTGAAGTGGAGTGGAATGAAATGGCATGACCCCACCGGGATGTGGCGGCCCGGGTAAGGATCAGGATGGATGATGGAGTGAAGAGCTTGGACCTCATAGAGGCTTCCTACGTACCGCGCGTTAGCGCGGATCAAAGTCAGCGTAGTTCAGATATACAGTTTAACGTCATGCTGGACGTTGGATAGCCGACTCACGAGGAGGTCGAGGCTGTCAGGCGGAGGGTTGAACCGAACCACCTCGCACAGAGGGGGATGGGACGGCCGGGTGGATCACAGTTTTGCGTCATGCTGGACGTCGGATAGCCGACTCACGAGGAGGTCAAGGCTGTGCGGAGGGTTGAACCGAACCACCTCGCACAGAGGGGGATGGGATGGCCAGGTGGATCACAATTTTACGTCATGCTGGACGTTGGATAGCCGACTCACGAGGAGGTCGAGGCTGTGGGGAGGGTTGAACCGAACCACCTCGTACAGAGGGGGATGGGACGGCCGGGTGGATCACAGTTTTACGTCATGCTGGACGTTGGATAGCCGACTCACGAGGAGGTCGAGGCTATCGGCCGGAGGATTGAACCGAACCACCTCGCACAGAGGGGGGTGGGACGGCCGGGTGGATCACAGTTTTACGTCATGCTGGACGTTGGATAGCTGACTCACGAGGAGGTCGAGGCTGTGGGGAAGCACAATGGAGATACACATGTGCACTCCACCACAAGAAACTAGGGGTTTGTAATACCCTACCCCCGTGGGCGAAGGCCACTCGAACCCCGACATCCCTGCAGAGACGAGCAGGTGGGGGCCACATCCAAACCGGGAGGGGACCCTGCGTGAGGGGCATGGGATCGGGTGATGCGGACGGTTTAACGTCTTGCCGGACGAAGTACAGTTTAACGTCGTGTGTTGAGGACGAAGCGGACAGTTTAACGTCTTGCCGGACGAAGTACAGTTTAACGTCGTGTGTTGAGGACGAAGCGGACGGTTTAACGTCTTGCCGGACGAAGTACAGTTTAACGTCGTGTGTTGAGGACGATGATGCTTCGCAGTTTAACGTCTTGCAGCACGGACGTGGTTCAGTTTAGCGTCATGCAGGATGAATTACAGTTTAACGTCATGTTGGACGAATGCTGAACAATTTAACGTCTTGTAGCTCGGACGAGGTGTAGTTTAGCGTCATGCAGGACGAATTGTAGTTTAACGTCATGCGGGACGAATTGTAGTTTAACGTCATGCGGGACGAATGCTGATCAGTTTAACGTCTTGTAGCTCGGACGAAGTGGTGCCGCCAATGGGTCTGTGTCACTTCGTGCGAACCTGGAGGGCCGCACGGGAAGACAACGCACGGTGCGAGCACCCGTGATGAAGATCATCGGGTGCCACGCAGGCGGGTACCCTCAGGGGGGCAAAGGGGTGACCCTGGTGGTTTGCACGCAAAAGAGGAGCTTGGTGCGCAATACCGCGGGTCGGCGCGCAATTGGGTGGGCTGGCGCGCAATTGGGCGGGCTGGCGCGTAATTGGGCCAGCCCTTTGCGCGCGGGTGATTGAGATTGCGCGCACCGGGCTTCGGATAGCGCGCGGGGGGCAACGGCCCATTCCTTAACGAATGGCCACTTTAGCAAAAAGGGGGTGTGCGCAATCAGGCTGGATTGCGCGCACCTGGGGGGAAATTGCGCGCAAGAGGCTTCTTTTGCGCGCGGAAGGCTTCGGGTCAGGGATCGGTCGAAGGGAAGAAGCCAAAGGGTTGCGCGCGAAGGCGAACCCCGAGGACTGATTGTGCGAAATAAAGGAGTTACCTGAGGATCGGCATTGTGCGCGGAGGGGGCTGGATTGCGCGCACGAGCGACCCTTCGAATTCTGGAAACCTTCAAAACATCGGGGGTCACCTTATATTTATAGGCAACCCCGGGCGCGGAATCCGGTTCGCGGGCGCGCAATTCGGCTCGCGGGCGCAACATTTCCTTCGCGGGCACGGAATCAGGGCCCAGCGCGCAAGGGAGTCGCGCGGGCCATGGGCGCGCAAAATAGCGCGCCGGTCTGGTGCATTGCGCGCATCCCGGGAGGGTTGCTCGCCATCCTTCAACTTTCCGCGCGGGCCTCCAAAATTCCGCGCAAGGCCTCCGGGCCCTCCGAAACATGCTTCTGACTTCAAATATGACCTCGCTTTCCTCATCCGGAACTTCGTTTGAGGAGCAACGGACTTTTCCGGCGTCTACAGGGTTTTCCAACCACTTATCAATAATACATCACAAGGAAAATTCAAAATGTATCTCCCCTATTTAAATAATTTCATGGGTGTATAAAAACACTTCCTCAAGATGTTTTTTGTCCACTAGTGTGCCTTCTTAGTTAGGATGTGTATTAAGGAAATTAGTTAGGTATTTCTCTTTAACCGCCTTCTATTAAATTAATGGGATATCATACTATTTCATAATAACTACCAATTGAGGCAAACACCTAGAAAAAATAGGATAAACAAGGATGTGCATGAGAAATCAATAATAGATTCCATGTTTACATCATGTTTCTACAAGTAATGTCCTATAGTTTTTAATACAAAGATAAGTATGAGGTAGTTTTTTATGATATCATTATATCGTGTCTCCATAACTATCAACATTTTACAGAGGTAATGGAGACTATTTTCATTATATAGATCATTGTTTCTATGTAAAGAGAACACCAAGAGATATTTCCATTAAAGTAAAATATATTATATGTGTCTTTCCTTCTACAGACATAATCATTATTAGTGGGGGAAGTAGGTACTTCTTGAGATTCACAAAGGTTTCGTGGAAGTTCTCATCCCATTGGTAGGAAACTCCATTATTCATTAACTTGGTTAAGTGAAGTGATTTTTCATCCAAATTAGCTATTAAATTATGAATGTAAGTGAGGTAAATGTGGAGCCACTAAATTCTTGAAGACTCTGAGGATGTTATTGGTAGTATTTCAATAGTATTTTGTGGTTCAACCTCAATTATGAAGTGGAATAACATAAATAAATATAATTTCTTCAATGTTTCCCTGAAAAATCACTTCAGTGGATTCACCTACAAACTATGTTGTATAAATATGTTAGATATTTTATGATGATCTGTGAGTTAATCACATCACTATTGGGATTTCACCACCTATTCATCAACATGAAATTCTATTATTCATCCCTATAAGGGCTTAAATATTTTATTTATAGCGTATTGGTAAGTGGCCCCAAATTTCTTTAATCCATAGGGAATAAACTAATAACAAAATATCCCCTAAGGTGTTATTATGGAAATGGATTCCTCGTATTTAGGGTCCATATTTATCTATTTATAACCAGAATCCTCATCCATTAAGTAAATCTATTGGAAGACAGAAGATACATCGCTCAAAATTTCGTTGATTGAAAGTAGGAAATCATCCATTGGGCTTTGTCAATTATGGACCTTGAAATCATTAAAGACCCTAATTTTCCCATCATTTTTATTGATTTTTTTTGTGATCTATTTTAGGTATTTCACTTCTTGGAAAATTTTGGATTTGATCGATTTTTCATTTTCCTACTCTACAATATTAGCATGAGAGGGGTTCATCCTCTTGGAAGACTACAAGTAACTTTGTTAGTCATCAGGTAAGAATGGGTGTTGCATACCCACATTACATTTCAGCCTATGAATTTATATATAATTTCAATAAAACACATATCAACATTGTTTTAGAAATAAAATATACATCTCATTATCCTTGAGATGTAAGGAGACACTAATCAATATAGGCAATGGGTATTCTTCTATTATCATATTCACCTGCTTGAGCTCATCAATGGTGGTGGAGATTCCTTCCTCCAATGTGGGAGGTCTATTACTAAGGTAATACTCTCAAACTTCTATCTCTAATTATATGGATAAATTTTCTGATACAGTTGGCAATTCATTTAAATCTATATAGTTATTGATGTAAGAGAGTCCTTGGTAAGATAAATAATCAATATGTACAACCAATGTCATAGCATATAAATTCCAAATATGATTTTTTTCCTTTACAATTTCATTGGGGGTAGTAGGATCAAGGTAATTTGATATTAATTATGGTTCCTCAATCATGTTTATGGGCAACACATAATAATTTTCAAGTATACACTAAGGATTAATGGGGGAATTATTCAATCCATTTGGGGAAAAAACATCTTATCACCATAAACAATTAGTATTTTACCTTCCCTTTTTTAGAAACATGCATCAATATATATAGATTCAGAAGAATCAAAGGGGGTATCAACACCATGTAGTATTTAGACCTTCCCATATATGGGTATTTTAATCATTGATTAAATTTTGAAGGAAACCCAAAATGACAATAAAGTCATTGTCTTCCATGTATGAAATTATTTTTTATTTCATTCTAGATAATCACGAACAAAACATTAGATGTGAGATTTCCAAACTATTCTGTAAGACCGATCCTCTCAATAAGAATTTTCTAACTATTATCATACCCTTCATTGGTTTCTTTGTGATAGATAATCCCATCTAAATGTATCCCAAACATTATAGGTTCTAAATTGATATGAGGTTGAAACCAGAACCATTTTCATTCAGATCTCTTAATTTATTGACGTTGTCAAGTTTTCTTGAAATATATATTTTTCTAACATGTCCTTGGATAAATCCATCCAGATCCTATTCTATGAATGAGATAGTTACATAAAATTCGGATGGAATAATCTCTATTCAATAAACCTTAGTTATATAAACATATATCCTAAACTTCTATAGACTCTATAGGTCCACGATTTTTGCCTCTCTATATTCATTTGAAATATAGAGAGAATGTATGATTTAGAGTTTGGATTCTACAACATATAATTGTTTTAATGTGTCTTAATTTTGTTCCATAGGTATACACTTACCAATATAGTTTTTCAATTAATTATGTAGTTCATAAGTTTAGGATTTTGAGGTGCAAGGCTCCGGTTCTTGAGAAGAGATCAAGGGAGCATCTTCTTCTACTGATTTGATCCACATCGGTCTTCCCCTATGATTAGGATTATTAGACAATCTCACTATCTCAAGATGGTCTTGTTGGATGATTGAGATTAGATAAAAATTATGAGGACTATGAGGCATCTTCACATTTCTCCTGTGATTTCTAGATTTCTCACCCATTATCCTTGACTTTATATATATCCTATTTATGGATGTGATCAAAATATTTGGTTGTAGCAAGCCTACACCATCTCCTATACCCTGGATCAACTTCCCTCAACATCCACCTACCCGATCATGTATGGGTAACTCATACTTGGATAACTATTCATTTCCTATGTCTGATGATTACTTAAAATTATTTGAGGTTTATTCAATGTTATCTTCTTTGGTAAATGGGTCATTTTTTGTTTTCAACGATGTGATATTAGGTTGGAATGAGCACATTAAACTATCTTTTGAGTCATCCAGTTATCAAAATTGTATCCATTCTTATATATAACCACTTTCTAGTTATTCCCTTATTTTAGTTGGATGATGGTTACACAAGTCACCTATTCTAAGGAATTATATAGCACCACCTATCTTGAATCCACAATGATTTGGACTAATTATTTTAATACGAATCAATCATTGCTACTATCACCCAACTGTCTATGGAAAGGACAGTAGTCAAGATGATCAAAGAGGTTTTACAAACTAGGTTTCCTAGGATTTGGTAGCTTTATTTGGTTATTTTTTTGGATGTAAAGAAATATTCAAGGACCATCTAATTTCATAAGGTGTACAGTTTCTTCTTCCATTCCTCATATCATGGGTGTTGATGATCTCTTTCTTATTCTAGGAAATGGTGATTTTGTTGCTACTGTAACATTATGGGTGGAATCAAATGATTTAGGAACTAAAAAAGTTCTTGAATAGGCATTTCTAATAGTTATTGGGTAAAAATGGCAGTCGCTACCTTATTAAGCCTTTTGCACTATACTGGGGGAATGGGTTGAAATTTAGCTCAGGTTTAATTAATTGAATCCTCACATCATTATAACATTTTTTCAAACATAGGAAATCATCATGGATACTTAATCAACATCAAAGGTATTTTTAGCTCATTACAAATATTTGTATCATAGTGTTCAAACAACTTATCTTGTGAGATAGAAATACTAAGATAATAGCTTAAACCTTTCCATCTGATAAATATGTCAAAACAATCTCTCATTTTCAAATTTCATGTAGTTTTTGAGCTCAATTTTTTTAATATTCTATACTTAGAGATGAACTAAAAAATGAATAAATGAAGAATATCTTCACATCCTGTAATGGATCTTGTTGTAATAATGTTTAACCATACGAATGTTTCACCCATTAGTGTTTCTAAAAAACCTCATCTTGGTCACCTGCTTCTGATCCCGATGGCCCATCATTAGGCCTCATCAGGACACGAACTGCATGAGATGTTGTTATAGATCCCCAAACCCGTCAAATTTTTAGATGGTTGGACTGCCGAAATAGGGTTAGGGGAAAGTGGCATCCACTAAATTTTGGATATGTCTTCTTCTCAGGCTTCACGGGTTCTATGTATTCCATTTGAGAATCATGGGATTCAATGGAATCAAGGAGATCTGGTGATACCACTATTTGGGCCTCCTCCCATCTAATGGGAGTGGGAGAGTCTTAATGAAGTGGATTCATCTTTATATCTCAGTTATTCTAGATCCATTATAGGACTGAATGGTTTTCCTAATATGGGAGAGTTTTTCACTGTAATGGAGGAAAGTCATGGCCATCCTCAAATTAATCATTTCTATAGAATGATTTCCTAGATCAAGTTCCATCCTAACACTCAAATTCCCTTCATTCATGAAGATTAGGTCTCTCCTAGTATGTGTGAGGATGGATATATATCTTTTTCTGGAGACAATTCCCAATAGGAATGTTACCTCTGTGTAGTTACTCATTAAGTTGTCTAAGATTTTTTATATCATTCTCATATTATGATATTCATTCCTCTAAAGAAGTAATTTCATATTCTCTAGGTGTTGAGTGGGATGTATACACACATTTTCATTTATCCTTTGTAGTTTTCCACCACATAAATGAGAATTATTTATTTAGAGGTTCTGGGTTCTCACTTCTTCATTGATTCCATGTATGTTCATCCCCAATTGGTGCATCCATATCACCCTCATCTTGAGGTATGTTTTCTGCATTTTGTCCCTCTAAATTTTCGTCTAGATCTATATAATCTATTGTGTTGATGGTGATGAAAATCATTGAGGTGAATTGGGTAATGGTAGTTATCCCACTACACTCAAAACAATAGGGTGATTATTCACCACTTAATCCTCCCTTAGGGGTTTCATTAGGGTAATTTTATAGAGCCCTATTCTTATTGGGAAAACATTATTTTATGAACCTTACATGTATTGAATAAATTAATTGTGTGTTCCTCATATCTGGGTATGTGAATAGTGGCCTTGAGTGTGTTTTCAATCTTTATTTTCAAAAATACACAAGATAGTGAAATTTTGTCTCACGGTGGTATGAGTAGAGGGGATGTTGACCATCAATTTATACCTCTAGTCCAAGAGAAGAAAGATTCCTTCTATGGTGATGGTAATAATGAAAATTCCTCTAGCTGTATAATATGGGGATTATTTGTGGTTTCTATTGTAACTTGTTGATCCTATTGTGGATAAATTATTGATTCTAGTTAAGGATCTGAGGGATCTTGAGATGGAAATTGGCATATATATTCTCCATCCCTATGAGATAGGGTTAGTCTATAACTATCATTGACTTCTCCAAGACCCTCTCAGGGAGTGATGATCTGGGTGATGTTGATTCAGATTAAAATTCCCACTTCCCTATGGGATGGGTTTTCCTTATAGTTAAAGATAATATTTTATATATACTCATAGGGTTTAATTACTTGAGGGGTAGAGGTGATGGTAAAATTCCACTGAGCCCTATGGAAAGGGTTTTCTCCTTTACAGATGTTGTGGTAGCTATTTTTCTTTTCATTTTATTTTGAACAATAATTATAGTGTATGATTTGGTTTTAATGTTAGCCAGTGAAGGGGGAATTTTTTATGGGAAGTATTCAGGTAATAAAAATTTTCATCTTTCGTGTCTGAAATGCGTTCCCATTTTTTCAAGGGTTCATTATTAGGAATTGGTTGTACATCATATCCCCCTGTTTGAGATGTTTTTTCATATTTAAAGAGGGATAATTTTATTTTACTGATCAAATAGAACATACATTACATATTCCAAATATTTCTCCTATGGTTATAACATTACATGATTCTCTATCTAGGGGTAATTGATATTCTAGATATATAATGAAGTGTAATACAAGAGAGGCGGCGAACATGAAGGGAACCCTTGGATTTCTTGCCTTCTTCAGTGACGATGGCGGCAGCCGTGAAGATCCCTCCCCCCTCGTGGGGGAGGGATCTCTCCTGGAAACTAAATCTCTTTCGTTCCGCCCCTTCTCAAATCCTAAACTTCTACCTGCTTTTCCGCAAATTGAGTTATGCCCGAAGGCCTTGGAACTCGTTGAGGGTTTCCCAAATCTCCAAATTTCAAACTCAGAGTACACAGAATCTACTGCTATTCTGAAGCTCACCCTTGTTGCTCAGTTTACGTAGCGAAGACCGTCGATTGATTCTTTTGACAGGTTCGTATTCGATGCTTGGGGCCTCCAGGAGCAGAAAACCGTTGGCTTGCTCGATTATAGGAATATCATGATCCGCTTCTCTTCTGAGGAATATCATATCTATGCCTGGTCAAGGGCGACCCAAAGCTTCAATGGTTGCCGATTCTTCTTGTTTTGCTGGCCTTTTGATTTTCACATGAACCACGAACCACCATCGGCTGTGATTTGGTTTAGTTTTCCTCATCTACCATTACCGTTTCAAAATCCCACAATCATAAGGATTCTCGGAAATCTCGTCGATAGATATCTATGTTTGGATAGCCGAACAGAAGTGGTTTATCACCCTGTCTATCCGTGGGTCTGCGTCGAGATGGATGTGTCGAAGGCTCCCTTCGATTTTGTCTGGATTACAATAGGTGAGGAATATATGTGTAAACAGAAAGTTGTGTATGAGGGCTGGACCGATTTCTGTTCTACCTATAGGAGGCTGGGCATGTCTCAGATGCGTTCCGGCAAGGATTATCTTTGATGGCGGGTAGGAGAGGTATCTCCCATCCCAGGGGTGATTTGCACAAGGGTGGGCAGGTCGCGAACTTGTTAGTGGAGAATGGAATGGCCAAGGAACCAGTGGAATGCGAGGTTTTGATCTCCGAGCAGTAGTCCATGGGTGTCGAGAATAGAGCTGGAGGCCCTCTACCACTACGGCTGACCGAGGAGGTTCCTCCTGTCAGAGAGGCAGAGGATTGAAATGCGGTGAGAATAGGTTGCCTTACTACAGTGGATGACCAACGGATAAACCTGAAGGTGTCAGACGTCTTCAACCGGCTGAAGGATGATCTCGCGGAGCCTTCTAGTGGTAGGATGCTTGGTGGAGAAGGAAAATACCAGCAGGTGGAGGTCCAGATGGAAGGCGAGGCGGATGGGGGCCAGTCCTCGGACCGCTTGTCTGGCAGTCAGCAAGAGGAAGTGATTGGTTTTGATGCTGAGAAAGAATGGAAAGACAGTTCAGATGTCAGTAAGGGATGGAAATGGGCTGATTGGGTTGCGCATGTTACAATCAGAGGTGAGCAGATGGGGTATTTGGGCTCGTCTTAGTTGACGGTTCCCTTGTGCAATAGGTTTGAAGGTCTCCCCGAGGCCGATTTGAGTTCTGATTCTATTACTCCAGGTGAGGATGTTAGGGTCAATGGTCGGGCTACCAAAGTTCATGAACCTGTTCACTCGGCAGATGAGGACTCAAGAATAAGATGTGATATGTACTCCAGGAGAAGGAATGGGAGGAAGGACTACTCCTCTCTGCCTCCTCCTCTTGATACACGCCCTGCAAAGAAAATGAGAAAGATGAAGATAGACACGGAGGCTCTGAGACACCAGATGCATGAGGTTCATGATGATCATCTCACGGTCTTGTTGTTAAGCTTCAATGACCATGTGATAGAACAACCTTTATTGCTCAACTTAACTAATGAGGAGGCTAATAAAATTATGGGGAGGTCTCTTGAGGTGTCTCTCAATGAGGAGAAATATATATGGATTGAAAAACAAGATTCAATCTTGGTTGGAGGCTTCAATCAAGGCAAGATCAGTGTAGTGGATTACATTTAGTCTTGGGACCAGCTGGTCTTTGAGTTTGAGAAGCTGATATTGAAAGGATCTAATGTACAGTTAGCATCCCTAGCGTAGAATCTGTTTAGGTAAATTGATTCAGGTAACATCAAGTTTTTTTTAAAAATTTCCACTTTATGTTATTGGACTTGGGTGGATGGTTTCGGGTTAATGGTTTTGTGATATTCGCTTTTCTGGGGTCCCTTGTTGTTTGGATCGGTTGTATGGTTGTTCTCATACCTTGCATTTGTCTTGGACCTGCTCCGGATGAGGATCAGAGCAAGAAGTCCTCATCGAGGCCGACCTTTGGATTGGAATGTTGAGAGGGTATGTCATTGCCATCGGTTCTGTGCCCGTGCATTTTCACGGGACTGTCTACTGAGGTTCTGCATCGTTGGAGGCTTTTTATCATCACACAATTTCTTGGGAGGGGCAAGACCGGTTTATTTCTGTGGAGGTTTTTGGTAATTCTCTTTACCTTTTTGGTTTCTCACTTTCTCCTAAAAGTGTCTTATCCTTAATAAAAAATTAATTTTCAGTAATGCACCATATTTTCCCCATACATAGATAAGTGTGTCTTATAGCACTTTGTAAACCAGCTGATGGAGAGTTATTATGATATGGAGACAGACATTACAGGGGAAAATTTTATATTATACCATCTTAGGGTTTTCGTCTATGGAGAATGGTCCATCATCCAGTTGAAATTATATTATATTTATGATCTAGAGATTTACCTCCTATCCATTATAGGGGAGGTGTTTATCCACCAACTAGTAATGATTTACCCACATATTTTTGTATAGTTAAGGCATGCATTCCTTTTCTAGATTATCTAGGAATTCAATGTTAGAAGTCGAAAAGGGGTAGAACATAGTGGAGAGGTTCTTTCAAAAAAATATTTGTATATATCTATGACAGCCTCCTCTTTATGAGATAGATATTCCTCCACCTAGTTAAACCATATAGCTTTTTTCTCATGGTCTCATTCTACACATGGTAATGTTTTTCTGATGGTTACTGAGGAATTATATACAGTTAAACTCGGTTTTTTGTTAACCTCTTCATATGAAGGGGATATAGTTTTTAGACCCTCTCTATTATAATGATTCTAAATAATGGGAGGATTTTATTTTCTCTGAGATATATCTCCATGGGGTGGTTGAACACAGTGTATTTCTACAGTTGAGTCCCTAAAATACACCTTGGCACTACCATGAAGAGAAATATCAAGGAAATGATTTTCTTCTCCTTCATTTTATGTATTGATGGACCCTTGAGGTTTTATAAATATGCTTTGAACATCCTCAAGGTCACTTAATTTGAGTATATTAGGGATATGATCCTCATTCTATATCATGTTTGGAATATGTCGGCATGCCTTTTGGGCATGAGCGGGGTTGTGATCCTGCTTTAAGACTGTTTCAAGATTATGTTGATAAATTTCTAATTTTATGAGGATATGATCCAAATGGTGAGAATCTATTGAAGTATACCAGTGAGTATATCTATTAATTTCTAGAATATGATCCTTCCTGTATGTGGTTTCAAGAATATGCTAATCTACAGTAGTTTAAGAAAGGATATGACTCATGTTCAAAAATAAATTACCCATTGGAATATTCTAATGGACCTCTTGAATGATAGAAGATATATAAGACTCCTCTTATTTACCCTCTGAAGTATGTTAATTCATTCATACGTCCACTGAAGTAAGGATATGATCCCGGATTTCATATGCTTATAAAATGTTCCAAGTAGCTTAATTGGTAGGTATATATGCCTTCTCTATGGTTATTTCCTTATTATATTGAAAACATAGGTTGGAGTGTGGATATGCGCCCAGTCTTATGCCTTTTGGGTATTTCATTTGTCTTTTTTGATAGGAATATAAGACTTTCATAAGGCATGCACCAAACCAATTTGGTGATCCCTAATAATAATAGGGATATGATCATATCTCTATGACATTGGAGTATTTCACTAGTCTTTTTTAATATGAATGTGTGCTTATCCCGAGACATGTTCCAATACCACTTCGTGAGCCCAAGTTGTAATGCGGATATGAGGTTGTTACTATTCCTCGTACTTTATTGTAATATGGTGATAATCCTCCTGGATGGTAGAAAGAATTTTTCTTCTCAATAGTAGCCAGCTTCTCATATTGATCATGGTGATATTATACTCTAGCTCTCGAGATAGGAAAAATCATCCACCCCATTATCTTTACTAGTGTCAGAATATACCAAAGGAGCTCTTCATCTATTTCATGAATGTAATGACCCATTATCAAATTTTTTTAGGAATATAGTCATTCACAATTTAAGTCACCAAAATATGATAGATGATATGTATAATTAATGTTGGGATATAATCCCACACCTATCATCCTTGTAATATCTATGTATTCTGATGAGCATCGGGCATGGAGTAATGGATTTGGGCCTCCCCGATACTTTTTGTAGGAATATTATTGTATAATTGATCTAAGTCAGCAGGTATATGAGCATTCCCATTGGATTCCACATGAATATACAAAAAAGATTATTCATTGGAAGTGGGTATATAATCCCACTTTTATTTATCCATAGCTTTATGTGCCTGACATGACTTTCTTGGTACTCTAGAAAAACTATCCTAGGAGATAATCTATCAGGTGGTGCCCCTAGAAGGTGACTAAGGGGAATCGGTGGGGTGCTGATGGTGATGATTGTTGACGTGATACCTCCACATTATCTCTTGAATCGAGATGGTTCCATATTCAACTCCATAACCCACTTGTGATGATAAGATTCTGAATTGATTGGTGGTTGTGACAAGTGCCACTAGTTTCTAGGCATCTTTATCTTTATAATATGGACTTATCATCTTTAGTGTCTGGATACCTGTACATTCATCCTTGAGGTTTAAGATAATACAATTTTATAGGTACTCCTAAACAATCACATTCAACACTAGAAGTTGAAGGTGTATGGTTGGTGAGTTTTTTTTCTTCATAGAATACTACCATTATTGAGGTTCTAGAAGATTCTCTGGATGAAGACATGATCTCATTTAAATGTGTTTTTTTTGTAATAGAATTATCGTAGATCATAATGTCAACAAAAAACAAGGTCATTGATCATTTCATCAACCAAATTATGAGACATTATAAGTAAACTATGTATAGGTAACATAATGTTTCTCTCGTGTTCATTGTTCAACCGTTTTTTTGCATGGAATTATCATGGTGACAATGTAATTGAATCAAGGGAACCCTAGTTATTAAATAATTTACATTTGGGAAACCATTTTCATACATATAGGTGATGCCAAAAAAATATCCCAATATGTGGTCAGCTGATAATTTTTATTATTTGAGAGATTCATGTGGGGTTTCCCATTTTGGTTTCCTTTGATAGATGATGGGTAGTATGGTAATCCATAGGGTTCTGGATGAATGATTCCCAATGCCTATAATGATCTCGTTATATTCATTAAATGATTTCACACTAGGTACAACATCTCTGTCTCATGTTTAACATTAGTCTTACCACATCCATCTTTCATAGAATCTCCCAACGGTTCCAATATCTATAACTAGGTACAAACCTACTTTACAAAGGTAGGTGGTCTTTTGGGGTTTTAAATACAATGGTGATAAAAACTCACATTTGTTCGAGACTATGGGAGACTAGGCTCGTCTCACCCATATGGGGGGATTATTTACTATTTGGGTACTCTCTTATATATTTATGAAAAATTTGTAAATCTCTTCCAAATAACAATATGGGAGTTATTATCTTGTAAAAATTATCATGTATTAAATCCTTCTATTTGTGAAGGGAATTATCTTAATGAGGCCATTTTCATGTATCTAGTGTTCCCTATCTATTTCAAGTTATTACAGAGAAATTGGAAGCTTCTTATATTTTGAATCCATATATATAGGCAGACTTGAGTTTATTACATTCTAGGAAGGTGATTATCCTTTAATGGATGTGATTGAAGCTTCATGAATCATTCTATATATCTTGTTTGTAATAGGAATAAAAACTCACATAGTTCAATTACATTAAACCTGTAAAGTTTAAATTTATGTGAAATAGAAATATATGAGGTTACATAGACATTGTATATAAATCTCTGGCCATTATAAGGAATCCAACAAATACTAAAAATAATTAGAATCATATTCAATGTATTTTGATCTGCCTGTAACCCACTGATGGGTGTTCACTGATAATTAACGATCTTGATGGTTATTGTCCCATGATTTAACAATGTTGTTATGCCTTCATAACTTACATCGAAGTGGATGTCTTTGTATGTGGAAAAACATATCATCTCACTGAATGGAGATTACACATTGAGATTTACCAATCCATAAGAAATTATTATGTGGGTGATATGATCATTGAAAATATCTACTCCCATGTGAGTCATTCATGGTGTGAGAAACAAGTGATAGTAAGCGATCAGACTCATCATATATGGATACGAGACTTGTGCACCATCGTGACACTATGTGGGTTTTTGACATGGCGTACAGGACTTAAGAAGTTGTCATACATAGACTACATATATTCGTAATCATAGTATTCATAGTTCAGTTTGTCCCTAAGATGCTGATGGGTTTTAGGGGGATTGAACATAAAAGGATGACCATGTATAATAACACTTCTTATTTTCTAATGAATGAGTAAAGATGGTATAATTATGGATGAATATAGCCTAATGAGTTGATAATATTTGAGATATGGATGGGCTTACACAATGTTTGAATCCCATTAGATCTAAGGCCTTAGGAATCATTCCATCATATCTTATTTAGAAAGGAATTAGATTCCTCATAGTTATGTTTCAGTTATATCTAAATATTTATAATAGACAAAGTCATCACATCCTTGGGTGTTTTCTAGATGCGCTTGAAATATTGGGGTGTTTATGCCTGACACATCTTGAGTTTCTTTCTAACATTTTCTAAGTTCCCACCTGAAATGTCATGATTTTATGTCTAACAAGTCCTCAGTGTTTTCCTGACATGTATTTATTGTCTCTCTGATATGTCTGCAGTGTCTCTCTGACAAGGATAACCGGTCTCATGGTGCTTCCATGATTGAATTAGTAATTTCAATGGTCTCCCACATGATCTGGATAGCATGCCTAGAGGGATTTTTCATGAATCAGCTAGCATGAATGGGGTTCATTGCATGATCAGTGCAGACTACTACAAAAATGGGCAAGGGAAGCGCTACCCCTTTATCAGCGCTAAAAAAATGCTGATAAAGGGGGCCTTTATCAGCGCAAAAGAAAGTGCTGATAAAGGGGGGATTTATCAGTGCTAAAAAAAATTTTATTTCATAAAATATTCATGAAAAATAAATTATTGTTATACAAGTATATTTATTTGTATATAAATATAATATATACTTTTTAAATATGTTTTAGATACGTGTAAATAGACTATTATATTTAATATATAATAAATTTTCTGAAAATTCCTTTAAAATATTTCAAAAAAATAGTATTAGTTAGTAATTTGATAATAATTTTTGATTAAAATCATTTAATAACAATTTGAAGCCACAAAAAATCAAAACAATTAATAATAGATGTAAAATAAGTTGAAAATGTAACTCAAACTTCAAACGGCCATAACTTTTGATCCAGGTGTCCGTTTGAGCTCTACAGCATATCAAATTGAAGCTTGTGATGATCTCTTCACACTAGTGATCAAACCAAAGATTTTGGCACATTTTTCAAGGCCAAAAGTCCCAAAAGGCCTCTAAAACTAATTTTTTAGTCGGGATACCCTGATATTTTAACATTCAGACAAGTATAATTTCGAATCTGGATGTCCATTAATCCTATACCACATATCATATAGAAGATTGTTTCATTTTCTTATATATTACTTGTTGTGGTTTTGAAACGGGCTTTTAGATTATATGTTATGGTTGTTTTAACATTCTATGGCTTTTCAAATACACATATATATGTATTTATTCATAAATATATATATGTCTCTATGTGTGCGTGTCTGTGTGTGTGTTGTATATATATATGTATTTATTTATTTATAAATTCATGAAAAAATTATTTTTTCATAAAGGTATTTAAAACTAATCTTATAATTATATATTAATATACAAATAAATATACGAATAAAAATTTATAACTAAATATATATATAAATAAATATTAATATATATTAATATATGAATGAATATATATATATAAATATATGAATAAATATATTTATATTAATATGAATCTATATCAATATATGAATAAATATAACTATATATATCATTAAATAGAGAAAATAATGAAACGACATCGTGGTAATGGTGCAGCCGTGAAAGGGGGGAGGTCGTGGGTTCGAGTTCGGGTGGAAGAAAAGGGGTGAGCACGTGTGAGGATGCACAAGAAGGGAATCGCGCCACCTAGAGCTAATAAAGGGGGGGGGTCAAGAGTTGTTAAAATCTCTCCCCCTGCATATATATTTATTTTTTTTCATTTTTTTGACTTTTATCAATGCATTTCGGAGCACTGATAAAAGTGACCCCCCCCCCCTATTTTAGCGCTGAGCTTTACAACTCTTTTTTAGCGCTATTAAATCCCGTTTTGAGTGCTGATAAAGGCCATTTTTGTAGTATGACATGTCCATAAGACCTTTTTTGGAGGAATATTCTATAATTAGAAGACATTCCCAGAGAACTTCAAAAGACTTGGGAAAAATGATAGAAGGTTGTCACATGATATAGATGAGAATTAAATCAAACATCGCAAGACAAAGAAGACACATCCATAGGCCTACTCAAGACTTGTATGATATGTCCATAATACTATGTGGGGTATGGATAACATGTGTGAAGGACATCACAAGTCATAGTGGACAATTATATAGGACATTCGAATAATTTTGATAGGTCATGCGAAGCACATGATGCCTTCACATGAAAATTAGTGTATCTATCTTTTCATAAATCTTATATATTTTTCCACCTTTATTTACTATATTCCTCAATGTTGGTCAATAATTATGTTGTTGATTTTTCTCATGACCATGTTGAAATCTTGAATTTCCTTCTCATAATTTTTCCAGAGCACTGAAATTCCTTCACGTGACTAATAGAGTGATCCTGAAATTTACATATATTTGTCGTTTAATACATTAATTCATTCTATAGGGTTTTCCTAGTGGAATATTCTTATAATTGAGAGGATTTTCACATTTAGAAGTCCACTCCCACTTCTACACTTGTATGGGCTTTCCTTGTGTGTGGGTGTGGAATATAAATTCTTTTTGTACCAATGGAGAAATTTATAAGCTAGGCCTCATAGGTTCTATGACTAAATTTATGGAATTTATATCACATATCTGTACTTGATTTAGTGGAGAGATTATCACATCATGTGTATTGAATGATCATGCATGTGGTTCATCCATGTTGTCACTTGATTAATAGTGAATAGAAGAACACTCCACCGCTTCTATATATATTGGACCCCCCGTCTTGAAAAAGCGATCTCACATGATTAAAAAGAAATGTTAAATGGATTTCACAATGCCAAACATTCATGCTTGGGATTCCTCATGGGATTAGATCACCTATTGAAAAGAACCTCAATTGATCAGTGGAGACTTGACTAGGTCCCGTTACGATATCATGATTGATGTTTGGAGGTCCTTCATGAAATCAAGTTGGTTTGTTAAAGACCACTCATGAGATCAAGATGGATTTTGATATTCAATTTGTGAGATCAAGTTGACTATTCATAGGGACATTGAATGATAAATGATATAATCACACAAGGTGTATAACCCCTTTCCCATGAAAAATATTGTATCATCAAACACATCTGTCTACCACCTTTTCTAGATTTTATTATTTATTTTAAAATACTTCCATCCTTTTCCCATTGGTTTTCCATTTGTTAATCGTAATGATAAAAATTGATATTGTAGTGGCATGAGATAATTTTCATGGTTAGACTCTATACTTGTCTATTATACATCGAATAATCAAATTTACAAATCAAATAGACTCTATAAGACTATGATGGTATATCCAGGAGTCAATTTGACATCATTTTTCCTATTGGAAATTATTTCTTATGAATGGGGGAGACATGTATGGTGACCTCTACAAGATAAAGGTGGTTTATTTAAGGTTCTTCACAAGATCAATAATGATCGCATGAGACTTATAAACCCTTTTCATAAAAAAATCATAACTTTGACTACAATAAACATCATTTTGTTCATATTAATTTCAATATAATACAAGGGACATTGGGTTATTTTTAGGCATATGTTTCCAAATATGTATCATGATTGGAGGTTCACATCAGGTATCCTTATTGTGACCATCAACGCTTTTCTAGATGCCTTTGCAAGAATCAAAGGGATTATCATAGGGGATTAACTTGATCATGCACAGATCATGTGATGTGTATGACCGATTCACATTACCTTACTAGGTTTATGAAATTACATGACTTCTTTAGGGTAACATGATCTACATGACCTATCCACTTTGTCTCCATATATCCATGTCATTCCATATTTTTTTAGAGAAAATAATACACTTGATTCATATTTTTATTCAATCATTGAATATCCAATACTAATTTGTTGGTAATAAAAAATATGTTAATAAAAATTCATTTAGAATTAAGTATTACATTTAAAATAAATCATGGTGCATAAAAAATATTATGTCTCAAAATATTGAAATTGAGGCCATGAAAACCTCAAAAACATTTATAACATTTGAATAAATATCTCAAGACTTATATAATTTGAAAGGAACATTAAATATCATTATCAATGAACAATTCATGATACAATATCTTGATATGAATAATATAAATCTTTTAAAATAAATTAGTTTCATAATATAAGAACTGTCTAAATGAAAGAATATTGGGATGAGTAATCCATACAATGATTGTAGTATTGAATGTAAAATTTAATCAATTAAGTGATTATTTATAATAATTATAAAACTAAAAAAATGGAAATATGATATAATATATTCAATGTTAATTTCAAACATTATCTCTTAATAACATGGTCAATGAAGAGGAAGTATCACATATTGAGTTGAATGTTATTTAAGAAACACCTTACCTAGAGTCCAAACATTCTATGAATGTTCATTGATTTCTTGTATAATAAACTCATATTAATTATTATGTATTTCAAGAAACATTTATATGTTTATTCCCTTATCAATAAACAATATGTTTCATTTATTAAAATGAAATATTTTCTTACATAATTTGTTAAGTCTCTATTAGGTCTTATGAGGTTGTTCAATTCATAATTTAAAAATGACATTATTACGTTAGCCATGGAAAATTGGGACATTATTTTTGAGTGTATGAAATAAAAATAATTACATAATTGATTTATTTTTAAAAAATTAAAATTTTTTAATCACTGATAAAATTCAGATGTGAAAAATGAATCACATCACTTTATGGAAGTGATATTCCACTCGTACACACAATCACTATTAAAATTTTTTAATTCATGGAAGGGAAAAAAAGTAAGTAATATATTATTTTTCCATTATCATAAAGATTTAATTAATATCATATATATTTATTAAATCCTTTATAATAACCTTCCATGTGAGGAAGCGATGAAAAAAGAATACATCACTTCATTTAGGTGGTGGTCTACACGTATGCACAAATAATGATTTTGTTCCCCATATGACATAAAAGTATATGAATAGTGTTATAAAAATAACATAATAAAATATTAGTTTATGTTAGATAATGATGTAATTAAATTTTAATTGTTCTAATAGAACTGATATATGTTAAAGAATAAGTAAAATGAATTTTACTAGATAAAATGATTAAATACACTTTCAGATACCACTTTTGGTTTTATAATTAAGGACAGTAAGGATGGTATTTTGAAGAGATAATAACCCATAGAACATGAATAATTATATTGAAGTGTGGTTTTATCAGATTTAGGTTGATCCATGATTCTCCAATTGGTGTGAATAATAATGGGAATGCATTTTCCTTTTATAGTGAAGGAATGGGAAAACATTGAATTCCATAACATATTTAAATAAAATAATTTATTTTTTATGTGAAAGTGAAACAAAAGTTGAAATTATTTCAAATATATTATATATTTTTTTAATAATTTCAATCAATATATTGGGAAACATATTATGTGTCATTTTGAACCATATATTTGTCTCTAACCCCTTCTTTAACCAGTTTAAACCTTAACCTTGGAAACAAATTTTTCAATACTAAAAGGTCATAAATTTACATTTAAGAATAAAATTGGATAAAAATGGTGAGAAATGAAATTTAATATTACATAACTTTCCATTTTCCCCATTGATGTTTTTCTAAATCATTAAATAATATATTATTTAACATAAAATAAAGTTATAGTCTTTATCATTGTTATCAACTTATCTAGACCTTAAAAAATCATAAAAACCAAATATTTAAAATATACCCACGTATACTATCACTTATCCTTCCTATATATATATAAATACTCATGAAAATATATAAACTCATCTATATATTATCATTTTTAATTTTTTTAAATAATTTAGATAAATTTTCTTTAGTTTCCCAAAACATTATGGAATTATGACATAATTGTTTTAGAAAATTATAAAAATTTAAGAAATAAAAATTAATAAATTAATATAATAATAATTTATTTCACTTTAGGATGATTATTTATAATTTTCAAAATTGTTCATTTACTCACAGTGATGTCAAAACCACATATTTATTGTGTTATTTTGACTTTTCTCGCCTTACGTAACCACTATAACGGAATTTAGATAAGATTTATTTTATATAAATAAAAGAAGAAAAAATATTGTTCCATATCATCAAATAGACATCATATTAATTAATAATATCAAAATGATATTTATTACTTCTCAAATATTTTCTTTATGAATCAAAATTTTACTTTTCATGTTTTTTGAAAGCAATGCATCGAAACAGAAAATGATTTTTATATTTGTAATGAAATAAATTATAATTTATATGTATTGAATTATACTTTTATTATTTAAAAAAAATTGTCATTAATAAAATTTCATAAATTTTTATGTCCTAATTATTTCATGGGGATATCAAAAAGATATAGTATTTCCTAAAAACTATAATTTTTTTCTACTCACCAAAACATTTACTTATTCATAAAAATATAAAAAAATTAAAACCCTAATAAATTTGACTTGATGAATCCAGCAATAAATACCAGTTCATAAAATTACATTTGTATATGTTTAATAAATTACGTTTGAAAATAAACCCACAAAAGGCGAATAAAAACAACTTTCCAAAAAATGGTTTTTTCTGTATAAAAATATTTTATAACAAAACTAAGTATAATATTAATTTGAATAACATTAATTGGGTTATTTTTAAGAAAACATATTTAATTCAAATTTTAATATAATTCCAATAAAATTGGGACTTTTTAAATACTTTAAATGAAATGAAATGTTTTTATAAAGACAATATTCTTCACTATTCATTAAAAATCCTTCATTTTAAGAATAATCTAAAAACTACATCCCAATATAATCTTGATGTGCTGGTTTAAAAAATTATAAATTATTTATGAAATTAAATTTTTAAATTTAGTATAAATTAATTATATTATTTAATCAGAAAAATGAATAAAAATCATTTATGAAGATAACATATATTTGAATCATAAAATGACTTTATTGTAAATGGGTTCCTATTTCCTAAGACTTTATCAATATATTTTTATTTAATAAGAATATTACTTATATTTCATAATTCAGTTTCTCTAATCCCTATATTCCAATTCAATAACTATGTTATTTCAGTCATATTTGAACAATAATTCTTCATTCTTTGTATTAGCAAGATTTTTTGTGTTGTATAGGAAATAAAAAAAGGTTTTCTTTTAAATTATCATGGTTCTAAATATAGTTTAATGAGAATGTACCAAATAAATCATCAATAGGATATAATCCATTTATTATTTAGATAGGATTTCACTCTCATATGATACGTTGTTTTAATCTTTTAAAAGTTATTGAATGTTAAAAAAGCAATTAGTTACCTTTGGAAATTATGGGTCACTCAAAATAAAAGCTTTCAGATTATTTGTGATATGGAAAGATCAACTAAAATACCATAAAAATTAATCTTTTATGGAATGAAATGTAATATGATTTCTTGTTCCTCTGCATCTTTTTATAATGTAAATTATGTAATCATTAAATTGGATGGATTTGTACTGAAAATATTAAAATATAGATGTATTTTTTATAAAATAAAAAATAATTTGTACTTTTTTTATCTTTCCAATGCTAAAATTAAATTATAATTATGTATTAAAGATTATAATATTATTAGAATCATGGAATTTTACATTTAGGAAAAAATAAATATCAATAGACTTATGAGATTGGATAATTTTTGTGATTTTTATAAGTTTAAAAGATAAATAAATTGGATTTTATCTACATGAAAAAGGAAAAAAATCATTAACTCTTCATAAAAGAGGGTGCATATCCAATATAGAAAACAGATGAAGATCATTCATTTAGATATTTATGAGAATATTAAGAAGTAATAAAAATTAGTGTTAAATATTTTATTTCATTCATTCATCTCTTTATTTATATGACCTAATTTATTTTTATGAATCATAAACCAAATACACTAAATATTTTTAAAAGTTTTAATATAAGTGTAGAAAATGAGTGTGGTTTCTTATTGAAGATGATACAAAAAGATAATATTGATTAACATAAAATTTGAAGATTTTATTTTTGTCTTGAGAATCAAGGTATTCACTACAAATATAGTGCCTCATATTCACCACAAAAAAATTGGTTTTATAAACAAAATAAATTAATTTTATTGGATATGGACTGGATAATGTTGATGAATTATGATAGCTATATATATTTTTTGTAGATAAGCTATTGATTCAATAATTTATACTGAAACTAATTTCTTATACTAAAAATATTCTCAAATTTCCTCATAACAGATATATTAGAAACAAAATATCCATGTTTGAATTATATATGGGTTCTTGGAATCCTCTGTGCCAATATTTATAATAGAAATAATATAGGGAATTACGGAAATACATGTGTTGATGTGAACTTTCATGGTTATAATTTAAATGGAATAGAAAATCCTTGATAGAAAAATTTAATGTGGAAGTGGAAATTGGATTTAAACAATAAGAACATTATGAAAATCATCACGTATCATTCAAATGTCTCAATTTAAACAAAGATATGTGTAAAAAGATTTAAAGAATCGTGATTGGGATGATTCTTTGAATGGAAAGTGGGATAAAATAAAGAATAATGAAACATAGGAGTTGGTACCCCAGATAAATAAATGAAATATCCTTGGTACTAAATGGGTATTTTGAAATAATCTAAATGAAAAGGGTGATGCTGTGAGAAACAAAGAAAGATTTGTGTTTGAAGGGTATTCACAAGTGGATTTAATTTATTTTTATAAGTCCTTTTAAATGGTTGAAATATTATAAACAATAAATATAATTATTTATATTATATTCCAAAATCAATATAAGTTATTCTAATTTGATTTCGTGTTTCTTATCCTCAATGTTTACCTAGAAGAAGAGTTATATTTTGAAAAAACATGTTGATTATTTCTTCATTGAGAAGTGAATTATAGTTTTTATTAAATAAGAATTTATATGCCCTAAAATAATCCTCAAGATCGAGGTATTTTAATCTAGATTCCTTCTTGACGAAGTTGGAATTAAAAAAGGTAAGAATTTATAGTTTCTATAAATGTTTTTATATTTTTTTTTTCAAATTATGAATGTTTTTGTGAAGAATTTTTTTAGATAAATGTTATTTTAATTGTTCATTCTTGGTGATAAAAGATATTTTTTCTTTACAAATATATCAATATGAGGCTTACATTTTTTATTCTCAATAGAAGAACTCTCTAGATCATAAAAATATGTTTTTCATGGAGGATTAAATTCTAATTTCTAAATAAAATTTAGTAAGAACAATGTTTCCAATGGATATATATTAAAAATGAGTGTATGTAAAAGAATTATAGAATCATATTGAGAGTTTGATATACATCAAAGCATCAGGTATGTATATAGTTTATAATATTACATGTTTTTATAGGTTTACAAGGACAAAAAAATATTAAAATTTAAATGATGTAATGAGGATTCCTCAGTACAAAAAATGTAAAATAGGTTTTGGATTAAAATTTGATAGTTAATAAAATCTAGATCTATTCGGCAACACATATATAGTTTAGGCATATAGGGTTGATGATAAAAGGTTTGTATAAAATGTATTTATCTACCTTGGATAGAGGATAATAAATTTTTACACTAATAAAATTTATGTGACTATAAGATTAGATGAATAATGGTATGTGGCTACCACTCAAGATACAACTTATATACTGTGGATGAGAACATAGTTGGAAGATCAAAAAGTGGTTGATAAGTTAACCATTCTCATTGGATATGATAATAAATGTGTTATTGAATATCAATAAATTAATATAAATATTAATTGATAAATAGTATTGATATAATGTATCACTTCATCAAAAATCATGATAAAAAGATTGAGTAACCGAATTTGTTCCTATACAGGAGAAAGTGAGTAATATTTCCACTAAGTTATTTCCAAAAGATGCTTTCAATGTTTGAAGTTGATGATTATATTACATCTTCATCCCACTAAAGTATATGTTAAGGTGATTCAATCCCCTATATAATCATTTTCTTAGGATTATAATTTTTAGTGGGGGAGAAAAAGAAAAGACAATATAAATCTATCTATTTCTATAAATATTTACAATTTGTATTTACAAAGGTAGAGTGATTTATTTATAAATGAATTAATTGATTTTGGTTTACATAATTGGGAGAGATTTATCATTTAGGGATAGTATATATTTTGATATTGTTATTTAAAGGGGTATGTTGTGAATTCAGCATTGTGCAAATGTGAACAATTCCAACTATTTGGGAACTAAATATATTAATTCAAATATTTTAGATTCCATGGATAAATATGTCTTGTTGAGGTATTATTTGATATTAAAATAATGTCTTTATATTAGAAGAAGATTTTCATTCTCAAATAAATATTTTATAATAAATAATTAGTTATATATTATTAATTGGATCCATTGCATCAATTAAAATCAAGAGGATCAGGTTTAAATGATATATTCATATAAATTATTATTTTATTGAAAACGAGAAATTTTTATTCGAAGTTCTTATTCCTGACACTTATTTCACACATATAATATTGTAATTATTTAATGACGATTCATTTATAAGAGGATTTAGTTTTACAGTGATTTATGTTCCTTGGAAACAAAGAAATCCAAAGTGGAAGATTATTGAGTCAAATAACTATATAGAATATATTAAGTATTTAAGAAATTTCCAAGATCATATGTTACTTAAAAATGTGGTATTCATATAGATAATAAAAATAGGATAATTTTTAAGAGGATAATTTTTTTTTTCATTTTTTTATAAACAGATTAATCATATTCATACTCAAGTGATTTATGGTTTTCCATTCGAGGTGAATCCTATTCCATGTTTTTGAACAATTTAGAAGTGTTTGAGAAGTTATATAAAAAATTAGAATATGATATCATATTTATGTGACCAATTATATAATTTTGGATTCAAGTATGAAAATTGGAATTGAAAAAATATTCCATTTGAATTTGAGTATGACTTTATGACTTTGTTTATACATTCATTTGCCATTGATTCGGGAATATAAATATGGACACAATTGGATTTTTGAAGAATATCTATCTTCACTCTGAACAAAATACTCCATAAAATTCAATCATCAGACTTTGTTTCCACATGTATTTTTATATATTAAATTTCACTTTTAAAATGAGTGAAACTTATTCTGTAATACTTCAATATAGAGTGTATAACGTTTTCTAATACAATGTATGAAAGTTTTGTGTCGTAAAGGTATTCATATATGCTTATATGTCTCTATTAATGATGTTGTATTATCATTATAGGGAATATAATTTTGTGGATAATGCCTTACATTTTTTAAAATATACAGCTATTAAATCTAATCATGGTATGACTTATAAGTAATGTAAGTATTTAGACATAGTGAATTTTTAGGAAAAATTATCTATATTATTAAGTGTTTTTTAATATTTACTCTGATGAACATAATATGTATGGTTATTATCAAGATTTTAGGTCTTTGATTAAAGGTAACAAAATGATTTTTTTATCATGGAATTGGGGAATAAGGATCACAAAATAAAGCATAAAATAAGAGTAGTTAAATAGTAACTACATTGTTACACTATATCAATTTATATATCTATACATTAATATTGAAAAGGGTTTGAATATAAGAATAACAAAGTTATTATGAGGATAATAAGTAAGAAACAAATATAGAAAGTTATTTTTGTAAATTTTATTTTTTAATTAAAAATAAAATTAGATTTAGTGTTTTTTGTTTTGTGAAATTAAATAAATAAATAAAAATACTTTATAGTTCATATAATAAATTGAGAAAAAATAAGTATAAGTGATCTCTAAGAATCTCTATGTAGTTACTAATAATATTCTTAGTTTGTAATAATAAAAATAATATACTTTCATTTTCATATAATAATAATTAAATAAATATACAATAATATAGTTTTTAGATGAAGAAAGAGAAAGAGTATTAAAAACACAGTGGTTTTCCAGTTACAGTAATGAATTTATTATATTGGAAAGAAAATCATTTATCATTGTAACAATATGGGGACTGCTCAAACATAGATAGAAAATGTTCCTCATTATTTCAACGATATTTCCTACTTGTTTGTAACAAAAGGTTAATTCCAGTTATTCTAATGATATTGTTGAAATATGAAACCTTTTAAAAATTATCCTAAAATTTTTAAAGTTGATACATATTATTATCTCTTTCCCTTATCTATATTTTCTTGGATGTTTTCACTGGTAATATAATTAATATTACAACATGTTTTGAAGGTTGTTTCATGAAGAAATATAAAATGAATTTATATTCACTAATTCACACCCTCCTGGGGATTTCGCAAATATTATGGTTCTTTTCCCTGAGATGGTTGTGGTGTGGGATCACCTTATTGGTATTCCTCTCCCCCTTCACAACCCTTCAGTCTTGAAGAAGAAATGTGACCTCTTTAAGATGAATATTTATTATTATATCTTGATATTATGTCTAAATTCTTCCTCCTCTGCTCACATCTATATTGATATGGACTTTTAGGTAGTATTTCATCAAGGTATCTAACATTGGGCTGTCTCAACCAAATATTTTTATCAAAATATTCACTTATTCTATTGGATTGTATTTCTGTGAATTTCCAATTCCATGTCCAATATTTTTCAAATTATAAGACATCTTATTTCCCCTACCATTTTTCATATTAATGGGGTCTCCTTACCACCATATGTGGTTTTAATGACACCATATTTTGAATATCTTGATGATCTACGGGCTTAGATTCCCATTATGGGTCATTAAAAAAAATTATTTCAATAAGGTTGGATAAAAAAATATACTGGAGACACTTCCATTGTTTTTCCTACACATGGGGATTATTTATACCATTTCAATTGGATTTAGTGGGTAAGAGTTGATTCTCTAATATTATAATCCATATTCTAGGATAATGAAATTTATATCAATGTGGACACATTCATGATAATCCAATCCCACTTTTTCTTCTTCATATCTTCCCACTTGGTCTCCATTAACTATATTTCATGGACTTTATATAGTGTAAAATTTCCTATATCCATTATTTATAACCCAAAACCTATGCTATTGAACTTCTCTACCCATATAACACATTCATCTAATAAAATTTAACGACAAATTAATGAACTCTTATTTAATTTAGGCCTATGTAAGATGGATCAATAGCTATTTATCAAAAACTATCATACAAGGAAAAGTGTTAAAGGACAAAACTAATATGTGATGTCAAACACTATCATAAGGGTCTAACTATTCAAATCTTTATTGAATCTCTAATACAAAATTTTAGGATCATGGATATCTTATAAGAAATCAATTAAAATATATGAAACATGTCTTATGAATGGTGGAAACAAAAAAACATATGTAACCCCATGAGATAATGTTAATAGAGAAGGACATGCACCTAAATCACCACATAGTAATGAAAAAACATTTAAACACACATGGGTAAGAGTATTTGATTGCAGTAATTGAGTGAATAAAAGTAAAAACAACAAAAATGTTTTACATGGTCAATACATGAGCCCTACTCTATGAGAGGAACACTTCTTTACATTAATTAATTAATCATGGATTATTATAATTGATTAATGTAAATTTAAACCACGAATTATAAAACCTTAAAAATATAGTAGATTAAGGAATGATTCCCAATTAATTGTATATTATGATCATCATAGGAGTGCCTCTATATAGCATCAATCTTGGCATAAATCTATCAATTTAGTCAAAGGACTTCATCACCTCAAATTCGCTAAATAGTACAATGTGGGATCTCATAAAACACTCGTGATTTTCCCCTTGTGTCTCTACACACTACATTAATCAGTTAAGGGTTAATTTAAAATTTATCTATTTTTTTTACCATTCTATTAATTGAACAATAATTTCCAATGATTTGGTAAGAATAATTTGGTTTGTAGCTCGTGGTGTATTTTAATCCACACACCTGAATGATATTCACTGTTTCTTCAATATCTCTATTAAAAACCATAAAAAAATAATGCCACAAAAATATCTCTTTCTAATGATAGTAATACCTCATATATAAAATATAGTAACCCACACTAAACATAACATAAATAGTATATTAATCCCATGAATTAAATTTTACATCATAGAAAACGTTTTAAAAAAAAAGAAGATATACACAACATAATACAAGATTTTAAGACCATAAATGAAATTATTAAAACATGTCAGAGCTATATAAGATAATAAAATGATATTTAACAAATCATAAAAGATAAAACATATTACATGTCAACATGATATAAAATATTGGAATACAAAAAAAAATTATCATGAAAATCTATTATTTTTTGGAAATTAATTACATCATGAGACTTTTAGTAACGTGATAAAAAACTAGGTAATGTTTCATAACATGAGAAACATGAAAATTTGAAACAACTATAATAATAGAAAATTTATTATGGGAAAACTCATTATTCCCATGCTTATGTGAACAAAATCATTATGTCAATGCCTAAAAATTTGAGAAATCACATCAGGTCCACTCTTATATGAAAATACACATTATTTCAATGTATGAAAATCTCCTGATATATAAGATTATTCAAATATTTTTTAGGGTGATATAGAACCACACATACCGTCATCCATACATATGTGTTCCACTTAAAATTTATCATAAATAATCTAAATGAGACCATGGAAAATAATAGGTTTTCATATAACATGAACATAAGTAATCATGGGGATAAAAATATCATTTCAAAAGAAATCATAAAATAATAATATTTAAAAAAATAAACCATGAGATAATGAAAATTTGGGGATAATGAAAACCAAAACAATAAAATATATTTTTCAATTTTTTTGAAATCATCAATGTAAAAGTCATAGTTATGAGTATCCTTTCAAATAGTATCTTTTGTTTTAGAGAAAATGAGAAGAAAAAAATCAATAAAGTTTAATTGGATCCAAAACTAATTTCCACCATAACAAAAATTTAACATCATTAAAAATTTATCTACATGATAGATGATGTTTTATAAGAAAAAACTTATAACAAAAATAATGGAGTTTCACTTACCAAGTCCCTTACCTTTAGCATTGACTTTCCACATAATTTATTTGACCGTATATAACATTAATATAAGCCAATAAAATACCTATTTTAGAATAATACCCATTTTTATTTCCATTTATACTCCCTAGTAATATTAATTATTTTTATGAATTTGTTTCATAGTTCCTTGAAACATGTGTTCTAGTTTTTCAAATAATTGCTTCCAGGAAGTTTCTATTAGATTTATTCATGGAATCAAAAACACCCAATAGTTCTTTATACAAAAAGGGATATGATTTCCAAAGAAAGGAGTTTCATAAGTTTGAACTCTACAATAATTAAAAACGTGTATTGGTCAAGAGGATGGGAGTTCGGACTCATCACATCCTTTTAGGCGGAAATATTGTCTTCTTCAGGACTCTCTTTATAAATTTAAGATATTTTCATGAATCGTTATTAATTTACCAAGTATAACATCAGTTTCCCCAATAATTTTTCCTAACTTATTAACATGTGTAATGTTTATAATCATCTTTATGTATTCTAGGTTCTTCATTAATAGAGATATTTGTATATATTCAAGGTTCTCCCTCAGTGGTATCCTCTAATATACAACCTAGAAATTTTTTTAATCAAAGTTATAATTATACTGGTTTTTATGCCACTCAGTAGGCCACTTGGAAATTTTTTTCCATCCAGGGAGATGAAGTTTTTCTTTAATATTGGGATCGTACCCATAAAATGGGCTACCTACGTATACTTATGAAAGGAATCATAACCCTGATAGTTTAGTTCAAGTTAATGGGACACATCCTACCTTTTATGGTCATGTAATAAGGGCCTCCAAGTGAAATTTTCTTAGTCAATGTTTGGTGTGGGGCTTATCCCAAAAACAACCCATGGAACATGGAATGAATATGGGTTTCCAAGTAAGATTGGACCCTCTTGGGAATATGACCAAGGTGAACAGGGTTGATCACAATGTTTTGGGTTTTAACATCAAAGAGGATTCATACTTTTCCCATTTGGATGGGAATCAAAGCCCAGGTACATCAATGAGTTTTATAGGAGAGTGAAGTCCATTGAGAGAAATGAGTTTGGTATTACCTCCGAAAAAGGATACCATGATGCTTTGAGGGTTTAATTTGGGGATTATTCCAAAGGAGGGTTCCCAGATTAGGGGAATTGTGGTTGGATTTTTGAAGAGGATATCCAATGAGCTCAGGCCCTGCGAAGGCTTCCTACGCACCTCCATTATGGTAGGAAATGGAGTTCTCTTATTACATGAATTTTTGAAAATGTTGTGATTGTGAAAAGTCTATAAGCCCACATGAGTCTTGCTCTGTGTGAGAAACAAGATGATGTAAAAGATTAAACAAAGGCACCCACACTTTTCCGCCTCCACTATTAGAAGATGGTGTGCCTATGGCAGACATGGTGGATGAGTTTGAGTCAACCCAAGAAGAGGGCAAGGCAACGAACCGTCTCCCCCCCCCCTCAAATTTAGATTTTACAAGGTTGAAATGAAATAAAGGAGTGATGGTGTAGGAAGTATTGATTATAAATATTGTGACCTCCTACTTGAAAGGTTAGGTGACTACATGAGGATGGATTCCCTCGTGGATCTCGTTACGGGAGGGAGATTTCTCTTTTGCTTGCATGGAAAAGTAAGTGTGAATGGTACCTTCCCTACTAAAGACCTGAGGTTACAGGTTTTAGAGGTGATAAGGGGATCTTAGAACCCAAACCATAATTCTCTAAACTGGGAGCTTCCCATCACTCTTCCTAGGAGAAAGGTCCTTATGACTGCGGATATACAACCCCATAGACACTACATGAATCCTATCCCCATTTTGAAAAAAATGTGGGAAACCTATGACTGTGGAAATACAAACACAAATCAGAGACATGAAATTGTGACTTTCCAAATGGTTTGATATGTCTGGATGTGTTGGTGGAGGTCACAGTAGAATCCCTTTCAGATAAGGGAGACAATAAAGAAAGATCCCTCCATTAAATGGATTTGAGTTGGGATTGATGGCTGCTAGAATGAAGAGAGTAGGTGAATCAAAAGGGGTGCCAAAGTCGGTACTTTGGCCATGTATGGGCATGAATGTAGGCATGTGTGACCTAATGTTTACTTAAGAGATGACAAACAAGGATGATAATACTAGGGTGAGACATAAATTAAGCCTTCAAGAGTATTCATAGGTATTCCTAGATGTGGGTCACTCAAGTTCCTGTGAAAGTAACAAGTGGAATGCATGTTTTTCTGATTAAAGGGGGTTTCTAACATTAGGCGTGAAATTTTTATGGATTTTAAACACTAAAAGTACATAAATACTATGATCCTCCTTCAAATCCACTGCTCTAGGTGTTAAAAACTACCTTGAACGTTTACTATGACATGGGTGAAGCACTAGGGAGACCAGAGCAGCAATTGAGATTTGGGGAAATTTGTCTATAAAATGAACACCCCAAGGGTCTATTAATAAGAAAAAATAGACCCTGGGAAAAATGAAATTCAGTGCATAAGTAGGTTTCATGCTAGATGGGTTCACACAAGTAGGTTTCACGCCAACGACCCCTTGGTCAGACAAGGGTGCTTCAAAGCTCTTTCCTTTGCAAATCTTGATTTTCTCTATGTATTTTCTCTAGGGTTTTCAAATGAATTTCCTTTTATCATTTTTTAGACTCTATGATGGAATAATGTGCCAATAAATTCCCCCCCCCCCTCATAATTGGATTCGAAATGAAAAGAGGATCCCATTGTGAGGTAAAGTAATGAATAAGAAAAAATAGTACAAGGGAGTGAAAGGTTTAAGCACCCAAGACAACTCATCGCACAATTTTCTAGCATGTTGGATCCTAGCACGTAGGGTGACTAGCATCGCTTATATATAGTGACTTCACTTCTGAAAAAATAATCCTAAATTTTTGAATTTTAGCTCTCGGTGCACAAGCTCTTTATCCCTTGAACACTTCTGTTTAGTCGTGATTCTACCATATGTTTTCTATTTTCACTCTATAACTAGAGTGTCACACTTGCTCGCCAGCTTACACTTGTCTTCCATGTTTTATACTTGTGTGCATTAAATCCTTTGTATATTTTTTCAATTATATTTTCAAAATGTAAAAAATTAACTTACATTAAAGTTGATTTTTGATATTTGTGCTAGATCAATGGCTCTTACAAGAATCATAACCACCGATGTACTGGACATTAAGAGGACTGATTAAATGATGAATGTTGTTGGTCATGACTACTATGAAGTCTATGACACCACACTTCCAGACATGAAATAATACCCAAAGAAATATCACTTGAACTTTCCTCGAAGCACTTATTTTCCCCTGTATAGCTAGGGTCATCTGCATGAAGTCATTATTCCGATCTTAAAGAACTATATAACACACTCTTGGATTGGAGATTATACTAACTTCTCATTTGCCTACATTTCTGTTGTAGGATCATTTGATAATGTGTGGACATAAAAAAACTCATATCACACATCACAGCCCATGTGCTCTATATTTGAAACCGCGCAAACCCGAGATAAAGCCACACTATTATTTATCCATCTTTTGAAATTCTCAGACGGATTAATCCAAAGGCTATAATAAAAGTTTGGATTTCCACCCTAGAGGAGGTGTAAAACCTACATGGATGTCGACTTATTGTGTAATGACCAAATGCTTTTCAATAGAAATTCCCTTCTCATAAGTATGTCATAAAATCAAATGAAAATACAACATAATGAACTAATAAGTGCTAAGTGACCTTTAAACATAATTTTGACACATTTGTGTTTAGAATTTCGAAAATCTGGAATACACGGTTGTAATCAGTATGTTATTTGGAGTCTGATAAGAAAAACATAATTTTTTGTGAATAATAACCTACCCTAATGAACAGTAACATACCCTTATGAATAGTGATATACCCTATTGAATATTATCCTCACATATGTTAGTATAAAAATTATATCCATGTTGGAATTATGGTATACATATATTTTAGAATAAGTTAATGAATATTTTAAAAATGGTTTTGATAATAAATTATTATTTTAATTAAATATTCAAATAATCATATTTAGAAAATTATTTTTGAAAAATAGACTTAATTTTTGGATTTTACATGTTGAAAAATGATTAGGGTGAATTTTTGGGATTTTTCTGAAATACTTGAATTTTTTATGAATAGTAGAATCTGATAATTCACAATAAATGCTAAATAATGGATTAATTGAGTCATCGATGATGTTCTACTGATGTATGACCCCTTGTTTCGGGATCACAGGATAAAATTACTAATATTTGTCATGTAATACTTATTATTCCTTGTCCTATGATGAAATAATAAATTAATGGTTATAATATTATGAAATTAATCTTATCCTCCACTATAAAACCCCCCTTCACTCCTTCTTTTCTTCACTTCTCTCAAGCCTTGTTCCTTGACATTATTCTACCCAAATATCTCCCCAAGGTCTTCCCCCACGTCCAAAATCTCTCAGCCTCTTCAAAATACCAAAACATCTCCCCTAAAGAGGCTCTCAAAGGAAGAAGTCTCAACAGGTAAATTCATCTTCCGAAATACTTCTTTTCTATGAAGTTCTTTTCTTTTAATTTCTTTCCTCACCTCCCTTCACCATAATAGTATGATAAATCTAGTAACATACATGTACTGTAATGTTTTCATGCTAATGGTATATTTCATTACCTTCTCTTCTTTCCCCACCCTTTTATTTGAATGAAATGAAAGCATTGTTTGAGGTGTGCTAATTTAGCACATTCAAGGACAAAGGTTTATCAATTTCTATTATTATCATTAATTATGGTCATGAAACCATTTGTGTTATGGTTGAACCATATTATTATATATGTAATATGTCTTATTTTTTTTTCTTTAATCTTTTTTTATAAATTGGATTAGGTTATAAAGAAAAACGTGTTCTTTGTAATCAAATCCACTCATTAAAAAACGGTTATCACTAAGGTTATATATATAATAATTCAACTTTACTCTAAGTAAACTAATTAAATTAAAATGATTTAATCTAGTGGATGTTCAATAAATAATATTACTTCAATTTTTGACAACCACTTTTATCATACTTATAATCTAAACTTGAATATAACTGAACCGATCTTTTAAAGCCAAGTAAACAAACGAGCCCGAACAATGAAATTGAACCTTACAACTGATCAAAAAGGCTTTGAATGAAATAAAAATGGTTATAATAAATAAATTACATATACAATAGGTTCTCTACATTTTAATTAATAAGCCTAATTTGTTTATTCAGGTCATTAATAACAAGTGGAGAACACCAACAGATTTAAGGTAAGAGATCCTCTCTTTTTCACTCTTAATCAAGATTGTTCTCTTTGATATGCCTTTTTTTGTGTAATACCAAGTGATGGGGTATATTTACCCACCTCCCCATAATACCCTAATGTTTTATATGTTGTGAGAAACCCATTATATCTCTCATAAATACCTCATAGTTACACCCGATACCACGCTAATAAACCATAAAGGATTCTACCCGAACTTCCTTTATTCCTTTGGGTTTCTCTATCATTCTTTTTCCCAAAATGTAGTTCTCATTTATTTTTATTTATAAATTCAAAATTCTGTTTATATGCTCTAAAATCATGTTCCATGATCCATCTCTTATTCTCTTTTAGGGATATACTTGATTTTAAGTGAATCTCTCCTTGATACTTCCCAATAAGCACACTCGTTTTATAGGAATTTCTCGAATTATTACCCAAATTTAAATGCAATCTATATTCTATTTTAAGACACCATTGCCTTTGTAAATTAATTATTTTTATTATGAAATCCTTCTTGGTTCAATTATGGTTTTATATAAAAGAATTTTTTCTTTACTATTTTAAAAGCTCTATAATATTTTCCTTAAAACCGCGCAAAAATGTTTTCATGCTAATGTATCTCAAATACATTTCCTAAGTGATGTCACTTATATTTGTTACCCACTACCATGTTATATGCCTATATAACCTTATGAAAGTCCATGTATGTTCTAATCCATTTCTTTCATGGACACTTTCATGATACACTCATTGGTTATGCTTTATGTAATGATTGTGGTACCCAATTCTCTCCATGGGTAACCTTATGTTTATGAATAATTGATTATTTATGATTACTCATGTTGAAGGAATACTTATGTGGTAAGAATATTTATGTGGAAATAATATTAATGAAAATGTTGAGATGGGTACACCCAGATATCGCTCCAATGCATTGGGTAAAGTTGAGTCTCATGAGATGCGATGTGAAACGGGATTTGCGGTTAGCCTTGACCCGTACTAAAATGGGAAACGGGATTGGAAGTTATCCTTGACCCTTACTAAAGAAATGTTTTATGATTCTGCCACATTTATATGATTCCATGTTTATATGATCCCATTATTATATTAAATGATTTTATAATTTTCATGCTTTGGATATCATTATGTCATCCCTCTTAACTAATGTTCTTGAGATGTATCCTTATGTTCATTCCCGTACTAGGATTTTTAGATCATCCCTTTTTTCATGTGTTCCCTAGGGTACCCTATGCAGATGTAAGGGCTCAAAGGAAGTTAGAATATTTTTATTGAGATTAAATAAAGAAGTGTTTTTAGCCCCATGTTTAATGGTTTATGTACTTAGTCTTCCAAGACACTAGACATAACGATCGTTGGCTTGTACACTAAGGATTAATTATGCTTAAAATCATAAAATGTTATGTGTAAAGGGATCAGGTCACTATAGTTGGTATCAGAGGATGGTCTAGTTATTTTTTGAGATTAGGAATAAAGCACCTTAGTGAGAACCTTAAGGATAAAACTAAATATAAGAAAACATTCTATAATTTTGGTGAGTATTGAGTAATTGGTTTATCAAGAAAATACATCCCTGCTAGATACGAACAGGTAGAGGAAGATCTAGCACAGATGTATCTAGGGGTAAAACCAAAAAACACCGCTTTGAGCTAGACTTGAATGGGAACTATTGCATGACAACGGGCCTTGCTGCCCTCTGGGTTATGACACTCCCAGGGGATATGCTTTGGTAGATTCATTAGCTTAGTAAAAACAGTTTTTAAGGTAAGAAAAAAGAATCCCATAACAATATAAGTTAAGAAATATATCGAGGATTACTTGGTTATAAACCTATGGGAATCACAAGTGAGGATATACTTTATCTTTATAAGATTATAATTTTATGTTCAATGTTTCCTTTTCTGCTCAATATCTAAGTATTACAGACCTATAATTATATGTTATTTTTCATAGTTAATGTCATGAAATAGAAGAACAAATTCCAAAAAACAATGTGATAGGAAATGTGAAGATCTACTTAATGATATGCCGAGTTTGATGGGAGAGGTTACTCAAAACGTCATGACAGTACATGCTCAGCTGGCTCGATTTATGAATAATAACATGAATCATGGGGAATTACCTCCTACTCCAAAAAAAGATCAAGTTATCGTAGAATAATTCATGAGGAAAAGGCATCCCATGTTTAGTGGGACTTCTGATCCCCTCCTCGCAGAACAATAGAATAACTCCATTGAAAAGATTTTATCCATCCTCCAGTGCTTGGAGGAAGAGAAAGTTGTACTGGCGGTCTATCGTTTTGATGGTGATGATGATCAGTGGTGGACACTGATCAATAATACAAAGTCCCAAGAAGAAGTTGATTCCATAGATTGGGAATAATTCAAGAAGATTTTTTTCAAAAAATATTTTCCTCGAACCCTCCATCTCAAGATGGAAAGAGAGTTCCTCGGACTCAAGCAGAAGGAAGATGAGTCTGTCAGTTCATATGAAGCGAAATTTACAAAGCTTGTAAGTTACTCCTTTGGCTTTGCCATGAACACCGAATTCAAGGTGGATCACATTATAGTGGACTAAAGATGAGTCTATAAAAAGTGTTGGTGATTCAAGACTTTGACAGTTATGAGGATATTGTCTATTGTTCCCTCAAGGTTGAAATGGAGATTGGGGACTCTCAGTGGTCTCGTGGGCCTAGTGACAAGAATCATAAAATAGAGAACAACATGGGTGGTTCATCAAAGAAATACCATGATGAAAAGAAGCCTTACATTCCTATTTTAAAAAATTGTGGGGAGAATCATCTTGGTGACTATCTGAAGGGAACCAAAAATTGCTTCAAATGTGGAATGTTTGGTCATCTGGCCAAGAACTGTCGAAGGGATATGAAAAATCCTACAAATGTTGAAGAAGAAAGGAAGGTTCAGATCAACACTCAGCTAGTAGTGTATTTTTACAACTTCAACGAGGTTGGGCATTATGCGAACAATTTCCCTAAGACGAGGGTTGTTGGAAACAATCAGCAACAAACTCTAAGGAAACAAGGAAGGGATTATGCTATCTCTACTGCTTAGGTGGAGCTGGAAAATGATGTGGTGATAAGTATTCTTGTTATTCATTCATGAATAGAGAACGTACTATTTAATTCTAGTTCTAAGCATTCTTTCATATATTTCATGTTTAGTAGAACTATTCAAACCCCACCTCAAAATTTGGAGGAAAAGTTATCTGTGATAACAGTTATTGGGGAAATTATTGCGTCTATGGTGTATAAATCCTCCCCAATTGACATTTGTGGACTAAATCTCCCATAACATTTCTCCATACTTCCTTTAGTGGAGTTCGACGCTATCATGGACATGGATTGGAAATATTTTCAAAAGTTCAACATTAATTATTGAGAAAGGGAGATCACTTTTAACATCTTGAAGTATCCTATGATTCTTTATAAGTGTAAGGAAGAAGATGAGTCTCCTTTAGAATCTTCGTCTCAAGTTTGGATACTGCTTCCTTGTGAGAAAGAATATCTATCTCAAATGATTCGGAAAAATGATAGAATCATGCTTGGAGACATGCCCATCATGAGGGATAACACTAATGTATTACCTGAAGAGTTTTTTGGTCTTCCTTTTTCTTGAGAGGTTGACTTCTCAATTGAAATTATACCTAGATATTTTCCAATCTCAAAGACACCTTATAGAATAGCCATCATAGATCTAGAAGAGCAGAAGAAGCAGTTACATGAGAATATGAAGAAGGATTTTATATGCCTGAGTGCATCACTGTGGGCTACACCAGTCCTCTTTTTCAAGAAGAAGGTTGGATCAATTTTCCTCTACATTGATTATCATGTGCTCAATAAAATCCTGATAAAGAACAACTATCCCCTCCAATAGATAGATAAACTATTCCATCAGCTTCGTGGGGCCAGTTATTTCTCTAAGGTGGACCTTCGGTCGGGATATCACCAAATAAAAGTGAGGAAGGAAGACATTCCCAGGACTACCTTTTGAACGAGGTATGGACACTATGAGTTCATAGTGAAGCCCTTAGGACTCACTAATTCTCCACACATTTTCATGGATTTAATTAATAGAGTCTTTAGTGATTACCTAGATAAATTTTTTTTGGTCTTTATTGATGATATTCGGATATACTCCAATAGTAAGGAGGAACATGAGGAGCATTTGAAAACTGTGATAAAGACTTTACGAAGGGAGAAGTTTTATGCAAAGTATAGAAAATGTGATTTCTGGATGGAGGAAGTATCATTAATGGGGCATTTATCACCGGGTAAGAGATATATGTGGACCATTCCAAGATAAAGTCAATTGGAGAGCGGTTGAGGCCAACTTCCTTTAGTAATGTGAAGACTATTTCAAGGAGTTGAAAAACAGTCTTATCATTGCGCCATTACTCATACTCCCTTCAAGTGGAGAACTCTTCGTGGTGTATACTGTTGCCTCTAAGAAAGGATTAGGTTGTGTGATAATGAAAAATTATTTTTTGATAGCCTATGACTCAAGGTAGCTTAAAATCCATGAGAAAGGTTAACCTACTCATGATCTAGAGTTGGCAGATGTGATCTTTGCATTGAAAATCGGGCGGCATTATCTCAAGGGAAAAAATGTGAGATATATACCGACCAAAAGAGCCTCAAATATATATTTGCACAAAAAGAGATTAAAATGCGCCAGCGATGATGGATAGAGCTTATCAAGGATTATGACTACTCAATCCACTACCATCCTGGTAATGCAAACAAGGTGGTGGATGCTCTAAGTAGAAAGGATCCTGCATCTTTATTAATGATGAGAATTGAAAAGGATCCGATCTTCTAAGATTTGAAAAAGATGGACATGGGAATCATTAAGGGAGGAACATTATAAATCCTTTCTCAAATTATTACTCAACCATACCACTTGGATAAAATAAAGGATGCTCAAAGAAAGGATGTGGAAATTTAGAAAAGGGTGGAAGCTGTTAAAAATGGGAAATCCTATAATTTTAAAATTGATGAAGAAGGAGTTGTAAGATTTGGGACACGATTATGTGTACCATCCAATCCAGATATAAAGAAGGAGATATTGAATGATTCAAAAAGATCTACCTTCTCTATCCATCCAGGGAGTACAAAGATGTATTCGAAATCTCTGAGAAAAATTTTGGTGGGACAATATGAAAATGGAGATTTTAGAATATAAATCAAAGTGCCTTGTATGTTAGCATGTGAAGGCTGAGAGAAAAACTCTAAAGGAATGATGCAACCACTACCAATACCAGCATGGAAGTGGGGGAACATTACCATGGACATTGTCACTGGACTTCTAAAGACATCTAGAGCAAACAATGTTATATTGGTCGTTGTGGATCGTCTTATAAAGACAGCTCACTTCATCGCGATTCGAGAGGACTACTCCTTAGATTAACTTGCACGGATTTACATCAAAGAAGTGGTAAGGCTTCATAGAGGACCACTATCTATAGTATCTGATCATGATATGAGGTTCACCTTGAAGTTCTGGAAAAGTATATAACATGATCTAAGTACTGAACTGAACTTCAGTATGGCATATCATCTTCAAACTGATGGCCAATCTGAGTGAACTATTTAGACACTGGAAGACATTTTAGGGGAATGTTCAATGGAATTCAAAGGAGGATGAGACTAACATCTTCAACTGGTTGAATTATCCTATAATAATTGTTCCCACTTGTGCATCTGAATGGCACTATAGGAGGCCATTTTTGGGAAAAGGTGAAGAACACTGGCATGTTGGGATGAAGTCTATGATCATAAGCTACTTGGACCAGACATGGATGAAGAAATGGTGGAGAAGGTGAAAACCATTCAGCAGTATATCAAGGCATCCCAAAGTTGGCAGAAGAGTTATTCAGATAACCATCGACAATACCTTGAGTTCAACGTTGGAGACATGGTATTTCTACGAATATCCCCATGGAAGAAGGTTGTGATGTTTGGGAAGAAAGGGAAGTTAGGTCCTAGGTACATCGGCCCCTTTGAGATCCTTGATCGAGTCAGAGATGTGGCCTATTGACTATAAATTCTACCTACCATGTCGAAAGTACATGATTTATTTCATATATCTCTTTTAAGGAAGTACATACCGGACCCATCACATGTACTATCTTCAGAGGTGGTACAGTTGGAGGATGATATCTCTTACGAGGAGCAGCCAGTGAAGATATTGGATCGTAGAGACAAAGTTATACACAACCAGACTACTCATCTGTTCGAGGTACTATGAAGAAACCATCAGTATTAAAAGGATAAATGGGAACTGGAGGATGCAATGAAGGAAATGTACCCACACCTATTTTGGCTTAGAATGTAAAACGAAATTTCGAGGGAAAAAATTCATAAGGGGGAAAGAATGTAACGACCCAATGTTTTTCAATGGAAATTCCCATCTCATAATTATGTCATAAAAACACATGAAAGTACAACATAATGAACTACTAAGTGCTAAGTGACCTTTAAACATATGTTAGACACTTCTGTGTTTGAAATTTCAAAAATCTGGTATACAGGGTTGAAATGAGTACGTTATTTAGAGTCCGATAAGAAAAAAATAATTTTTGGTGAATAGTAACCTACCATACTTAATAGTAACATAACCTTATGAATAGTGACATACCCTAATGAAAAGTAACTTCACCTATGGTAGTATAAAAATAATATTCATGTTGGAAGTACGATATACATTTATTTTAGAATAAGTTATTAAATGTTTTAAAAATGGTTTTGATAATAAATTAATATTTTAATTAAATATAAAAATAATCATATTTAGAAAATTATTTTTGAAAAATGGACCTCATTTTTGGATTCTACACATCAAAAAATTGTTAGGGTGGATTTTTGGGATTTTTCTGAAATACATGAATTTTTTATGAGTAGTAGAATCTGATAATTTACAAAAAATGCTAAATAATGTATTAACTGGGTCATCAATGATGTTCTAATGATGTAAGCCCACTTGGTTTGGGATCACATGATAAAATTACTATTATTGGTCATTGAATACTTACTATTCCTTGTCTTGTAAAAAAATAATAAATTAATGGTTATAATATAATGAAATCCATCCCCTCCTCCACTATAAAACCCCCCTTCACTCCCCCTTTTCTTAACTTATCTCAAGCATTGTGCCTTTCCATTATTCTACCCAAATCTCTCCCCAAGGTCCCCCCCCCCACGTCCAAAATCTCTCATCCTACTCAAAATACCAAAACCTCTCCCCTAAAGAGGTTATCAAAGGAGGAAGTTTCAAGAGGTAAATTCCTCTTCAAAATTCCTTCTTTTCATTTAAGTTCATTTCTTTTAATTTCTTTCCTCGCCTCCCTTCACCATAGTAGTATGATAAATATAGTAACATAAATGTAATGGAATGTTTTCATGCTAATGATATATTTCATTATCTTCTCTCATTTCCCCACCCTTTTATTTGAATGAAATGAAAGCACCGTTTGAGATGTGCTAATTTAGCCCATTCAAGGACCACAGTTTATCAATTTCTATTAATATATTTAATTCTGGTCATGAAACCATTTGTGTTATGGTTGAACAGGATTATTTTATATTTAATATATACTATTTTTTGTTCTGTAATCCTTTTGTATAATTGGTATTAAGTTATAAATAAAAACATGTTCTTTGTAATCAAATCCACCGATTAACAAAAACGGTTATCACTAAGGTTATATATATAATAATTCGTCTTCACTATAAGTAACCTAATTAAAATAAAAACCATGTAATCTCCTAGATGTGAAATAAATAATATAACATCAATTTTGGAGAACCACTTTCATCTTACTTATAATCAAATGTTGAATACAAGTGAACTGGTCTTTTAGAGACAAGTAAACAAAGGAGCCCGAACAATGAAATTGAACCTTATAACTAATCAAAAAGGATTTAAATGAACTAAAAATAGTTATAATAAATAAATTAAATATATAAGAGGTTTTTTACTTATTAATTAATAATCCTAATTTTTTACTCAGGTATTTAATAACAAGTGGAGAACACCAACAGATATAAGGTAAGGGATCCTCTCCTTTTCACTCTTAATCAAGATTGTTCTCTATGATATGCCTTTTTTGTGTAATAACATGTGATGGGGTATATTTCCTCACCTCCCCATACTTCCCTAATGTTTTATATGTGATTATAAATCCCTTATCTCTCTCATCAATCCCTCATAGTTACACTCGATACCACGCCGATAAACCATAAAGGATTCTACCCGAACATCATTTATTCCTTTGGGTTGCTCTATCTTTCTTTCTACCAAAATATAGTTATATTTTCATTTTATGTAGAACTTCAACATTCTGTTTATATTCTCCAAACTCATTTTACAAGATCTATCTCTCATTCTATTTTAGGGAAATACATTCTTTTAAGTGAATCTCTCTTCGATACTTCCCAATAAGCACACTCGTTTGAATGGAACTTCCCGAACTATTACCCAATTTCAAGTACACTATATCTTCTATTTTAAGGCTCCACTGTCATTGTAAATTCAGTATTTTTATTATGAAATCCTTCTTGGTTCAATTCTGGTTTTATATAAAATAATGTCTTCTTTACTATTTTAAAATCTATATAGTATTTTCCTTAAAACCGCACAAAAATGTTATAATGCTAATGTCTCTCAAATACATTTATTATATGATGTCAATTATATTTGTTACCAACTACCATGTTATATGACTTTATTCTCATATGAACGTCCATTTATGTTCTAATCTCTTTATTTCATGGACACTTTTATGATACACTCATTGGTTATGCTTTATGTTATGATTATGGTACCCAATTCTCTCCATGGGTAACCTTATGTTTATGAACAATTTATTATGTATGCTTACTCATGTGGAAAGAATATTTATGTGGTAAAAATATTTATGTGGAAAGAATATTCATGAAAATTTTGAGATGGGTGCGCCCAGATACCGCTCTAATGCATTGGGTAATGTTGAGTCCCATGAGATGCGATGGGAAACGGGATTGGTGGTTAGCCTCGACCCGTACTAAAATGGGAAACATGATTGGGGGTTAGCCTTGAAACGTAGTAAAGAAATGTTTTATTATTCTGCCACATTTATATGATTCCATGTTTATATGATCCCATGCATATATAAAATGATTTTATAATATTCATGCTGTAGATATCATTATGTCGTGCCTCCTAACTCATGTGCTTGACATGTATCCTTATGTTCATTCCATTACTGGGATTTTTAGCTCATCCATTTGTTCATGTGTTCCCCAGGGTAACCTATGCAGATGTAAGGGCTCAAAGGAAGTTATAATCTCTTTATATAGATTAAATAAAAAAGTGTTTTTTAACCCCATGTTTTATGTTATAAGTACCAAGTCTTCCAAGACACTAGATTAAATGATCCTTGGCCTATACTCTAATAATTAATTATGGTTAAGATCATGAAATACTATGTGTAAAGGGCTCGGGTCACTATATATTGGGTGTGCAAGACATGTGTAGAATTTACAAACGAATTTAAAGGTGTTGGGATTTTATGAGGCTGTCTGGGTTCGGAAAACCTATGTGTTCATGAATGGTGATTTTTTTCCAGAGTTACAAAGACTATGGAGACCATAATCTAACTCCTTCCAATTAACACATGGAGAAGTAGGCATTATCTTGTGGGATGTCTACAGGATTTTGGATATCCAATCCTTAGAGATATGTATGATGAGTTTATTCCCCCCAATGTGACATGGAATGACTGAGAGAAGACAGTATCATTGGTTTATGATTTGATGAAAATATTTATAAAACTCAATAACATGACCACCAAGAAGTCCCACAAAAGAAGGGATATTCATCCAGAGGAATGGATGGAAATATTCTTGGTAAAGAAGAAGAAAAAGTGTCCCACCTACACTCATCTGACCAGCTACCCAAAAGCAGAAAATAGAGGTACACCTCACACATTTTTTCCAATATTAGAGAATAGAGAGTTTTAAAAGTGGGGATATTATTTCAATTCAATGATTCTTGTGAATACATGTTTGGAAGGTTTCCGGGAAATGTGGATCAACATGTACTTATTACCAGTCCAAGATTCCAAAAGAGGTGTGAGGCCGAGAATTTTTTTTTTTCTGTGGCCAATATTGTAGAGAGAAGGATGTTAGGGTTGTCCAGTCCTATTTTTGGGAAATATTAATAGGATCTTAAAACATATTTACGCATGGAAGTCTCATTTTGTGAATAGTGGTATCATTCCATGTGTTATGGGGATGGATCTCTAATCTCTTTAGAACATATACTATTCAAAGTGGGGTATAGGTCTGGATGTTCTTTCCGACCATTTATTCAAGATTTTTATGGTATTTCACCCCTCTCTCTGAATACTTATGATATCAAGGGTAGGATGAGTATTCTTCAGTAATTTCATTTCTTTCCTTATGGGAATCCTCCTACAGGGTGATTCGCTGATGATGGGCTGGCCAGTTTAGAGCTAATGAATACATGTTAGCTTACAAGGATGGCGTATTGGCCACCATGATTGATGGAGAAATCATATGTGAGGCCTATTCTCCTTATATATTTCTACATCAATTCAAATTCCTACAAAAAAATACTGTATCCCCCTTGTGCATGTTAGAATAGAGAAACATCTGATGGTTTCCAAACAGATATGGTTGCTGACATCTGTGGAGAAGACTAGGTCAATATTTAATTTACCTATCGCTGATGTAGTAAGAAGATTGACTATCCAGTATTCTAAAAACATGGTCTCATCATACCCTGAAGGGGTATCAAACAATAGTGTCCCTCGATTGGGGGAAAAGAGAAGTAGCATGAGGTAACCCCCTTCGTTTGGAAGGTAATTCTTCGTCATCGTGGGCCAACTCACTAGAGTATTAGGGTAGAGATGATGAGGCTCCAAATTCACCAAAGCGGCCTCGTGCCAGATATAATCCACCAGCCAGAGTTAAGAGAGCCACCCCATCAATCCCTACTGAGGTTGTACAATGATAATCTAGTCACCATCATTATAAAGAGCGATGAGTCCCATTTTCTCATCCCCCATATGTGACTATAGGAGTTGGAAAAAACTTAATTCCAAGGCTTCAAGATCCTCTTAACAGCCCTCTAGCATGTACTCTGAATTATTACGAACAGAGGCTATTCAAACATGGAAATGTTTATATTGTGATGTTGAAACTACATGGATGGATATGTGTGAAGGGATACATATTCCAACAGTAGGGGATCTACAAGCCTCTTCTGATATTCTATTTAAGTAAAATCATAATGAAGTGAGAAATTACATCCTAGAGCTGTAAATTCTCATATATGCAACTGAAGAATCAATTCCCACCACAAATTAGGTTAAGGGAATGATAGATAGTGGTAAAACTGAAGGTAAATGTCCTTCATTAGATAAATAATGGCCTGATTTTTTGGATCATGATGATGTAATATTCCTTTTTTTCTCACATTCTCTTCTACTATGCAATTTTAATTAAGTCAAATCATTGTTACTCAGGGAAAATATCATCTTAACTTACATCTATTTAAAGGAAATTAAACTGAAGTTCCATCTCCATAATATAGACCTGGTGGCACTACTCTTGGAGCTACTGGGTTACCCCATAAATTAGGAGAAATGCCTCTAGGACATGAAGCCATAGAGGATGATATGGAATGTGTATTGTTATCTCCAATACCTATATTTTGAGATGATGATGAAATTACTCCTAATAAGGTGAAGAAACAAAAGCATCGATGAAATAAATCCATGGTTAAATGATTTCTTAGTAGTGGTAAGCCTTTCTGATATTCATGAATTTCATCCTTATTCATGAAAATGTTTTTAAACTTCATGGTACTGTAGGGGATTCTTCTATTTATTCCTTAAATAAAAATACTGATAATCATCAATGAACCATGGATGGTGCTTTTGAACTGGCACAAACTCCTGCTATCCTGGTGGTTATTGAAGAGGAATTGAGGTCAAAGGAACCAACGTTAGCTCCCTGCACTACTCATCTTCCTACTATCGGAAGAGAGGTGGCCTCTGGTAAATCAAAAATTCTTTATAGGACATAAACTGTAACAAGAACTTACTTCTATCCCATTTTAAATTAGTTTCATCACATGCACTTGAACATATGGGAACAATTGAGGCTGACCCCATAACTATTTCTGAAGAAGCTATTCAAGTTCAATGGTTTTCGAAGGATGGTTGCGAAGAAAACATGCCAAGTGCTATCATGGGTGAGACTAACCTAGGATCTAGGAAATCATTGAATGATATTATGAACCTTAGTATGTCTATTGAACAATTATTAGAACATTTTAATATACCAAATGATTTAGAAGATTTTGATGTTCCTTGAATATAATCAACTAAACATGAGTTTTTATTATTCATCCTACTAATAATCCTATGACTAAATTTCTAACCATTGTTAGTTGAAATATGCAGTTCCATCTAAAGAAACTGATGTCATGATAATTCTTGAAGGATGTATTGACATTTATATCAATCCAATCATTGAAGAGACCTTGGATCGGGTGAATCGTGGGAGAAAAGATCCTCCTGAGTCTCATTCCGAGAATCATGAGCCAATTAAAAAGAGCATTCCCCACCCAGAGACATTAAAAAAAACTGTTGAAACTGAAAATATTGGGGAGGAGTCTTCTTAAGATGTTGACCTAATTTTAGGTAACAGATACTAATATTTTGATTATACTCACTTTTGTTATCCCTTGAATCTAACCATAACTGTATTCCTTAACTGACCATATAGGGTTTTCATCTTCGATGGCTTGGTCCAGAGGTGATGCCTCTACCTCAATTCAAACAATATTAGAAGGTGAAGCATAAATCGTCAAGTAAAGATTAGAACATGGGAAATATTTAAATGTTTCAATCTCGTAATATATACTTTCTTATGAAAGTGACTCTGAAACAAACCTATAATTGGAAAATTCCCTACATCTTGCACATCGCAAATCATGGCAAAATATATGGAAGATAGTATCTGAAATGCCCCTTAAGGAACTTCCTTCAAGAATTCCATGACATTCATCTTTGTTAACCATACTGGGATTTGGTGATTTTGAATACCAAAAAGTTCATACCTCAATGAAAGATATTATGTGAAAGAGGGAGAAAGAGCACATGCTTTGGAAAGACTTGATAAAAGCGGAACTTTTGATCAACACTAATGAAATCCAAGAAGCGTTGTCACAATATGAGGCTAATAATACTGAAATGTTGAAGGAACTGAACCATATTATTAAATAAAATACAATTCATTAGATGTGTCTTCATCAGGAATTAGATATCATCATAGGGGAGCTTTACCATCTTCATAACTCCTATGGATATGTCCATAAGGATGGGGAAAAATCTATTGTGGATGGTAAAGAAGCACACTTTCATGGTGAGGAGAATGATTCTAGCCACCAATTTGGTTCCTGAGTCTTTTAATGCCTTCGGGCCACCCATACCTTTGAGCCAGTAAGGCCTTAGGGCCACCTCAAGGCCTTCGAGCCACCTTAAGTGAAGATGCAAACCAAATAACCTACAAGGTACAAGAACTACAAGGAGGAGGAGCAATGATATTTCACCACAGTAGAGGCTAAACGGATTTCAAGAATGAAAGGGCATTGAACCTGTTATCTAGACAAGCCTATGCATGCATGGGAATGCCTAGCCGAATAGCCACGAGAAGGTGGAGAGCTGATTTCGCGATGAAGATGTTGGGGAAGAGTAGTTCCAAGTAGTTAGTCTGGGATTTATGTAATTATGAATAATATGGGCAATGAATTCCTCTAAGGCCTACGGTCCATGTAATACTTACACCTACGGGCCTTGTAAGGATTCCACCTCAGCCCTTGAAAGGTGGATTATCAAAATAAATAAAAAATGAAGGCCTTCGGGCCATTGGAGGATGGGGCTCAGGAATTTGTTATCCAAATGATAAGTTATGTAGAAAACCTTTTGTGATTTTGGAAAAAATAGAGACTCTAAATTGTTGATGCTCTTCTGTAAAATTTTTCTCATAAATGAAAATCATGTTGTCTTCAATCATCTGCGTTTTCATTCTTACTAACTGCATTGTTTTTAACTGAGCCAATGGGGCTAGTAAGTGTAGTGTGATTTTTTCTAGGGTTATATATACAATCCCTTAATCATTTTATATTTTGAATTTTTATTTCTCAATATTACATAAATCATAAAAAATTTACGTTTAGTGAGTTGGGACTCAACTTTTTTTCAGAGTTCCATTTGCGTGTTCCCAATTTGGGGAGTACCACATCTTTTTTTATTTGCCATTTAGAGTCATGATTTTTGGAATATAAAGAGATAATGTTTAAGGTCGAGTATCTTTGACCATAAATTTTGAATTTAGATCCCAAACAAAACATAGTAATTGATAATTACTCTAATACTCTTTTAAATATTCCCCAGTGGAATCTTGAGCCATGACTTTTATGGTCACCAAATCAAAAACTTATATAAACATAATGGATGATTCTTCAGAGAACAAAGTTACCATTATTTGACAAATCCGTTAGGGGAATTGTGTTTTGCAGGGCCAACTAAGGAATTCGTTTCATAGTCAAATAGTAGCATCTTTTGACTAACAGGCCTGTTATTTAAGAAACTTCTACAAGGCCACATAAAGGAACATATAGCATAGTTAGGAAAAATAGATCTTAGGAATTTAACATTTTATTGTTCATAGAAAAGGGAAAATATGATTTGGGTGACTCAAGACCACAGTGGGTGGTTTTTTCAAGGAAGGAAGTTTTATTAATAAAGGGTTATCTATGCCAACATATTCCATGAATAGTAAAACCATTTTTATAAATATATTGTGTATGATTCATTGTCAAAAAAATTTAGAAAGAAGAATTTATGATATTATACTGTGTAGTTTTAAGTCATATTGTGAGCATATTGTATAGTGCAGTTTTAAGTCATGTAGTGAGGACATTATGTTGATTTAATTTAAGGCCTTTATCTTTGAAAAAAGGTATGAAACTCTCCAAATTTCTTGAAATTTTTTTAGAAACATATTACCATACTTAAGTATGGAATGAAAAATTGGAAACTTGGATTTGGGAATTTCATTGATCAGAAGAATGATATAAGAAAAGGGATAAAGGCATTACATGAAGTATTTTCCAAGAACGAAGTTACCATTTATTGACAAACCTATTAGGGGGTTGTATTATGTAGGGAAAACTATGTTATATGTTTCATAGTGAAGTAGTAGTATCTATTTACTGACAGTACTATTATTTAGGAAACTTATGCAAGGCCACCTAAGTGTACGTACTACATAGTCCAGAAAAAGATCTCTTATAAGTTTGAAATTCTATTACTAAAAGCCAAAGAAATTTTATCAGGATTCAAATTTTCCAAATAACATAGTTTAGTTTATGAAGGGAAGGTACCTAAATATATAGAGGGTATTTCTAATCAATATTTCCAAAGATTTGGATAAATAAGATTTCTACAAAGGTCTGACCTAAATGTAGGAAGTTTGGTGTTTATCATTTTAGGTCATATGACTAGGACCAGAAATGGAAATAGTGTATGATATGTGGTCAGGTGATCCACTGTTATTAAATATTTCTTTGAACGCGTGAAGAGAGATATGTGTAAAAAATGGTCTTGATGACTTTTATATCAAGAGAAAGATAATAGGACAAATATACATGAATGACTATTTAAAAATACATATTCTTGTAAATTATCATCAAAGATTAAAGGAGACAATGACATTATAACTGTGAAAAAGATTTACCATATTTTTAAAAACTCTTTATGGGGGATTTATTATGCATGTACAACTGGGGCATATGATGCACACCCAAATAGTGGCATCTTGTGACCGAAAATACCGTTATTTAGGAAACTTATGAAAGGCCACCTAAGGACACATAATGCATAGTCCGAAAAAAGAGATCCCAGATATTAGAAACTATGTCGCCATAAATCATAACAAATATTATGAAGATCTAGAAACATTCAAGATTAAGAGTGTGAAATATGGGAGGGGTAATGCTCAATGAATATGAGAAATATTTGAATCAATAGTTTCCATGATTTATAAGTCCATTACTTGATCTGACTCATATGTAAAGTGGGGATATTGTTGTTTCCTTGGTGGTTTCTTTGAGGAGAGAACTTAAAAAAACTTCCTACGTAGATTTTTTTATTGTATACTGGAGAGGGGGGAAACAAATTTCCCCATGGTTGGGATAAGTATTTAAGGCATATTTGTCACTATGTATCTAAATGGGATGAGAATAAAACCACACATAGTTCTTAAAAGGTTCATGTAGTTTATCATCACGCAACAAGGACACCATTTATGCATTTTAAGGTATTTAATCCAAGACCATTGATCAAACCAAAAGGTTTTCAGACACCTTATTTAAACCAATAATAATTTTACATAATTCCTAAGCCAATGTGATCTATACTCGGTGTGAGAAAAAGGATCCGTAAAGGTTTTTTTGTAAGATAAAGGTGACCAAAGTGTAGAATAGGGGTATTATAATTAAGTTATGGATGATCCATGGCATAGGACCAAGGATCACATTATATCTTATTGGAGAAAGAATCATGCCAAACGTAGTTATTAGATTTTCTTGCAGTCTAACACCATTCGTTAAGAATGAATATGAACCAATGTGAAAATAATGGCATGTTGTAGCTGGACAAAGGAATAAAACCCAAGTGTGAGTACGTGTTTTTTTGGGGGAAATAATCAAACCATAACTAATTCTATAATATTACCTATTTATGTTTGATTATTATATAAGGAATAAAGGGGGTTTTTTATATCATGGCTAGGCCCAAGAATAGAGATCTAGGCATCTCTATGTATCTCATATAAATGAGAATCAAGCCATACGTAGTTCTTAAAACAATATTTTCCCACACTAATCGAGTTTAATATGGGAGACGAGGGATTTTGACATGTTCTGGAAGAAAGGTTAATCTTAAAACAAAAATGGTATAAAGATAAACCCATGTATCTTATGGGAACACACTATATACATCAAATTAATATATAGGAGAAGAAAGGGGAATAAAAAAATGTTGTTGTGGCTAGGCCCGAGATTACAAATCCAAGCATCTCTATGTATCTCAAATAGATGAGAATCAAGCCACACGTAGTTCTTGAAATGAGGTCCCTATGGAGATCTGATTCATACATAGTGAAGAAAGGGACTCACGTACCACTAGGGATTATAAATGATGTAAAAAATGCTTGAATATGGCAGATCCTAACATCAAGTATTGAATATGTTAACTGTACATTTTAATGTTGTGTAACAAGGAAAAATGATTTCATCCAGTTTAACAACGTGTGACAAGGAAAAGATGCTATAAATTTTATCGTCCTGAAACATGGATGTTTATGGATATTATGAATTTTGACATCTTGTAACTAGGACCTTGTGTTGTGTAGTTTTAAATATTGTAGTGAGGAAATATGTGCAATTACACAAAGCATTTCTTCAATAATCTTGCATTGGATAGAGTTTTAATAAGCTCTCCATCCTTTGAGATTAAGGCATAAGCTATATTTGAGTATACATTATGTATGGAATAAGGTCCTTCCCACTTTGGATCAAGCTTTGGAGGTTTCTTTCTTGGTATCATTAGAGTCTTGAGGCCCAATACCAATTCTTCTTGAAAAAATTAATGGAGGCCAACATTCTTGTTAAACGATTGTTCTACTCTATTGTGATAACTTCTAAATGATGCAAATAATGCAATATTTTTTCTACTAGTAATTATAGATCATCAAATTATTTATGAGACTTATCATATGTGGACAACTGATCACATATTGTAATTCTAGGTGATGTTAATTGAATTTCAATTGTCAAAACTGCTTCTTCTCTATACACCAATGAATAAGGTGTTTCCTGGGTGGCAGTATGAGTGGTACTCTGATAATCCCATGAAGCATGCATAAGTTTATCAAGTGAAGTTTTATTATCTTTATCCAGAAACATCAGAATTATATCTGATAAGATCTTTTTGAAGGAATCTACATGTCCATTGGTCACCGCATGATAGCAAGATGAATGGTTGGATTTGATATTTTTCTCCTAACATAACTTCCTTATCTTAACAGAATAGAAATTGGTGCCAATTTCCATCAATATATTTTGAGGGACACTAAATCTGGCGATAATGTTAGTTTTTACAAAAACATTTCTTTTAGCTATGATTTCTTTTAGAGGTATTGCCTCATCCCATTTTGAAAAGAATTCAGTATCAGTAAGAATATACTAGAACTGCTTAGCTGTAGCTGGGGGATAAGGCCCTACTATATCCATTATTTATGTAGAAAATGGCCAAGAGTATTTAGCTATATGTAACAACTTCAGGGGTTGATGAATGAAGTTGGAAATCACTTCATAGGGATGACATTTCATAGTGAAATATGTGCAATCTTGCTTCATTGAAGGACAAAAGTATCCAAGCCTTCATATTTGATCAGAAAGACTATGCCTAGATCGGTGTGCACTATAAGCACTTGAATTCACTTCCTTCATTATAGCTGCAATTTCTTCTCCATCAATACACTTGAATAGGATTCCATCGAAGCCTCATTTTTAGAGGACCTTCTAGTGATCTGGACTATCATAAAGAGTAAAATTGGTCTCTCATCATTGGATCTATTCTTTTTGACCCCAATCTGGTGGAAGTACTCCATTATGATGGTATTCCATGATGGGTGTTCTTCATCCTGTGGTATGTCCATATGGCTCAGTAATAGGGATAATTTCAATAATTTCATCCATTATTGTTTGAAAAATATGTGAGACAACATGACGATGGGATATACTGATGATTATCTCATCCTGATTTGGATCTTCCAAGGATGTAGTTGCATTATACAACAAATCAACATAGGCATTTTGTGATCTCTGAACATAAGATAATGTCATATATGATGGAAATTCATCCACTAACCCTCTAACGTAATCACACAAACGGATTAACTCTTCTTTTTTGATGGAATAATCCCCATTTATTTGTTTAACAACCAACTCTGAATCATATTTCACTTTCAAATGGTCCACTTGTAACTAATGTGCCAATTCCAGACCTACAATGAGAGCTTCTTATTCTGCCTCATTGTTGGTTCTGCCTTATAGAAACAAGAAGGAATAAGGTAACACTACCATTTCTGGGGATATAAGTACAATTTCTAACCCAAATTTGTTTAGTTTAGGGTGTTCCGTTCTCTTCCCTATTGGACTTATAAAGGCACCATCAAATTACCTTTCTTATATTTGTAAATTATCTTGAATAGAGAAGAACTCTTCATCAGGATGTTCAGTATTTAATGATGTATCATCCATAGATGGGTGTTCCACAAGGAATTTAGCCAGAGTTTCTCCCTTTATTGCCTTATGAGGTAGAAACTGGATATCAAATTGTTACAAAATAATTGTCCACCATGCCAGACTCCCTGTAAGCATAGGAATAAAGAGGATAAATTTGAGCGGGTTATTGCGAGACACCAATTGGACCTCATGATGTTGGAGGTAGTGCCTTAATTTCTGAACTGAAAAGTTTAATTTCAAGAGGAACTTTTCAATACTTGAATAATGAGTTTCTGCATCACGTATAGTTTTACTGAGATAGTAAAGGCTATTTTCATTCCCATTATTGTTCTTTTTGGCCAAGAAGTCACCCAATGATCTCTCTAAAGCTGTCACAAATATAATAAGTGGTCTTCCTTCAATAGGTAGCATCAATACTGATGGACTCAATAGATATTTATTAAGTGTATAAAATTCTTCTTGGAAGTCTTAAATCTATTATTATAACTCCCTTCTTCCTTAATGTGAAAGGAAAATACTTTCCTGCCAAATTGGTGATAAAGCGCCAAATATACACCATGTGTCCTTGGAGTCCTCTTAATTCAATCATGTTTCCTGGAGGTGACCTAGAAAGGATTGATTTTTTTTCTCAGGATCAACTTTGATACCACTATGGCGTACAACGAAGTCGAGGAACTTCACTGAGGTTACACATGAAAGAACATTTCAAGGGGTTCATCTTCAAATTGTGTTGCTAATGTTTATTGAATATGGTCTCCAAATCATCCAAGTGGTCAGAATTTTGTCTGGATTTAACCATCAAATCATCCACATAACATTGGACAAATTTCCCTAATAAGGGTTTGACGATATGGTGCACGGCATGTTGATACATTGCACCTGCATTCTTGAAGCCAAAGGGCATTACCCAATAGAAAAACACACCTTGAGGGGATCTGAAGATAGTATGTTCTTCATCATCTAGGGCTATGTAGATTTGATTATACTCAGAGTAAACATCCATAAAGTAAAGGATCTTCATAGATAGATGTGGCATTAGTTAAAAGCTCTGTGATTGGAGCCGTAAAGTCATCTTTAAGAAAATGGAAGTTAAGATCTATGAAATCAATTCAAACTCTGATTTTACCATTATTCTTTTTCACTAAAACAATTTTGGCCAGCCATTTTGGATATTGATCCTTCCTAAAAATGTTATCCATTATATTCTTATCAGCTTCTGCATCAAATTTAGAGGCATGAGTTGGGTGTGTTCTTCTTGCTGCCTACTTGGATCTTGGATGTTCTTCTTGCAAACCCAAATGATGAGTTGCTACATCAGGATTAATTTCAGTCATTTATGTATAATTCCAAAAAAATATATTTCTATTTTTCTATATAAATTATTTATACATATCTTTCTCCTTAGAATTCATGGCCACACTAATTACAGGGGGGTGTGTATATTTTTATGTACACAATTTTATTTTTATGAGCTCATCCACAGTGGTAGAGACACCTTACTCAAATGATAGAGGAGAAAACCTGTGAGCTCTCTCTTCTTCTTCATTATGTGTTACTTATTCTATTTTTACATTAATTGTATATGAAGAAGAAAAACATCCAGAGTTAGGGGAGGAGTCTTTATTTTAACATCTTAATGAAGAGGCCACCATTTCATACACTACTGATGATGAAGGGTCTTCCTGGGGTAATGATGAGGATATGATGGATTGGGAATCAACATCCATGTCTTTCTTTTTTGTTTCTACAGCTTATTCTAATATGATTAACGAATTATAGGGTTGTTGAAGTTCAGTGGATGAAATGACGACATCTCCCTTTAAGATTTCACCGCTTCTTGGTGAATCAACAATTTCTACCGTGTTGTTAGGATTGATTTCTGTAATTAATGTTATGGAAGTTACTAAAAAAATGCTTGGATTTGGGTTTAGCATTTCAATTTGATTGATAGGTAACACATAATCTGTACTCAAATGTATGAATGAGTTTTTTGGGATATTTTCCAAACCATTTAGAGCACTGATTCAAGTTACCTCCTTTTCCATGGACTTCATTTTCTTTGTGTGAAAAAATTATTCCTCAATGTATTGATATTCACAAATTTTGAAAAGAGACTTTTCACCAAACAATGTATCGATTTGACCATTGAAATAGTACTTGAGACATTAGTGGTATGATGAAGGTATGGTCGCATGTTGATATAGCCAAGGCCTTCCAAGCAGAATGTTGAAGATTGTGTCCTAACAAACAACCATGAAATCCGAATTAGGCACAAGATACCAAAACTAATTTCAATGTGTAATCTCACTTAAAGGTTCTTTTTTATTCATTTCATATCCATTCACAATTAAAGTACAAGAAGATAAGTCAGATTTAGTGAGGCCCAATCGACATAGTGTATGAATAGGAATGAGATTGACTCGTGAACCATTATCAATAAAGGATTATCAGATGTCTATGTCAATGACCCTTCTAGATAGATACAAGGGGCTGATATGTCCATGTATAACATTGTCTTTATCTTCATCTGTAAAAGAGATAACTGCATGACATTCTGTTGGATCATTCTCTATACGGTAAACCTCAACAGTAGCAACATTGATTTCAAACTCTTGAGGACATTACGAATCCTCAATAAGTTCTTCTTGGATATCTTTTGACAGATTCAATGCATCCAAAATTGACCACTTGGTCAGTACTTGAGCTGCCTGTTTCAACAAATCATAGTTTTGGTCCAGAGGTGTTTGTGTCCCACTATTGAGATGTAGTTTAGAAGGTGCCTTGGAAGTTCATGCTTCTGATATAGATGTACACTATGTTGGATCAGAAAATAGAAATACTCCTGGTTTTGGTATATTAGACTGACTAGGTCAATCTATTTGTTGTGAGGAAGATCGTGTGACCTCTAATTGGTCAACCAAAATAATCATGTCAGGACCGAACCTCTCATACGTGGAAGAATCTCATTATCCTTGTTGAGCCCATTGAAAGACTCTCCCATGAGTTTCCACCGCATATATGGTTTGAGTACGAGAAGAGTTAAAATAGTGGTTTCTAGAATAACCACATTTTTCAATATATCCTCGACCTTGGCCTCTTCCCCTAGTTCCCAATTTAGGTATAGGGATATTAGGCTCATTATAATCCAAATCACCATTGGCATAGGGGTCCGTTAAGTGAATAAAATTGACAGAACCAAAGATCAATTATTTATCTGATGAAGATTTATCTTAATAGGTCAATTCTTGTCGTACCATTTGGCTGGGTAGTTCCCTTTCTTTTATAGTAGATGGCATGAAACCTTCCAGACTCAAAGACATTTTTGGCCTTATCTTGATATCGTCTTCTTCTGCCTAATATTTTTCCTTCTGATCTGGTTTATTATTTGAGGATTGGCCTTTTGATGAAGGATATTTTGTTATGAAGGATGTATAATAAGACACCATCGGTTGATTTAACTATGTTCATAAAATATACTGAGTTTTGTTGATTGTTTTCTTGATCATCTAATCATCATATTACTGGGAATTTCTCTTTTTGACTTCCGGCCATTCTCCTTCTTTCTCCAGATCAGTAGCAGTAACACATGCTACATGGGTTGAAGAACTTTCCAATTTTACTTATCCAGAGTCTACCATTTTTTGAAGGGGGGCTTTGAAAAAAAACACTATGGAATGGGATTCCCCACCATCATGTTAAAGGGGAAATAATTTGGAATATATTTATCTCATTCTTTGTTTAATTTATTTGTCCTTGGAAACTAAACCAAATTATTTTCTAGAGCTAAGATGAAGTAATCGAGAACTTCTACATTCCCAAAAGAATAAACTTTTTTCTTAAACTCCTCAAATTGTTTTTGCCTTTGGTCTCCTTGATCATCATGGTGATGCGTTTTTTACGGATGATGACAGGGAGGCAGAGCCCTTTGATATGATGAAGGTTTTAAAGTGGATGAAAGTATAGGTGCTTGCTTAAGTGTAACTATAGAAGCCTTTACTTTCTCAGTTCTCCTTCCTCGAGCTGATGGAATTACACGAGTTGAGCTTTATTTTTCATAATGGATTCTTTTACCTGTTGAGAAATTGAATCATGGTCTTGAAACCCACTTGTGTATTTCAAAGGGATCAATGGTGTTTGTAACTCGTCAGGTAAATTTTCCACATAAATTGAAAGTAACTCTTCTTGGGGGAGTGCCATATTTAAGGAATGTTTTAATCCTTCCCATAATGCAATGATGTCGTAAAGACTTTCCTTCTCTCTTTGTTTTCAGTTTTTAAGATAAAAAACTACTGTATTTGTTAGCGTTGAGCTGAATTGAAGAAGGAATTTATGAAGTAGATCTTCCCATCAAGAAATTGATCGAGATTGTAAACATGTATACCATAAAAAAGGTGGTCCTTATAATGACTACACAAAACACCTAATCATTACTGCTTTTTATTGGTTAGGAGTTCCCATCCTAGGATCACAACAACAAACTAAATGTGTTAAGGGTTGTTCTGGATCTCCCGAACCATTAAATATTGGGAATTTGGTATTCACAAAATTTGGTGATGGAGGGAACAGATCAACCCACCCCAGGTAAACTTTCTTTTCTGGTTGAAATTTTGCACGTCATTCTTCCAGATCTTCTAATCAAGTTTTTAATACCTCAATTTTGTTCATAAGCACTTGAAGAATATCTAGATGAGCTGGGACCTGTACAGGTACAACATCTAGAGCATGAACTAGTGAAACGACTAAAAAAACCACTGGTGGTGGTGCTGATATTTTCCTTGGCTAACCCATGGGAACATTCCTATAAAAATGTGTTTGATCCTACTTTGGTTGTGTACCCAATGTAGGGAATTGATTATACACATCCGCGGTTACCAAAAATCCTCTTTGTTGAGGAGGTCCTATATGATGTGCAAGTTGAGGATCTTCCTGGGGAGTATCTCTAGCATAAATGCTACTTCAAAGTAACTCTATGTTGAGTCTTTTAAACTCTTTCATCTCCTCTTCTTATTGTGAAAGTATTTCTTCAAGAGAAAGAGATTGAACTTATCTAGTTGGAAAGTTTGATGTGATCTAACTTTCACCTTTCCTCTTGTTAAATTCCTTTCAGAGGGGTGGGAGTTGGTTATTTGATGGCATACCTAGATTCTGGGAAAGCCTCTGATTTTAGGTACACATAACTTCTTCATTTTCTTTAGTGTGTAATGTATTTTGGATAAGAATTTCACATTATGATTCCACTAAACTAGACTCATTTTTTGCAAGATCTTAAAAAATGGTGTTAATGAAATTTACTGACTCATAATGTATTTATGGCATTCTGTTAGTATCTTTGTAAAATCTTCTCCTTCTATATCTTCTATGAGACTCGGTTCTCCTATATACTGAATTATCAATAATTGTTTAGAAGACAATTACCCAAAGGGAATCCTTGGATAATTTAGTTTCACACTCTTTTTGTGGATTCTTCCATTATCAAGAGAAAATTGACTTCCGTTGAGGAGGGTATTTCAGATGTGAAAAATCCCTCAGCCCTGTAGACAAGGGATGTTCATGTTCTTTTTCTTCAAACCTTTGAACATTTTTTGCTGAATTCAAAGGTTGAATTAAACAGACCCCCAGCCGTGCAAGCTAGGGTGGATCTTTAACTACTATAGCTGAGATTATCATAGTAACTCTTCGAATTTTGTGAATTTTTGTTTGGAAATTAGCTGGGTTTATTATCTGACAACCACTCAAATCACCTATTTTCAAAGATTGTTGTGTTATTTCTAACATTTTGTTCATCTGATGGCTAACATCCTCTAAATGGGAGTCATCTATAAGATTCTCATATACTTCAGGAAAAAGTATCTCAACAACTTTCTTTCTTTGGGCCTAGCTCTGATGAGATCTAGTTTAGTCTTGTTCTTGATCATACATTTGATCACATACAAAATCTGTTGATTATATCCAGCTGTGGACAATAACATTACATGAGGCTACTTTTGTTAATCTTTTCGGATTTTGGAGTGCAGTTAAATGAAATGATCCAAGTACAGCTCATACTCTGATACTAACATCATATGGGGTGTTATAAATTAACTAGAAAAGACTCTTTAGAGCATTGAGGCATACACACTGAAGGGTTCACTTCTACATTTCAACATTCAGTTGTCATAAACTGAGAGAGATGCCACATTAATTTCTCATTTCATCCCTTATATTACCTTTACATGATTTTTATATTCATCATACAGTAATTTTTTAGTTTTCAAATAATGAAGTATATTTTTTATGTTTAGGCAGATATCATTAATGAAATACTCTGCCATCAATTCTAAAATATTATATTGAGAGGTTTCCAAAGTCCAGAACATGACTGGTATTTCTCCTTTAGATAATTATTTTCTCAGGATTAACATATATTCATCATCTTTCACTAGAGTTTTCTCCACTTGGTTTGACCAATGTGTACACTTCATTATTGATTTATTAAAAACAATGGGATCAGTTGCTTTTTTTCTCAGCTGTATTAAAAGACAAATGACCCAAGGGAGGTTTAGAGAATGATTTCTCCCTTAAGATATCTTCAGTTTGAGAAAGTATTCCTCCCATTAATGAAAATTCATCAGACATGATTGTCCTTGTGTTGGCAAGTGCCTTACGATACGAGGTCCTTGTCATTACTACATTGTCAATTATAGAATTATTTTGACAATGAGAAATACTACTACGGAGAGAACATTCATAATGAATTCCATTTTGTGGAGGACCACCATGGTGGATTGCAAGAAGGGATATATCCTCATGCTCCTTGGTCTTATGAACACACAGAGGGTTATCATGGAACCCATCCAAAGATAGGATCTCTAGATTGACCAAATTTTCATTAATTAAGCCTTCATGAAAAAGTGTATGATGGAGAACTTCAGAGTTACTACTACTACTTCCATAAATTGGCAATGAGAGTGTAGGATCTTGAGCTACAATAGGTAAATGTTTGGGGTGTTCAAGAACTCTAGCATCAAGGGGAGCCAAATTACAGCTTGAATCTTGATTTTCCAACTGTGTTTAGAACGATTTCTTCCTGGATACTCCGTTATACTTAGTTGGGGACACTTGCTATGAGAAGTGGTTATCATGGGTAGGTGTATGTGCCTTCCATAGAGTGGTTATCATAATTGCTGATTATCTCTAATTGTAAAGTGTGTATGTTCCCGATCCATTTGTCTATATGATATGGGGGAGTATTCCCCATGACCCTTCGGGATTGTAACAGAGGTATGTACTCGCTCCAGGATGGCATGTAGATGTGTCATCCCATGTGCGGGGATAGCATTAGGTGTATGTTACCCTGGTGTAGCTAAAGTTGTTGTTATTATATCCCGCCATGCTTATAGAATATGTGAAGGAATTTGTGTCTTTCCTTTCACCATTGATAAGATGTGTTTGGTGACATTAGTGGCTAGAACGAGAATATACGTCCATTCTGTATCTGGAGTAAGTGTATGTCACTTCACCTATCCTATTTTTCCTATCAATAGTTTTTGATTGTACAAATGTATGGGGGAAGAGTATTGGGACTTCCCCATATTTGTCTTTAGAGATTTCCGACTAACTTATCCAGGTGTTACCAAACAATACTGTTGGAATTCTTGATGAACGATGGTAGGTGTATATGCCTACTAGTATTATTCCCATAAAGAAAGGTTTAAAAACTTCCTCCAATAATGAAAGATGATACTACTAGCAGAATTAGTGATTGTAAGGAAGTGTATGTTCCTGTTTACCAGTTGCCACCACATATTATAGGCGGGCTTCTTCAAATGTAGTCAAATGAGCCCGCTGACTAGCTGATTATTTGTAAATAGGTGTATGTGCATGTTAATGGTACTCTACTACATTTTCTTAGCAGGATTGGTGGGTTTCTTCCAGATGAGTCTACTAGTAAGTGGAATTAGGACGGATGGGTGTATTTTCTCAATCGTTGTTCACCATCATGTTAGGTTGATGGACTTTCCAGGAAGGGAAAGAGGTAAGAACATACTACTTTTTGATCGGATTTTGTCCCTAGAGGATTGTCTTGTGCGCTCGGGTCTGAGGGACCTGGGAAAACTTTCCAGAGGGAATACCCCCATTATGTTGGGGGTTCACTGCCACACAATTATTTAGGTAGTGATTATTTGTAGGAATCTTCTAGAAGGACCCATGAATCATTGAATTGAGGCCCTATGTGAACTCTTGATTCACCTCCCAATAGTACGTGAGGGACTGGTTGTTGTTTTCTTGGGATAAGGACCTAAAAGGTATAATGATGGTGTTTGGAAAAATCTACTTCTTGATCATTGTTCATCATTGACCAGATGATCGAGGATTGTTATTGACTTGCAGAGCCTATCGGGAAAACTCCAAGGTTGGGATTATACTGTGCTTATGGTACTCCTTTACCATCACGTTGGAGACCTAGTTTGGAATACACTGGGTGGCTGATGGCAGTCTTCCCATTGATGAGGAACTAGCTTGAGCAGTGTTCAGGATGTTCCCAGATGTCTTCTTAAAGAAAACCATTTTGGGATGAAGGGAGTTCTGAGAAAAAACATGTAAAAAACAATAAAATTCATTAAAGTTACATCTTTTATTGTGATACATGTCTTATTTATTCCTTTTTCTTTCCTTCAATTATCAATTGATAGGGGCCTAGAATGTGGGTAACATTATTAACTTGGTTAAGAATTCACCTCAGGTTCACCATTGTTGTTTCGTAGTTCCTTGAAACATGTGTTCTAGTTTTAAGAATCATTGCTTCTTGGCAGTTTCCATTGGATTTATTCATGGTACTGGAAACACCCAATATTTCATTATCCAAAAAGGGACATACTTTTCAATGGAAGTCAATCATTATTTTTGAACATTATGATACTTAAGAACATGCATTAGTCGAGAGGATGGGAGTTCAGACTCATCACATCCTTTTGGGGGAAAAGGTTTTATACTCTAGGATATTCTTTATAAATTTAAGATATTTTCATGAATCCTTATTAATTTACCCAGTATAACATAAGCTTCCCTTGGAATGTTCAATCACTTATTAAAATTTATAAAATTTAGAAACATTAGTATGTATTTTAGTTCTTCATTAATGGATATATATGTATATATTCGTGGTTCTACATCAATGATATAATCTCACATACTACATATATATTCTTTTAATCGTCATATTGAAGATACTGGTTTTTAATCTACACCATGGGGCATTATGGAATTTATTGTTTGTCCTAGGAGACGAATTTTTTCTTTAATATTGGGATTGTACCCATAAAATGGTCTACATATGTAGTATTGTGAAAAGAATCAGAACCCTTGTAGTTTAGTGTCACTTAATGAGAAACATCATCCCTTTTAAGGTCATGTGGTATGGACCTCTAAGAGAAAGTTAATTAGTCAAAGTTTGGTGTGGGACTTATGCCTAAGCAGCCAAAGGAACTTGGGAGGAATATGGGTTTCCAAGTAATATAATACCCTATTGGAAATATGGCCTAAGGAGAATAGTTTTTATTTGAAGTGTTGGTTTTGAACCTTACGAAGAATTTCTAAGTATCCCATTTGGATGGGAATCAAATCCCACGTACTTTATTGAGTCTCATAGGAGATTGTAGTCATTTGAGAGAAATTAGTTTGCAATTACTCCATGAAAAGTATGCATTGATGATTTAGGGGTTTACCTTGTGGCTTATTCCTAAGGATGGTTTCTAGATTAGGGGAATTATGGTTGGATTCTTGAAGAGGATATCTAGTGAGTTTGGGCCCTGAGAAGGCTTCTTATGTATCCCAATTATGATAGAATAAGACTTATCATTGTTCATTAATTTGTGCAAATGTTGTGATAATGAAAAATCTATTAGCCCATGTGAGTCATTCTCGGTGTGAGAAACAAGAGGATATCAAAGGCACCCATAGTTTTCCTCCTCTACTGGTGGAAGATGGCGTGCCAACAGCAGCTAGGGTGGAGGAGGTCGAGTCGACCTGAGAAGTGGGAGATTTGATGAGAATTCCCTCTCATCAATTTACATTGTAAAAGGGTCCAATGAACATAAGGAGTTAATGTGAAGGAAGTAGAGATAAGAAAGAATGCATCCTCCTACTTCTATGGTTAGGGGATTAAACTAGGATAGTTTCCCTTGTGAATCTTGGTAGGGGAGGGGGATTTCTATTTTTCTTTCATGGAAACAAAAGTGTGACCCATACCTTCCCTACCAGAGACCCGAGGTTTCAGGATTTTGATATTAGAAGGGGAGGTCAGAACCCAAACCCTAATTCTCTAAACTAGGAACATCCCGACACTGTTCTTAGAAGAAAGGTCTATGTGATTGCAGATATAAAAACACAAAAACACTCCACGAATAATAATTCCGTTGTGAAAAAAAGGTGTTAAACCTCTAAGTGTGGAAATACAAAACCAAATATGAGACATGAAGATGTACATTTCCCAAAGTATTGATAAGTTAAGAGGTTTTGGTGGAGGTCTCAGCAAAATCCCTTTCAGACAAGGGAGCCAATGAAGAATAATACGTGCCATGAATGGATTTGAAAAGGGATTTATGGCTTGTAGACTAAAGAGAGTAGGTGAATCAAAGAGGGGCATCCAAGTAGTTGTTGGCGCGCATGTATGGGCGAGCAAGTAGGCTTGGTGATCTGATGTTTACATAAGCAACAAACAGCCTGGATGATAATACATGGGAGATACTTGAATCAAGCCTTTAAAAGTATTCACAGGAATTCCTAGAAGTGGGGTGCTCAACTTCTTGTGAAAGGAATAGGAGTTACGGAAGTGTTTCTGATTTAGCGAGGTTGGGATCTTTAGGTGCACAAGTGTTATGGATTTCAAACACTAAAACAACTTAAGTCTATGATCCTCCTTCAAACCCTTTGTTCTAGGTGTTAACGAACTACCGTGAATGTTTCATAACACATGGTCTAAGTACTAGGACGACCAGCACTACATTTGACCTTGAGGGAAATTCATCGATGAAAATGAAGGCCCCAATGTTCTATTTATAGGTAAAAATATGACCCAAGGTGAAATGAAAATGGGTGTACAAGTGAGCTACATACCAGATGGGGGGTGTGCATCTAGGTTGCACACTGACGGTAACTTGGTTTGACTAGAGATATTCAAAGATCAATCCTATTCAAATATTGATTTTATTCATGTGTTTTATCCACTTTTTTCAAACAAATTTCCCTTTGTTATTTTTTAGACTCTTTGATAGAACAGAGTGTCAACATCATTTAAATTGTTGTAATATCTTTTCCATGATAGGTCTTAATATTTTTAACTATTCTAACATCCCATATAATTTTGTTATCATTACTCATCATTTTATATTATGTTAATTATTGATTTTTCAATTATGATTTTTTAATATAAAAATTTTCATTATTAAAAATTCTTTTATTTCACCTCATGTGTATTTTTGTTGCATCATATGAAAACTATTTTTATAACAACTTATTTTGGTAGTTTAAGGGAAAAGATTTTATTTTAATAATTAGTTAAATAATGAATATAATATCTCTATAACATTATGATAATATTTATTATATTAATATATTATAATAATTTTATATTTCATATTCATGTAATCATTGAGAATCAAATTTTAAATCATGATTTATGTAGGTTGTAAAACAAACCCAAACATTATCATGATTTAACTTGACTGGAGTGTATGGTTAAGGAGGTGTTTCTTTTTGATATAATATCATTGTAATGGACTCATAATGATATTATTTTTATTTTCTAATGATCATTTATCATATGTGAATATTTATAAATAATTGATGAAAATATATATGAAGAATGAAAAATAATTACACATGGATGATGTAATCCCCACATAAGCATGATTTCATTTCTCGTTTCTCAATGTATGAGTGGGGTGAAGGTGAGTATTAAATTGGAATTTAAAATTAAAATTTTATGATATATATCATATGTATTCTTCATTACTACCACTATCCAAATTCATTAAATAAGGTACAATAAAATGATGTCAATTTGTGGAGGATATATTTTCACAATGCAATAACGATGATCTTTTATTTTTTCTAAGTGGGTGGAAATGAATAAATTAGGGTTTTACAATTAATATAAAATCATATATTTATGATAATTAAAATTATTTGATAATATTATTATGGTGATAAGATATTTTAAAATGTAATATTAAAAAGAAAAACTTGAGAAGGTGATTACACATAAGTTGAAGACTAGATTTTTCCTTGGAAGTCCACCTGAAATTAATGGCACTATGATAAAAATGATTGAAAAGGGGATTACTTTTTCCAAATTTGTTTAGTAATAGAGAATAAGAATTGAGTTTTATTGATTAAATTTAATTTTTTCAAAAGATTATGAATGGTTTAGGAAGTATCCTTTTATAAGGGAAGAGAACGGTGGTTTTGGAATCAACCTTAAAATTTTCATTGTATCCTTTCACTATTTTGGGATTAAAAGTATAATTGTTTTTAAAAAAGTTATCTGGTAAATTTATTTGGGTCTATTCAAGTCCCCACTATTAATTTGGTTATAAAATTGAGTGTTTTAAGGTATTTATGTGATGTTTTATATCCATTTCCTTTCTAGTTTTTACCTTATAAATACTTTTTTACTTTAGTAGTTATTGTTTTACTAAAAATATAATATAACATTTATAATCAAATATACATCCATTGGAACTAAATTTCGAACTATTTAAACTAATATAATATACAAATTTCAAAAAAAAATTAATTTTAAATTAAAACGGATAATGTGTATAAAACTGTTCTAGTAGAAAAAAAGGAATTTTGATTGTTATAGATTCTTAATATTATTTAGTGTTAATGAAATATTAAATTATTGTTATAATATTTACTTATTTTTTAATACATAATAATATATTCATTATTTAATGGTATTAAAAAATTATTAGATATAAATTCATTAATATTAATAAAAAAATAAATTTAAGATAATTATTTCACTATTATCGTGGTAATTAATATTAATCCTATGAAACTAAATATTATAGAATGAAACTTAATTGTACATATTAAATAATATTAACACTATTATATAAAATAAAATAATCATTAAATTTTCTTTCTATGTGTAGGTTAATTAATTATAGCGATAGTTAATGCAACACCTAAAACCCAATTTTTATAAAATGTATTTTTATGTAAAAATAATTGTGAATATGATAGAATTATTCATTCTATTGATTCCTATGAATTTAAAATAATTATTATCATTAAAATTTTACTTATTAAAAATTAAATAAATCTAAAATATTATTCATTATTTTATAATTAATTAAACAATACAGTCGGAAAACAATTTTTATTAAAACGATAAAAAAATAAAATATAGAGATTTATTTTATAAATTCAAAACAGTATATAAAAATATATTATTCTAGTTTATAATAATATATTTCATAGGAACAAAATTTTTTAATAAATAAATTAATTTATATAATAAAATAAATTTGTAAAACTGGAGGTATTAATAAAATCTTACTTTTCACTATTCACATGAAAATTAATTATTTCCAAAAAATATATAAAATTAATATTAAGTTAATATGGATATAATAAATTAAAAAATTTATTAATTTTTTTAAAATACCCTTCCTGTAATTTATAAAATTTACATTAAAATGAAATCATAAAATATTGTGAAAATAGATTTTTATAAGAAGTCATTTTTAAATTATAATAATAATTCTTTTCAGTTAGTTTTAATAAAATATATATACCACGAATAAAATGTATCAATTTTATAAAATATATTTTTGGCATAATTAAGTAAATTTTATTTTCTTCTTTCTACTAATTTTGTTGATAATTTTCAGTGAGTTTTACTTTTTTGGTTCGTTTTTATAAATTTATTTATTTAAATATATTTCAAAATTTTGTTACTACTATTTATAACTTATAATTTTATGGAAGCCTTATAATATTCTACATGCCTTTGGTTTCAGTTTTTTATGTGGTGCAATCCATAAAAATGATATTTCATTAAGGATGAGAATCTTGGGTCATTATATTATACCCATTTAAAAAAATTCATCATCATTATTTCATTAAATGGATGAAAAAAGTGAGGGCGTTTATATCTCATTACATATTTAGGATCTCACATAGTCTCCTATTAATTAGGATTTCTCTAGAAAAATTAGACAAGATGTATGGTCCTCTTCCACAACACCTTATCTCTTTGATCTATAATTTATTTCAGTTGTTCCTCATATGGGAGATCATATTCAGTTTCATAGATAAAAATATTACAACTTGTGATGGGTCTGGTAAGTACTTTCTAAAAAGTGATACATGAAACACATTATGAAAATGGGATAAGTTTGGAGGGAGTAGTAAGTAATAGTTTGTGACCCCAACATGATCAAGGACCCCTTAGTGACATATATATCTGGGGCCCTGCTTTCCTATATACCCAAATAACATAACTCACATCCACTGTGATATTTTTAGGAATACTTTATCAGAAAATTAAAATTATAGATCTCATTGATGATTATCTACATAAATATTCCATTAACATTGTGCTACTTTCATATTCCACTCGTTTGAACCTTCTCCTCCATTTCTTAGAATAGTTGACGAGCTATCAACTTCATTTATCCAAATTCTTCCATTGATGTTGGAGTTGGATATCTCTTACCATATAGAGCCTCATAAGGTTTCATCTGAATACTAGAATAGAAACATTTTTATTTGATAACACTAACAGGGGAAAGTGTTCATCCCATTATATTTACAAATTCATCAAATATGATCATGGTATATCCTATTGAGGTTGAATTCTCTTTTCAAACGAACAACCTATCTTAGGATGATATATAGTGCTAAATCATAGCACTCTATCCAAAACACTCTAAGGGAATTCACATAATCATTATTTAAACCTCAGATCCAGATTAAATAAAATGGATGGTGGTTCTTCATATATCCTCGCCACATAAATTATGTTCATCATGGTGTGTTTCTCAAGGTATAAATTTTCATTAATGGAAATAAAATTTGTTCACAGTGTAAGGATATCTACATCAAAAAGGAGATTATTATGGCCATTATATTTTTTCAGGATCTTATGACAATGTACCCAATGTTTTTCTATATTTTCATAGTGTTATGGGTAATGGTTAGAATATACTATTTTACTTTTTTTCCAATCCTTAACATACTGGTATTCCAATACTTGATATACTTATTATACAATCCCTCTTTTTATACTATCCTGGAAAAAAATTCAGATCCATATACATCTTATTACTTCCTTGGTGCATAGAGGAGTATGTACTATGTGCATCATCGAAAATTTTCTTATTCAATTATAGATTTGATGGGACACATATCTAGGCTCCAAACCATAACACTATATATTTATCAAAGATTAACTCTTGAATATTAAATACATATTCTTATAACAATGTATCATCTTTCTAGGATTCATTTATTTTTATGTGATTATATTGTTGAGAATTTATTTTCATAAGATATGATTTGTATCCCCCATTATAACTTCAAGATTCACTTTTCATGATGAAAAACCTGTGTAGTGGAAGATGTAATGGAATTCATTGATGGTTTGTAGTGAATCTGAGCCAAAACAATCCCATAATATGCCAAATCCCCTAGTTCTACGGATCTCTTGGCCTTGAGGAAGGACAAATGACTATGAAGTTCATAGTATAACCAAAAAATTTCTCCCTACATGAGTATTTGTATATTCTCGGTGTTGTATGTCTTATCCTAAATCAAACTAACCTCTGCAAATGTTAATAACATACTTGAAACATAAATCCCACATTCATAGTTCTAATAAATACTTCCTTTTTTTGACATTTAGGAGTACATGACCTTTGTAATTCCTCTATAATATCGAAATTCACCAAACATCATCCTTTGTGATCCAAAGTGGAGATGAATTCATATAAGTAGAAATGTTTTATGAACAATATCCCACCAGTTATTGATACATTCTGACCAAGGTTCAGATGACTTTTGTGAAGATTCATTTCATTCACATTAGAAAAACCAACTTAAAACATATTCTGGTTTCATGAGGCATCTATCCTAAAGGAAAACATCCCCATGGGAACCAAGACTTCATCTCTAGGTAGGGTTTCTATGCATCCAAAATCTTATACCATTGTAAGCCTCATACCTTTATGAAACCCCAAACCATTGTTAAACCTATCAGATAGAACCCTACTTGACGCATCCTTTTAGAAGAAAAACCATCACAAAGGTTGAGTGCTTGGTGCCCATATACCAATCCAAACCGGGTTCATTCATTTGCCAAAAATTCACATGAATCATATCATAAACCCTCATGTTTTCCATGTTACAACATACATAGACTAGAAAACATCCTCACCTATTTATCCTAAGTGTAGGAACCCTAATGTAGAGACCCCATGTGTCACTTCACTATGGTAGTGTTTATGCATCCTTCCATTTCAAGGCTCCTAAATAGTATACATGTAATCCTTGAAGGTGCATCATGAGGGAAAACTATCCTCCTTTTCCTAATAGGAGAACTAGTGATCTATCCTCCTCTCCTACCTAGAAATGATCTCACTAGGAAAATTCCATCACAACATCCAAGATAAAATATGTAAAATAGAATATTCTAATGTCTTTATCATGCAACATTAAATAGTAAAAAAATTCCTTGGAACATGATGTAAAATTTTAGATATACCTATAGTGGTTAACTTTGGATGCCTCATCCATGAATAACATTGGATGACACCTCACCTCATAACATGTATCATAAAGATAGGATGCCCCATTTATGATTATAATAGGATGAAACATCATATACCATCACAGTAAGAGTCGGTTGCAATTGGAACACACTATGAATAACCCCACCGTATCCATTTTTCACTAATTTCATGATATAATATTCCTTACCACATGATGTTATAATGAAAGGACCAATCATGTCACATGAAATTATACTATAACATCAATGTTTGTGGATTTTCATCTCTTTCTTTTAATATGGTATATATAATTCCTACCTTATTCCTAATCCTAACAAAAATGGGACACCTCGCTGATGTTCAAAATTAATCCCCCAATGCCAATATAAAATTTCAATTCCTATCCCTAGAAAGAAGAAACCCCAAAGTGTGATCTTCTACCAATGGTACACACTCATCCTCAACAACATGTCCCCATAAGACATTAATCCTTTAAAAACATATCCCTACAAGATGTTAAACCGATGTCTGTTCTGTGCACACAATCTAATAAACTTGAGACCAACCTATCCCAATAATATGTCAAAACTATGACCAATATTTCTATTCAGCACATTAAACAGATAACCATACGATCCACACATGACATTAAACCAATGAAACCTATTAGATAAATAATAATTACAATCCTATGTAGAGAACATCATATGTCTGGGGCTAGGATCCTCAATTTCCTTACAGATTTGGTGAAGATTACCTCATGATAAACATGGGATTCCTTGGTCTTGGGTTGTACACTTAAGATTCCTTAAACTAGATGAACCATCAACTCTAAAAAATCAATACATTATAGGTTCAAAGCACACCTAATTTCCATAGATGCCTATATTTTCCTAATATTACTATCAACTCCAAAAATATATAGTTATCCTTTTATGAAAAAACCAGTGTAATTCAATTGAATACATCTCAAAAATCGAATCAAGAACGAGCTTCATGAACAATAATTAAATATACAAGGGATACCTAGAATAGGATATAAGATCCCAGGAGGAAAAAATCAAAATAAAATCTAACATCCCATCCTCACATTTTTAACAATGACCCAAAATCATAAACCTCGGTCATAGAGGTCACCATCCATTATTAGGTGGGAATTCATAGAAACCAACCAGCCACTCCAGATAAGGAAGGACCAATCCATGGATGCTAACTGATTTGGGAGAGGAAATAAAATCCAAAATAACATCATCACCATCCCAATACACACCTTAGTATAAATAATCATAAAAAAAAATTTGAACCCAAATTGAAATTCTTCTCATTCAACAGAGTGTGGATCAGAAACATTGGTCACTATAATATTTGGGAATTACTATATCCAGGAATTTAGTTTTGAGACTAAAAAATCATCAACACAACTTTAAATTGTTCTCCAAAAACTATGGTAAATGACTGACATTTGGCATCTCAGTTCAAGGATACCCTCAACCTGGATCCTTCCTCTTTCTTGGAACCATGATGAAAATAATTGATAATGATTGTAATGTTGGTCATTTAATTCATCATACATGTATTGAGGATTGTCTTCATGCATGATAATAGAATCAAGATGTTAAAAATTTTCAATAACCCATTGAAATCATGAATGTGGGAAAGAGAACATGTGGTCAGGTAAGACCGCACAACTATTCTCCTTCCATTTTGGCCACAACTTCCAGAACTACTGGGTTCCCATTCCCTATCTCCCCCTCTGAAATCATTAAATAGGGCATCATAAAATCCCTATTCTATTTTATCAATAAAACGGGGTCATCAAAACCATAGATACAGCCCATCATAAACATTAATCCTTAACACCATTCTACAACCACCTCCCCTAAGGTCTATGCCTAGGGAATAACCCCCATGTACCATAATAAATTTTTTTAGGAGCATCTACCTAGATAATTATGATGTATTTCTCCCATACACATGGGAGGTAGATGATTCTAGGTCACACACACTGCTTCCAAATCAGGTTAGTTGCCAAGGAGGGCTCCCACCCGACCACCTCAATAATACTAACATATCCCATAGGCTAACGAGCAGGCCAAACCTATCCCTAATTCTCTAAATAAGGTCAAGAGAACCTTGTTAAAATATTGGGGATGGTCATAAACCCTTTCCTATTATGAGGCCTCTTTATTAGGTTTAGTGACCCTTACTTCAACTAGTATACATCATTCCACACCCTAAACTACTACACATTAACCTATATTTAATAAATTTGGATTGAGACACCAACTGCCCACTAGTTAAGTTGGGTTGGACCTTCCCATTATGGGTTCCACCAGAATCTGCCATTGGATACCCCATGGAAAATAATTCATCACATAGGTTCTCCATACAACATAACCAACCTACATGGAATTCATCCCTTTGAAAATTACTCCTCCAAAAAATGATATGTCATATAGAAATATGGAAAATAATACTTATGGGGTCGTACCCATGGTGATGCTTATGGCGTACGCAAAAGAAATTTGTGTGACCCATAAGGAATAAAACATTGAAAATTCCTCACTTACTAAGGAAAAATTTAAGGAAATTTCATGAAACTATAAAACAATATGACCTTGAGGCCATGAGTGAATTGACAGAGGCACATCCACCTCTGCCATCTGAACTTGGGCCAAATCCCTCCCACAGAGGGTTGAAATCCCAAAAACTGAGGTCTATAGGGTCACCAAATCCTTATCAAGGACCCTTAATTTTGAGGATGTTATACCCTCATTGTAGGGAAATTTATTTCTACCACCTCTTCTTCAATTAGATTTCCTCATCTCAACCTCGACCATGGAAGTAGGAGAGACATTAGTGTCTGTATTAGTGCCCTTCGATGATGATGAGCACTCCACTGATCCCTAAAGGGATGATTTCCTTCCCAATCAAAATGGGTCCACAAATACCTTATCCAATATGGATATTGTAATGAATCTAACCTCACCTCTAGAATATGCACTGATGATACATGGATGATTGTCCTATGTAAAATCCCCTGTGCTAAAAACTAGCAACTTAAAAGGTCATCATCATTGTCACCCCCAGTTTCATAGCCCACATTGATCAGGGATTCAGGTGATTGGTAATTATGGTCCCCACCTGATAATTATTTGTGGGAATATTTTTGGGAGATCATATCCACCAATGATATATTGATTTCATTTCCCACCAACAACCATACACTTTACCATATTGGAGTTCCTTAACACATACCAAGTATCCTTCATTTTCCCAAATATCTAGGAGTTGTGTAACTACCTATGGGATCTCCAATGGGATTATATTGGGATCCTTGAGCACCTCCCAAACATCCATCATCTGTTTTTGAAAGTCGACATTGCTACACACCCAGTGGCTCACACCCCAACACCTATGAGTATCACTTGAAATTTGTGCTAACCTACATCTAGAGCCTCACTGCTATTTGGTGACAAATGGAAGTGTCATCTCACCATTTCTAGATATATTTTTAGAGGAAGTTAATTTACCTCCACTTTAGTCTACTTTCCATGAAATTACAATATCTTATGGTCGTTCAACCCACTAATAGTGAATCCCCTCCAACAATTTCCACTGTGAACATTGTCAATATCAATATCATTGATTAAGAGAGAAATCAGGATGTCAATGTGGGGTGTGATGGAGAAAGCCAATCCCAAGGGAAGATGAAGTGTCAACTAGATTATCCAATTTTTTAACACACTAATTAGTAGAGACTAACACTTTTCCTCAAGAGTCCCCCCACTATAGTATTATCACCTACTCATTGACATCTCAACAAAAGAAAGGGAGTTTACGATATATTCATCACTTCGGAGCTCACACCATAAATTGAGTTAGATTAAAATTTGTACACTATAATATAGGATATTATGTAATAGAAGAGGCTCACTACTCACATCATCATTGAATAATTCATTAGGTGAGGAAATTTTAGATAATACCCTATCCCACCAGCTGAATTGGTTACTGAAATCATTTACAAATGTAACGGTCGCACATACTCCATCTATGTGTATATTTCTTAGTTGAAGTAGTTAATAATTTGTGTGGATAATTTTAAATATAATTTTGTCCCTAACCTCTACCATTTGAAATATCTTGGAGGTTTTATGACTTTACCAAAATAGATCAACATATAGAATAATCAAGGTAGTGGAATGGGAAATAATCACACCCATTATCCCTTCCATCTCCCATGAAAATATTATAATGTAAGAAGTAGTGAATTTTGTCCATACTGAGGCCCCTTAGTCATTTAATCTTTTAGTACCCCATCCAAATAGGTATTTTTAACTGTAACCTCATCCACCATAACCTCATCAAGCATAGCCTCATCATGAGAATGTAAACTTATCCCCCAACAAGTCTAGCAACCTAGGATATCCTTCATAGAGAATAATGAAAAATACCTACTACTTCAAGGATTCGAAAGACCCATATTGCTTCATATATTCCATGGAAATGAAAATTATGAAGATTATTGAATGTGGGATACCTGAGGAACCTAACCCAACTTGTCATGCCTAATTTTTCCTATACCAAAGGATCCTCTGAAACACCATCAAGGATTGTTGAATCTTTAAATATTGGCCCCATCAACAGGTGGATCATAGAGCAGTAACATTGGGTGATGTCCTAGCACATGTATAATATGTCTATGATGACTGAAGTAGCAGTGAAGAAGAATATGGTGATTGTTAATTGGATTCAAGTTGAGGTACATATAAGTATAATGAATGGTTGTCCCTTGAGGTGGTTGATCATTCCCATGGAATTATCTAGTCCTTCTTGAGTAAACCAACGCCCCTTTTAGTCTCCACACCTTCTCTGACCACTTCATCTATACCACAATATTCCAAATCTAAAAATAATTGACACCAAATTCACCTATAAAATTAGATTCCCCCATCAGTTTTAAATCCATCCTACACTATGACACCTTTAATTTATCCCATATCAGAAAATTCCACTGAAAAAGAACAAGAGCATGCCTCTATGAACACTATAAAATTGGTAACCATTACACCATACTCGTCAATGAGAAACACCATGAAACCCCCTATGGATCCAATGGCTGATTTCATAAAAAGAAGAGTGTCTATCATGAAAAAATAAATTATTCTCAAGAAGATACTACAAAGGAATATTTCCATGTCATTGAGTCCAGAAAAGAAGCCTATTGTTGAGTTTAGTAATTACAACTATCTCAGGTTGCACCACTGAATACACCTAAATATCCAATAATACATGTTAATAAAGTGGATTAGCCACACCAATATCATATTTATATATGGACCACTAGATATCAACCTAATCTTTTTATTACCCATCCTAAACAATTCGGTCAGCAATAAAACATGGCCTATAACAGTTGGGCCAATACACCTCAGTCTATTGCACCCATTAAGATCTCTATCAAATAGAGAACCTTGGAAAACAAAAATGTGGATATCACATTAAATATTATGTGATACATCACCTTTCAAGGATTCTAGAAAGAATCTCAATCCTTGATATAATCCACCTATCAAAGGAGATGCATGAAGCCCCCATCAGAGCCATAAAGAACCCTCTCCGTCTTGAGATAGAGTTAGAAGTTGGTAAGGTCTAAGATACTAAGAAATGTGATAAGTATAAAATATAAGACATCATTTCCTTCTATATAAGTAGATGATGGTGACAATTTATATTGACACATTCATCCATTGTACATCCTAGGCCAATTCAATGGTGTGGATATCCAATCATCTGTAGTTGATAATAGCTTTGAGATCAATCCCATCTTAACCTGGATTCCACATAAACTTTGGATTAAATAATTTTGTCTGACTCTCTCCATATAAAAAATATATGGGTATGAAATGTGTGAGAATAAATGATACAATAGGATTTAGTTGAATACCTAGTTCAGAGTCCTTATATAAAGCATCGAGTTTATGCTTGTTTCTCAAGATACAACTTATAATTCCATGTTGGGTAAGAACTGGCTCTATCGATTCTTGGTCATCTCCTCATAATTCCATGAGTTCCCCCAATACTCCCTTCAGGGTCTATTAGGGTTATTTAAACGAAATTTTAATCCATTCCAATATTTTGAAACATGCTACCTGGACATTGGATGACACAAAAGAGAGGGGAAACAACTTCAAACATATGGGGTTGAGTGTGTTAATTCTCCCAATGATCTGACATCCACATAATTACACCACTGGGTCTATTAAAATGATATATTCCTTATTCCAATTCATTGGTTAGATCCAAAAATATTATAACTGGGACGTTTCGTCATCATCTCCAAGAAAGAGTGCATGGAAATTATCACATACTCCTACATAGGTTAGGATCAACATGTTTCAAAAATCCCAACTGAAATATAATAACAAAGGATATACCCAATGGCCACGGACCCATGAAACTTTTTCATGATTTCTAAGATAATATTTACTATGTGTAATTTCACTGTACACTATTTCATTGATATCAAATTTGGGTCTTGTTGTCAAAAATTGTGTGGTATTACCTCTTCGTATTTTGTTGAAATGTACTTCATGGGGAATGAAACCCATAATGAGCCCCCCCCCCAATGAAAGTGATACTATTATGTATATATATCTATAGGATGAAACTCCTCCCTTTGATCCTATTTTTTAGGAAATTAAAAGGATTTAGATGAATCCCCTTTATCATTTTATGAAGGTGTATCTACCACAATTGAAGACTAGAACCAAGTAAATATCAGAATAGTTGATGAAAAAAGGTTGTAACTAATCAGTGAATTCAGGTCTCAAGAAGATATGTGGTTCTCAAGAAACTTATTGAAATAAAATTGTGATGTGTTTTTATGGAGATATAATGATAGGCTATGGCATGATCCCACTATTTTTGTCCATCACTGTTACCTCTCGCTAGGAAATAGTGGGTTCAAATAACCTTACATAAAGTTATTTCTATACCACAGTTCCATGTTTGAGTCTAAATAGGACATACATATGATGGAAAAATCATTAGGGTGGTTTATTACAATATATGGATAGAACAAAATGTACCATATAGAAATAAGAACGATAAAGATAGGTTTTTCATTTAATTTTGGGACATCAAATCCCACTACCCAAAGGTTTATTTCGCCCTTATAGAGATATACCTATTAATAAATGATACTATTGGTTTTTTAGACCTCTCCCTCATGGATGGATAATCTGGATATAATGAGATCTGGATGACCCTTTCGGATGAAGTATCTATTACTTTGATAGAACCATAGGGAAACTTTTCTACCAGGTAATTTTAATTGGTTTGAAAATGTTGGTGTTACCTAACATAGTTTCATGAACTATTTCATTAAACCATTCCTCATGAAATTTTTGGACTGCTTAATGGACGTTTTGGTGGTCAAACCCCACTTGCTCTAGTACCTTATAAAGGGCCTTGGAAAAGTTGTTGACTTGTTGCACTACCACCTCATGAAAATAAACCCTCTAAAATGTGCATTTGAGGATACCTTTGGAACGATCATTATATTCATCATTATGTAATAGGTCATTGACATCGAACAAGAAAATATCAAGGATATTATCTATATTCAACCCACCCACCCCCCATGAAACCTTTGGGAGCTTTAGGTATTCCATTATCACTTAGCATATATCTTTTTGTTCATTGTAAATATAGTAGGAAAATGGAATGGAGATTTGTCATCAAAATTATAAGGTATTTTGGGTTAAGTGGATGGATATATGATATGATTTTTTGATTCTACTCATCACAATTTTTTTTATGTAGATTCCTTGGACCAAAATGAGCAAAGCACAATTATTATCAAATTGAGAGTTTACAAGAGTCTGAAGTACAGGGTCATATTACCATATTTTTTATAAAAAGGATGTAAATCAGTATGGAGGTATTAAAACTAGGTAATTTATTGATTTAAACCCATGTTTTCAAGACCATCTGCCACCATGTATTGTTCTTGAAAAACATGTGTGATGATATAGTTGAGATCGATAAGTGAACGGGTGCAGTCCATCAACCGGGTAGTAACCATCCATGTAATATGTGTTATTCCATTCTAAATCGCTTGCACGATGGTAGATGAATCAATTTCAATTAATAGATTATTCCAATAAAGGTGCACCGACAAGTCAATAGCATGTATTAAAACCATCATCTAAAATTCAGGAGAGGGGGAAATGCCATAGCTACCCATTAAGCATCCAAGGATCTGACCAAGGTGATTCCTAAAGATAGCACTAGAATACGTAGGGTTCAGATTTCCTTTAGAGGCACCATAGATATTTAAATTTATCCATATAAGAAGAGGATATATCTTGAACACTTATAGAGTGCGATGAGGTTGATGGTAATTTAAAATAATCCATAAACGTCGAAATATTACAAAGTCATGCACAGTGTTGTGGAAATGTTCATTTTGCACAAGGTAGCTTCTCATATGGCAATAATGATCTCCATCTGACCTACATTTTGATTGAGTGATTAATTGTTATAAAAAATATAATTTCAATCAAACCAGATCAAATGGTGGAGGATTGAAACTGTAGCTAGAAAAAGGTACATAATTTGCTACAAGCTATCCATTTCTGCATATTTTTTAGTTGAGTATTGACTGAGTCCATAATCAATCATATACAACCAAAAATGTCTATAATATAGTTCCAAAGAGAACAAGGAGTAGCACAAGAAAAAAAGTTATGGTTATCATCTTCTATGTGTTGATTACAAAGTTTTCATTTCAAACAGTTCTAGATTCCAAAATACTGAAGACAACTCTCTGTGGGAACTCTATTGTGCACAAGAATCCAGATGAGATTGAATCTTAAAGTATTTATCCAAGGCATATTAAAAAAATTTATCCAACTAAAATATTTTTTTGAGTTAAAAAATTAAGGATTGTAATAATTATTTTAGTTATGTATACCATAATGAGCTGGTTCCCAAATTAAAAAATCATTAGTATTTGAGAAAAGGGATGTTTTCAATAAAAATCAGAATAGTTTTTAGAAGATGATAATGTTGAGAGTATAGAATATCTCTAATTGAGTAATTGGTACTCTTAAGGGTTTGATTGGGAGATATCATAGAAATTAAGGTCGTGCTAGTCCTGTTATCTAACCAAAATTTCATAGAAGGATCCATAGACACCATCGATCTAGATTTATTCATAATATTTGAGAAATATAGTCTAATGGATGGCCATAGAGATGAGTTAATGACATTTGAATTTCCCATATTAAGTTTTTCAAGAAATATATTTTTTTGGAAATTAATAGATTCAGAAGTATTATGAAGAAGGTTCTATGTGAGTCTAGCATGAAGTGCTTCATTAAACTACTTAATTTTTTTTATGCCGATACCACCTTTTTCAATAGGCATGAAAAAAAGTTAACCAGGGGACAGTCACATGTTTTCTCTCTAGAGTGATACCAGTCCATATAGAATTTCTTATTACAGTTTTCATTTTTTTGATAAGACAAATTGGCAATATATAAACCATCAGAGAGTAAACCATCTTAGAAACAATGGTGGATTTTATCAGGCATATCCTTCCCTCCATAGAGAGAGATTTCCCTTTTCAAGATGATTGATAGTTTAGAACATGGTTAACTAATGTAGAAAAGATGCAAGATTTGGGTCTTCCCCAAAACATGGGAACCCTGAGAAATGTAAAAGGGAGAGTAACTTCTTCATGACCCAAGTCACTAATAATGTTATATTTTCTATTGGGAGGAAAGTTATTCCCAACGAAGATGCAGTATTTACTCTAAATAATGGTTTGACTAGAAACTTCTTCGTAGCAAGAGAGTGGATTTTTAGGTTTAGAATTTTTCTTTTATCGCCTTGATGGAAAAGGATGGTATTGTCAACATAAAATTGGTGGGTGGGAACATTCACATTCCTATATCTGTGGATGGGTTTCAGTTTATTCTGGTCCACTAGATGGTTGAGTAGGCGACTATGATAGTCTTCCACAATCGAGAAGATAATGGCAGAGAGAGGGTCGCCTTTCCGGACACCTTTTGTGCAATTTAATAATCTCGTGGGAGAACCATTGGTGAAAATAGAGATAGACGCCTAATTAAACAATGTTTTATTGTAGTGATAAATGAAACACTAAGACCAATACCTTGAAGAACATTGAAAACAAAGATCCAGTCCTTGGTGTCAAAATATTTTTTGGTGTCCAGTTTAATAAAAATATTTCCTTCTCTATTATCTTTATTCAGGTTATTGACACACTCAGAGGTAAGACAGATATATTCTTGAATGGATCTACCCTTAATAAAACCAAATTGGTTCCAGTAGATGATTTTTTCTGTGATTGTTGAGAGTATGTTAGAAATTATTTTTGTGATTATTTTATAAAGGGTGTTGATAAGTGAAATGGGTCTAAACAAATGAATTTCATATGAATTTTCCACATTCGGGATCAAGGAAAGAAACTAAGCATTAAAAGAATAAGGTAGGACACCATTGGAAAAAAGGATTTGAAACGTTTTAAAACATCGACATGAATCAAAAACCAATAATTTTGTATAAAACCATTATTGACACCATCATGACCTAGAGCACTATTATGATTCAACCTAAATACAATTTCTTCAATTTCCTGATCCAGCAGGGTGTTGAGAAGAAAATTGTTTTCCTCATTAGTAACCACAATTGGAATGACGTCTGGAAGTACATATTTTTTATTATCATTACCATTGATGATGGATTCAAAGTAAGAGTCTATATGATGAGAAATTTAATGTTCATTTTCATGAAGTATGTCCCCATATTATAAAATTTTTAGCGGCCTGCAAGTCTTCCTAATTCTTTAAATAGATTTATGAAAAACATAGTATTTATATCACCATCAGTATATTTAGAATTAATTTATCCCAAACATTGGAATAATTGATAATAGCAATGACATCAATATCATATTAAAATATTGGTTTCGTGATAGTAGTGGGAATACATCTGAAACATATGCATGTAGTATGTTATTTTTTACAGCATGCTGGATTATATGGGTGGTGAATAAAAAAGAAAAAGAAGGTAATAAACCCTCCTTTTGATACATGTAGGTGTGAACAATATCACTATTGCATGATCTAGAGTCCCCCCTTCCCCATTTAAATAAATCATCAATATTAGGAGATATAATTCCCAATTTGGTATCACAGGTGGGAGAAGATTAAAGAAACATAATGGGTATGTGGGTCAGGTGGCTGCCAACAACATTTGGGTTCAATCTCAATGTTGAAGGTTCATGTTTGGAAGAAAATATTAGAAGGGTAGGTTCTATGTGGGTTTACAAAGGCTCATTTATATTTTTCATTAGAACATACTATAAATCTGGAAATTCTCTTGCAGATGAAGTAAGGGAAATTCTTAGTATTTTACAAATGTTTCACCTATTTAATATATTTACTATAGTGGTTAAATTTGATTATAAAGTACTATTCATTCTTCTTCAAGGAAAAATGAGTCCACCATAGGAGATTGTATACCATATTAGTAATTCTAGAGGGATCCTCAAACAGAATTCAATAGTCAGTCACACATGGAGGGAAGGGAATTTTTCTACATACTCTATAGCTAGAATGGGGGATCCTGGAGAGCCAAACATCATATATTCTTGTACTAGTTCCCTACATAATGAATTTAATTTCATTTTCTAGGGGGTTACCCTCGTCGGTACCACTTTTTACCCCTATATTATTTTACTTTTGTTTTATCCTTAATAAAAAGTTAATTTTCATTATGTTATTGTGAATATAGATTTAAATTATAATCCCTTCTTGAGGATCTTGAAAAAATGAATTGTATACTCGTGGGATGAAGAATTATAGGTCGTATTCAGGGAAATGAAAATTTATTCGATAAATCCTCAAGTCCTAATTCCACCCATCCAAGGTAAGCCTATAGTCCGTTATGTGACCTCCCTAGAGTGGATCATAGGAACTAATATATCTCATAAGAATAGTATGGGAAGGGAAAAAACCTATATTATCTCATACTCATTCTCTTCAATATAGATTCCATATATTATCCAACATGAAAAGTGTTTTTTTACCCTGATCATTTAATTCTAGAATTTAAAAAACTACTTGTAGTACTATGAGATATAGTTGGTGTCCCACATTGCTCCCTTGAAATACATTCTCATCTTAACCATGCTGACATGCTATCTTTCATGATGGGAAGTAATTATACAGTATTTTTAGATCATTTCCCCCCAAAAAATTTCAAGTGTCAGGCATTAGAATATTTCCTAGAAACACATATAAACAATGGGGAACTTCCCCTGGATATTGACTTCCCAGATAAGGCAATCCTCCTAGTAAACCAAACCATTTAATGATAGAAGAATCATTTTTATGGTTCTTCCCATATCTTGAATATGAAAAGTCTCAAAAACCCCAAACATAATATGGTCAGCCTCTAGATTATTTTCATCACCCCTACACATTCTATATTTTCATACATATTACCTTCATTGGGTTTTTTCACCAACAAAGAGGCTGAGTACTTTGATTTTATCACTAGACTTATGATTTTACTCAATATAAAAATCCACCAAATACATTTGAAGGGAGACTCTGAGCTAGTCATCAAGTAGGTCAATGTTGGGTAGGAATTCAAAAAATTGTAACTCATACTCCTATGGGAGAAGACTCGTGAGTTGATTTCTTATTTCCCCTCTCAACCAAACGTGACTCTTATTCCTCAATCAAATAATAATCAATATAATGATATGAATGACCCGGATACATCTCTTATATACACTAGACATGATGTTTAAGTCCTTTATTTGGAACATCATTGGGTCATCACACTTTTTGATTTTGATGGCATGAACACATATCTAAATTATTTATAGGATGAAGCCTATGAATCAGGGCCCTCAAAATCACCAATGCTAGAAGAAACACCTAATTGGATGATTCCCATCATTGAGTATCACTAACACAGAGCTCTCCCACTAGGATGAGTCGAGTGTGAGAGAATATTTATTTTGTACAATGAAAGTTGTCCTTTGGGATAGCCATGTCCTGCAACCGACCCTATAATGGTTTAGTTTTGAAGGAATACTCTTACATTTCATCTGAGGGAAGGATATCTCTCAAGTCATAGAATTAAACTACATCAGGTCATGTGGTTCCCATCAATAAGGATTATATCTCTCTCATAAGATCCATGGATTGGGATACTTCAGGCCCATTATGGTTTTTTATTTCACTGAATTCACCAAGGGGTTTCATACATGCGATATCCAAACATACATTTTACATCATCCATAAGTTCTTCTTAATAACAAGTACTCCTAAACCTTTACCATATGGGTAATTGATGGTGTGGGACTCTATCACCTATTTACAACTTGACAGTGTAACACCCCACCCCCTCTAAACTGGAGCAAGTGCATTACTTGTGATATTGGCATGGATAGAAGGAATGAAAAATCCTGAAGGAACGATTAGTTTAGTAGCATAGAAGAAACTAGATACATATATGTAACACAAATTACATTGAAAAAGATTACAAAATACAATACATAACAAAACTAAAAAACTACAACCATGTGAACCCAATAAATGACCTTCTCTTCATCACCTGTTGAAGGTAAACAATGAAATGGGTGAGCTCAAACAATCAGTAAGGGTTAAAAATAATATAATCATGAATATAATAATAAGTGAATCATAGTCAAACTTACATAATCAATATGGAATGGTGAATAAATAAAGAACTAATTCCATTAATAAACTGATAATGAAACTGCATCCATGGATTTTGTCATGGTGAAAACCCCATGGATAATAATAATTACTAATAATATATAAAGATAATTATTATTAATTGGAAGTCATGTATTTGGCCACGAAACCATAATATTGTTAAAACGGTTTAGTTTTGTGGGTAGAAACTCATCTGTGTTTTGGAAACAAACTCGAAGGGTTTGTCGCCAACTGATTTGTTTCATGAGACCTACCGATGCATCGATGGGATGTAGTGTGCCCAACTCACCTCTACATCCAAATAATTCTTTATTCATATATTCAACATAATAGAAATATGACTTTACATTATCCGTATAGAATAGAGAATACGTATTCTTCAATACTTCCATAGTCCAAACAACATTAAAAGTAAATACCTTATGTAAAGTGGTATACATCTTAGAAAATAATCACATCCATGTTATGAGAATATGGAGATTTAAATGAATATAATTTAAATTGAAAATTTATTTCAAATGGACATTAGGTACACCAAATAATAAAGAGTAGGTGAACAATACTAAGCTAGTCACAATGAAGTGAAAATTAAGACAAAGCTCATTACCATGTTGTAATCAATTGACCAGTATGACCAAAAGTAACAAACAACAAAATTAATAACAGCTTACCATGAATATAAAGATGATGATGATAAAATATACCAAATGTAATTACACCTATACCACATATAAGAAATAATAGGCGAACAGTTGGAATCCCACAGAAGTGAAAGTGAGATGAGAAAACCCCTTAGAAACATTTCAGCATGGTAATGACTGTTATTATGGGGGATTAATAAGAGGTAATGGGTATCCCATTTTTTATATGTCATAAGGAAAGTATGGCTAAGGTTCAAAAACATACCCCTTCATTAGGGATTTAAAAATAAAAGAGCACAACACGTGGTAGTTTCTTGAACAAAAGTGAGAGACAGGATCCCTTACCTTATGCATGAAAGTGTTTTTGACATGTTATTAAAGACTTGAATAAAAAAATTAGGCATTTTAATTAATAATTCCAATACCTATACAATATTTAAATGATTTATTATAACCTTTTTTAGTTCATTCATGGCCTTTTTTATTAGTTATAATGTTTAATTGAATTGTTCGGGCTTGTTCGATTACTTGTTTTTAAATGATTGGTTCACTTATATTCATGTTTATATAAATATGAAAGATGGAAGTGGTTGTGAAAAAATGAAGTTATAATCCATTAGTGAAATTACAGGATATTACTTGGTTTTAAATTTAATTTGGTTACTTAGATTGAGGTTGAATTATTACATATATATAGCCTTAGTGACAACTATTTTGGTTAAATGTTGGTTTTGATTACAATGATCATGTTTTTCTTTATAACTTAATACCATTTGTACAAATTGATTATAGAAAAAAAGATGGGATATATTACATATATAATAATCCGGATCAACCATTTCAAAAATGGTTTCACAACCATAATTAACGATTATAATAGAAATTGATAAATCGTTGTCCTTGAATGTGCTAAATTAGAACTTCTCAAACGATGCTTTCATTTCATCCAAATAAAGCTTAGGGAAAGGATAGAAGATAGTGAAATATCCCATAAGCATAAAAAAATTCCATTACATGTATGTTACTAGAGTTACCGTACTATTTGCGTTTAAGGAGGTGAGCAATGAAACAAAAAGAAAAGAACATAAAAGAAATGAAAGAATTGAAAAGAGGAGTTTACCTCTTGAGACTTCCTCATTTGAGAACCTCTTAAGGGGATAGGTTTTGGTATTTTGAAGAGTCTAGAAGCATTTTTAGGTGGAGGGATATTTGGGATATATTTGGGCAAAATATTGGAAAGTAACAAGTCTTGAGAGGAGTGAAGAGAAGAGGGAGTGAAGGGGGGTTTTATGGTGGAGGAGAGAGGAGTTTTCTTAATATAAAATTCATTAATTTATTATTTATCCATAAGATAAGGAATAGTGAGTCTTCCATGACCAAGAATAATAATTTTATCATGTGAATCCAAATAAATTAGGATTACATCATCAGATCATCATCAATGATTCAATTAATCCATTATTTTCCATTTATTGTGAACTATAAGATTTAACTACTCATCAAAAATTTAAGTATTTCTGAAAAATCCAAAAAATTCACCCTAACCATTTTTCGAAATTTAAAATCCAAAAATGAATTCCATTTTCCAAAATAATTTTTTAAATATTATTGTTTAAATATTTAATTAAAAGAATATTTAATCGATAAATATAAACACATAAAATATTTATCTTCATTTTTAAGGTGCCTAAATTAGTTTATACATTCAAGGGCATGGATACCATTCATAAGAGTCATATTACTATTCATAAGGGTAAGTTATTATTCCTAAGGGTAGGTTACTATTCATAAGGTTAGGTTACTATTCACTAAAAAATATGTTAATTCTATCAGACTCTAAATATCATCTTAAACACAATCGTGTATATCAGATTTTTAAAATTTAAATCGCAGAGTTGGGAAATTTATGTTTAATGGCTAGGTTATGGATATCTTCTATAAGTAACCATGTTTTTTCCATATAGGATCAGTGATTCGTGAAATATAGGCTATAACTATAATTTATTTAAGAGAAACATACCATGAAGTGTTTGGGGTATTACATTATTCTCTCCTTCGGAAATTTCATCCTTGAAATTTTATGTATGAAACTCCCCAAAAAGATTTGGGTGATTATTTTTCAAAACATCCTCATGTTCCCATGTTGCTTCCTCCATATTCTAATTTCCCCAAGAAACTTTACTAGACAAGTTGTCTGATATCTCAATACCATCTCTCTTGTGTCAACAATCCCAATAGGCTTTTCATAGTATGACAAATCAGGTTCCAGTTCAATTTCATCATATTTGAGTACATGTGTTGGGTTTGGAATGTATTTCATTAACAATGACATGTGGAACACAACAAGAACTCTGGAGATATTTGGAGGAATTGCTAAATGTTATGCTACAGCGTTGATTCATTCTAGAATCTCAAAAGGTTAGATGTACATGGGGCTCAGTTTCCCAATCTTACTGAACTTTAAGACACCCTTCCTTAGTGATACTTTCAAAAATACATGATCTCCCACTTGGAATTCCAAGTCCTTTCTCCTGTTTTCTGCATAACTCTTCTGCCTAATTTGGGCTGCTTTAATATTGGCATGTATTTTCTTCACCTTTGTCGTGGTCTCTTCAATAAGTTCTGGGCCTATAAGCTAACTCTCACCAACTGTGTCCTAGCTAGTTGGAGTTTGAAATCTCTTTCCATATAATGCTTCATATGGAGTCATTTGAATACTACAATGGAAACTGTTGTTGTAGGAAAATTTTACCAAAGGCAAGTATTGGTCCCACATACATTGGTAGTCAAGAGGTCATGACCTCAAGATGTCTTCTAAAGTTTGAATATTCCTTTCAAACTATCCATCGGTTTGGGGGTGATAAGCAGTACTCATACAAAGCTCAGTATTCAAAGATTTCTAGAGACTTTTCAAGAATTTTGATGTAAACCGAGGATCTAAATTGGATAAAATCGATAGAGGTACACCATTAAGTCTTAAAACATAATTAATATAAAGTATTTCCAAGCGCTCAAGTGGAAAATCCACTCTTATATGTAGGAAATGTGCTGATTTTGCGAGATGATCAACAATTACCCATATTGCATCATTCCTTCTAGGTGTCCTTGGTAGTCCAGTGACAAAATCCATCATAATGTTATTCCACTTCTACATAAAAATAGGTAGAGTTTTCATCACTCCATTGGGGTTTTGTCTCTCTGCCATCACTTCTTGACAAACTAGACATCTTGAAATGTAGTCAACAATTTCCCACTTCATATTATCCCACCAAAATTATTCATTTAGATCTCAATACATCTTTGTGCTACCCAATTATATAGAGAAATTTGAGCTATGAGCATCGTCTAATAGTTCCATTTTTAGCTCAGGTACTGATGGAACGCATAACCTTTTCCCAAGCATCAGAACTCCTTCCTCATACAAAAATTCTTCCAATATCCCATCCTTAACAGCAATAATTTTCTTGTGTATATTTTCATCATTAGATTGAGATCTTTTTATCTTATCAAGTAAATATGGTTTAGAAATAATTTGAAAGAGAAATTATTTTTCCCCTTCCTTAATAATTCCCACATCCATCTTCAGTATATCCAAAAATATAGGATCTCTCTCAATCCTCATTTGAGTAAGAAGTCCATGATCTTTCTTGGTTAATGCATCTTCCACCTTATTCGCCTTTCCCAGGTTATAGTATATTGAAAAATTGTAATCTTTGTTTAACTCAATCCATTTACTTTGCCTCATTTTCTGTTCTTTTTGTGTGAAAATGCATTTCAAACTCTTGTGGTCTGTATAAATCTCACATCTCTTTCTGTAGAGATAATTCCACTATATTTTCAGAGCAATGATTACGACTGCTAACTCAAGATCATGTGTTGGATAATTTTCCTCATGAGTCATCAACTGTCTTGATGCATAAGAAATAACTTAATCATTTTAAATAAGGATGCAACTCAGTCCATTCTTTGATGAATCGTTGTATATTACAAGTCCACCACTACCAGATGGAAGGGTCAAAATTGGAGAATCGACAAATATTATTTTGAATTCTTCAAAGCATTCAGTACATTATTTTTTTAACACAAACTTAACTCTTTTACGTGTGAGCTTGGTTAGCGGGTTAGCCATTCAGGAAAAATTCTGAACAAAACTCCGATAGTACCATGCTAAGAAAATAAAACTGTATACCTCAGTTATGTTTTCTGGCATGGTCCATTCTTGGATTACCTTTTTCTTTATAAGATCAACTAGGATTTCCATTATTAGAGAAAATATGGCCTATAAAAGATACTGATTGAAGCTAGAATTCACACTTGCTAAACTTCATATATAATTTATTTCATCTAAGAGTTCTCAAAATAACCCGCATGTGATTCTCATGGTCTTCCTATCTTTTTGAGTATATAAGGATATCATAAATGAATACCAAAAAAGTTATCAATATATTCCTTGGAATCTCTCTTCATTAAATACATGCAAACAGAGTGTGCATTTATCAGTCCAAAAGGCATCACTGTAAACTCATAATGCCCATAACTGGTCTGAAATGTTGTCTTAGAGATATCTTCCTTTCTCACTTTCAACTAAGGATATCTTGATCGAAGGTAAATCATTGAGAACTATTGAGATCCATGAAGTTGATCAAATAAATAATCAATCTTGGGTAGAGGATACTAATTCTTTATTTTAATAGCATTGATTTCCCTATAATCAATGCAAATCCTCATGGGACCATCTGTCTTTTGACATATAGGACATGGGATCTCCATGGAGAAACACTAGATTGAATAAATCCTTTTTAACTAAAAAAATATAGTTGTTTAATTAGCTCTACTAATTCCACAGTGATCATTATATATGGATTCTTTAATATAGGTCTTGCACTAGGAATTATATCAATAGAGAACTCAATTTCCCGCTCTGGAGGATGTCCAGGTAAATCCTCTGTAAATACATCAATGTACTCTTGCACTATGTACACATATTCAATTTGAATATTTCATTCCTCGTCCTTAGATATTGGTTTATCTTCATCTCCATGTATTACATTGAGTAGAGCTACTGGGGGTGGTTCTAGATATGAATTAGATGGTGAGGTCTCCACTCTAAAGATAAGAGATTCTACACCATTTTCAAAAAATTTAACTTCCTTTTTCTTACAATAAATCTTCACATCATAATTTGACAGCCAATACATACCAAGAATTATATCAAATTCCGACATTGGTATGATGATAAGGTTAGAAACTAAAGCACTTTTTGGTGTCTGGAGGGGGACTTGTAGATATTACTTTGTTGCAATGATAAATCCCCTGGGAGTTTTGACTGACAACTTCTTTATTAAATCAAATTGAACATGTCTAATTTTCATGCAGAACTGGTAAGATATAAATGAATGAGATGATCTAGAATCAAATAAAGTGTTGGATATGTTTGATGAAAAAATTAAATTACCTGCCACCACGTTATTAAGAATATCAACCTCCATGGTTGTAATCTCATTTTCATCATATTATGAAATTGTATCAAGTGAAATCAAAACAGAGAAGGAAAACTATGACATACCAGGCTGGCCTTGTGAAGGTCGCCTCATACTCTAAAACATTGTCTTCTTCCCTTTACTTTAAGCTAAAGAATTTCCTCTTCATTTGGGTTCGTTGCTCATGAGGGAAATATTTTTTAAGGAATATTTCCTTAAAAGTCCTCCATTCCATATCTTATATTTATTTTTCCCCTATTTTATTCTGAATCAAGGGCCAACATTGATCAGTGCCTCCCTTGAGACAATATACTACCAGTACTACCTTTTCATTGTCATTGCATCTTAATGCCATGAATATCTTTTCAATGGACATGATCAATTGCTCTGCAACCATTGGATTAGTAGTCCCACTAAAAAATAGGGGCTTATACCACATGAAATGATCCAACATAGGTGTGGAATGGTTATTCGTTACAACCTGAGTAAGTTTTCCCAATATGGTAATGATCTGATCTGCTCCAACATTGACTATATTGACTTGCTCAGTAGAGAGATCCCTACCTTTCCCACGAGTATTGATTTCCATTTTTTCTTTTTTTTTTCTAAATAATGGGATACACTATATTAGTATATGAATCTTAAATAGAAAAACACTCAACAAAGATTGAAATTTTATGCATATCTAATCTTATAAACAAGGTTTCTATAGGTAAAAATTTACATTAAACTCCTTCATAATGGCTTTTAAAGAAAATGTGAATTATCCTAAGCATATCACCTGGGAGTGTACTAACCAAGAGTGCAGCAAGGCCCGTTGTCGTGTACCAGGATACCTTGGGTCATGCTCGAAACTCCTTGTTGGAGTTTCCACTCCGAGGTACATTTATGCCAGTGCCACCTCAACCTACTCATATCCAAATAGGGATGTATTTTCTAGAAATATTCACATAATCTGTTCCTTTCCAAAATACTAGGACGTTCTTGTAAATTTATCCTCAAATACTAAATTAGTGCTTTGTTCCCTAATATATATTTCTTACTCTAGTTTCCTAGTTTCCTACTAAACTTCCTCCCATACCAACTGTAACACCCCGACCCCACTAGACTAGAGCCAATGCTTTACTTGTGATATTGGCATAGATAAAAGGAATGATAAATCCTAAAGGAACTATCAATTTTGTAGTATTGAAAAAACAAGATACATATATTTAACACAAATGACATTAAAAAAGATTACAAAATACAATACATAACAAAACTAAAAAACTGCAACCACATGAACTCAAAAATTACCTTCTCTTCATCACCTATTGAAGGTAAACACTGAAAAAGGTGAGATCAAATGCTCAGTAAGGGTTACAAATAATAGAAGCATGAATACAATAACATGTTAACCATAGTCAATCAGACATAATCAATATGGCATGGTGAATAAATGAAAAACTAATGCCATTAATAAACTGAGAATGAAACTGCATACATAGATTTTGTCATAGTGAAATTTACATGGATAATAATAATAACTAATAATGAATAAAGAGAATTATTATAAATTGGGCATCATTTATCTTGCACATGAAACCATAATACCATTAAAACAGTTTAGTTTTGTGCGTATAAACCCGTCTGATTTTTGGAAACAAACTTGAAGGGTTTGTCGCCAACTAATTTGTCTCATTAGACCTTCTGATGCATCAGGGGGCACAAGTGGGCCCCACCCACATCGACATCCAAATCATTCATTATACATAGATTCAACATAAGCTCAATATGAAATTACATTATCCATATTGAATAGAGGATTTTGATTCATCAATATTTTTATAGTCAAAACAACATTCAAAATAAATATTGTATGTAAAGTGGTATACGGCTTAGACAATAATCATATCCATGTTATGACAATATGAAAATTTAAATGGAATATAATTTCAATTGAAAATGTTTTTCAAATGGGTAGTAGGTACAACACATAAGAAAGAGTAGGTGTGCAATACTAAGCAAGTCACAACGAAGTGAAAATTGAGACGAAGCTCCTTACCACGTTGTAATCAATTGAGTCATATGACCAAAAGTTAAAAACCACCAAATGAATCAAATAAAACCATAAATAGAAAGAGGATAATGATAACATATATCAAATGGTATTACACCTATACCACATATAAGAAATAAGAGGCTAAAATTGGAAATCCCACAGAATTGAATGTGAGATGAGAAAACACCTTACAAACATGTTGGCATGGTAACGATTGTTATTGAGAGGGATTAATGAGAGGTAAAGGGTATCCCATTATTTATATGTCACGAGGGAAGCATGGATAATGTTCAAAAACATACCCTATCATTAGGGATTTAAAAATAAAAGAGCACCACATAGGGGAGATTCTTGAACAAATGTGAGAGAATGGATCCCTTACCTTATGCTTGAAGGTGTTCTTGACTTGTTATTAAAAACCTGAATAAAGGGTGGTTTTGATTACAATGAACATTTTTTTGCTTTATAACTTAATACCATTTGTAAAAAATGATTACATAACAAAAAATGGAATATATTACATATATAATAATATGGTTCAACCATAACACAAATGGTTTCAGGACCATAATTAATGGTTATAATAAAAATTGATAAATCGTTGTCCTTGAATGTGCTAAATTAGCACATCTCAAGCGGTTCTTTCATTTCTTCCAAATAAAAAGTGGAGAAATGATAGAAGATAATTAAATATTCCATTAGCATAAAAACATTCCAGTACTTGTATGTTACTGGAGTTATCAAAATATTTGGGTGAAGGGAGGCAAGGAAAGAAACAAAAAGAAAAGAACTTACAAGAAATGAATGAATTAGAAAGAGGAGTTTAACTCTTGGGACTTCCTCCTTTGAGAACCTCTTAAGAAGAGAGGTTTTGGTATTTTGAAGAGGATAGGATATTTTGGACGTGGGGGGAGGATCTTGGGGAGATATCTGGGTAGAATATTGGCAAGGCACAAGGCTTGAGAGGGGTGAAGAGAAGAGGGAGTGAAGGGGGGGGGGGGTGTTTGTAGTGGATGAGAGAGGAGTTTTCTTAATATAAAATACATTAATTTATTATTTCTTCATAAGACATGGAATAGTGAGTCTTCCATGACCATGAATAGAAATTGTTTCAAAAATAATTCTCTATATATGATTAATTAAATATTTAATTAAAATAATATTTAATTGAAAAATATAAACACATAAAATATTCACCTTCATTTTTAAGGTGCCTAAATTTATTTATACATTCAAGGGCATGGATACCATTCATAAGAGTCATATTTCTATTCATAAGGGTAAGTAACTATTCATAAGGGTAGGTTACTATTCATAAGGGTAGGTTACTATTCATAAGGGTAGGTTACTATTCATCAAAAATTAAGTTAATTATATCAGACTCTAAATATTATCTTGAACACAAATGTGTATGTTAGATTTTTAAAATTCATATTGCAGAGTTGGAAAATTTAAGTATAATGGATAAGTTATGGATAACTATTATAAGTAACCATGTTTTTCTCCATATAGGCTTAGTGATTCGGGAAATATAGGCTATAACTAGAATGTATTAGAGAGAAACATACCATCAAGTGTTTGGGGTGCTACAGATAGTGCATGTTCATTCAAAATACCATATACTTATTCTCAAATGGGTGTAAGTTATCCCCCTAAATGAGTTCAAGGACAATTCCATGATCATGTTTTTGAAATTCCACTTCATTAATTGATTTTTAATTCCCTCCACCCTTCCCATGGATAATGACCCTAACATTCAACATGTCGATCTGAAAACGTTGTGCACTCTGTACAACATCTGATCCAATCAGACATCCCACAATTATGTATGGATAAATTGGTCAATTTGGGAATTCAATAAGAACTGATTATAATATCCTATAGAAAATGGTATTCGATAATAAGTATATTTTGATGGATAATATCTCTATATCCTTCTATTAATATTTTATTTTAACTCAAAATTACACCTTGGTGGCCCTATACTCCCTATTGAATGGGAAAGAATTAGTCTTCCTTGTAGAGGATTAGGTTTCATCACAATAAATCACCATTTATGATCAAAAGATGGAAGAGAATATCATTGAATTCTATTTGTCTAATTTATGAGGCCTCAAAGAAAATATGTTCCAAGAACATCCTAACATGGAATAATTTAAAAACCAGATAGTGTGATCATTCAATAATAAATTTCACCTATGTTCCTTTCATTATGGTGAAATTGAGTTGGCTCAAAGGACACTGATGGTACCTGGGAAGAAGCTGATGAAATCAAAACCCAAATTTAAAGGACATTACATCATTCGTAATTTGTATTCCAATGGTGTGTACTTATTGATCACAATTAACATGGAGTGCATCACACCTCCCATCAACACTAGGTTCCACAAGCATTTATTTGACTAAACCACAGAGTTCTTGTTGTAAACTTGTAGACAATAAATCCCAATGTCATTGTAATATTAATTTAAACTATACCAAAACATCTGCAACACATGACATTAAAATATACCCTTACACAATTTGATTAATAAAAGATGCCTCACATGGAAAGTCTGAGATGGGCTAATATCCCCATCACCAGACATGAAATTGTGTGATACATTAGGTCCTCACTAGATAGGACACCAATCTTCCTCCATTTTTATTATACTATGTCATGTTAAAGATTGATATATGCCTTGATTCCTAGTCCCATCAGATATATTGTTATGTATAGACCTCATGTCTTTGATCCAATCCACAAATTTGCACACCCATGTTTGAATCATCATTGATAATGATAGGTCCCCATAGTCTTTGTTCGCATGAGTTCTCATAGTTCTGGTTGGAAAATCCACTCCACCATCACTCAACTTCCATCTCAGTTACGTGATGAAAAACTATGTGAAACCATCTAATATTAATAACTAAAAATTATACTATACCCTATATAGTAATCATAGGATTCCATATGTGATAATTTTGAGAAATATTATGCGTCATGTGTAAGATGCCTCATGAAACTATCATGAGACAACTACCAGAAATATGATTGTATTCCTTAATAGCTCAACATGCCTATATATCCTCATGATCATACATATGGAAGGGAGAGTGGGTAGCCTTAGCTTGTGATCCCCCACTTATACTACTATCATCCCTAGACAACCATTTGGGCCTCTTTATTTTGTGTAATCCCTAATGAATTTCCTCTACACACCAACAGGTCAATATGCCCACATGGATAAACATGAGGAGAAAAAAATGGGTAGGCTTAGTGAGAAATACCAAATATATCCCCATAAATCCCTACCATGACCCCAGGTGGTGTGAAATCCAATAATATTCCCCCATATTATTAATACGTCAAGAATCATTCATGTCCTGACATAAGTATGAAAAATGGCATCTCAATGCATAAGCCTCATGCCCACCATCCATGAACATAATACTAAACTATATCCATAAATCTTGTAATTACCATTGGGATACCATTACAATGATAATAGGATTACCTATGTGAAAAAATGATATTAACTCTGTGTCATGTTTCTGATCGCTTAGGTAATGATCATGACATGTCCCTAAAAAAGACATCATAAGCCACCTCACCTGGTGTATGAACCAGCCATATTCATGATCCCACTAGTGGGTTGATATTATTACATAATCCAACATAAAAAATGGGCATATTTCACACATGATCCCCAATCACAATATATTTTCCCATCAACAACAATGACTGGATCCTTCTACAAGCCCACCATACTTAATGTTATGTGACCTCAAACAACAGTAGCCACATTTCCTCATTGTATGACATTAAAATGCATTATTAATTTCTTTCGATCATGATTTCATATAGTATTGTATATATCCTTATCACATGACATGAAATTTCATGATGATCCAATCCTTTACACAGGAGGTTTCTCCCACTTCTAGTGTCAGTCATGTATCACACTACCTTTCAGATCTACATATGTCTTGATTCCAAGTCCCAAAAGATACATAAAAATAGTTGGATCCCATTTCCTAGACCCATCCAAACCATCAACCAAATATGGGCCCCTCCCCTAGGGAACATTCTCAATCCCATCCTATTGATACACCCATTTAGTGTGTTTTGGTGCACCATAAAATAACTTTCATTGTGTCAAGATCTATCAAGATCATTCCCAACATATTCTCCTTCACGCTTCATTTCTTCTTCAATGAGGGCCATCATCATCCTAAAGACATGAACAATCCCCACCCCCACTCGAATAGTAATGGTTTGTGGAAAAAATGGAACACCTCCCATAATGGGAACAGCCTTGATAGATCTCTTGTGACAGAAAATAGTTCTCATATTCCCAACATGGTAAATGTTCAATTCAAAAAACTATAAAACTATCCTTGTCTGGTGTGGTTTTAGATCCTTTGTTTCAAACCTGGGGCATAGTCATTCCCTACCCATCGGTCAAACCCTTTTTATAGTGTATATATTATATTTCATTAAATTCCTCCTTTCCAAATCCACATGTTCAGGTGCAGTTTTCATTACCCTCGAGTTTATTACCCCATGAATTTATGCACGATGAATAAGAAATTTGAACTCATTGTATCTTTTCCGATCCACATTATTATCCTTTATTTTATATCTCCCTTATAGAAATACAAACTCCCTTACACTCCTTGTTTCTCAGACTGAGAAAATATTACATCTTCTGTGGAGTCATAGTGGAATTTTCCAAAATCCTGTTTGAGATGCATTTGTTTTCCTCAAATGGAACACCACTCCCTTAGTCCATGAATCATGAAACAAAACGATGTCTATCATGTTTTAGAAAACAAATTGGAACATTGCCTCATTTTCCTTATTTTTATATCATTTGAATAAACTTTCTTACCATAAAATCCACTTTAATAAGTCACTCCCATTATTCTAATAATCATGAACTTGAGATTTTTTTCTTTCACCTAGTCCATGATTTATCCCATTAAACTATTTTCTTTCCATTGGTCAAAGAATCGTGACATTAAACTATGTTCAAGTGGCCCCATGTGGCCCCTGATCTACATTTATTTTTTCCCATTCTTATTTATTTGTAAAACTAATGAACCCTCTATTTTCTAAATCATAATCTAATATTATTTCCCCCTTCGGAAACAAGTCTTACTCCACACCACATTCAAGAAATATATGTGGGTTTATTCCCCTTTTCATGTGATACATAGTGATGCTAAAATATCTTATATTAGTCCTAGATAAAAAAAACTTCTCTATCCTTGTCTTGTTTTGGAACCATTTTCCCCATGATGGACCATAACACTCTAACACATACTACAGAATTCTTATACTTAATAACAGGCTAAAAAACTGTATGAACTTAATCTAGATACTTTGGTATAGAGTCTACCATAAATATGCTACTAAATATGTACCCATATGATTCATCTGGAATGACCATATGTATGTTAGGTTCAAAAACTATATGGGAAATCTAATTAAATGTTAAACACCCTCTAATAAAGTTGATTTTGTGACTGGGAAAAATGTGAATGTACAAATGGAAGAGGTGAAATATGGAAATAATATTCACTAAGCCTAGGTAAATTTCTTGTTACCCTCACTAGGACCACTATAATTGGAATATATTTGATCCTACCAAAACATCATGAGGCCCACTTCAAGGTACCACCCCTTTTGTTCCCTTTTCCTTTTCCCACTACCTCAAAAGGGTAGATTCATGATTCCTTGTGATTCACATATCAATGACACAATATTATTAATTATTCTACTTGCATCCTTGCTATAGTATGTTAAAATACACACCATTCATCCTATTTTCCGGATGTAAAACTAAAGTATATTTTAGGCCTTATCTTGAGAAAAACCTTTTAACCTCATTGGTTCTAGTTTCTTACCAAACAACTCGAGATTCCTTACCAATTCCTAGAAACCAAGCTGATTCTCCCCTCAGAATATGAGTATGGATCTTTCAATTACCTATAAACACACACATTATGTTTAAAACCATTGTAATGTAATCTTCGAAATATTATAATCCAGCAGACCTTTCCATCAAATTCATCACCATGATTTTAACATTCCTCAATTTGGATCCCCAACATCTTCCATGTCTAGATTGTCCCCCATAATAGTGATGGTGCCTAACCAAATTTGGTCACCTCCCCTACTCAGAACATGCCATGATATAATTTCGATAACAATTTTATGGATCTCATTTTCAAAAAAAAATCATTAGTTGACCTTAATTTGTGTGTCCCCATTATTTTTATTACAATAGTGGACACAGTGTTTTAAACATAATCAGCAGTCATCATTAATTGACATGTCTCCCGCTTTCATTTCGAATATTTTAGGTATTTATTCCCAACCACTATCACACCATTTGTTTGAGTAGAATACAATTCCATAGGCATTACCCCTGTCATGAACCTATGTACATCAAGAATGTATGTTAGATGCATAAAGATCCCCACTAAAACTATTACATTCCATGTTAGGATTCCCCCAGTGGTTAATGGATAATTCTAACCCCTCCAACACAACACTATAAAATAAACACATAGTCTTTTGTTTATCTGTACATCCTCACTCGAGTCATAACTCACATGGGTTTAGGGTTTTACTGTTGGTTATCTTATTAATATGATTGGAGTGCATAATTAGTTCATAGAAAATATAAAAAACAACACTTTTATTTGGTTATAGATGGGGTGATAATGAGGAGAGTCATCCACAAATTGAAGTGTCTCCTTTATTATGACTGAAGAAAAGAAAAATAATTATAAGGATTATACCATATGATTGACTATTCCAAATTAGACAGTCCTTATAGGGAATATTCATAGGCATGCTAAGACATCTTCATCTCCCCAGCATCCTCCTTGGCTACAGGGAAATCCTCATAAACTCATATTCTCACCCATCCCTATACTTCCTTTCACTCTTCTTCCTATTATGTTACATATTCTATATCAACTTCATCCACCTCCAACTAACCCCTCGTATGAATGATTATCTCTCCTCTAGTAGTGGAGACAACCTCAAACTATTACACCAACCCCTCCAATCATGAAATCTCTTCTTAGGCCTCTTGGACCACCTTGGTTCCCTTTAGATGTTTCATCATACCTAGAAGCATCAATCTAAATCAATTTGGAATGAACCCAATTAATGAGGAATTCATGATCCAAAGAATGAAGGCCACATAAATCCACCCCACCGATCCCTAGGTTCACTAGATTATGATGGGGGACCCCATATGACTTATCGTGTCATCCCATGGGGTATTATTGATGAATTTTTTCACACTCTTCAACACCCTATACTGGTAAAAAAAATCCTCAGTGACAGCATAACCTATGTAATAATGATCATCAAGAGGATAAGAATCGTATTATAGAACATTTTCAAGATGGTAAGAAGTAGGTTTACCCTTAGGAATCCTCTCAGATAGTTGGGCACCATTTACAAAGTTACTTCATCCTTATGAAACTCAACACTAGTACTATACACTTCACCAACCTATTTGGTACCTTAAGATAATTTTTAACTATCACAACTGCATCAAAACATCAAGTGGCACCTCGGGGTTAGTCTCAACTACTATAGTCCCCTCTGTAACCTCCTTCGCTATCACAGATTTTGTTTCTATGGCATCTATTGTGGGTTCCCATGGATCAAACACTACTGGTACTATGGGATCTTCTTGATCTATCACTATCTACACCATATGAATCCCCAATACCAGAACCACTACCATTGAAATACAAGGCTATTGACATCCATCTTAAAAAAACAAAAAAAAATAAAGGGACAAGTAGGGAGAATACTTAAAATGATCCAAAGACAAGTCAACAAATTAAATATGTCAACAAGAATTTATAATTGAGGTAGTAACCCATATTGACTGATATCCCAATCACTATAATCTTCTCATTATCTATATGAATCTTATCCTCTTATGATATCAAATAAATTCATTATAGATAATTAAAAGGTAATTCTTTGAACCAAATAAAGGTGGAGTGAGTCTTGGAAATTTATAGACAAATTTTATTGTAGTTTAGCCCCTAGTTAAACCACAGGTAGTTCTTAGACAATATATAGTTAGATTCTTATTACTATAACATCAGTGGGAGAGGCCATACTCACCCCTTCAAGGATTCGGTTCTTCCAAACATCCTCTGAAGATTCATCACAAATATCCCTCTCCTATGTGTTGTCTAATTCTTGGATGAGTCAAAATATGGTATGAAGAAAAATTTAAAATATTTAACAACCATATTTGGACCCTGAAACCTAGAAATTTAACTCATCAGCAACACATTTTCTTCCCCTAAGGGAACATAGAAATCCACTCTCCCAGGACTCCAAATTTATCGAACCCTCTTTGAAATACATTTTCTATATCCCTTAAACCCTGAGGATATTTTTAGGGGAGGTTATATCCCAAATTATTCACATTTAATCTATCAATGGGTTTGCTTCACTATGTTAGAGGATCACATCCTTTAGCTCATTTCTGTGTTTCACCACTTTTGCATGGGGTGCCTAGAAGCCCTCCTTGGTATGAACTAGACAAGAAAGGTGAATCCACTCATACTGAAGATACATTAATACTCCATGAAGGGAGTTAGGTTATCAGAGAAACTCTCAGCTCCTATACATATTGGGAATGAAGACATTAACAAGGATATCAACACTAAATAGATGCTTCCCTGGATCGATGACACACACCCTCATAGGAACCCTATAGATTCCACCTTCCTTCTAAGTTCATTTATCTAGGAGCCTTAGTACTGTTAATACACCCCCTTCAAAGCTCTAACTGTCCCTTTAGGGATTTGGGTGACTCTTCCCCCTTAGAATAATCCAATTGATACAAAATTTACTCAGTCCCATGTATATTTTATTACATCCTCATAATTCACCAGATTAACTGGTTGCCTCAAAAAATATCCATGATAAGCACTCTCCTAGTACTTCCTATATTTATGAAGATTCTCTTATGGAGAACAATTTTTTAGAATCTCATTCCTTCCCCTAACATCCTATAACGAAAACATGTTCCATATTTTCCATATAACTAAATGATAGTGCTATGATCACACAATGGTGTGGACCAAAGATTCTAACCTTTGGAGACATAAAAATCAAGGACTGAAATAATACATAGTGTATGGTTTTCAAACCACCTTGCAATCAATCCTCTCTACTAATGGAACACCTAAAAAAGTTATGAAATATTGTCATTTACCCAATGATCATGTGAAATTGTATATAACCATCCCCATACATAGGGTAATGGATAAAAAATTAAATGCTCTGTCAACCCAACACTCACGGGAAAACAATAATACTCAAATAGTAGAGAATGAATCCCAGTAACGTTCATCATCAATGGCCAAAATTTTATGGTGGGAGGGGAGATAATATTTTGATACTTTTACCCTCTAATGAATACATTGACCTAGATGTACACGAAATGGTAAGCACCAAAAACATGGAGAGAGGTATTCCTCTGGATAATTCACAGTAACACCTTGTACAAATTGTATTATACCGGAACAACCAGGTTGATGAACCTCCCTATCTCTATCACCATTACCATGAAAATTGTTCTCTCCTGCATCCCTATATGTGAATCATGAATATAGATACCCCATCTATTGATTATTTTTATGATGATTCCCACTAATCATTCCTTGGGAGTGACAAACACCACGTCATACCCCAATAAACACCATTTGATCATCTCTAAAATTATCTACTATGAGTGGTACTTCCCTAATCATGAAACCATTGGACACTGCAGGGGTCTCCATAGAATATTTTACATTGGATTATTTATGATGTATCTAAGACACTACATAAAAGTGACTCCCTTCATCCCCATCTTCAACTCATTATCCATTTTCTTCAAAAGAATTAAAGCCCTCACAATCGCAGGCATTCATTCCAGATGATTCCATACATCCTCTATGTGGAGGAAAACATCATATATTTCCACCTATATGGGGATCCTATAAATATGGGGGATATCCCATAGGCTGATGTAGACCTCACTATATTGTATTATCCACCATTAAGGACAGCCTTCCAGACCCACATTGAAGACGATCTAATAAAGCATAGCGGATATATCTACGGTTAGTTCCTTATCATTGGTGTTATTCATAGGGTTATATAGGAAGTGAATCTTGATCGGTTCATGGTATTTCATATAATATCCAGATGAATCCATTTTCCTTGTGTACCACCCCAGAGTGATTCTGATCCCTTAATAAGGCATTTCACAGCTAGTATTGGGGATGAAAACATCACCCCTAAGTCCAAATCTATATAATGGCATCCGAATTCATGGAAAATAATCATGTTTTTCATCATAATAATTTTTGTATGGGTTTTTTTATTTTAATATGATCAAAATATTCCCCCAATCATAATTTTACCATCGATCAATATCTTTTAGGGAGTAGTATCTTCTTCGCTTTCAAATTCCCTCAGATGGACTTTTGAAAATTTATTTATTGTGTTCATAAAAGGCCGAATGCATGAAGGTATAATATCACTAAATATTATTCCAATGAAGATATATGCTTAATTATTTAAAAAGATATAGTTCCTATAATGCTCATTAAGGAGTTTCATTCAAGAAGAGAGGGAATTATCCAATCTTATGTGAGAACTTCAGGGTCCCCCTATCCCCGAATTTAATGGAAAAGTGTGTGAAAAGTATTAAAACAAAGGTACCCAGATGAATGTTGTTTTGTAAATTTCACCAAATAATTTGACCACATTATTTTTTTTAGGCTCCCATTCCGATGGAGGGTGATTTTTCTCACTGAAAACATGTGTTGCATAATACATTAATACACTAATTGAGATGAATATGGGTTGAAATTGGAATACAATTGACCTCAAGGAATTAGTTTGTAAAATTAACCACCTTAATGATGGAAAATAATCACAAATATCATCGTAACACCTTGTATGTTCTCCCTACATGAATTAAAGTACATTTCGTAGAGATTATATCTTCTCATGAATCTCATAGACCATCAGGAATGATGGTAAATTCTATGAAACATATCTTCTGACCTCAACATCACCTGTAAATACCTCACTTTTATTATTATTTTGGAGAAAATGACCTTTCTAATTCCACTAGATGCTTTTAATTTACCAAAAATAATCAATCGCGAGTCAATGTGGAGATTGATTCTTATAAGTAAGAATATTTCATGAAAACCCTTCAATTGGTTATTGATACCTTCAAACCATAGTTGAGATGAATTTAACAAATCTTACCATACTTTCTATTTAATAAAAACCATTAAAACATCTTTGGTTTTCTCGTTACACCTATCCTTAATTAATATTTACCCATTGGAACAAAGACTTAATCCCAATGTAGAGCGTCCATGATTTTTAAAGGTTATACCCTTGTGATCCCTCTCACCTATATAGATCTTCTAACAACCATAAATCATAATTTAAAGGGACCTATATTATGACTCCTATCAAAATACCCACCATTGTGAAAGTTAGGTTTTTAACAACCTTATACCCATCTAAACTAGGTCCATTCCTACCCTTAACATTGGTAAAATTGGTATCATCAACCATAATGCTCGACCCCATTGCCACAAACATGTCCTAGACATCATATTCACCTTTTTCTCATAAGCATAGAAAACATAATGTTAGGACCACTATGTGCTAAATCACTATGGTAGTGTTTATGACTTGTTCTATCCAATGTCACCTATTCAGTATACACATAAACGTTAAAGGTGTAATCGTTAGTGGAAACAGCTTTCCTTTCCCTATTTATAGAGAAAGTGACTTACACTCCCTGGCAACCCAGAAATGGAAATCATTGGAATATTCCCACATGATGACTATGTTTTATGACATCAAATAACATATCTTAACATCCAATATTTCATGATGAAAAACTTCATGATAATATCCTCAGTGTTTGACACTATATTATTGCCCTTACAAGTGTATTGAACATAGGATTCCCTATTTATAAAAAACATGCAATAAAACCTCATCCTTACCATGTGAAATGAACATAGGATTCATTATTTGTGATCATCATGGGAAGATACCTCCTACACCATCATCAGATGAGTATCCCAGAATGGGTACCCTTTATGCATAATCCATGTACTATCCCTTTATTAACTCATTTCATGACACATGTTTCCTTTTCATATGATGTTAATATTCTTAGACTAATCTTATTAAGGGACTATAAACATTAAATTAACACTATTTGAGTTTCGTCCCATCCTTTTTATAGGGTAGATAGGACTCCTCCCTATGTTCCAATCCTAACATATATGGGACACCTCCCTGGGGTTCAATCTAGAACCCACAAAACCACCCTAAAATATTTCTTCCTAATAACTATAAGGTGGAAACCCACAATTTTGATCATCACCCCATGGGATATAGTCAACCTCACCAACATTCCTAAAAAATACATGAAATAAATGATTATCTTTTCCCCAACACAAATCAATACAGTGACCAACCTTTCCACAAAATATGATAAATCGTTTCTGCAACCTATCCCTAAAAGATATTAAACATGTGACCAACTTGTCCTCACAAGATGTTAAACTTGTGACCAACATGTCCCTATAAGACGTTAAACATGTGACCCTCGGAAGATTCATCAATATTTATACCTCATGTAGAGAACATGTGATGATCAGGGCCATGAGAAATATATACCTTATGCTACTTGTGATGATTACCTCAGGATTGATATGGTATTCCTTGGGTTATGCACCAAATATTTATCAAACATAATATTCCCTCAACAACAAAAGGATGATATTTTATATGCTCTTAACACAACCAACTTCCACATATTCCCAGTTGTTCTAAACATTACCATAAAATCTGACCACATGAAGATATCCCATTATAAGAAACACATTTTAACTATCTTTTATCCACCATGATTTGTAATTGGGAATGAGCTTCAAAAACTAGATGTAAGTAAATAAGGGAGACTAGAACTAGGAAAAGAGATCCAAGGATGAGTCTATGGCAGGGGGAACTGACATCCCATCATCCTGTTTTGATCAAGGAGCCATCATCACCAACCATAGTGGTAGATTACACCCACTATTGGAGAGGGAATATGAGGATACCAATTAGACACCCTGGAGAAGCGATAGCTAGTCCATGGAAGAAACCACTTCAAGATAGGAATATAAGCCCAAAATTTCATCATAACCATCCTAATGCATGCCCTGGTTATATAAAACCACTACTTCCATACATTAACATTACATAACATTTTTAGAATACATAAAACATTATAAAAATAGATTCCCAAGGACCATTCTAGTATAGTGCCTTTGAAAACATTGAAACATAAACACTGATACATAAGTGAGCTACAATATCTCCCAATAGGTACTTCTTGAAAAGAAACCTTCCTAGATATATCAAACATAATACATATATTCATAAACTAGGGAAGAAAACCTAAAAAGGGGTGACCTAAAATGCACAATAAGGGTAAACACGAGATATATGTAAGCATAATCGTCAGTATAAGGGTATGAGAACATGATCCTGAGAATAAAAGATCATACTCTGAATATCAATGATCATATACATGAATCATGGCATAAATCTTGGAAATTCATAATACATGAATAATAAATTAATAAATAACATAATATATCAAATAATAACATAGGATTAAAATATGGAATCTTTCTAGACACATAAGAATATATAATATTATTTTTATAATATCTTTTCCATCGTTTCCAAGATAGTATTGGTTGTATGGGTTCACTCTCCATACCATCTTGGTAGTCATGGTTCTCTCGTGTCCATCTTAGTAGTCACGGTTCACTACCCAGACCATCTTAGTCTGTATATTGAGATATAAATCTTTACCTAATGGAGTAGAGATAGATATAGGTCTCACCCGTCTCATAATAAAATCATACATAAATGTACCAAAAACTCATAAATAATAATATATTAACCCATGAAATGAAATGGGTTTTATAAACATGTAATCAAATCATAACCTATGGAAATATATAGAATTAATAATAATTTAATAATCATGAAAGAAATAGGGTTTCAAAAGTATATGACTCGTGAAAGTGAAATGGTTTCTTTCAACATCATGAAATAAAACAATAATCAATTCGGAAAAAGAATATGAATTGGAAAACTGAATTGTTTCACCAAAAAGTCATGAGTAACACCTACAGATGTTATTTCAGATTGGAAATAATTTATAAATTTCTTTTAAAAGTATTTCTTAAGTAAAATTTCATTTCTTCATTGAAAAACACTTTTTAAAACATAAATACTTTTGAAAATATTAATCTATGAAAATATATTTGAAAACATATAAATGAATCATTGAAAACCATAAAATGTTTTTAAAATCCTTTATCCATAAAAATTGAATTCAAATATCATTTGAGAACATTTTTAAAAATATTTTTGAAAACATGGTTTTTTAATATAATAGATTTCTGACTGGAGAGAGAGAAGGTCATATTTTACATAAAACCATTATATTAAATATAAAAGAGTGTAAAAATATTACTATTACTTTTATATATCTATAATAAACAAATAATAAGTAAATTCATGAGTTTTCATTAGATATGGATCATAATATGTCATGAAATTAAGTATAAACATAAAAAATCACGAAAAGCGATGAGATTGTCTCAACAAATTATTATAACATGGTAACTTGGGATCATAATATCCATGTAAGAAATGTTAATTAAATTAAAATTTATATATCATTAAAATAAGTAATTTCCTAATATAACATGTAAAATGTAATTATATACACCTCAAAAAATAATTTGATGAATAACAAAACATGAGTCTCAAAGAAGGGAAATTGAGACAAATATATTTTACCTATTTGGTAACCTTTAAATCAAAAACCCCATAAAATAATGTTCATAGAATGGATATTTAAATACCCATAAATATAACTATAATAAAAACTGAATATATCCATGGAAATTTTTCACACCACACAAATGGAAATGGTGGTGAATAAAGCATATATCTCATGGAAATAAAAAGTGAGATGAAATTCTCTTACCTTATGTCTTGACTCTTATCATAATCTTTCAAAACTCATGTATAATAAATCTTAATTTAATATAAATATTTCATAAAAATAGATTATTACCTCTAATATCATATATGGTTTGATTATGTATTTATATTACCCTCTTTTTAAAAAATCTATGTTAAAGTTTCATTTCGAATAATATCAGCTTTTTTCACATTTGTATTAATTTGTTATGTAACACCCTAGGTAAATAAAGAATAGAAATTTTCATATTTATCCATATTTGTGAATAAAGTATTAATATTTCTTTAAAGGGTTTCTATGTTCGATAGCGTACCCGATACACAACAAAGAGTTTCATTGAAATCTTACGTTGCACTCTAATAATAAAATAATATTATTTTAATTGGTAGTTAACATGTAGCCGTTGTATTGGAGGGAATGGATAGAAATAACTAAAATATGATTATATATGTTTTTAAATGTTTTTAGATATATCCAATAAAAGATAAGGGTTTAAAATACAGAAAGAATTCAATTTTAGGCATATATGCCCTAGTTTTCACTAAAGATTCACTTATCGCCTTTTGATGGAGAACCGTCATTAAATATAGTTTTGTTCACTCTTATACATTATATTGGACCAAATATAACTCTTATTAAGAATTGGGACATCAAAATTTACTTTGTGTAAATTTTTGGTACCTTTCCGATAAAGTTCATTTTTTAATGAATAGTGTAAAATGTTGTATTTTAATTCAAAACCTCTTTTTAATCTAATTTATTTATATGATTAGATTATCATTTGAATTTTTTTTAAAGTTAAATTAGAAAATATTTTTACCTTTAAATCCAATAGTGGTCGTTGGAATTAATTTCACTTTGAAATCGGACTTAAACTAGTGTCCATCTTTTGATACTTATTGTTTCATAAAAACACGCTATTTTCTTTGACAGCGGGAATTAATTACTAAATTAATTAATGTTACTTATATGTTTTGAATTTTGTAAAATGGACTTCATTTTTGAATTAGGAATATCAAATATAGCTTATGGTGAATTTTTGGGATTTTTCTGAAAAACTTCAATTTTTTATGAATAGTGAAACAACTAAGTGGTACTTATAAAAACTGATTTTTCCGTTTAAATGAAATTTTGCCATCTTTGTATTTTGAATTTCGAAAATCCGACATACATGGTTGTCATTAAGAAGTAAAATGTGGTTCAATGGGATAAAAATAATTTTTTGGTGAATAGTAACTTATTAAGTTTTTAATCGCGATTAGTGGTAATTAGTGTAGTTTAAGGTAAAAATAATGTTTTAATAATATGAAATGAACTTGAAACATGTCTTACCCTCATTGGTTGTGTCATGGCCGACCAAGACAAGCCATGGGTAAACTTGGGGATCCCATGAATCCACTTTGGTTGGGAAATGACATAAATAACTTTTTATTTAATGTAAAAGTAAAAATGACACAAACATAATATGTTTTACAAAAACAATTTTTACATAGGGTTATAAAGATCATATTTTCGATTATAAAAATTCATTGGAAAGATAAAAAGATTTCCTACATCATAGTATTTTGTTTATAATTTTTATACATTAAATAAATTAAATTATTTATGACATAATAATGATGCAGCGATGACATCATTATTTGACGATTTAAATAAAATGGAAAGATAATGTAAAACATTTGCACTACACATGTCCAAAACTTATTGGATGGGTGTATTTAGAACCCTTATCACCTTATCCATGAATAATATCAATATGGGACCTTTTTAAACCGAAAAACATTTTCAAATAAAGTAATATTTCTTTACTTTCCAAAAGTGCCCCTCCTCTCCTCTTATAAAAGGCCCCCACCTCTACCTCATTTCACACACTCCTCAAGCCTTTGGCTCGGCCAAACCCTGCCCATTTACTCTCTCCACAGCCCTCTCCTCATCCTAGAGGATTCCCTTTGGGCAGAATCCTTTCAAAGGAAGCCTTTAGGCTCAAATCAAAAGGAGTTACACTTTTAAAGGTAATTCATTCTCTCATGTTCATTTGTTTTATTTTTCTTCTCCAACCCCCTAAACTCTTTTTATTTACTTCTTTTGAAACAACAAAATTATCTTAAATATATTAGGATGTTATTATAAGATTTATTCCAGCTACACTCTCACACAACTACATCAAATGGTTAAAGAACATACGGTTTCCGTGGATGGCGAAATTCTGCCTCCCAAAACGATGATTGTTCAATACTCATTTAACACCTTAAAAGGTGGCCATTATGATGTCACCATTTTTATATATGATATATAATATGTTTATGTTTTCCTTAAGCTTCTGTTTTTTTTCATTTTTGGCATACCTTTATGGTTTCTATTATGGGTAAACGCGATATCTTCATTTAAGGAAGTGCGGACTACCACCCCCTCAAAGTGATTTGATTCGTTAAATACCATATGTGGGATGTATAAAAGATGGAACTATGATATTACATATGACATTATACTATGATTATAATATACCTTTATAAAATTATGATTCCATTCTATAAAATACGAAATAGAAATGAAAGTAGCGTTCATGCGTACGTACGGCTTACCGTCTCCATGAACGGTGCATTTCATTTCTTACCTCTAAATGATTATGTAATGTTATAAATGCATGAATTTACTGTATATATGACCTATATGCTATCTAAATCATGAATACAATTATGGATATAATAAACATTTGGCCACACGAACAACATGTAATTGTAAGAAGTCCACTTTCGACTTAAGAACCAAATATCGACAAAACAAATATTATTAACTTAAAGGATTGCATAATGTTTATGACATGGTAATAAGTGATATAAAAGGAATAATGAACTTGAAAAAGTTTCTTAAGGAAGTAGAAATTAACTCAACTTTTTTATTCAGGGGATTAAAGAACGATCGAGTCAAGTCGGACCCGAGGTAAGGGATCCTACCCCTCTCTTTATTTTTAAGTACACACTTTTATGTCTTTCCTTTTAAAGCTCATCTTTCTTGTTATTGGGATGATATTTTATATTAAAATTACTGTAATTTTTATGTTCATGTGATGAGAGACCCTATTCTCTCTCATCAATCCATTTTGGAAGTTTTGAGTGGCACCGTTAGGCTGCCGAACTTTCGTAAGAGATCTAACCTCTCTCTTTCTTTTTAAGTACTCTCCTTTATGTCACTTGTTTTAAGCTCCACTTTGTAATGTTGGGGGATGTTATTTTATATTCCTCTTGCTATAAATTTGATTGTAATGTGATGAGATACCCTATTTGATCTCATCAATCCATATTTGGATGTTTTATGTGGCGCCGTTAGGCTGCCGAGTTTTCGTAAGGGATTTTTCATCTCACTTTTATTCACGTGAGATTTATGCTACATTTGCCACAAATTCCATTGAGTGGTGTATGTACTGCCCATTATTCTACTCTTTGTGTAATATACTTTCGTTTATGAGTATTTACATCAATGATCTATTGTCCTTCTTTCATGGGGTGTATTTTTTGAAAGATACCCAAGTCGGTAAGGGAACCTTTCACCCTCCTCTTTTTTAAAAGACTTCTTTTGTTGGGTATTTTAATTTACATATTTTTATGTTGGGATATGTTCTCATATATCCTTATTGATGTAAATTTTATGTCCAAGTGATGAGATACACTTTTTATCTCTCATCAACTCATTTTGATGTGATTCCGTTAGGCTGACAAGGGAACTTTTTAACCCAATTTCGATTTCTTTGGGGTCAACATGTAGTCATTGAATATGTCATCCATTGAATATGTGTGAATGACATTTTATTGTTTTACACTTAATATCCACTTATATTGGGTGTATTTATATTTGTCACAAATATTTTTGAGATTGATTTGTCCTTAATTTAAGGATACCTTCTTTATATGGGATTTCATCGCATTTGACATTTCTATTGAGGGTTCATTGTTGTTATGCACCAATTCACTCTTATATGGTGTATATACTGTCCTTTGGAGTATTATATCATGAATCCATTTATTCTCATGATATTATGAAGTTCTGACTAAATGTTATTCCTCAATTATTGTATTCAAGTGTCTCTAATTTTGGTAAAACCCCTTTAACCAAAATATCGTTTTAAATGTTTTAATTATTTGTTCTTATTAATATCCATGTTTTCAAAATGGTTTTAAGGATTTATTTATATGGATATTAATGGTTTAAAATTTTAAGCTTCAAGGTGGTATGGGACACTTTGATTCAAAAATCTCTTTATTAAATGTTTTAAATGGTTTTGGAAATGGTTTCTTTTTGAATGGATTCATTTTTTTCAATATACTAAAATGTTATATTGTGATTAAAATGTGGAAATGTTATGTTTCCTTTATTCATGTTTTATGTGATACATTTATGTTATGGTTCTTGGGAATTGTTATGAAAACAGGTGGTTCTGTGATAAACTAAGGGCGGGTGGGCCCGATATAGCTCTCCAATGCATTCGGTAACGCGAAGGAGTGAAACGTTAAGGTTTCTCCGAAGAGATTTAGGGAATATACTATGATGGGTATTCCAAACGTAACCAAGAGGGTTACTCCCTACGTAAGAATGTTATGAATGCCTCAAGTTACCTTTATGTCTTATGATTTCTATGATTTATTCATGGTTTGATGAGGTAAGTTAAAGTGCCTTTGTTTTATGGGTAAAGTATGATTTCATTCTTATGTATATATGAACTCATGTTTCCTTTACATATTTTTTTATAACCCTTACTGAGCTTTTTATGCTCATCCCAAGTTTTTGAAATGTTTTTACAGGTCAAGGGAAAGGTACATGATGTGATGATAGTGTCAAGGATGTGTCAAGAAAGAATCCATGTTTTATTTTAAATATGTTTCCGTTGATGGGAAGAATGAATACTATCTTTTATGTAACCACTTTGTTAAAATGTGGAATGTAATGCAAGTTTTATGTCCTAATTCTCTAAAACTCTAAACCTGAAAAGGTCCTGAAGGTTTAATCTTGTGATAATTCAAGATTAGGTAAGGTTTAAGGTTGGGGCCTTATATGTTTTATCTTTTTCCCTTGTAATTTTTTTATGATTTCAAGAATTTTAACAATTATTTAAAGATAATTTATATTAATTATATGTTTATTATAATAATCTATAGAATATAGAAGTTTTAAATGTAATACACTGTTCATAGAGAAGGTAGGTCGTATGTACGCACGAACACTATTTTTGTTCAATTTTCATGTTGAGAGAAAGAAAGTAAAATACATTTATGTGTACATATATATATATTTATTTTATTAGATATATTAGATCATATATATCATATAAATTTACTAACCCCATACTTAATAAATTTTCTATAGTGTATAAACGAATCACATCACTTTAATGGAGAGGTAGTCCGTTCTTCCTCAAACGAAATTATCGTAATAACACAAAATGGAAAGTATAAAGATATATGTTTTAAAAGAATTTAATAAGATTAAATACATAATAAATACAATATATAACATATATAATTTAGTTTTCCATCATAATTTCTACCATGAGAGGTGGTAACAGAAAAATGAGCAATCATCATTTAGTGAGGCTGTAGTTCACCGTACAGAAAAAAATTGTGTTCATTACCCATTATATATAGGTGTATGTTTGTGTAGGTGGAGCACTTATAATAAAAAAATAATAATATATTAAGGAAACTATTTTAGTTATAAAATAATGTAATAAGTAGAGTGTTTGTGGTTGATAACGAAAATAAAAGAAAGGATCTTGAGAGAAGGTGTTACCTCTTAATTGGGTAACTTATTTTGGTTTGTGCAAAAATGAATCATTGGAAGACTGTATTCCCATAGTGATTCCTAAAGGAAGAATTTAAGGATTTTTGTAATTATATTGTTTAGATATTTTCTAAAACTAATTGTTTTTAAAGGGTTGAAGAAGAAGGAGATGTGGAACCTTTTATAGGGAATGGAAAGGACTCATTTATTGTTTTTTAAAACAAGTTAGGTGTACACATGTTTTTACATAACCAAGATCATAATAAACAAAAAAACACAGTAATGGAAGTTTCATGGAATAATAATCAACAAAAAATGGGTTTTTTACATGTGTCGAAGTCATTTTAGTTCTTAAATTTAAGGTTTAGTCCTTAGTTATGCTTAGTTTTACCTTAATCGATGTAATTGATTTTAATTAAATTCACTAATATTTTTTATTAAAAAATATAATTTCCTTATTATGCATTATAAATTATTTAGATTCCAATTATTTAATCCATTTTTCGAAATTCTAATCACATAAGTGGAATAAATTAATTAAAAATTAATCTTGTAGTCTAGTCGAAAATGATTATTTTAAAATAAAAATGATCAAAAGTTTGCTATGTATTTATATTCAATTTCAATACAAAATTGGTTATAATTACCTAAATTTTTCTGATTTTATAAAAATATTATATAATTAAACTTTGAAATCAATTGAAAATTTAATTTAAACTTATAAATAAATTAAATGAAAACGCAGTTTTGAACTAAAATTCAGAATTTTAAACTATTCCTTAAAAAATGAAACCTTACGAAAAAATGAAAAAAAAATATCCTATCTTAATTTTTATGTTTCTATTTCATATATAAAGTTTATTTTGACATATTAATTCTATAAAAGATCAAATATTTTTATTTAAAATTGGTTCTCTATTCAAATGTGGTAAAACTAAATTTATAAAAATATATTATTTTAAGCATAAAATTCTAATTTTCCTTATATTATGTCTATCAAATTAATTAAATGAAAATAAAAAAATTAAATTATTATATAACATATGTATCAAATTATTATAACTCACTAATTGTGTTTATTTTAATTTTATTATGATAAAAAGCTTTGTAACCATAAAATAATAACATTTCATTTTGCATTCAATTAGTTTTCATATTAATATATAATTAATTAGTATCCTATGAATTCATATTATATTATTTAAACTATATATTTTCATAAATTATTTAATATTATTCATAATTTAAAATTTAGTATTTAGGTTATATCATGTTATATTATGTAATAACATTTTAATGATATTTTATTGTTTGGTAAAACTCGGTCTTGCATGTTACCCAAGTCATCGAAGAAAGTCGTTGTTGTATGTAACAAAAGATAATATTAGTGTTTCTTGTACGAAAATCTAATTTTTATGATGCATGTTGTGCATGATTAACTTGGTGTTGAGTATAACATAATCCAAACATAGTTTATTAATGTAAAATAATAGATCTTCAGTGCTGTGTAAAAAAAATATAAAAAGGGAAAATTAATTCAAAAAAATAACAATTCATGAAACCCCAGGGTGTTACATTAGTGGAATTGTTGGATAAAATTCATCCACTACAAATCCATAATTATGAGGTCCTTTTCAATCCTCATCATCGATAGAATTATGATCTTTCCTTCTCAAAGCATCGTCCTCTTTATTCTCCTTCACCTTATGGTAATTTATTATTCAATTAAAATAATTTATCAAATCCAACCATATCATTTGTTGAATATTAAATTCCTTATGTGTGAATATATATTTCCATTTCACGAGATTAATATATATATATCACACTTTTCCCTGTAGATATAATTTCATGAAATATTCAACGGAAATATCACGGTCGCCAACTATAAGGCTTATGTCAAGTAATTTTACTAATAAGTATTTAATTTACATGAACAATAATAAATTTCCATATCATTATGTATAAAAAAACCCAAAACCTTTTTATATCATGACTATATATTAAAACCCTTCACCAATACATGAAATTTTTTTACATGAGTATAGACTAAACTCTTCTTCGGTTCCTTGAAACATACTTAACATTCAACTATCCAATTAGAAATTATTATTTCCAGATCAACATCGTTAGTGGATGTGATATTTTGGGGAAATATTTCATCAAGCGTTAGTAAAATGTATAGAAAGCTGTCATAAACATATCCACCCATTAGACCAGTACCTGATAGTATCTAGATTGATGTTCAATCTTCCATAAGTGTTGAGATCCTCATAGTTACTAAAATATATCATCTATATAGGGTATAAGATTTTTTTTATTATTAACATCAAGAAAATAGTTGTAATGACACAATGATTAGTCTTTATTTTGGACCAAGTGGGTGGGCTCACCCTATGGTTTAGCATTTGGATGTATGAAAACCTTGTCTAAATTTTATTTAAGTTAATTTTTTAACTCCTCTAATATAGTGAGAACCATTTTATATGGAATATTTAAGGTATGAATGGATCAAGGTATAAGTTTAATTGAAAACTTAACCTAACAATTTGGTTGAATACCATGTACTTCATCTAAAAATACATCAATATATTCCCATAAACTCTGAATGTTATCAATACTAATTTCATCCCTGCCCATTTGATCCTAGAGTCCGTCAATGTTGGGTATCATAACCCATAATATAAAATATGACTTCATAAGGAGTTCATGAACTTCCTTCCATTAATATAATATTATTAGAAGATATTCTAAATAAAATGAGACTTCATTGTCCAAATTTTATATATATGATTCGTGTAAGGAATGTCAATCCATCCACAATATTATATCCAATTAAAAAATTTGAATCATAATTATATCTATAGGAAGTTTCCTACCATAAATAATTATCAGTGAGGAGATGTAAATCTTATACGTGATCATTATGACACTATAGATTTTATCTAGTAGTTTAATATCATTTACTTGGTTTGGTGATTTCGCATTAATAAAAAAACATGTGCGATATAGAAGAATAAAATTAAACAGAATCAAATAAGGTATTTTCTAAACTAGAAAATAAATCCAGTATACATCACATCACTTCATTAACATAATCTACCTCAGTAATAGTGATTACAAATTACCTTCCTTGTTCCCGTTGTTTGGGATGTGACAAGGGCCTGTTTTCTTCAATCACCCAAGGGTTAGGGAATTTATTCACATAATGTATGAACACCATGCACATGATTTTTTTAAGAATATCATTATAGGGACCTCCTTATATTTTGTTTCATTAGTCATCCCATTATCCATGGTTTGATAGTAGTTCCCTTTGTGTCCTTGTTTACCACACATGGAATACTTCCTTGATCCATTGATGTTGTAAATGAGGATATTCCACCCAAATTTATTTTATATATTAAATAGGTATTTCTTTCCACCATGTGCCTTCTCATATGTTCTTACATGATACTCCACTTTCCTTTTATTTTATTCTAAAAAATTCAAGGATCAAATTTCAATATCAAATTTAAGAAGAATACAATAAACATCTTCAAAGCATTCAAAGTATCCTGTGGATAATACATTTAAATACTAGGATTCAATATAGTAATGAATCAATTTATTTTAATCTCAGTATTAGAGATAACAATAAAGTCATACCTCACATTTCTTGTGAATGTTTCTTTACATGACCCAATAGAATGACCTATATTTTGTTCAATTTCATGAATTATTTCTCTATTCTTGTGTGAAGAGTCTTGTAAAAATACTTAGTGAAAAATAATTTCTTAAAATTCTCACATTTATTAGAGTATATGTCTTTTTTCCTATAGGATTTTTAATGATACTCCACAACTGGTCAGAATAACCATTTAAACTATAAAATCCAAAAACAACCTTCTCATAATTTGAGAACTAGATGGAATAAAATATATTTTCCATAACATTAACAAAATTTTCAACAAAAAATAGATTGTATAGAATGATAAATTATGGTGGAATTTTCCTCATAAATTAATCAATAGTGTTTTTCTCACTTCTTGGTGTGTTTAGGAGATCAACATGATTTAGGTTGTTTCCCATTTCTTGAGATAGTTGGGTGATCATTTCCATGTGAATTTTCATTCAATACCCAATATCATTAGTTTTTCCATTGGGATAGTCACCAAACTATCTGTTACACACATTTACAACTCGGTTATTTGAGGTTCCCACCATTAACATTAGTAAAGGATAACTAGGAATGAGTATCTTTATATTAATAATTTTACATAAAATAAAACTATAAATTTAGATGAATAATTTTCCAAATTATGTTCATATATTAGAAAATTAATCCTAGGTTTCAATCTATGTTATATAAGATTGGATTTCTAACTATAATTATTATATATATTCAAATTATTCATATTGGTTTATAAATATAATGTGACTAACCAAAGTATATCCCTTAAGAGTACCAAACCTGGTGTGAATAATGGTCTCAAACACCATTAACTATAATAATGGATAAGATATAAATAACTAACACATTTTAGGGGTGTTTTACCCCTATAAGTATCTATTCGAAGACCACATCCACATATAGTATCAAGATAGGGATTTATTTCTAGGAAAACAATATAATCCATTCTTTAACAAAACTATAGAATTATATAATATACTTAGATTCATCCCTTAGACATTTCCGTAAGGTAGTTTCTAAATTTATATAAAATCTTATAAAAAAACTATGCATCCCTTTCATTCCTATATTAAAAACACGTACTAAGAAACATAAATATTTAATTAAAACCATGATTGAAATATTACTCAGAAAGGCTCGGATCATGAGTAGTACCCATGCTCCCCAAAATTTATTAAGAAAAAGATAAAAGTCGGGTGATTACACGAGGTACAATGATATTGTACCAGCAAGATAAAAGCGAACAGATGAAAGAAAAAGGCAAGAAGCACCTCAAAAATCCATGAAAAGCCATAAGATTTGGCATGCATACAAGCAGTAGTCACCCATGCTCGAGTCCTCACCCAAAGAAACCTGCTTCTGAAGCACATACACTTTGCTGAAAGTGTCCACCCAGTTCTGCATTTGTGCTCACACAAGGTAACAGCCTCTGAAACAACCTAACTTTAGTTTCTCCATTGCAGATTACTCAGGAAAAAAAACACAGAATACATATCGTCTCGTCCAACAACTCCTTTACTTTCTGAGTGACACAGAAAACATCTTCCAAGGAATGAAACAAAAAAGACACAGCCCACAAGTACACATGACAAGGTCTAAAATTACCTAACTTTTGTTATGGCCTCATGGTGAGAGTGTGCAAGAGAAACACAGCAGGAAGGTTTGCTACCTCCATTTTCATAGTAGAAACAAATGACCTTGGTGAATGGCTTTATTTTTCATCCATGCTAAAAAATGACTCAAGGTCATCACTATTTTTATGATGATTCTCTGCTTTGTGTGTTGTTTTGTTCCCCTTACCAATAGAAAACTCCTCCAGTTCATCCAATGAGGGCAAAACTGAACTCATGGTGGTGGCAGGGGTTGTCAAAAAGTATTCTTTCAAAGGTCTCTTAATTACGTTTCCATCTGGCTTCACCCCTATCCTCATTTTCTCCTTCAATTTCCTAAAATCCTATAGCAGAAGTTCCAACTCCAAACATAAAAGAAAAGTCATCAATTGAATTTATTAAGGATGAACCCCTCCCTGTGTCTGTCAAGTGTCCAGCAGAATTATTGTGCATCACCTCCAGCCCTCCATCATTAAAGAGATCAATAAACACCATATCTAGAGCGGTATATTATCTCCTTGGTACGCTGCTTGACTTGGTATTGATACCAAATATCAAGTCAAGATCATTTTCATCAGCTTGGGATTTCTCTTGAGTAACAGAGAGCCCACACACCCTCCTAGAGCTGTAGAACCATGGCGGAAGCAGCCGAGGCAGTCCTACGAGATATTTATTCCCACTGAAGTCGAAGGTAATTAAAATTAGGGTCTTTATCGAGCTCAAATCCCACTCTATCAAACATTCACTCCCTAATATTGAGATAATCATCGACAAATATTTCCTTGTTATGATATCTTCCAAAACATAGCCTTTCTTGTTCCTCAATACAAGGGTAAAAGTCCTCATTGTATCCTTCCGTAATTACAAGAGTGCAATTTATAAGTTAATTATATCCTCTTGTTCCTCAATCCAATGGCGGGGTTCATCTTCACCCAATGAGGAGTCCCCCTCTTCTAGATTTTCACTGGGCACTGGTTGCGGAGGAATTTTGATTTCCTTCATTCGAATCCCTGAAGATCTAGTGACAATGGTTCTCTCCATCTTAGAGTAATCAATGTGTTTTCGAGTCTTCTTGGGATGCACAGTGATGAAACCATCAGAATCTGTAAGAGATTTCTTAACTTTTTTGGAACTCGAATGCATATAAGAATCATCAATTTGACGTGCATGCTCATTATCAACAATATTAGAATCACATGATGTAATCACGTCCATACCCTGAGGAATTAAAATAGAATAAATGGGTGATCTCAAACAATTAATAACATAAAAACCTAGACTAATGTAAAAAACATGGAGAAAAATATGTGGGATACATCAACATCATAATACATGATAATAAGACCGTATATGAAAGTCTTATAACATGTTAAATTAACATATGACCATAAAACAATTAGTAAGGAATCGTATAATTTAAAACATTTTACATGTGAACATGACATAAGAATTTAGAATACTTGTAAATGCATAATAATGAAAAATATAATTTCATTGAAATTATATCCATCTTAAAACATGGAATAACATGATGAAAAAAGTATAAATGTTTCATAACATGATAAATTTAAAAATGTTAAAAAAAATCATTGGGAAACTTGATTGAGAAAACTCATTATTCCCGTCCTTATGTATAAAAACTTATCATGTCCTACTTGAAAATGTGAGAAAACCCACCATACCCATGCATGTGTGAACAAACCCATTATATCCATGCCATACTATATCATGCGATAAATGTTGAGTCATAATTTTTACTTCTTATTTTTCATTCCATTAGTTTTTAAAACCACAAACACCTTCTTAAAAACATTTTTACTGAATTTTTATGTCTCTAATGAATTTGAATGTTTTGGTATAAAAAATTAATTTATACTTAAAATAAACTTAAATCTAAAGTATTAGGAATTTAAATTTATTTTTATTCAATACAATCTATATAATTAAGGATATATTTGATTCATCAGGATGACCTATATCTTAATCAGAGGTTAGACTTTTGACTTGTCTCTTGCACTAACAAAATTTAGGGCCGTCGAACTGATAATAGTACTAATACATCACAATGATCCATATAAGGTATATTGTATTTAAAAATGAAAATGAAATATGTCAAATTGTTCTATATTTATAAACAAAAAATATTTTTTTTTCTATTAAAATAAATAAACATTAGAATTATAATAGTGTTAAACAAATTGAGGTCATACATTCAGTTATGCCTGATCACGTTGAGATTTCAAGTGAAAGCTATCTGATGCTATTATAACAAACATAGAAATGTGACTGTTGGAGCTTCCCCAATAAATAAATGGTCATTTGAAAAGTTGAGATCTGATTTATTTTATAACTCATGTCTTCTAATGTTTTATCTGCAAAAACATCTCATTCTAAGTCATTGTAATACTTTAGAGAGTTTTTGTTCAAAAGAATCCTTTATATGGTTTTGATCATTTTAAACATTTCCTTTTGTACTCTGTTTTTGATCATTTTGATGATCATGGTATTTCAGGGATATGATTAGATTGAATCTAACCCACTTTATCAAGACATCTTAGTCTTAGGAAGGTTGATATAAATAATCATATTGAGGACTTCAGATGATTAGAAGGCAGAGCATATTCTGATCATCATATTGAGGTATTTCCTAGTAAAGAAAGATAGAAATTATTGTGAGTATAAAATTGTGGATACCTATAGTCATGGTTGTAGATAATATTTAATCTTTAAATTAAAAGTTTTATTTCTTTTAAATATACTTTAAATTCATTTTTATGTTATAAGCTTTTGTATTTTTCATTCTTACAAGTCTTTATTATGTGATTCCTTTTATGATAAAAAGTTTATTTTAAAAATCATTCTTTTCATTTGTTTTTTCGGTGTATTTGTAATAAAAATAAAATCAAATAGTGATATTATTGGAAAATCAATGATTTTGATTCTTACTCTAATCAAAGGATGATCTGCATGTCTGATCATTTTACTTAAATTGGTATTGTGTTTTTGTTTTTGTTTAATGTATTTAAACACTAATTCACCCTCCCTTCTGTAATTTTTACCATCTTAGTTACTCTTTTGATCCAAATATTGGTATCATCATAGGTTTATACTGCTATAGATTGATGAGATTTTACATTATATATAAGTTTCATGTTTTTCTAGATTATTAAACAACTTATTTATAATATTTTTTACACTAAAGTGTTTTAGTAGAAAAAGGAGTTTCTTTTTTATTTAACATGGAATGTGTAAATATTAGATATTATGAAAATATAAATCCAACTCAAAAACATGTATTTGATGGGAATGACTATGAGTACTGGAGATATAGAATGGAATCTTTTGTGACGTACATTATAGTTGATAATTTCTTAATGTTTATTAGAAATTACAAAATTCCTAATAAAGAAGTTTCTGGTTTCACTAATACTTAGAGGTTAAAACATATGTTGAACTAAAAGTCAAAAATACTTTATTGTGTTCAATGAAAATGAATATTTATAGTTAGGTATCATTCAATGATTCTTCCAATAGTATTTGGAGTAAGATGGAAGTAACACATTTTGGTACATCCAATGTCATTGAGACAAGAAGATCCATGCATGTAGCAGATAACTAAGTCATTTATTTTCTACATGTTTAATCAATTACCATGATTTACAAAAGGTTAATTAAAATTATAAATATTTTATATTTTGTTGTTGAAAAATGTCCTGATGATGATATTTTGATTGAAAATATTATTTAGATAAATTTAAATGACCGAGAATCTAAAATAATTGTTATGGGTGATACATGGAATATTATGAATCTAACTCTTAGTGATTTTATTCTAAACCTCATTCAATAAAAATAAAGATTAAAGGGAGATGTTGATAAAGATTAAAATAAAAATGGTATATTTTCTTTCTCTACATCATCAAATATTCATATTATAGTTCAATCAGTAGAGAAAGTAGTAAAGTATTCAATAAAGAAGAAATTTATTATTGAATTGGATTTTAATTCATTAGAAAATTATGAAAATTAGTTGGCTAATATTTATAGAAATATTAAGTGGATTTTTTCAAAGAAATATATTCAATACATTTACAAAAACATTCATAATGATAAAAGTGACCTGAAGTATTCTGAGGTTACCTGTTAAGAATGTAAGAGAATAATACACGTATGGACTGATTTTACTAATCTCAAAAGGAAATATATAGAGTAATGAAATATAGATATAAATTCAATTCAATAATATATTTCAAATGGAAAGAAAAGTCAAAAATGTTTTGACACTTTGAGTCCCTGTTGTGGATATTCTTTCAAAATTATTTTGATAAAGAAAGGTCTAGATAGAGTAACATTAGCCTTTATTAAAAAGTACCTATAGTAAGTCAGTGCCTTATAGAAAAGGTATAGGTTGATGAATCCCTTACTAATATTTCATTAAATGAAAAATATCCAAATAATAAGAATAATTATACATCTTCTGATGAAGAATATTCCTCAGCAGAAGATAATACATTACCTTGTTTTTAAGAGGCAGGTTTGAAAGTCTTGTAAAAAATAAAAATTGTAATATTTTTAAGAAACATGATAATACCCAAGAAAAATATAAAAATAGAGATTTATTAATTCCCCTTTTAAGTTATGAAATATTATATCTCTTTAAATACAATGATAAAACTAACTTCTCAATGAATGTTTTTAAAAATATCTTGACAAAACATTTTATGAGAAAAAATAATTTATAAAATAATTATAATAAACATAGTTCTAGTTCAATTTATAATTAGGATAAAAAAATAGTTGTAAAAACAAACACTAAAATATCTACATTGAATAAAATTCTCTCTAATTTTACCATTGGTTGGAAAAAATTAAAAAAAATTAAACCTCATGGTATTTACACTATAATGGGTCGTCCGAATTAAAACCCTATTTTTTGTAATAATTATTTTGTTCCAAAAAGTGAACCGTATTACATAAAATGCCAATTTGTTGGACATTGGATGAATTTTTTTTCTTTTAAAAGAGTTCAGTCTCTTTTTTTCATAGAGATAGTTTTTATAAGGAAATAACATTTTTTCAACAAAATTTTGTTGTTCAAAAGTGGTTACCTAAAATTATATTTTCTAATAATACCAAAACCAAGAAGGTTTGTGTTATAAAAACGAATTCTTTTGTTTTTATGTAAATAAAGATTGTACCAATACAAATTGTTACATGGGCAGTGTTTTCTCTAAAAATAGGACTTGAAACAAATATTTCAATAAAAATATTATCAAGATGAAAGGTGGAAAGAAAAATTTTGGAGATAATCCTCAAGGAAAAATAATTTGTATGGGTTACATTATCCTTCTTGGAAAATACTAAAATTCAAATGTTTTATTCGATGTTGGAATTGATCATAATCATATAATTATAATTTAGTTATGTGATGAAGTTTATATTGATAACTTTATAAATTATAAATGTATAATACAATGTTCAAAGTATGAATTTATACTTTTTGTAAATTTGAATGAGAATGTTTTAACACTAATATTATAATACCTTAACAGCCAAGATTTACCTTTCCTTTATACAATGAAAGATCAGCATTGGTAATGGAATATATGGTTAGGAAACTGCAGCCTTATAACTTTATCTAAGATGACTAGGAAAGGACTAGTAAAATATTTACCAGAACTAAGGCTTGATACTTTAAAGGATTGTGACATTTTTCAATATAGAAAGTAACATAAGTCTATTTTTTAATCTATTAGTGAACTATCAACTTTTAATTATTTATAGTTAGTGCACATGGACTTATTTGGTCAAACAAAAACTAGAATTATTGGGGGTTACTATTATGTATAGGTTTTAGTTGATGATTACACTAGGTACCCATGTATCTATTTTATTACTAATAAATATGAAGAATTTATTTATTATAATAATATAATTATAGAGTTAAAAATGATATAAAACTCTTTGTCATAACTATTTATAGTGATCATAGTAGAGAATTTAAAAATATTAATTTTTAATCTTTTTATAGTAATAAAGGTATTAAACATAAATTTTCTTCATCCCAAACACCACAACAAAATGGTTTGGTCAAATGAATAAATAGAGTTATTTATGATATTATTAAAACCATATTGAGTGAATACTCAATTCGTAAACATTTTTGGGGTGAAGAAACGTACATCCAATTATACTATATATCATTCTTTAATTATATATTTTCATAATAATATTCTTTATGAGTTTGGTATACCAAGTGAACCAAAAGTTTATTATTTCAATGTTTTTATTTACAAAGTATTCATCTTGAATACTAAAGATACCTTACATAAATTTTCAAAAAAATATGATGACGGAATATTTTTACGCTATTCGACTACTTCTATGGCTTATCTTGTTTTTAATAAAAATTCTTGTGTTGTGAAGGAAATAGTTCATTCCATGTTTAATAAATATGATCAATTTTTTTCAAACGACCCAAACCTACAGCCTCATATGTTATTTATAAAACTAATTTTCAACCATTACTAGAAAGTTATTCTCATTATAAAATTACTCAATAATTTTCTTCAGAATATATTCCTAATAAATATTTTCACCATATTATTAAAGAGTATACATTTGAAAAACCATGAAGTTAGTTGATTATTAGGAATCATCCTATTGAAAGTTTCATTAGTGGCATAGATCAACCCTTTAAAACTATATGTTTTTGAGAAATGAAGTTTAACATCTATCATTTTTATCTCAATTGGAAACCAAGAATCCTAATGAGGCTTTAGGTGATGAGTATTAGATAAAATTGATGCAATATTAAATCAATGAGTTTGAAAGAAACCAAGTCTAAAATTTAGTTAAATGACGTAAATAAACATATATAATTGGAGTAAAATGTGTTTTTAGGAAAAAAATGTGATGAAAATGGCCTAATAGTTATAAATAAAACTACACATTTTGATAAATGACATAACAAACAAGAGGGAATATAATGTGAATAAACCAATGCACCGGTAGCTAGACTTTATTCTATTTGAGTACTTCTATCTTTTGCAGCATTCATTAACTTCAAAAAATTTCTAATTGATTTGAAGTTTTATTTTCTAAATGGGTATGTTCTGGATGAAATTTATGTAGAACAACCCCCTGGTTTTGAAAATAATAAAATATATATTACATTTTTTCAAACATTCCAAAGTACTTTATGAACTTAAAAAAGACCCTAGGGTTTTGTATTATATGTTAATTGGATTTTTATTGCAGAACAATTTTTTTTATGGGATATTTGGATCTGAATATATTTATAAAATAAGTAAATAAATATATAATGATTGTACAATTATATTATGATGGCACTATGTTTGGTTCAACTCAAAAATATATAACATGTTCTTTTGCAGATCATATGAATCCGGAGTTTGGAATGAGTATTATTGGTGAGTTGAGATATTTTATTTGTTTTCAAATTTCAAAAAAACTAGATGGTACTTCTGTATCTCAATATAAGATTATAAACTATTTACTTATTAAATTTTGGTATGAAAATACTAAAAATATTAGTACTCCCCTGGGTACCTCAAATGAATTAGATCATGATGAACCTAGGAAACCATTTGATCATAAAAAATGTTTAAATTTATGATTAAAAGTTTACTATAAATAATATCTAGTCATCCTGATTTGATGATATCAATATGATTATATGATAAGTATCAATCCAATAAAAAATAATCACATCATAAATCTATACAATGAATTTTTAATAGTCTTAAGGGAACTATGTAATTATTATTATTCAATTATATAAGAAATTTTTTTAAACATAAATGTGTTTTAGATGCTAAATTTGGTGAACTCAGAATATATATGACAAGTTCATAAGAAACATGTAATTTTTAGGTGACTTTTTTGTTTCTTGGTCTTGTATGAAAAAATATCAATAGAAATTTCCACTAATAAAGACAGATGTGTGGGGACATGATGTTTTTGTGCTCATGTTTTGTGGATGAAACACACACTCACAAGCTATGGAATGATTTTTATTAAAACTCAAAGACTTCGTAACCACACAAGTTCCATTTCATTAAATAAAAACATATAACATCATCTATGCACTAAACACATAGATATATGATACCATATCATTCATGATCACACACATAAATGATATATTATTTAATAATTTATCAGCACACAAGAACAACTGCAATTTTTTTTTACTAAAATCATTAATTCTAATATTTTTAAATACTTTAAATAGTTTTTAGGAATGATAAATATTAAGTAATCATATATACCTACAGAATTTTTACACATATAATTATATAAATATAATCTTCTTCATTGGGAGAGAAAATAATTTTTTTGTTTTATAAAAACATTTATTGTTTTCAAATTTTTAATTCTTATAAAACTTTTTTATCCTGAAGACTTTTTCGAGCTAAATTTTATTATGAAACTTTATTGACCAAATATTTTGTTAAAAAAATAAATTTAAGCCTAAAATTTAATTAAATTGATAATTTTTACAACCTATCATAATAATATTTTATAAAAAAATTATCATAATTATTTTTCCTTATAAAACTGTCATAATTAATTTTCATAATAAACCTATAGTAATATATTTGTATTATAAAACTATTGTAATTTGTTTATTTCACAAAAAGAAAGAAGAAAATATTATTCATATGAAAGAAACTTTGTAATGTGAAATGTATTATTATTTTAATTTTTTATCTAATTCATTACTTTAGTTTATAATTATTTTTTTTACAAATTCGTTCAATTAGAGGAATTTGATATGTGTTTCAAAAATTTAAAAGTTTTAAAATCAGAATGATTCTCACTCTAATATATTTTTTAAAACTATGAGAGTTCAGATTCATATTTAAAACATTATTTGATTAAATCATGATTGTCTGATTAGTTAATGATTAAATTGATCTATTGAATGTTTTCCAGAATATGATTTGTTACCCCTCCATGCCTATATAAGAGTGGGAAACCTCATGTCCAATATTAGTTTTCATATATTTCATTGTCAACTCTCATCACTCCTCAAATCCATCAGTCCAATTGTTTAATAATTATTCCAATTTCCAACTTGGGACTTATTATGATAAAAATATGGAAGATTATGCACAAAGGTATTTTTTCAAAGAAATTTTATTTTAATGAAAGTGGTTCGATATATATGATTCTTATCTCCAAAACATCGTCAATTTTAATGAATAGAAAGATATATTTCTACAAAAACCAGATAATAATTTTGACATGTATTATCCCCAAATCATGATAGATTTTTATGCTTCTGTAATTCTTGTTAAATAAGGTGATAAGGATCAAATTTATTTATCTTTTTTTAGGAAGAAATAAAAACTCTCTTATAAAACATTTTTATATTTGGTTAGATTTCATAATGATGGAGAATCCTTTTTACCATCAAAAAAATTATATTAAATTAATGGTTCTTTTGTAGGTAACAAAGAAGAAGCTTCTTCGTTTTCTTATTATGAGAAGTTGTGCAAATTCTCACATCTAACACCAGAAAACAATGTTGTTACACTGTGGACGCCGGGATAGTTAATACCCATATAGGGTGATCGAGATAATCTTAAGGTATCAAATATGGTTTTTTGGAAAAATTGTTATATATGAGGTAAATTAATTATTTTAATTTTTTTCATCATGGAGGAATCCCTAAAGAATGAATCAATCAATTCAAAGGTTATTATGTTTCCTATTTTCATCAAAAAGTTACTTGTGAATATTATGAAACTTTTAAATGTTGAGAAACAATCACATCCAATGTGAGAGAAAATTTAATTTATATGTGAAGATGTGATTTCTAGAATGAATCTAGTCGAGATTAAAGGATAAATAAGTTTTTAGAAATGGTTGAAGGAGCTTTCTCTAAAGATCAACCTTTAAAGAAATATAGTGATGAAAAGAAGAATAGAAGTGTAGTTCCATCCCAACTAAAGAAACAAAAAAAAGTAGATGATGGATGATCAATTAAATTATTTTATGGAGCATAAGGCTTAAAATAAACAAGGATAGACTAAGTTTGGTCTTGATCCATCTAGGACTAAGGCTTCAAATATTCAGACAACTGAATAGTTATAATAATAAGATAAAAGAAATAATTAAATGAAAAGGTTATATGAAGATAGATTTTTAGAAAATTTGTTAAAATATGTGTAAAGAGATTAAAATAATCTAATACTTCCAGTTTCTTATACCAATCAAGTTGTTTCTAATACTAGAATTTTTATGTGAAACATAAGTTGTACTATTATTTGTTCCTTCTATCGATGGTAAGGGAAAAAGAAAAGAAATAATTGAATACGTAATAAAATTGGTACCAGAAAGAGATTAGATTTCATAAACAGTTGTAAAATGTGTAATTTGATTATCATAAAAACATTAAAAAGGTCTTGAGGAAGTTAAATAAAAATATTAAATAGAGGAATAAGTAGTGTAATAAATAGTGCAAGAATAGGAATATGATGATCATGATGATGATGAAAAATCTAAGACTAATAAATACACAAAATAAAATAAATACTTGGACTCATCATATTCATATCCTTTTCCATCTCAGTATATTATGTATGATCATTTATAATTTTCTCAAGAAAGATCTCCATCATCATAGAAATAAAAATAATCCTAAAAAAATAAATAATAATATCGAAAATAAAACACAAAAGTTACTAAAAAATTAAAATATGATAAGTATTTCGATGTTTTTTAAGTATAAAATGATAATAAAGTTTCAAAAAAAATGAAAAAATAAAATGGGGGAGAAACTGGGTGCCAAATCCTTAAGGATAAACCTCTCAAACCATCATTAGGTTTATCAGAATTAGAGGAAACCATTATTAAAAAATATTTTATTTCATTATTAAATATTTGAGATGGTTAGAATACACCATTATTTACTTTTATAATCTTGATTAAAGATGTCAACTTTTTCAAAATAGTCTAAGTGAAAAATTAGAGTCATTTAAAGTTTTAATAGAATCAGTTATCCATATTGAAGTAGAGTTGAAAGAATTTCAATAAAATTAGAATACTCACAAAGATCATACAATTAGATGGTGATGTTTTCCAACCAAGTAGATAATGATATTTTTGAACATGGTGATCAATTTTCTAAATTATATCAACATTTATAAGAAATGGAAGAATCTTTAGGTAAGTTATCTTTATATGTTTCTGATCGACTGATGTTCATTAAAGAATTCATATGTTATTTTGATGATCATACTAAGTAATAGAAATTTTTTATAAAAAATCTTCATGATTTGGAGTTAAATAATATCAAGTAGATATCTTGTGAAGAAAATTTGATCCTTATAAAGGAATAAGTGCAAATTCTAAAGGCCGATGTCTAAAAGAAAATAGTTATGGAAGAAATAATTTTTATGCTTCATAAGGGTTGATACAAGTTAAAAAATATAAATTTAGTTATTAAAAATAACAAATAAAGAATTAATTTTTTAATTTTGAATAGTGGATGTGAAATTTCATACATTTGAATAGGTTTATTATTTGAATGACTTTTCATTCAAAAATTTGTGCTTGAATATTTTCTAATGTCTATTGGATGTATATTACTATATTTATTTCATAGATTAATATTTTTTTCTTATAAATATTGGTTTCATTAGTTATTTATCACTAATGTTTTTGTTTTTTTATTAACCTTCCTTTTTTAAAATCACAATGGGAGGAAATGTTTTATAAATGGGGATAAGTTTTCTAATAAAAGGGGAGATATTATCATTTGGGGGAGAATTAATTATAAGGGGAAGAAGTATTATTTTAGGGGGTCATTTTTATAATTTCCATCCTATCATAAAGTATTTATAATGTCATGTGGAGTTTTAAAAAATATCTTCAAAGTTCTTAAAATTACAGAAGGATGTAAAATTTTCCAGTTATTATTTTTCATTTTAATTTTTTTCTCTTTGATTTCTAAATATGAGGGAACAATTGAGTCATATTTTATACTTATTAAATTTCTATTACTTTAGTTTTTAAGATAAAAAACACCTTCTTAAAAAATTTACTCACATTGTATGTCTCAAGTGTATTACTATGTTCTTATAGAGACTATTACTTTTTACCTAACATAGAAATAATTCTAATGTTTTACAAGTGTAAATTTATTATTCTCCAATAAGATACATATCATCAAGGATTCACCCAATTAATTTAACTAACCTCTATCCTAATCAGTGGTTGTACTTTTGAAATGTCTCTTTTACTGATAAAATTCATTACCATCAGACAGATACTGGTACTAATACATTAGAATGATCCTTATATGGTTTATCATATTGAAAAATGATATAGAATTCAATAAGTATATACAAATTTTACAATAATAATATATATATTTTGTTTCTACCCAAAACAATATAGTTTTGTATTGGAATAGTGCTAAATAAGTGACCACAGACATTCAATTGTGCTAGATCATGATGAGTTGTCAAGTGAAATCTTTGTGAGGGAATTACAACTCACAAAAAATATAACCATATGATACTAAACTATTAACATATGGGTTTTCAAATATTTTGAAGCTGATAAATTTAAAAACTTAGTTATTCAAAAGTTTTTATTTCCTAAATATCACATTGATATTCATTTTAATACTCTATATAGTTGGTGTTCAAAGTAATACTTTTCAAGGTTTTTTTGTTTAGAAAATTCACTTTTGTTTTCTACATCCAAAAAATTATTTCAATTGATGGATTCTATTAATAATAAGATGGTATATATGATCCATAATTTCAAGGGACTCTAGGCCTAGGAATCCAGAATCTTCTCATCATATAATAAAGAAATCAATGATTCTGATTCTTACTATATTCATTGGATGGTCTCTGTGTCTGATCGTTTTACTTAAATAAGTAATGTCTCCATGGTTTAATTTAATGTTTTTGAACTATAATTAACCCCCTTTTTATAGTAACCAACATATTTTATATTATTATCCAGTAATAAAATAGTATGTTGATTCTTATTATGGTGATTTTGGACCCCACCAATCATAATCCATACATATGTGTTCCACTTAAAATCAATCATAATCATATCTCAATTAACCCATGAAAAAATAATGGGTTTTCATTTAACATGAACATAATTTACCATGGGTATAAAAATATTATTTCAAAAGTAATGATAATATAATAACATATAAAAAATCACTATATGGGAGATAGTTAATTTTATGACAATGAAAACCAAATAACGAAAAAAAAAATTAAATCATTTCAAATAATCGATGTAAAAGTCATATTTACGAGTCTATTTTCATAGAGACTCCTCTATTTTCCATAAAATAAAAATAAAATAATTCATGAAAATGGAATTTGATAAAAAAAAATATATTCCCATGAAACAAAAATTTAATACCATTTAAAAAGTAATGTCTTGGAAGACAATGTTCAATAAGAAAATTGTCTAACACAAAGAAATGATTTTGAGTTACCAAGTCCTTTTCATTTACTCTTAATTTTTCATGGATGTACATAAACCTACTATATCATAAATATAAACATATTATTTACATTTTTTAGAACCATAGTCATATTGTTTTTATTTTTACTCCTAAATAACAACAATTTTCTTCAGTCATTTAAATTGTTGTTATCTCTTTTCAACATATGGTGTTAATATCCTTAACTACAGACACACGGTTTATAATGTTGACATCATTACCAACCATCTGATAATAAGTTAATTATTGATATATAATATAATATTTTATATTATATTATAAATATTTATTTGAAATTTTCATATTTCATCCCATGTATGTTTTTGTTATGTCTTGTGAAAACCGGTTTGATAATGGATAATATTAGTAGTTTAAATGAATGAAAATGTTAATCTAATAATAAGTTAAATACTTATTTTAATATTAATGAAATAATTTAAAAATAATTATTTTCTTAATATATTATAGAAATATTTTTTCATTTTCCTATATTCATTCATAATCTAATTTAAAATTATGGCACATGTTGAGGGTCAAACCAAACCAAACATGGAAATGATTTAACTCGTTTGGAAGGTTTGGTTAATGAGGTGTTTATTTAGAAATAATTTCATTATAACAGGATCATACTGATATAATTTTTATTTTATTACATTTTTTAAATATATTTTAATATTTTTATATAAGGTATTAAAAATTTGGAAGAAAATAGTGGTTTTATCCTTGAGGCGGTAATCTGCAAGAATGCACGATTAACATTATGTTTCCAAACACATGATAGGAGTTCAAAACTGTTATTAAATTTAAACATTAAAATTATAATAACATGATATATATCATATTTATAAATAATTACCCCCATTATTACTATCAATTAATTGTGGTAACTATAGAAAATGGTGTTGCTTCATGGAGGTGGTAATCTTCATAATGCACTAATAATGTTATTTTTTTTCTTTTCCAAAGGGAATGATAATAAATAAGTAAATGTTTTTACAGTAATATTAAATCATATTGGTGTTATAGTGTAGGAAATTCCTCTTATCATTATTTTTATAAGATATTTTTAATAGTATGATTACGAAGAAAAACTTGATAAGGTGATAACTCTAACTTTGGAGACATAATTTTTCAATTGTAGTCCCCTTGAAATTAAAGGGATTAGGATTATAACTAGTGAACATGGGATTATTTTTTATAAGGTTATATTTAGATAAATATAGAATATTTACAAAGACTAATTCAATGTTTATGTGTATCTTTTTAATTGTCCAATTAGAATCCTTTTATAAAGAAATAGAAGGTTAGTTTTGGAAACACCATTTATATTTCAATTATATCATTTCACTCTTCAAGGGTAAAATGTTCCAAAAGATAAAAAAAATTGAAATTGGAAATTTTTTGGGATTTATTATTCTCTACACCAATCATTTGGATAAAATATTGAGTGGTTTATTTCCTTTATATAATGTTTTATAACTTTTTAGTTTTTACTATAGAAACTATATTTTACATCGGTAATTAAATTATATATAAAAATGTACGATAAAATTTATATGAAAATATTATTTTTATATAACCCAATATAACATATACTTTATCCAATTTAATTTCTAAATATTACAAAAATTGACATGAAAACTAAAATGGATAATGTGTAGAAATGTTGTATCAGTGGAAAAGAGGATTTTTCACTAATTCAGATTGTAAATTTTATTTAGTATTGATGTCCAATTAAATTATTTTCAATATATTTATTTATTTGTTAAAAATTAATATTATATTAATTATTAAAATTAATAAAAAATTAATATATTTGATATAAATTCACAAATATTAATAAAACAGTAATTTCAAAATAATTATTTCACTATTACCATGGTAATTAGAATTAATCATAGAAATCTAAAATTTATACACAAAAATTAAATTAATCATATTAAATAATATGAAAATTATTTTCTAGAATATAATAATTATTTAATTTTTGTTCTATGTCTAGGAAATTAATCTTATTTATAGCACATGTAATGCGTAAAACCCTATTTTTTAGAGAAGTATATTTTTAATAAAAAAGATTTATGAATAGTATAATTTTTCTAAATTTTATTGATTTTTTATGAATATATAATAATTATTATTATAATTAAAAATTTATTTATTTTATAATAAAATAAATTTAAAAAAAATCTTCACTATTTCATAATTATTTAATCAAAACTTTCAAAAAATAGTTTTCATTAAAATGAAACTGAAATTTTCAAAATGTTGAGAATGAGTTTATAAATTTTTTATTGTACATTTAAAAATAATTTTTCTCATTTTTAATATATAATTTTATGTTAATAATTATTCCAAACAATTAAATTAGTTCATATAATAAAATAATTTCATAAAAGTAATGATGTTGATAAAATCAATATCTTCAATATCCCCCTAAAAAATAATTAATTCCAAAAGGATAAAAAAAATTAATTTTAAGTTAAAAATACTACGATAAAAATATAATTTAAATTATTATTTTCAAATTATCATCCTAAAATTTATAAACATTAAACTAAACTTAAATCATAAAATACTATGAAAAATGTCTCTTTATAAGAATTGATTTTTCCTCATATATTAACTATTCTTTTTAAATTAGTGTTAATCATAAATATATGACACATTATGGGTACCCATTTTATAAAATAAATTTTAGGTGTAAGAAATTATTTTATTACTTTTATATCTATACTAATTGTATTGATTATATATAGTGAATTTTACTTTGTTTTGTTTTTACAAATGTGTTTCTTTATATAGATTTTATAATTCTGTTACAACCGCATATACCTTTTAATTTGGGGGTATATAATACTAATATATATTCATTTTTTTGTTATTTTTGGATAAATACATCCAACACATTAATTAATAAATGAATAAAAATTCAGGTTCTTACAGAAAATTGTTTTTATAGCTGATCCTAACAAAGTTTTTGTTTATTGGGTTTATGCTTTGATCATTGAAATAATTTTTTATATGTATTCTGATATTCTATTATTTTTTATATTATTTATTATTTACTAATTATTTTATTATATTTTGATATCATGAATACAGTCTCCCAAAGGTTATTGAAAAACTCACACTGGTGTTTGGTTTCATTTCACATTTGAGGAGTCTGTATGAGGTCAGATAATGTAGCTTAGCTCAGTCACTGTTTGGGAGAGTTGGTCTAGTGTGTCATAGGTGGTATTAGAGAAATATGTTACTTATTTTCTGATTTTTAATTTGGAATATGGATATAGGTATACTTGATAGTTGAAGTGGACACCAATATTGTTTCTCATAGATAACTAACTAATTAATGGTCAATGTTACAAGGGTTATTGTATTGTTGTTTGGTTTTCATGGTTAAAACTGATTTATTATTATAATACGATATTGTGGTTGTTGATTAGGTTTTTACACTTACCCTGGGGTGGAAAAGGGCCTTTATAAGTGAATCAAACTCATAAAATAGGATTGATCAAAATTTGCTTGATTTCGTTTGAGTTGAAAATATTTTCTGAAAAGTATAATTATTTTGATAATCTATTATTAGTAAGAAAATGTTTTAGAATATTTTTCAAAAGGATTTTTGTTAATTAAAACATCAATAATATTTTATTTATTGTTTTTTATGAATATACTATTAGGGACACATTAATTAATTAAATGTTATGGTGGTATTTGTTAAATGTTTCCAGCTTTGATGTTGTTATATTGTTGTTAAAGTGAATTTGGTGTGTTATAACCCTTATTTAGTTGGTATGGATATTATATACCTTTTTTAGGAACTGTTATTTCTGTTATAGGCTACAGATGTGGTTATTACAACATTAATGTCCATGTAATAGCTTAGTATCATCTCTAAATTATGGATATGTGTTCTGTAATAGTCCTAGAATCTATTGTTTAATTAGAGGCTCTTGAGAGGGCTTCTAGATAACGCTTTATTTCTATTATATGGTGGAGTACAGCTATAAAATGAGTGAGATGGGTTATTAAAATGGTTAGTCTAGTGGGAATTATGTCAATGTGGTTTTCTATGAGTGATTTTCCATGACTATGTGTATTCTAACTAGATAGAAAGGAATGTGAGTGAGTTCCATATAGCATGAGAGCTGAGTATATTGATAAAATTATAAAAGAGTAAGGTTTTCGGTGGACTCTTTGGAGTTTAAATAATGGATGACTTAGGAGTGTTCATGGGATAAATTTTTCAAGCGTACTTTTCCTTGTAATGAGATGGTGAAATACAATTTAGTACTTTTTGATGAATTTTTTTGACCTAATAGGGATAGTGGTTTAGTATAATAAGAATGAAAGAATAGTGTCAATATGATAAAACGCCTGAAAAAATTGTTTAGGGTATATGATTGAATTGTAAGTGAGAATATACCACTTCTTGGATAGATACTTGTCTTGATTAATGATGAAGATGATCCATTGAGAGTGTTATTTAGTATAAAATTGGACATTGGATTAAATAATTGAATTCTAATATAACATATATGATGACTTAATAAAATTTAATTTCATTACATATCATTTTTATTAATGCCATTAGATTTTTGATGGTTTCTGAGATGGGACATCTGTTATTCAGTAAAAAAACAACTGAAGTTGTTTGAATCTAGTAATTCTTGGCGATTGGTATGAAATCAATTATTCATTCATTTTTCAATATCCTGATGTATATCATAAGATCTTAACAAGGAATGAATAGTGTTCAAAATTGGCTATAAAACATGGTGAGGTTATTTGTGAAGATGTTTATATTCCAATAGTCTACATAGTTTTGTGTGTTTGATAATAAATCATAGAGGTGTTCTCCACTATGGTGAAATAGGTCAACATGGATTTTTATCACTTCTAATTGGATGATGGGGATATTATAGTGAAAAATAACTTTGGATTCATGAGTAAATGCTTTGATTAACTTATTTTGAGGCATATTAATCAATACTTAGGTGTAGGTTTTATGGGTCATTGATGATTTCAATTATAAATTTCATGGATAATTTTCATGCCATAAACCATTGTGTAATGCTTGAGGTGGATCATTTGGCGTGGAATGAGCATGACTAGTGAGTTAAGTCACTTGGGTAATGTTGTAATACGACTAAATTAGTACGTAGTCTGTAGAAATAATGGAATTTATATGGTGGGTTGTATCCCATTTTTCAAAATGTGTGGCCACTGTTTTGTGACAGATATAGTGAACATTAATGTCTATATGTTTTAAGAATGAATATATAGGATGTTTAAGGTTTCAAAATGTGTGAAAATAGTTTTTTGAGGATCTACTGTGTTTTTGGAGGAATATTAGAAATAGAGTACATACACATAATTTCCAAGTGTCATTGGGAAATGTAAAATTAAATCAACATTAGATACATCATTCAATAATTATATGATGTGTGTCTCTATCAAAAGGTGATTTTTAATAATAAATCAACAAATGGTATCAAATAATTCAATATATTAATCATATCAACTTTATAATCACAAATAAGTGGTGGTTTCAAATTCTAAGGTGTATAATAACACTTTAGTGATATTTTTTAGTGAATCATGTAGAAGAGAAATAATGACAACCCTTAAATTTATTACACAATAATTTTTTATTTATTACCTAAGAATACACATAATTAAACCCAGAAGATCAATAATTATTATTTCTTTGTGAAATATGTTCATTGAATAAAATTTAAAATATTTACTAAAAATGTTTATTGAAAACTTCCTTAACTTGATCATATAATTCCTTCATTCTTAAAAATGTATGGGATAACCTAGAGACAAGCATAAAAAAGGGGTGATCTATAAAGACAAATAATGGAATAAACATGATATAACATGAGGAAAGTATTAAATTTTAGATAATCTGCTTATCAATGAGTCATAAATATGTTAGAATCAAAAACATGAACAATGAGACAAGATATTGCATGATAATCGTAAAGGCAACATGGGAAATGTGGAAACAACATAAAACACTACATCAAAAATGTATGACAAGGATAACTACCAAGAAATCATGATGTAAAATGTACTATGATGGATTAGGTTCACTCTCTAATCCCTATCGTGATGTCTCATGATACTAAAAAATTAATCAATTCATTAGAGTGCTATATAATTTTGGGTAAACCAATCACTTTAATTTCAACCTCATCCTTAAGTGTTCTATATATATCATGCATCATGGATTCAGTCATCATCATATTTTATTCCATGATCAAGGAGTGTGGAATAAAAAAATTTAACTCCAAATTCAATAATTATAATTTCATAAATGTGAACACCCAAGATAGGAAATCGGTACCGGTATTCACTAAACAATTGTTTGGTAAGGAAAATAAATATGAAATTTGACAGCATAATTGGGGGATATAAATGTTTTTGGAGGGTATTGATGATATTAAGAGGGGTGTCTCATCATTTATACATAAAATAAAAATTAATGGGGATATAAAATAACATCTCCCAACATTAGGAAATGAAGATAAAAGACATAAGATCAAGAAGATAGTTGAGTAAACATGAGAATAAGAGGATCCATTACCTTGAGTGTGTAACTCCAAATTCTAGGGAGGATCTTCTTGAGAGATTGGGGAAACCATAGGAGGACTCTATAAAGGGGAGAAAAGAGTAATGAAATGCTAAAAGGATTTTTTGACAAATGTGATCATGGGTGGGTTTATATATGAAATGAATGGGGGGGTTCTTTATCATTTCTCCAACATATGTTTTGGACTCTCTATAATAAAATAACCAAAATCCCAAACCATCACATTTTCCCATGGTCTTTGATAAAGAAGGTTTTTTTATTATTTTATTAGTACAGGGGGTGAACATATTAAAATATTACCCATTTTTATGTGGAGGTAAGTTGTACTCTTCAAAATGATTTTAATCCTTTATAATATATTTTAGGTTTTAGAGGATTCAAAAAGGATTTATAAAATTAATCAAATAAACATAAAATAAAATTATTTTATGTGGAAAATTTTATTTGGTTTTGGATATCCTGTAAATTCTTTATTAAATATTTCTGGGGAAATTATGATGTCATAATATAGACCATATATTTATATCATATTTAATTTTAACCAAAATCATTGAATACCTCAAAAAATTATGAAAAATTCACTGATCGATAATTTTGATTTTTTTATTCAAAAACAATATATTTATTTTATTTGAAATTATTTTTAAATATGATAATTTTATTTTTTAAAAATAATAATCGATATTTATTGAGAAATGTGTGTTTTTCTGAAAATAACAGTTTTCGAACATTTATAAAGATTATATTTCACTTAATAAAATTAATATGGTCATTTATATTTATTAAAAATTATTTAATAATACTATTTTAATATAATGATTATTATTTAAAAAATAAATTTATTCATCAAAATAAATTCCTCAATTGATTGTGAATATTACACAAAAATACATTTTGTGTTTTATTGTATCAAAATTAAAATCATTTATAAAGTAAAAATAAGAATTAAATATAAATATTATTCTCTTGAAAATGAAATATACATTTCAAATTATTATGGTCAGGATACATATCCTTGTAATAAAATATCAAAATCCCTTAGGGTTAGGTGTGTGATTGTGATACTGTCATGGGGTGGTTCAGTGCACATGGTTTGGGTCGTGATCTCGATGAGTCTGAACTTCTCCCATAAACGGTGTTTATCATACTTATGTTTTTGGGTCTCAACATTGGATTGATCAAAGTAAAATACTATATATACTACCTCTATTGGAATCTCTAATAAATGGACTTCATAGGGTACCATCCAACGGGTTGAGTTCATCACTTAGTTTATCTATGTCAATTGGATTTATTAAAACCCTATATTTACAGTAATCATAAGATCACTATTAAATGGCTATATTATCAATGATAATGATGCATAACAGTATTTTAAATATTATATGACATAATAAAACCAAATAATTTCATGTGTTTTTTATATCCATATTACATAATATGACATTTAATTAAATCTAAATGGAAAGTTTGTTTATAAAAGTTCATGTCGTTATAATCTTCCGGCTGCCAATTTTTCACACTAGAAATTTTCATTTACCACACTAAAAAATATGTGGGTAATTATATTTCATCCCCTAATCAAATTCCAATGTTTTTTATTCCAACTTTTGTTTTCCCCATAGTACTTTTACCAAGTAAATTGTCTTATTTCATAGAATATTGTCTTTATAATCTAAGATCATTATTAGCCAAACCTCATAAGAAATATTATTATCCAATAGTGCTACCTCTGTATTTAGTAGATGGGATGGATATATTATGTAATTCCTCAAGAGTTATATTTGAACACATCTTGTAACTGGAATAGGTTAGGTGGGAGTTTTAGTCGATATTCTAGTAGTCTGATGCGATCAATGATCTCAAAGAGACTGATGTATCTTGGAATAAGTTTTCCATTATCCCCAAATATCATGATATTATTTAATGGGGATAAGAATAGGAATACCATGTCTCTTGCCTAAAAATCTAGTTCTATTCAATGATTATCATCATATCTCATTTGTCAACTATGAGTATCATTAATGGTTTGTTGAATTTTCTTAACATTTTCCACCATTTCCTCAACCATTTTTGAACCTAGCAGTTTATGTTCCCCAACTTCATCCCAAAATTCATGTATTTTACAACTCTTCCCATAAATGTATTCATAGGGATCTATTTACATTATTTATTGGATATTTTTATTCTATGATAACTCAACTAGAGGATGATGTTGATTCTATAATCATTTTAAGTCAATTGAAAATTCTCTTAACACATCCTCAATTATTGGGATAGTTTTCCTATATTGGACATAAGTTTGATAGTGATAAGACATGTTTATTTTCATCAAAATATTTAGATCATTTTGGAGACTCTTCAAGAACTTGGAGTAAATCATTTTTCTTGATCTGATACATTCAATAGTGGTGTTCCGTGAAGCCTCACCACTTATCTAATGTATATCTTTTCAAGTTTATTGAGTGATAAATATTATAAAATTTAAATTAATTGAGAACTATATATTATATTATCCACCAAAAACCATATAGAATTATTTCATCTAGATGTATTTAGAATACAAGTGAAAAAGTATACTGTGATATTCTCCCATTTCTATGATTGTATGGGTAATTATTGCATCATCTCTGTTAATTTTTTCTTTTTCACCTTCACTTGCTGACATAAAAGGCATCATGATGTATATTATGAGATCTACATCATCATATAGGTCCACCAACAGTTATATTCATGATCCTGAAACATATTTGTGATTCATGGACGGATGTAGGAGGATTAACTATGTTTATCATCAAATATGTCATTCTTTACTTAGTATAATTTAATTGTATTACATATAATTTTTATTAATGTCATTACCTTTGTGATGGTTTTCTACTATGGGACATCTGTTATTCTATATAAAAACAACTCAGGTTGTAAGAATCTAGTAATTCTTGTGGATTGGTATGAAATCAATTATTCATTCATTTGTCAATATCTTGATTTATGTCATAAGATCTTAACATTTAATGAATAATGTTCAACATTGTCTATAAAACATGGTGAGGTTATTTATGAACATGTTTATATTACAATAGTCTACATAGTTTTGTGTGTTTGATAATAAATCATAGATGTGTTCTCCTCTATGGTGACATAGGACGACATGGATTTTTATCACTTCTAATTGGATGATGAGGATATTATAGTGAAACAAAACTTTGGATTCATGAGTAAATGATTTTATTAACTTATTTTGAGGCATGTTCATCAATACTTAGGTGTAGGTTGTATGGGTCATTGATGATTTCAATTATAAATTGCATGGATAATTTTCATGCCATAAACCATTGTGTAATGATTGAGGTGGATCATTGGGGGTGGAATGAGCATGACTGGTGAGTTAAGTCACTTGGGTAATGTTAGAATACGACTAAATTATTACATAGTATATATAAATAATGGAATTTATATGGTGTGTTGTATCCCATTTTTTAAAATGTATGACCATTGTTTTGTGACAAATATAGTGAACATCAATGGTTACATGTTTGGAGAATAGAGTACATCCTCATAATTTCCAAGTGTCATTGGGAAATGTAAAATTTAATCAACATTAGATACATCATTCAATAATTTTATTATGTGTGTCTCCATCAAAAGTTTATTTTTAATAATAATTCAATAAATGGTATCAAATAAATCAATATATTAATTATATCAAATTTTTAATCATAATTAAGTGGTGGTTTCAAATTCTAATGTGTAGACTAACACCTTAGTGATATTTTTTAATGCATCATATAGAAGAGAAACAATGACAACCCTTATATTTATTACACATTTATTTCTGCTTTATTACATAATAATACACATAATTAAACCTAGAAGATCAATAATTATCATTTCTATGTGAAATATGTACATTGGGTAAAATTTAAAATAGTTACTAAAAATGATTATTGAAAACTTCCTTAACATGATCATATAATTCCTTCATGCTTAAAACTATATGGGATAACCTAGAGACATGCATAAGAAAGGGTTGATCTATAAAGACCAGGAAGGAAATAAACATGATATAACCCGAGGAAAGTATTAAATTTTAGATAATATTCTTATCAATTAGTCATAAAGATGTTAGAATCAAAAACATAAACAATGAGACATGATATTTCATGATAATCGTAAAGGGAACATGGGAAATGTGGAATCAACATAAAAAACTACATCAAAAATGTATGACAAGGATAACAACCAAGAAATCATGATGTAAAATGTACTACGATGGATTAGGTTCACTCTCTAATCCCTATCATGATGTCTCATGACACTAAAACATTAATAAATTCATTAGAGTGCTATATAATTTTGGGTGCACCCATCACTTTAATTTCATCCACATGCTTAAGTGTTCTATATAGATCATACATCATGGATTCATTCATTATCATATTTTATTCCATGATCAAGGAGTGTGGAATAAAAAAATGTAAGTCCAAATTCAATAATTATAATTTCATAAATGTGAACACCCTAGGTAGGGAATTGGTACTGGTATTCCCTAAACAACTGTTTGTCATGGAAAATAACTATGAAAATTTGAAAGCATAATTGGGGGATATAAATGTTTATGGAGGGGGTTAATAATATTAAGAGGGGTGTCTAATCATTTATACATAAAATTAAAACTAATGGGGATATAATAGTAGATATCCCAACATTAGGAAATGAATATTAAAGACATAAGATCAAGAAGAAAGTTGAATAAAGAGCAGAATAAGAGGATCCATTACCTTGAGAGTGTAACTCCAAATTCTAGGGAGGAACTTCTTGAGATATTGGGGACACCTTAGGATGACTCTATAAAGGGGAGAAAAGAGTAAGGAAATTCTAAAAGTATTTTTTTTAGAAATGAGATCGTGGCTGGGTTTATATATGAAATGAATGGGGGGTTCCTTATCATTACTCACACATAAGTTTTGGACTCTCTATAATAAAATAACCAAAATCTCAAACCATCACATTTTCCCATAGTCTTTGAGAAAGAGGGGTTTTTAATTATATTATTAGTACAAGGGTTGAACATATTAAAATATTACCCATTTTTATGTGGAGGTGAGTTGTATACTTCAAAATGATTTTAAACCTTTATAATATATTTTAGGTTTTAGAGGATTAAAAAAGGATTTATAAAATAAATCCAATAAACATAAAATAAAATTATTTTATGTGGAAATTTCTACTTGGATTTGGATATCTTGTAGAGTCTTTATTATATATTTTTGGGATAATTCTGATGTCATAATATCGACCATATATTTATATCGTATTTAATTTTAACCAAAATCTTTGAATACCTCAGAAAATTATGAAAAATTCACCGATCAATAATTTTGATTTTTTATTCAAAAACAATATATTTATTTTATTTGAAATTTTTTTTTAATATGAAAATTTTAATTTTTGAAAATAATAATCGATATTTATTGATAAATGCATGTTTTTTTGACAATAACAGTTTTTAAACCCTTATAAATATTATACTTCACTTCATAAAATTTATATGATCATTTATATTTATTAAAAATTATATAATAATAATATTTTAATAGAATGTTTCTTATTTAAAAAATCAATTTATTCATCAAAATAAATTCCTTAATTGATTATGAATATTACACAAAAATACATTTTTTGTTTTATTGTATCAAAATTAAAATCATTTATAAAGTAAAAATAAGAAGTAAATATAAACATTATTCTCTTGAAAATAAAATATAATTTTTATATTATTATAGTCATGATATATATCCTTATAATAAACTATAAAAATCCATTAGGGTAATGTGTGGGATAGTGATACTTTCATGGGGTGGTTCAGTGCACATGGTTTGGCTTGTGATCTCAATGAGTCTGAACTTCTCCCATAAAGGGTGTTTATCATAATTAAGTTTTTGGGTCTCAACTTTGGATTGATCAAAGTAAAATCCTAGATATACTACCTCTATTTGAATCTCTGATAAGTGGACTTCATAGGGTACCATCCAATGGGTTGAGTTCATCACTTCGTTTGTCAATGTCAATCGGAATTATTAAAACCCTATATTTCTAGTAATTATAAGATCACTATTAAATGGCTATATTATCAATTATAATGATGAATAATAGTATTTTAAATATGATATGACATAATAATACCAAATAATTGCATGTGTCTTTTATAACCATATTACATAATATGACATTTAATTAAATCGAAATGGAATATTTTTTTATAAAAGATCATGTCGTTACAATCTTCCTGCTTCAGATATTTCACCCTAGAAATTTTCATTTAACACACTAAAAAATATGTGGGTAATTATATTTCATCCCCTAATCAAATTCCCATGTTTCTTATTCAAACATGTGTTTTCCCCCTAGTACTTTGACTAACGAAATTTTCTTATTTCATAGAACATTTTCTTTATAATCTAAGATTATCATTAGCCACACCCCATAAGAAATATTATTATCCAATAGTGTTACACTTGTATTTAGTATATGGGATGGATATGTTATTCAATTCATCAAGAGTGATATTTGAACACATCTTCAAACTGGAATAGGTTAGGTGGGAGTTTTAGTCGATAGCCTAGTAGTCTGATGCGATCAAGGATGTCAAAGGGAACGATGTATCTTGGAATAAATTTTCCATTATCCCCAAATATCATGACTTTATTTAATGGGGATAAGAAGAGGAATACCTTGTCTCTTACCTAAAAATCTGGTTCTATTCAATGATTATCACCTTATCTTGTTTGTCAACAATGATTATCCTTAATGTGTTATTTAATGTTCTTAACTTTTTCTACCATTTCCTAGACCATTTTTTAATCTAGAAGTTTTTGTTCCCCATCTTCATCCCAACATGCAGGTTTTTAAAACCTCTTCCCATAAATGGATTCATAGCGATCCATTTATATTATTTATTGGAAATTTTTATTCTATGATAACTAAACTAGAGGATAATATTGATTCTATAATAATTTGAAGTCAATTGAAAATTCTCTCAACACATCCTCAATTATTGGGATAGTTATCTTGTATTGTACATAAGTTTGATAGTGATAAGACATGTTTATTTTCGTCAAAATATTTAGATCATTTTTGAGACTCCTCAAGAACTTGGAGTAAATCATTTTTCTCGATCTGATACATACAATAGTGATGTTCTGTGTAGCCTCACCACTTCTCTAATGTATATCTTTTCAAGTTGATCGGGTGAGATATATGATAAAATTTAAATTAATTGAGTAGTATATATTATATGATCCACCAAAAACCATATAGAATTATTTCATCTAGATGTATTTGGAATACCAGTGAAAAAGTCTAATGTTATGGTCTCCCATTTCTATGTATGTATGGGTAATTATTGCATCATCCCTATTAATTTTTTCTTTTTCACCTTCACTTGATGACATACAAAACATCATGATGTATATTCTGAGATCTACATCATCATATAGGTCCACCAATATTTATATTCATCATCTTGAAACATATTCGTGATTCATGGATGGATGGATGAGGATAATCTATGTAAATCATCAAATATGTCATTCTTTACTTAGTATTTGATGGTACAAATAGTTGTGACCCAAATATCACAAATCATTCAATATTAACATTAAACTTTGAGGATTGACCTTTTATTTTAGTTTCCTCTTTCTTTTGAATTCCCTTATCATCTCTTTAAGAATCCTCTATCCCCTCTATAAGGGAAAATTGAGTAATCATTCATGAAAGGATTGATGATGTTCCATAATTTTGGATTCCCATGTCTATCCTTTTCAAATCTATAAAGAAAGGGTCCTTATCAATTCTCATCAATGATAAAATTGATGTATACTTTCTATATAGAGAATCTGCCACTTTATTCGATTTTCCATGATGGTAGTGAATTGAGCATTCATAGTCCTTGATCATCTATAACCATATTTGTTTGTAAATATTCAAATATTTAGGTGTGAATATATACTTGAATATTTTGAGATCCATATATATTTTACACTTCTCCCAAAAGAGATAATTCCACCATATTATCAATGAGAATATCACTACAGCCAACTCTTGATCATATGTTGGGTAGTTCTATTCATGATCCATTAATTTTCTTAAAGAATAGGCTATCAATTTTTCATTGTTTATTAACAAACATCCCAATCCCTTCTTCATTGATTTACTGAATACCACAAAAATTTCTCTAGTAGTGGGTAGTGTGAGAATAGGAATAGCGAAAAATCCACTTTTTCAAATCCCTAGTGATCCCTTCATATGGATTATTATAAGAAAACTTTACTCCCTTAATATTTATCTTAATTATAGGGTTTCAAAATCATGAAAAAATTCTCAAAAATTGACAATAGTACCTAGCTAATGCAATGAAACTATGAATATCTATCATAGATTTTGGCCTCGGCCATCCATCAATTACATCTGTCTTTAGGTTATAAAGATATATCATTTATGTAATAACATTTCATAGTGACATTGCATGGTCCAGGTATAATTTTGATTGTGAACACAATGACTCATATAAGATTAATTGTAGGAAATTATTATGGGAAACACATTAATGTATTCCCTTACAATGGGTATAACTTCAATGATGATTATTTAAATATAACTATTATTCCATTTTGGTACTAATTCTTTATTCAATTACTACAATTGTTTCTTAATTGCATGTTTGATCATGAATTAGGTTAAATTAATAAATTAATCATGTTTTTCCTATATCATACAACTAATTTATTCATTTCCATGTGCTACTAAACCACCTAGGGTTAGGGTTTCAATAGTAGGGTTATTGTGAACTTAATGAATTCTTAAATAAAAACATTGGTAATCCATTATCTCGGAATTACATCATGAAATTTAGTTTAACATACTCTATTCCATGAACTTTATCTATGGAATTGTAATATAAGGACCCTTACCTAATAAGAGTTATGTACTCTATTACTAATAGATTAGTATTCCTTTTACATTTAAAGTCATGATTTATTCACCTAGACTTATGAATACCTCTAGAACAAAGATTAGATGTCAATATACATGGATCAAATTAGATTAAAAAAATCCAATATGTTGAATTTTAACTTCTTTTCAGTCTAATCTATAGGACTATGAAAATCTAGATTTAGAAATACCATTTTCATAGGCTCCTGAAAATTGATCCTAAACCATTATTAATCAACAAAAATTTAATCCAATTTTAATAGTTTAAAAACCATCCTCATTTGTTTTACATAAGGAATTGATCAATGTTTTTAATACCTTGGCCAAAATATGTCATGTAACCTCCCTAGGGGTTTGATCCAAGACCATCACTATGTTTTATACCTTCACAGTAGTGCATGTTGGGTTACGTAAAAATTTATAATCTAACAATTTTCACATGGAATTAAAAATGATGTGTGGGATGTTCAAATTTTGGTACCATTGTCGAGGAATTTTCTTCAGCATAGTGACCTCTCATTCGAATCTTGGATTTCCTCAATTTCACTTCCACACCATTTTATTCTGCATTTTTTCATGCTATAGTTCATGATTGGGGACCTTTTGACTCATTTAAAGTGACTAGAAACTTATGAATTTATTTCCTTCGATCCTTAAATTCAAATATATATATTTCTACAAATCATCACACAACAATTGTTAAGCATAATAATCATATGGATCCTAATCCATAAGTTTCTCAATAAGTGCCACTTTAACATCATGGTTTGAAACCACTTTTGGATAACAACATTATGGACTATGGATTACCATATATTAATGGATCAATGATAAACATTGTTCACTTTCCCATCTAGTCATAGACATTAAAAATTAAACATGTTCTAATTAACACGATCGAGAACATTGGAAAATTTAGTGGGCTTCATATCAAGGACTCAAATGAGCACCTAGTTAGATTTATTGAGGTCTATAACACCTTCTGGATTCAATTTTTCTTGTATGTTGTCATTAAAATTAGTTCCTTACACTTTTCTTTATATAATTGGGACAAGGACTAGCTGAATAGATAGACTCTTGAATCAATCACAACATGGTACAACCATGAAATAACATTTTTAGATAAATATTTCCTACCCTTACGTACATGAAACCTATAAAAAAGAATTTAAAACTTTTATTTTTCTGATAGAAACTTTTCTATGGAAGCATGGGACCATTTTAAAGAATCGGAACGATAATCCCCACACCATAGTCTCAATGTATTACTTCATCTTCAACCCTATTACCATGGCATTAAACCAACAGATTACATAATACTAGATGACTCCACTGGTGGGAACCAAATACTAAAGACACCAAATTTATTGAGGTTCCATTCAGATTATATTTTTCATAACTCTATCCTTTTTAAACCCAAAATAGATTCCCCTATGTGTGGATTTAATCAAGTAGAAGAGATCACCACCTTTCATCCAAGGTCTAAACCCTTACTAAAAAGATTAAAAAACATTCAACTTCCTCAAAACCAGACACCAATGCCTACTCTTTTTATAAATATTAAATAATGTTAGATGTATGGAAGTAAAAACCCATATCTATGATTTCAATATATGATATATGAAAATCAAAATTGATATTGTAATTATGTGAATTACAATAAAAAAAACTTCAATAGTTTCAACAACCCAATTACCAAAAAATAAATGTTCAATAGAAAAAAAAACTAATCAATGTTACTATCTATAGAAGTGTGTTCAAGATCAACCATGAAATTAGGGATCGACTAGGTACTGTCATCAATACCAAGCACCTTGACCACAATAATTATTCCCCTAACAACCATAACCCCATAGGGCATTGCATTTTCTACCCAAATAATAATAGTTACAACATCAAGATCCACCTATATAGAAACAAGCATCCCCAATCCAATATTCCAACATGGAAATCCGACTCACTAATTTTTCTTGTAAAGGAATATCATAGAATGACTACATAGGATATAGAAATAGAAAATATTCGGGATTTTCTCTGAAACCTAGAACATCAAGTAAGGAAATTTTAAAATAATCTATCAGATAAAATATTATGTATAAAAGCTAACAATAATGAGACCCATCCTAGAGAGAAAGCCATGGTAGTGGTACTTCAGAGTGGGAAGGTGATGAATTTTAAATAAACTTTTTTAGGAAATGAGAAAATGATAAAAGAACCTAAGCCAACTAATATAGACCTTGATAATGAAAATAATGAGAGAATACAAAAATCAACTAAATAAGAAAATCATAAATTAGAATTGATTATAAGAGAAAAAGATCAATCACAAGAGAAAAAACGCACTAAATAACATTCATATGTTTCACCACCTCCATAAATACCCCATATTATAATCCCAAAAAGTATGAAAAAAGGGAAGATACGGGTTAATGAAATTATTTTTTAGATATTTAAACAACTCGATATAAATATACCCTTTACTAAATACATTTCCTATATTTCAACTTAATAATATTTTTATAAGAGATAATCTTCTATAAGTGGAATATGGATGATTTAAGAGTTATATCTATTAATGGAGAGATATATATTAGGTTTTATCTATCAGTTTCACTAATAATGAGGGTATCTAGAAGATTCTTTATTACATAAACTTTTGGTTATTGTAATTTTAGAAGAGCATTATGTGATCTTTGAATGAGTATCAATATCATATCGAATAGCGTTTTTAGATAATTTGGGCTCAACAACACAAAGGAAATGAGAATAGTTATACCATTATCTCATATATATATATTAATTTCCCAAGGTACATCTCAATTATATCTTCCTTAGGGTTAGAAAATTTATTTTCCCTTGGTGTTTTCTCATCCTAGATTCAGAAGAAGAAATAGATGTCCCCATAATTATAGTGAGACCATTTTTCAACATTGTTAAATAACTTATCAATGTAAATAATGGTAGATTAATTTTCTATATCAGTAAGGAACATGTATTATTTGACCTCATTAAAATATCCCTGAAAAACATTGATTCACTAGAGTTCCCAAAACATTGTTTCACTAATTAAGTAAAGGATTATATTGATCATGAAAAAGAGGAAGAGACATTGTATCCAGATGAGAAAGTTGGTAGTGAATATGATGTGTTGAAATACATCAACCTATTACTAGATTCTCAAACATGGAGTTCAGACCCTCCATCATTAAGCCACTAACATTAATATGAAATATTCTCCCACCCATGCTGAAATATTCTTTATTTGAGACTAAAATAAGAAATTATAGTCATAATAAGCTTATAAATGACTAAGTAAAAGGAATGGAACTTAAAAATGGTACTTAAATGGAATAAATAATTGATAGCTATGAGTGTTTATGAAATAAAATGGACCAACCCCAAGATATTCACCCATATAATTCAATTGGAATAAGGCTCAAGTCTAAAATTCCCACCCCATAGGTGACTGACCCCACCCATGAAAGAAGTTTTTAAGAAAGAATTTGTGAATATTCATGATTATAATATTATTTTATTAATCTCTAATAGTGAATGGGCTATCCAACTACAAGTAATACCAAATAATGGAAGCTCTTTTGTAATTAGAAATAATGAGAATGAATTAATCCAAACTCAAACCATTACTGGATACTAATTTAGTGTTGATAATAAAAATCTCATTATTTGGACCTAGAAGGACCACTTCCCTCTCCTATTGTTATATAATATTCTTGAGAGATTAGCTAGGTCAAAATTATATTATTTCTTAGGTAGATATTCAGGATAGAATCAAATCAATGTTAACCTAGTTTGGTTTTCAATGAAAATGTTATTATGTATATTCAAAATCATTTCCTATCAAAGAATGAAATTTGTGATGTGTATTTTACCGACAAAATTCAAATGGTGTATGGAACATACCTTTCATGATATTAAAGAAGGCTTTTTAGAATTAGCTATGGATTTTTTTTCAATGTATAGATGATCCTTCAAGTTATTTCTATGAAATTTAGATCCTGTGTAGTAGCACAGTAAAGATAAATGTATGGTTCTAAATTGGTAAAAATTTCATTTTATGGTATAATGATGAATAATCTCCTAAAATAAAATTTAAAAGAATAGAATAGAATTTTACCTCGAAAAGATCAAATTAATTAAAGAGTTAATTTAACCCACTACTGTGAAGGGTATAAAAAGTTTTATTGGCCATATAGGGTTTTATTTTTGGTTTTTAATTATTTTTCACAAATATATAGACCACTGACACAACTATTGTCTAAGTATGCTTCATTAAAATGTAGTGAAAAATGTCAGTGGGCCTTCAATGCACTCAACAACAACCTGGTGGTCGCTTATGTTATTACCTCACGTAATTGGGGAAAGGAATTAAAACTATTGTCTGATTCTAGTGACTTTAATATAACAACCATTTTAGAAAACTGGTTTGGAAATATTTTTCAGCCCATCTATTAAAAATACATACTCTAAATGACAACTAAACTAACTATAAATCCACATTGAAAGAGGTTATTGTGGGGATATTTATATTCAACAAAACCAAATATTAACCAGTTATCTATAGAGTTTTTTAATGGTCCAATTGACATTAGAGTATATTTTGAGTAAAATGTATGGAAAAATCGGTTGATTATGTGGATCCTTTTGTTGTAGGAATTCATTATTTTCATTAAAGACATGATGAGTACTAAAAATGTAATTGTTTTTCAACTTTCCAGAAACTCTCTACCCAATTTGGAAGATGATAAAGAGTTTGAAATTTTTATGACTTCTCTGATAATACACTCTTTCACGTGGATATGCATGCTCGGCCATGATTTTCTGACAAAGAAAAATGTTTCTCCCGTAGAACACTCTACCCATACTTCTCCTATCAACAGAGTAAGAAGTTTATAGCCTATTATTAACACTATTACATGGATGAACCAATATTATCAAAGTATTGTACTAATGGATTTATATGACGATGCATCCTAGAAGATGAAATTCAAAGTTTACTAGAATTTTTTCATGCGTGACCAGCCAGTGGACACCCTTGGTTTGAGCATACAATAGATAAAATTCTTCAAAGGGGAATGTGTTATCACACGCTCCATCAAGAAGTATAAATCCTCATGTAAAGCTACGACCACTACTAGTGAACATCCACAATTAGAAAATTTAATTAAATTCAAAAGAATATCATCCTAGAAGTTTAAATTGGTGATATTTTGGGAAATGATCTCATGGGTATTTTTTTAATTCTCATCGAATTTGTATATTTAATAGGTGTGGTAAATGTTTCTATGTGGGTAGAAGCAGAATCTACCACCAGTGAAATGATTATTGTAGTCCTGAAACATATAAAGAAGATATTTTTCAGATTTTATATTTCCCTTATTAATCATCTATGACAAGGTAGAACTCATAAAAAATACTGTAATTATAAGGATTCTAAAAAAAATTGGGATTCAATAAAATTTTGGCACTCCATACCCCTTAAAAACTAGTGGGTAGGTGGAACTATAGAATTATAAGAATAAATTTATTTTTTAAAATATAGTCAATACATGTCATAAGGATTGGAGTATAAAATCTTATGAAAATATTTTCCCATAATGAATAGATAACATAAAAACCATTGGCATAACTCCTTTATGACATTTATATGGAAAACAATTCCACCATCCAATTAAATTATAACACTTCTTTTATGGGGTAATCAGAATGTTAAACGCATATATTCAAAAATCTAAGAAACAAGGTTGGTTTAAATTGAATGAGTTAGAGAACATTTGAAGGGACCCTAATGGGAATTCATAAAATTATAATTAGAAAAGAAATAAATGGAATAACAAATGCATCCCTTGATAGATGTTTACATTTTGGGACAAAGTTATTTTGTTCAATTCATGCTTAAAATTATTCCTTGAAAAACTAAATTAATGATGGTCAGTTTAATTTGAATTTTTTGAATTCATCATGTATTCAACTATAAATATTTGATGAGGATATAGACCACCCTTTATGGTCATTATATAGTGGTTGAAAATATAAAAATAACCATTTCAAGAAGGATGTTTCCTATCATAGAAATTCACTTGATTTGGTGGAATTTAAATATCTCAACCTGAAATAAAGATCCCACTTTAATAAAAACCATGTTAGTTTTATATTGTTAAATTTGAAAAATTTTAGTTTGTCCAATCCACTATAGATAGATGATTATTGCATAAATTTAATGAAAAGTTGATTTTTTTTTTTGGAATAAAATCATATTTTACATTGTAAAACTCATGATTTGAACAATAAATTCTCACACAACACAAAGTTTAAATGTTTTATTCATGACATAATTCTCTCAGTTAGATTTTAACTCATAACCGTAGGGTTTATGGTCGTAACTCCATCCCATAAGTGGTCATTCCAGATTCACCTCTCCCATATCATTGTTACTTCCCTACATCACTTCATCTTCTCATCTCCTCTACTGTTTCTTCTACACCTAAGCCGCACCATTACTCCCAACACACTTTCCCTTTAGTTTCATTACATCCAAAATGTTCAGTAATAGATATGAAGGAAAAAATCCTTCTAATCGGGTAGGTTGAGGAAAAAATCCTCACACATCCAAGTGTTAAACCCAAGTACCTTATCCATTTCCTCCTTCACCACTAATGTCATGGAAGCTGCTGGATTATTCCCCATATTCATACCATTATATTTTTATTTATAGAATGTGTCCCACCATTCAAAGTCTTTCTCTCTTCCCACTTAGAGTCACCCCGGGTAGCAGTTTATGGACTGGAAACATCAATTGTGCTTCGCCCATTTATTGGGAAATACTATGTGAACAAATAAGATTCTATATTTGACTATCCTACAAAATATCCTCATTGATGAAGAGGTCATGGAGACCCTTCAATAAATTAACCTATAGGATATCATCAATGTCTATGAGGAGACATATTATGACATCTACCTTGAATTCCAGACATTTTTGAGCCTGATGTCATTCATTTCCCCTTTTAGGTAGGATTCTAGGACTGGGAGATCATTCTAGGAGAGTTCAATGATTTCTTAGTAATGTACTCCTCAAATTTTTCCACCCTGATCCAAACAAGATTGATACGGCAAAGAGATGGAAGAAGATCTCATGTGACCTTCTGAGCATTCATGTTCCACCTACTAAAAAGATAACACATTTAAATGTTAATACTCTCAAGATCATCATTTTTGTAATATCACACCCCTAGATGGCCTAAGGAAACTCCCATAGGGTCCTCCCATAGACTAAGGTGTACATTCTTTCCACTTCCATTGGATCCCCCACAGTGAACATGGAACATATTTTTTCGTTGTACTATGAGGGTCTGAAAAGTATGAAGAGTGGAAACCTTATGGTTGGGTCCTTAATCCATCATTTGGCTAGACACCTATGAATTTTTGATTCCTCATAACCCCTCTCATCATTAGGCTCGATACTCTACATAGACCTCATCTTGCTTCATAAGATCGAGATACATTGGATTGTTGGTGTTCACTATGGTTTTGCACTTGACTATGCTAATTCAATTGATGAAGAACATTATTATGATGAATCAATAGCTCCTTTTTTCATGATGATCAACTCATAGTTTCAAGGCCCAAGGATTCTGTTTTATCTCAACATATCCATGTTTTTTAGATATATGGTTGGAGGTCGAAATTCATGATAGAACTCTTCAGTGCATTCTACATAACAACAGTTAGATATTCAATCAAATTCTAATTACAATCACTAATACCCCACTATTTTATTCCAATACTACACCTCCACCAACTATATCCACCCTCCCTCACCCTTCAATCATCTTGATATCCTACAGCTCTACTCCCATCCCATATGACATGTTACCTTCATCAAACCCAGTCAATCTTCCTCCTGAGATCACTGACCCCATTGATCAGTAAGATTTATTAATTTAGAACACTCAGTGGGGAAATTTTCTCACTTTGGAAACTATACCTAATATTCAATTCATCAATCTAATTTTCTGATATGTGACTAGTATATGGATCAACATCTAAAATACTCTCATCTCTAACCCAGTACCAATAGGTACTATGACACCTCTTCTGGTGGTCACTCCAACTACTACTATCACTATAAATGCTATAGTCATTGTGGGCCAACTACATCCCCCCATCAATAGGGAGGGGAACACTGATGTCAATTGTAGAGATTCTTCCCACTCTTCTTAGTTATGCCTCAGAATACACCTCTCTAGGTTTTACTCTTTATTGGTGTGTTTTTTATTCCCTATATTACATGTCCCCAATTATTATCATTTATTATATATAATATAACAGATAAACATTTTATGATATTTAAATCTTACATTATCTTTATTACTTGTGCATCTAGTATTCTTTGTCTAGATCATATACTTATTTTTTCACTTATTATGGACCTATTAGGCTATGATATGTCCTTCATATAGATGTATTTATTTTCACATATTAAATTCATTGAAAACCCTAGTATATCCATTTGAGAGCTATGTAGATTAATTATTAACAACATGAAATATGTGGTCATACCATTTCTGAGGTGGGGAATGCTCCCAGACAACTCTTGGGGATAGAGGAAAATGACTCTAGTATCTATAAGGGGCCAAGGGTTGCTGAGTTGATGGGATTATCTAAATTTTACCTATACATCTTTGGGGATGATTTTATTATTTTTAATGATTTAGTGGAGGCATCCCATATTGTAGTAAATTTTCTCAGAGAATGCATGGTGCCTCAGGTTTAGGTGTCAAGGTGAATAGTTCCTATAATGATTCAGTTACTATATCATTAAATTATTTCATAATGGGTTTACCATATTTGTTTTATTTTTTAGGGTTGATTGTGAGGGTTAAAGTGTTATTTCATAGTCACCCATTCATTGTGCAACACTTTCATTTCTTAGAAAATACCAATAGCTCCCATATCCATAACATGGCACAGGCCTGCTTTCCAGTGGTAGGTAGTCAATTGGGGGTTCATACCCAACAACTCTTAAGAAATCACATTGTTCTGTAGGATGGGAGTTCGGGCTCATCACACCCTTATGGGGTGAATTTTTTCATACTCTGGGACTCTCTTATTGATTTATGAAATGTTTGAGAATCTCTTCCTAATCCTGATATGGGATCGGTTACCCTAAAAGATGATCCAGTGTTGAATCCTTTAATGTGAAAAGGGGGGTTTTATATTGATACCATATATATTTATCTAATGTTATTTATTTTATCCAATTATTTATTATAAATAGGTAGCTCAATATATTTTTAATCCATATAACTAGGCACTCTAGAGATTACTTCCATCTAGGGAGATGATAGATATTTTGAGGATAGGATTAATCCTTTATGAGGTTTCCTACATATCATGTTTATAACATGATACAAATACCACATATTTTGTTTCATCCATGTAGTTTAAAATCATGTATGAAGGAAATATATGTGGGAACTTGGGAATTAAGAATTTTTCTTAAGCATGAATAAGGCACTCTACGTATCCTATTTGGATAAGAATCAGAGTCTTCATAAATCAATCATGCCTTTGGGAATAACCCGGAGGTCGATGCCCCTATATGGGGGTATTAATATCATACCACTAAATGTGGCTTACATACTGAGGTTTCCTTGTTTGGGTAAGAATTATGATTCAAATGATATGATCACTACAAATCCCTAATCCCACATGATCCATTTTCAGTGCGATAAACAAGGGATAGAAAGTGATCTGCCTCATTGAATATTAATTTGGGAATTATAAAATGGGGTTTCTATAATGGGGTGTTTGAGATGGATCTCAGGCCTTAGAAACGATTCCTATATATCGTACTTATAGAAGGAATTAGTTTTCTTATAGTTCTATTAACATCTCAATCAACAGATGTACAAGAAGATTGGTGTACCTAAGGGGGAGTTTTGGATCCCACATGTTAAAGTATTGTAGACATGGAGGATCATACACTGAGGTGGATTCCCATTTGATCTCATGACATAATAATTCATCCTATGTATCTTATTTGGATGGGAATTAGATCTCTTATATCCTAGTCTAGGGGATTTCCAAAAATTTCCATTGGACAAGGTTATAATGTCTTGTGATATCTTCTAGGCATGTCCAAATTGTATAGCTGAAATTTTTTTGTGCCAGTCTGACATGCCTAAGGATTTATGGATATGTTCTAGTTTCCTAGAATGCATGTTAAAATACAATTCCATGTTCTAGTTGATGTGCTAGGAGGACATCACATGATCTAGATGGAATGTTTGGAGGACATCACAAGACCTGGCTGACATGTCTTGGTGCTACCACGTGACTTGGGAGATACATTGAATGGACTCTACAATATTTTTTTTGACATTTCCTAGTGATATATCATGACTTGGGTAACATGTAAAAATTACTCTATAAGACTTTGGTGGAATGTCCTAGTACTACTGCATAAATTGGGTAGCACATCAAAAGAACTATACAAGACTTGGATAATATATCCTGGTGATGTTGTGTGACTTGGAAGGCATGTCGAATGACCTCTAAAAATCATGGTTGACATGTAAAAATGAATTTTCATGATCATTATGTCATGTTTGAAGTGTGTCACATGACTTGGTCAACATATCCTAACATTTTCACATGATATAGGTAGGTCATGTGAAGCACATGAAGACTAGTGTGTCCATATTTATATAAGTATTTTGTATTTTTCAATATGTTTTAGTATTTATTACATGTGTGCCTTAAGGTTTTTGATACACTAGCTTATGTAGGTTTTTCATGAACTAATTGACATGTGAAAACTCTTTATCATGATTTGGATGGTCTGTTGGAAGTCCTTCACATGAGCTATAGGGAGATCACGTGAAGAAGATATTCATGACACGTGATACCTTAGGTTGTTCCCTAGATTTTACATTGCGGAATACCCTTGATATCACATAACATTACACTATGAGAAGTTTGATCTCACACTCCATAAAGAATTTGTTTTCATTTGTGCGTGTTTGAGCTATGGGGGAGGAACTTATAAGCCTCGTTTCACCGGTTATATTCATCCTTACACGGTGTGTATTTTACAAATATGAGCTATAGTCGGTGGAGGGATTTCTTCATCATGCACTTCACGTGATATTGTCATGTTTCATCCCTGGCATAGAATAATAATAGTGACCATGAAAATGTTTCTACATCTCCATGTTTATTAGACCTCAGATGATTAATGAAATTTTGGATAACCATGTGGACATGTGAAATGGTCATTTCAGCATTGATATAACATGTCTGATAGCCTTCACGATATTATCACTCCAACAAAAAGGCTCTTGCTTGATCACATAATAATTGTATGGGGTCCTTCATGAGATTAGGATGGCTTTCCAGAGACCTCTAAATAGATGACACAAGCTTGTAGAGGGGTATACGCAAGACTGAGATGGCTTTCCAAAGGTCCTTCATGTGATTAATGGTGATCACTTGGGGTGCACATGACCATTCTAATGAATATCAGTGCATCCTCCCTTCTCAATAGGCTTCCACATTTTCTCATTTTATTTCACTCATTAAATACAAGAGTTGGGGATCTCACAGCATCATGTGAGCATTGTTCTATATAGTCACTCTTCAAATCTATGATGCATCGCATTATCAATGCTAGATATCATGATGGTATGTGAGAATTGTCACATACATTCCCTCTTCTTGTCTATATATGTAAAGGTTCATAACATGATTGAATAGACCTTTTCAAGGTCCTTCATATGATGAAGGTGGTATGCCAAGATGTTATCATTCAAAAAGGAGGAAATTTTAGAAAGGTTCTTCACATGGTCTTGAGAATCTCATAATCATGTTATATGAATTTCGACACATCTCTCCATCAAATGAAGATTATGCCCTATTCTGCATTTATTTTGTAACGATTTTTGGTGACTAGATGGAATATAAGGATCTATATGTTTGGAATCCTTTCCAAGAATAACCTCTATATTATGGTCTCCTTCAAAAGAATATTATTTCTTATCATAGGGGTTTCATGTAATCATAATATGATCATTTATAGAGCATGATCCATTCACATAACCTTCCAGGGTCATGCAGTCACGTATCCTTCTAGTGGTTGTGAAATCTACATGATTTAGGTTCCCTTCCATCATAGTTACTCATCACTTTATTTTCATAGAAAATAATACTCATGATTTAGATATTTATTCTATTCTAGATTTGATGATTCTCATTTGGAGTTAATCAACAAATCCCCCCCCCCACCCCTCAGGATTGGGGTATGATGGGACAAGGACATGGTTCTGAGGAAATTAATTACCTGCCTGAGTCCTTGGGGATTTTTATGATTGGTGTCTCTAGTGACATTTGGTCTCTCGGGTGAATTTTGTATTCTGTGGAGAATTATATAAATATGGAATAATGGAATGGATCATTTCACATGTGACTTAGAATTCTATAGCACTTTTAATTTCTCCCATCAGGTGATTCCTTCGCAAGGACCCTTTCACAATACATATTCGCAAGAACTAGCCATGAGTCCTATTTCATGAGACTGTTTTGCAATATATAATCACAGGGAAATTTTTACATGGAAAATATTCTAATGAATCATGAGTTTAGTTTTAGTAATTTTCTTTATTCTTGACCTAAATCATCAGTCACATGGCTATCTTCTAGGTTTTGCATGATCCACTGGCACAGTCGCATAATCGATCAATCATCATGTCATTCATGTGACCATATCAAGGTCACATGATTTGAAGTCTTATGAAATATCATGCGAACATGAAATACTTCATGGGTCATAAAATTTGTGAGAACTCTATGGGTCATGTGGTTCATGAGACTTGTATCAGGTCATGTGATTCATGTGATCATGAATACCTTCATGTTTCATGTGATTCATAAGATATTATCAGTCATGAACAAATTTTGATAGGATTTTTTTCTCATATAACATTTTTTAACATGTATGGATTCAATATCTCAGAATTATTCAATGAAAAAGGCTATAACATCTGTGGATCATCAAAATACCATTTTTTCATGTTTGGATGCTAGATATAATATCATTGTTCATTCATTGTGGAAAATATTTATATGGATGGTTGGTTTAAAGCTTAGGTAATATCCACTCATAGACTTCATAACTATCTATGGGTTTGGTCTCACAAGTAATTATCTTATCCTTCCACCATAGTCATTAATATTTCCTACATCTTAGATTCTAAAGACCCATAATTCCTTCTCAGCAAATATCTTCCACAGATGCCATTTCATCACTCGGGAAATACAATTGAATGGGTACATAGTGAAATTTATACCAACATACTTTGGAAATAATATTCAAAAACCTAACTTGTACATCCACATGTACAACATGATAATGTGTAAATATTCTACAATCCAAAGGTTTCAGTAGTTTCCTAATTGGGATCATCAGTCAAGGGGGATATTTAGAATGGATTGGGGTAATCCTTTCTATGTATAGTATATCACGTATGAATTCTACATATAGATAAAGAATAACTAGATATATGGGGCCTTTTGGATATCAAAACACTTCACCTATTATAACAAGGCCTTGGCGGTGGACTTGTTCAGACACTAGAGTCCACATACAAACACATTCCACCTGATGTGTGGTGAAGTGGATATTGGTCTCTAGGGTGTCAAACAGATTTGTAGGGAACCCATTTTAGGATAGAAGTATGATGATTTTTCCACATCACCCATGTGGGAGAACATAGAGAGGACCCCTCCCTTTTCTTTTTAGTTGACCAGGTTAGCCAAAAAGGCCCTTGGGAGGGCCCTGATCATTGGGGACAATATCCCGTTTAAGTAATATGAAAAATATTTAATCTATAATGGTCATTCTGAGCCTAAATATAAAAGGATAAAAGATTGCCCTACCATGGACAACCACATAATTGAGGCTTGCTATTGGACCATATTTGGGCATGGTTCATTCACTAGCCAGGGGTGGGAGTTTATTCCAATCATTTACTGGACCACTTAGTTGGCCAAATGTCTAACCTTGTACCAATGTGGGTACCTTCTCCTGATAAATAAAAAGGGTGGATTAAAATCCTCCACCTTTATAATGGAAACCTATAAAAGAGTTGGGATTCACATTAGACTATCCATTCCTATGTTCGAAAAACTATATCACCACTCATGAAATATTTATAGGGGAAGATTCACACATAGAATTTTGGGTCCCTTTCAAGAAATATGAAGTTGGATGGGGGTTTATCTATGTGCCTATGAGTTCCAGATCACCCAAAACATCCTTGATGTATGTTTCAAGCCCTTTTTATAGTACATCAATGCGGTGAGGCCCGTCACATTAAAATAAATAGAAATTAGGGACTTCCTAAGATATCACAACCAATTCTCTTCAAACCTTGCGAAATCATTTCCATATATAATATTGAAGATAATGGTGTGGGTAACCTTGAGGCTCAGTCCTATATGATGTAAAATTATGAGGGAATTTTTTTTTCCTATGTTGATGGGTGAATTCTATGTTAATGGTATGTAACCTATAAGTTTAGCCATTTATTTCATTTTATTTAGAGTAAATTTACTCCCACTCTTTATATTTGATCCAGGAAACACCTAATTGTGGATTTCCAGTTATAGTTAATGTTCAGTGGGCTTGAGATTCATGACCAGATAGACTTTAATTAGAGAAATTACAATATTGGTTTGTCCTTAAATTATATTGATATATGGATCCACAAATATTTGAATTGGAAATTATGTGAATCAGTACCAAAGCCTATAAATTTTCAACCTATTTTCAAATCCAATATGTTTCCTGAAAATCATATTCTTCGAGAATACTGAAATTCCCAGAAATTCCTCCAAAATAAGTGAAATGTTTACCATCAATTTTTTGTCGATACAATAATATACTATCATATTTGTGATGTGTGTAGAACCTGTGATTGCATATTTTCCTACCCTACTATTTCCCAAAAAAATTCAGTGATCAGTGATCTAAAGGATAGCTAAATATGATTTTGATATTTGGGGACTACTATGCAAGGAAGATATGTTTTTAAAATTCATTTCTCACATTACCTCTCCCATAAGATTCACTTTTATATACCGTCCATCTACGGTCAAGTAATTATTTTGATATCATGATGGAATGAAGGAAAGTGTGAAGGGTCAGATCCACTATTCACCTTTGGCATACTGAATGGTGGTTCAAGGAATGCTGGAGGTTTCCATGGATGAATAATGTTACACAAAAAGAAAATCACCTCATAGTGGTTGTTTTTTTCTATATCAGTCGTTTAAACCGTTGCATTATAATTTTGCAGGATTTTATAAAACAGGAGCTAAATTATGTTTAGTCGTACAACACATGGAAGTTTTTTCAATTTAGAAGTGGTTCTTAGTAACTGTCATAGTAAACTCATTTTGCGGCTGTTATTGTGGTTTTCCAAGTAGTTTTCCAGGAAAATATGAAATCTTTTTTTTTCGGTGGTTAAAACTGCCACTGAAAATAATTTCATTTTCTTCAGGGCAAAACGCAGCGAAATCCACTCAAACAGCCACGAAATGGTAATGATAAATGGGAAATGTTTTGCGGTTGTTCAAACCAACGCTAAAAATAAAAGAAATTCTTTCACAATAACTGCCGCAAAATCAAAATAATCACCACTAAAATTATACCGTTCATGTATGTAGCGGCGGTTGAAACCACTAACGATAGTAAGATACCAAATTATAGAAGCAGATTGAACCACCATGAAAAAAGGTCCATTTACATAGTGATACTTTAAACCGCCAATAAAGGTAGATTAAAAACAAAAAATTGATTCAGATTCTATAGCCCCGGTACTAGTACCCTGAAAACACGTAAACATGTAATCTAGAAAATTTTAAACTTCCAAACATGCATTCCATAAAACTGGAAATCATTAAACTAACAAACATTAAAAAAAATTATTTCTTAAAAAATAAAACTAAAACATATAATACGGAAAACATGGAATCCTCAAACCTATATACAAGAATCCTACTACATTAGAGGTCATTAAACATGATATATCCATGCATAAAACCCAACAATATTATAAGCATCCAAATTGAAAACAAAAAATGTGCAAACATCCAACCATTTGCCTAAAAACAAAAACATGTGAAATTATAAAATTTCAAATCCTACAACCTAAAAACATGAAACATAATAAATATGAAATCTATAATTTTTAAAATATTAAAAATGTATAAGATATTTATTGAAAATTGATAAACTATAATTCATGTGAACATATGATTGTAAAATATGTAAAAAACATCTTATAAATGTGAAAACATGAAAAGTGAAAAACTAAACACTGGAAATGTACAAAAATTGAAACATATACATGAAATCCAATAAAACATTAACTTAATAAAAATGTATAAATTGTTAAATAAACAAATGAAAAAAAATATGTAACTAGAAACCTACAAACCTAAAAAACATTAAACCTAATACTTTCCAAATTGGAATCCTAGAAACTAGAAACTTTTAATGAGAAACATTGAATCCATTAAACCTATTGCTTTAAAACCTTTATACTATCAATCTATATGCCTATGAAACTAAAAAACATTAAACATCCAAATTTTCAACTGAAAACCCCCTAAACTACATTTTTATAAACATATATTGCCATATATTATTAAGAGGAGGCTAGGCTGCATCTCTATTCCATGGTGAAACTATTCCTAAAAAGGTGTAACCAATAAAAACTCTTCTATTATCCACTATCTTGAAGCCATTATCTCTATGATATACTTATGATTATTTTAGAAAAAGAACTAAAAACCTTTTCATGATCCTCTACACCAAATATATAACAACCTATAAATTTTTACACATATTATAATATGATTCCTAAATATAAAAATCCATTAATACAACATAAGGATTATAAAATCCTCGTGTCTTTAGAAGACTGAGTTAATAATACATAAAAGGAAGCATGAGAAATCAACAAATTGTTAGGTCATGAAAATGTTTGGTGACTACTATGTCCCACACATGATACATATACAAATACTATTATTAGAACCCTTTTAACTAATCACTTCCAGATGATGAACATATCTCATCACCCTCTCCACTTCCACCTTTATTTCCTACTACTGGAACCTGTAAGAAAATTATATTGAAAATCCAATACCATTGTATGTTTATATTTAAACATAAAACCAATAAATGTTTTCAAACTAAATTATATTTAATTTTTTTTGATTTACCTACTCAACACTAGTCAATGCAATACCACCAAGTACAGATTCGGTTATATTTTGATATAAATCAATCAATGATTTTTGCAAAGTGGATATATGAGTGACATGTTCCTGAACTATGTTTTGTAGAGAAATAATCTCTCTCTGAGAATATCAAGGTATTGAATGACTACAACCAAGAGTAGATGCATCACCAATCTACGGTGACCTTCCAATGACCATAGATGGTATGGGTCCCAAACCCATCTCGCACACTCGATACGGATGCTCCTTCCCAAGGACTATACCAACTAGGTCATCCTAGGAGACTGAATAAGACTACGTGGGATTGGAATCCCATAGTTATTTAATTTTTACATATAAATAAAATATCATTCATATTAGAAATAATATATATTAACATAGTGACAACTGATAATATGTTATTATAATGAAAAATGAGTTCATACCCCAAAATATTTGGCAGACTCATTAACAAAACTTCCATCACATTTTTTGTGAACATCTAACCACGGTTCTGTTCAGGATGCTTGGGGCCCTAAATTTTGGGACTAAATTAAACAAATATACATAAAAAATTTAATGTATTAAATAGATAATATTTTCTTATAAATATTTCAACTAATGAAAAGATTACCAAAGTTTATCGGCTTCTAGAAAAACTCTTTGACCCCGTACAGTGAGAGATAACTAGAATATCCCGGCTTGATGCATTCTTCCATGAATTATCTTGAAATAAATAAAATGTAATTTAATAGTAATGTATTCAATGTCATATCCTTTTCATATAAATGTATAAATTTATAATGAGATTAATATAATAATATATATTTAGATACCATCTGTTTCTCATCACAATGTCTGTCAACAAAAAAATTATACTACTCTTTGTGTATCCCATTGGGTAGCTTTGCATACATCTGTTGGGAAGTCAAAAAAGTATCATTGAAATCACTTTTCCATGTTGAAGGCACATGCCTCCAATAATCATACGTAATAGTAATAGAAACTGGCTTCGTGGCCAGTTGGCCTACAATCTGTCAACGTAATCCTACAGCGTCATCTGTAGGGACCCCATAGTAATAAAATGGGAAAACTATCTTATATTTTTTTAGATTCCATACATTTGAATGTTTCATATTTTTCTCCAAACATTCATTTTTTACATATTTTATGAACAAATAGTTAGTATAAAAATTTTCAATAAATTTATTCATATAAAATTTGAACATATAGTAGTCACCCTCCAGTATCCCTGTAACAAAATAGATGTGGTGACCAGATCCCCCACTTATGAGGTTCCGAAAAGGTACAGGAAATGATTGAGTAGCTAATGGGACACTCACAAAGGGTGTGAGAGATTGTTCTGGGGAAGTTGGTGCAGGGGCAAGCGGATAGTGTCTTAGATGTGGTAGAGAGGGAGACAGATGGATCTTCATCTATTGGTGTAGTCGATGAAATAGTGCAATGCTTCCTCCTTGGCATTTGAATCATTTAATCAAATAAATATATGTTCATAACATATATTTCAAAAAAATTATGTAGAAAAAAAATTAAAAATGATAACAGATTCATAGTATAAACAAAATATATATATATAATAGCTGAAATAACTTTGGAAATTTTACAGATTTCCATAATATTTGAGTTAATAAAAAAAATATTCCAGGCATAGAACACATAGGCATTGATTTATTCAATTCATGTCCTGCTACTTTAATAAATTCAATGTCATACTCCCCTCAATAAATTCAATCCTTAAATTCAATATAGTGGAAGAAAATTGGAAAAGAAGAAAATGGTTTTTTGTTTTAGGAAGAGGTAAATGTGTTCATGATGAATATTGATTCTCATTATTATGGATCAGAGGATATTGTGTCATCAAATGTAAATGGGAAAGATTTGATGGCTTCATCAGTGGATTTTGTTGAGATTCTTCATTTTCCCCATGAAGGGAAGTAAATTTTTAGTTATACATTTGTTGCTACATGTAAATTATGACCAAAGTAAGTTTTTAAATTAATTTTTAGAACCTCTTCCTTTGAGAAGAAGCTAGTGAAGGATTTAGAGCCTGAGTTGAAGGTTCTGTGTATGTTTGTTCAAACTATGATTTCCTAGAGATTGATAAATTAAGAAAGTACTGTTTCAGGATATGTATGTCTTATATATATTGATTAATAATCTAAAGTTTAAACTTCCAAGATACATGATGTGGTTTATGCATCATTGTTGCAAAGGAAAATAAAAAAATGAATTATTTCTTCTATTGTATGTTGATTAACCCGGTTTTAACGAAAAAATAAGTGGATATAAATTAGAGAGATGTGGTAAACTTTTATTAGACTAATACTATATGTTTCATGTTATTGGAGAGTATTGGGTAAAACTAGGAAACCAATTCAAACTGTTTGAATCGTGTAGGTCAGGAAGGTGTGGTTCTGGGGGTTAGCTATCTCAAACCTCACCACATATGGATGTAGCACCACTTGAGATGGTGACTACTAGAGAGGTGTAAGAATCAGAAGTAGCTAGAGAAAAGACTTAGTTTCCATAGGTCAATCCTACAGTGTAAGAGGTTCATCATAATCAAGGATCTAGAGTAACTGAATCCACTAAAGGAGTTCATTATGTTGATATTGTTGTTGAGACAACTATTTTTGTTCCTGAAGAAATTCCAATTGAGATGGTTCCTGGTGTTTTAGTTGTTTAAGGTAAACCTAGAGCAACATTGGATCATTAGTCAGTGTATCCAATTCTTCTTGGACCACCTACCGGTGGAGATAGAGTCATTGATGTGGGTATGGAGACTATTGACCATTCTCATACACCCAATATGTCCTCACCACCTCTAGTGCATAAGGATTCACTAATGATGAATAATAGATTAGATAGTTCTAAAATTAAATCCTTTTCATCTACCTTGTTAACTGAATTTGATAATATCATAAGAGATTATAATAAATTGAAATAGGAGATGAGATCCTCAAAGGATGAGATCAAGGAATGCAAGGTGAATTATTTTTATATCCTTTTTAAAATATTCAAAAACAAAAATTTGTATTTATAAGGAATCAGTCATTGAATGTAATATCAATTTATTCAAGATAAATTAAGGGATATATTTCATAACACTCCATATGGGAATATCATTCATGAAATCTAGTTTTTAAAATTGAATTATATAATAATTACAAGATTTTGAATCATTTATTTCATATAATAAATTAATAGTTTAGTTACTTTATAATGAATCATATGGATAATCCTACCTAAAATCATTAAACATAAACACACAAGGTTTTATTCTAGTCATGAGGGAAAGACAAACCATTAAACCACCATAATGATCCCTAAAATAATGAAACCTATAATGAAATTAGATTAGTGGAAAATCCCTAGAAACTACATCCATATTAGAGGAATAAAATATTGAAATTTTGATGATAAAGCGGCTTGATAAATGGAGGAAGATGTGTTTTAAAAATTTAATAAAGTGTTATCACCAAGGGTAAAAATGATCCATTATTGAAACCAACAAAAAATAGTTGAAACAAATGGGATATTCTTGAGTGTCCTAGAATTTTTCAATATGAATGAAGATACCCTAATTTTTTTTAATTGATCATGGTAAAAGAGAAAAATAAATAGTTTTGAATTTGAATCATGCACACTATTTTGTCATATGGTTTTGGGAAAATGTGACCCACCATGCAATGTTAATAGTTAGAAGTTTTCACTAACATGGTTAGGAGACATAATTACTCTGAATAATAGAAAACCCATATTTATCCAATATAATAATGTTTCATCCTACATAACATTATGCCACATTTTTACTCCTCAATAATTTTTAACCCTATACTAATAATGATCATTAAATTATTCTATATAAGAATAGTCGTTCAAATTGATGATAACCACATGCATGCTATGTGACATAATAATTTCCAAATATTTTGAATAATCAAAACTCGAAATTATTTAATTTAATAAAATTAAATAATGAAATAAAATAATATGAATATGTTACATTGGGACATTATATGAAATAACATGAATGATATAACATAACTTATCATGAGCTATAGATCTTGTGTGCAGAATATGGGTGGGTTATAAGATGAATTCCTTATGTTATGAAAATCATGGATAAATTGAACAACATCAGGACTATATGCATGAATATGGTAATCTTATAAATCTGTTATATTCTTATAATTATGTTACTATAGAGAATACCGACTCTATTGGAGGATTCTAGTGGTGGTGAAGCAGAGCCGATGTGCAGCGAATCAATGCGAGGGGTGGCGAGGTGCGGTGAGGCCCAGCGAGGGGCGGTGAGGCATGACAAGGGAGGCGAGGTGCAGTGAGGGTGGAGACCAAGTAAGTATGGCTTTGAGGAGTCATGGTGTTGGGGTTCGGGGGTGTCAGGGGAGGGGAGAGTTTTGTGGGTATGAAAGTATTTAATGGTTGAGCGGTGTTTTTTAGAAATCGCTGCTAAAATTTTTTAAAAACATTTAGCAACTGTTTAATAAACCACTGTTAAAGAATCACTGCTTAATTGTTAGATTATTGTAGTGTTATCCCATAATCTGAGATTTTTCTGTAGATAGATATTCAAAGTGATGTAAACTAGAATTCCATTTTAAATACTTCCTTTATTACAAACTGCAATAAATATGATGTTTCTTGTGTTGCAGTATGCATGGTGTTATGGTAGGTATATAAAACATAGAGGAGATTTTCTCACCATTAATTCATTCCCTTATTCTCTATCATTTAGATTATATTTGATATATTATTATTGAAGGCCTACATTTGTTTATTTTCACTGCTTTATAGCATGATGAATAGTAAAACTTGATGTTGTACTCCTGGTAAAATTTCTCCAACTTAGTAGAACATAATTTGACTCTAATTTCCTTAAATATCATGTGAGGGACTCTAAATCTAGTTATGATATTGAAAATAATAAATTTAATGATATTCTTCATCCTAAAATATTTGAGGAGAATTTTCTCATACCCTTTGGAAAAAGAAGTTATTATTGGTAAAAATGTACTCAAAATGATCTATTGTAGCTTTGGGATATGGCCCCACAATATAAATTCTACATACAAAAAATGACCAATAATATTTAGTTCTACATAGTAACTATGGGGGTTAATGAATGAATTTTTAAATAATCTCACAAATAATAAGTTTCTGGGTGAATTTCATGTAGTCCCATATCATTTTTTTCAAGTATTAACCAAGACTCTTAATTTTTTAGGAGATTCAAGACCCTAAATTGTGGGAACTACAAGATCATTCATGGTATTATTCTATTATGATTGTAATCACCTTTTCCTTTAGGAATCTGAGGAGGATTCCATTGAATCATCGCTTGTATATGGTTTTTTCACATTTGGTCCATCCTAAAGGGTAATGTTTTTTTTTGTTTTCATTGAGTATACTCCCTTCCATGTGGTTCTATCAAGAGGGTCATATTTTTGAGATAATTGATTGTTGTTTCTATCCACCTATAAGTGGATATGGATCATCACATTATGGGGTGGTGTCGATATAATTGATATCTTCCATGTCACCGATGATGACATATGAGACAATGCTTTGGTGCGTGATACATAAATTCACTTCATCCTAGTTAGGGTTGTCCAATACTATGGTTATATTATCCAGTGTGTTGGTAAGAGCATTTTTTGATTGAGGGACATGATGCAATGTTGGTTCAAAAGGGAACCCTTACATCAGTCCTATGATGTATATAGTTATAGGGGAAAATTATTCCATTTTCGTTTAATATTCATCATTATTTTACCTTATCAATAACTATGAATCCCATTTTATGTTTAGGTAGGATATCTCCATCCATCGGGCTTGTTACAATACCACAATGAGGCCTTGGTATTTTCCCTCATTATTAGTGCAGCTTTGGACTATGATAAAATGTATAGAAAATTCTCTTTTTTTGGATAAGAAAATACAATACCTAAAACAACCAGATTGAACTTTAGGTTTTCTATAATCATTCCAACATGACCTAAGGAGGCACCATAAAAATATATCTCCCCTTTTTAAGGGTTTCATAGGAATAGAAAACCTATACATCTATAAGTTTGGTGTCCATTGGTGTACATTCTATGGTGGGATGAGCAGTAAGAAAATCATCCAAGGATTTCCCTTTCACTGACTTCAATCAAACACATTGGATAGAATATTATTATAGAATAACCATCCATTAGGACAAACACCCAGTTATCATGGGATATCGAATGATACACATGAGTGTGTCTATGTGAAAGAATAAGTGGACTTTATTGTTCTACAAGTAATACCTAATCTTTTTCAAAGAAAATATGAGTGCGGTAAAGTAATTCTTAACATCATAATACAAGGTCATAGAACCTAGCATCATTTGACTGTGGTAGTAGAGATTGTTAAGATTCCTCACATTATTTTTTTGTGTGATGAGAGCTCTAATTGATTGTTCAATGGTGCCCATATATAATATTAGTGAGTTTCATTCCCCCGATCGAATCAATAATGGTGGGTATAGAAAGTACTACTTAAGACTCTCAAAGGATTCTTAGAATTTCTCATCCCATCATTGGGATACCCATTCCATCATTAACTTAGAAAATGGGAGATATTTTTTTACCAGGTTAGCTATGAAATGCATAATATAAGTGAGGTTCCCTTAGATCCCCATTAGGTCATTAACATTTCCAGGGGTAAAATTTCTAGTATTGCGCTAGACTTTTCTAGGTCGACCTAGATTCCATAGCGGTTTACCACAAAGACAAGATATTTAACTAATGTTGCCCCATAATATTACTTCAGTTGATACATATTCCAACTCTGTTGCCACAGAATATTGAAAATTATTTTATGATCCTTGAATTGATTACTTTTCTATTGATATTTGATTAATAGATCATTGACATAATGTTCTTATATTCACCCCAATAAGAGATTAAACATATAATTCATGGTTCATTGAGAAGTAGAGACAATATTCATTAATCCAAATGGTATGTCTTGATATAAAAAAATCCCATGGGGTGATCTGAAGGAAGTGGCTTCAATTTCTTCATGGGATATTTTTATCTTATTTGACCCTAATTAACCATCCAAAAAATAAATCAATCGGAAGCTAGTAGTTGCATTGATCAATCTTTTCAGGATTAGAAATGGAAAATAGTACTTTCAGAATTTTCTATTAAGGTCTTTGAAATCAATGAAAACTCTAATCTTCTCATTATTTTTCTTTATAGGGATGATATTAGAATGCCATCGGGGGTTTTACACTATCCAAAAATAATAATTTCAAAAATTTCTCAAATTCAGAATATAAATTAGTAACATGAGATGGGTGAATCATCCTACCTACCTATATTAAAACTATATTGTCATTGGGTAATCCTATGTTGTGCTTATCCACATCATGGTTCAGACCAAGCATTTCTATATTTTTTCAAGTGAACACATATCAATATTTCTTCATAAATGAAATGTTCTTCTATTACTTCTCAAGAGGCATGGAAGCACTAATAAATGTAGGAATCAGGTCATTTTATGTTATAAGATTTACCTACTTGAGATCATTGATATTGGTAGAGATACCTTACGCAAATGCATGAGGGGGATTACTAAGGTCATCCTTTTTCTTCAACCACATCCAATTCTGTAGAGTAATTTTTAGACACAATAGATAATATGTCGGATTCTATATCATTATTAAGGTCCGAGATGCCATGGGAAGATACATTTTCCCCATGAGATTCCAGAGTTATCACCAATATGTTCTAAAATTGATTATTTTATTCTAAAAATTCATTGGGTATAGGATGAGACAATATATCTAGGATTAAATCTTCTAACTCGGTTAAGTTTATTAATAGCACATAATCGATGTTGTGCATACTACATGGATTCAATAGGGAGGTCCCCAAACCATTGGTGGTGAAAACTGAATACTTTTATCTTCCACTGGTTTTTTTACATCCCTTTTTATAATCCTACTTCGAAATATAATACTTCACAAGACAATAAGGGACTATTTTCACCATGTAGTATATCTACATTCCCATTGATTGGGAATTTCAAAAACTGATGAAATGTTATAGGTACTTCCTTGTGTCTGTGAATAAAATTACTTCTAAGAGGAAATTATATTCCTTTTATTTCTAAATAATCATGATATTAGTGTTATATATGAGATCCCAAAATTGATTTTTTATCTTGATCTTTCCATGAGGTCTTTTCTCACTCTTATCGTACCCTTGAATTGTTAGTTTTGTTGGAGATAAATCCCCATCATTATATCCCAAAAATATGAGGGTCTAATTGAGGATGAATTTTATCCTAGAATCATTTCAATCAGTTCCATTTGTATTTCTACATTTTTTTAGTTTTCCAGAAACAAATAGTGTTCTGATATGTCCCTCGATGACATCTTCCAGATCCTGTTATGTGAAAGATATTGTGCCATGGAATTATGATGGAATAGTCTCCACTCGAAAAAAACTCAACTATAATGACTTCTATCTAAAATTATTTTGGACTTTGGAGGGATTAAATGGGTTCCTCTTTGAGTTCTTTTGATATATGGAGCGCATCTATAATTTAGTGTCTGGATAGGTCAACTACCAATTATTTCATATTGTTGTACTTTTGTGCTAAAGTTCAATACAACCCATTGTGGTTATAAATCTTATTATGTGCTTCAGAAGCTATGATATTTGACGTAGATGGTCCTAATTCTTGTTCAGAGGTTGAGTTAGAATCCCTTACCAGTGGTGTAGGTCAGACCGACCTTCCCCTTTATATGGGATGATCAGACAATCACACCCATGTCGGGTGGTTGTGTAAGATGACTAGGAATGGATGACCACTAGAGGGATCTTAGACACATACATGTTTCTATTAAGATTTTTGTAGTGATTTTCCTTAGGCCTTCGATGCATATATGTCCGATTTTGGGATGTGACCAAGATATTGTGATCGATCAAAACTGTACTTCTCCATACATCCTCAGATCTTATGCCTTCATCCTCCAACTCCCTAGTCAGGTATGGTGAACTCATACTCAGAGTCATATTCATCATTGGAGAAGGGTTATTACAAGTAAATTATGTTAATTGATCCATGTATGATCTCTTTATCTGATAAGGGTTCTATTTTTTGGGTTGGTTCTTATGCTCCATACATTGTAAAAGAAGGAGTTTGTTAGAGTTATAGCTTTTGTCGGAGCTGAATATGAATCTTCATCTTCTATATCTTCTTATTTTTGATGATCACATATACCTCTAGGAGGTGTGTAAGATGTTAAATCCCCATATTATGAGACTATTTTGGGTTTAAAAAGATGTTCCCCCTAGGTGTCATGAGCTCAGTCTAGTGTCTTTCGACTCTCAATTTATCAAACTTCTACCCATGTCTAGCTAGAACATCTCTCCAATCACTAATTTATTTTCACATAGATATTGATACACAATTAACTTATGATAGGAAATTATCTAGAATAACCTCTCCATAATTGACCATTATTAGGATGACATATTTAAAGAGGAAAAAATATTTGAAGGTGTGTACGGACCTCTTATGGAAAGGGAAGTATTCAGTATGGTCATTGAGGTTGACCTTGTTGAGATTCCAAGGTTGTTGTAGCTTGAGTAGGTTATTCTCCATGGATTCCAGAAATTAATCTGGGACCTAATATTTTAGAAATTATTATTCTTTATTCATTCCTTATTCAAATCAATGGATGACTTTGATCTCCTTGTTCCTATGCCTAAGGGATATTTTTGTGTTATTGTATCTCAATATGAGGCGTCAGGTTATTCGGTGACTTTATAGGTTCTTAAATAAGAACTGGTATTGGTTTGAGGGTAAGAGTGGAATTATCTATCCATTCTAAGACTTTTTCCCTCTGTAAAGGGCATGGGATAGTATTCAGCTTGATTCTGGTAAATGGAATCTTCCAAAAATTATTCCATTTCTATAACTGTATGGAATCTACTGGGAAACGTTACTATTACAAACCATTTGATTTGGAACAATTGTGATCTTGTTTGAGTTGGGTACAATGTAATCCCATAATTGGAGTCATTATCTTTAGGATGTTTTCAGGAAAGCCACAATTTCATCTTATGTGTCTTAAATTCATTCCCATTGTTTTCAGGGGCCTATCTTAATGGTATGTTCATAGTCCTGTTCAAATGTTTTTAGTTCCTTTTCATTTTTAATGTTGGAGAAATCCATTGTTTTGACCAACTTTTATGTATGTTACAGATTCCCCTAATTTTTTTGGAGACTATGACATTAAAGTATGTCATATCTAGGAAGTTCTATTATTCTAGGGACATAGTGATGTGAAATTCTCCAAATTCCCCCCATCCTTGGATAATTATGATTGGAATGGATTTGGAAATTTGTAGAAATAGATTTACCATCATAGGGAGAAGAACACTTCATTGGATTTTTTTCATGCTCTTCCATCCCCTAGTTTTGGTCTATATATAATACAACCATGTCCTAGTGACAAAAAAGTGTATTTATGGTCTAAAGGTGACACTCATATCTTGGTTAAGGAAAATTTCTAACCTTTAATTACTGATGATTTTCCCATATATTTTAGCATAGGTAAGGCATTCACTCCTTATCTAGCTTGACTGGGATCACATAGTCATATGTGGGGAGGGGAAATAACATGGTTGGGATGTTTTTTCAGCTAAATCTCTCATTGTATCAATGTTTCTTCCTCTTGAATTGTCTCAAATTCCTCCACCTAGTCAGACAACAGAGTTCGCTTCTCAAGGTCACCTACTGATGGTGGTGAAGTGTTATCAGTAGCTGATATGAAAATATATATATGTGTTTCCGACGCTTTCGCCTGGGCGTGCGCCCGTCCGTCCGTGGGGGAGGACGCGCGGCGCTTCTGTTGCCCCGCATTCCTGCTTTCCAAAGGCGGGCGGCATTCGCTCCTTATTCAGGGACGTCTACTCCTTAATCGAAACGGGATGATGGGATGTCGGTTCTTCCTCCTGTGGATTCCTCCTCAGAACTCATCACCTAGTCCGGGTCTCCCTTATAGATTTAATACGTAGTTCGTGAAACTCTTCCCAGTGTCATGTTTCCATGGACGTCGGTTAATTACACTGCTTCTGTTGGGACATTCCAAAGGGTCCAGTCAGGGCAGTAACCTTCAGTCAGGGGAGTAGTCACGTTGAGGCATCAGTAGCATGTCTGGATGTTGGGGGTACCTGGCATGTCTGTCTGTTATCCTTGACCACAAGGCTTCTCGAGGGCGTGGAAGCCCGAGGCATCCCACATCGAGCGCAGGGAATTATATGTCATAGACACATATCTGAGGTTTTCCTCAGCTTCTCGTGCTCAACACATGGTATGCCGCAAGTTTAACGTCCAGCGGAGACGGATCAACCCAACCAGAGCATTAGCTAGGATAGATCGGATTGAGGGATCCTCCTTGAAGGGATATCGATACCGGGGCCAGCCCATGGGTGGCTGTGAAGAAGAGCGTACCCACATGGTCTCACCAGGATAAGATGGTCCGGGCAAGAATCGGAATGGGTGGTGGGTTGATTAATGGAGTGGAAGGAGAGTGAAATGGGACCATCGCAGGGGGCGACAGTGATGTTGGGCTTGAGCCTTGACGAGGCTTCCTACGTATCCTCGTGGCAGGGAATCAAAGTCCGTGTAGTTTTGGAAAGGTGGACCTTGGTCCGATGGGCCTCGTCAGAGTACCGATGTGAAATTAGACCCGTGGGTCCACTAATGGTGGGCTTGAACCTTGGGAAGGTTTCCTACGTACCATGACTTGACATGGATCAAAGTCCTCATAGTTCAGGAAATACAGTTTAACGTCATGCGGGACGATAGTGAACCCTGAAGTGAATAAACGACGGGCGATGGGTGTCGGCGAACCGACGTAAATGAGGGACCTTGGTCCGATGGGAGCTGGGCTTGATCCTCTGGGAGGATTCCTACATACCATGCCTTGACATGGATCAAAGACCTCGTAGTTAAAATGGGGCTTTATCGGCGAACCGACATGAAAGTGGACCTTGGTCCAATGAGGGGTGGTCTTGAACCTATGGGAAGCTTCCTACGTATCATTCCTTGACACAGATCAAAGACCTCGTAGTTCAAATGGGAATAGGTGGGCAGTTTAATGTCATGCAGGACAAGGGGGGCATACAGTTTAACGTCATGCTGGACGAGGGCGAAACTCGACGTGAATGAACGACCAAGCACTGTGGCTTGAACCTCATAGAGGCCTCCTACGTACCATGCCTTGACATGGATCAAAGTCCTCGTAGTTCAGGTGGGAAAGGGTCGCAACAGCTTACCACTGGACCAGAATGCAGTTTAACGTCATGCTGGACCGGGGTGAGACCCGACGTGAAATGATGGGTGGGATTGAACCTCATAGAGGCTTCCTACGTACCATTCCTTGACATTGATCAAAGACTTCGTAGTTCCAATGGGATGGGTCGCAATGTCTTACCACTGGACCAAAATGGGACCCGACGTGAATAGATGATGGGTGGGCTTGAACCTCGTGGAGGCTTCCTACGTACCATGCCTTGACATGGATCAAAGACCTCGTAGTTCAAATGATGGGTGTGTCGATGAACTGACATGAAAGTAGACCCGGGGGTCCACTATTGGTGGGATTGAACCTCGTGAAGGCTTCCTACGTACCATGCCTTGACATGGATCAAAGACCTCGTAGTTCGGAGGATTGATGGAATACAGATGGGTGGGTCGCAATGGATTACCACTGGACCGGAGTGTAGTTTAACGTCGTGTTGGACGGGGTGAAACCCGACGTGAAAGACGGGTGGGCCTGAACCTCATAGAGGCTTCCTACGTACCATGCCTTGACATGGATCAAAGACCTCTTAGTTCAAAATGGATATTCGGGGTCAGGGTCGGTGCTCATTCTAAGCCCACGTGAGTCATTCTCGGTGTGAGAAACAAGTGGTTGCAAGGACCTGACGATCACGTCACGAAGGGTGCGTCCGTGAGAAGCGAAGAGGGGCTTACGCGTTGAGCGGCCCATGGTGTTGGGACTTACTCCACGATGGAGGCCCATAGCGCGACAGAGTGCGGGAAGGATGGACCTTGGTCTGACGATGGGAGGTGCCTCGTTCCCTATCATGCCCTCCACTGACCTTGGTAGTGGGGGAGTACGGAGATGCAGAGGTGCAGCCATCCGTTGAGGGGGCTAGAGTCACCCTTCTCTTACGAACATACGCCACTCCGACAAGGAAAATCTCATTCCATGTGAGGAAGAGTTCCATTCCCGTGGAGACGAGTGGTGTAAAAAATATTCGAGCTGGGGGGACCCTTGGCGAGGAGTACGAGGTCGGATCACAGTTTAACGTCATGTGTTGAGGACGTGGTGCTTGGAAGTTTAACGTCCTACAGCTCGGACGTGGTGGGTTCACTCCACACCCCTAGGACTTACATAACCGGTACCCTCTGGTCCTTGTGGAAGGGAAGGTACCGGTAAGGCCATGGTTAAGGGGGGTCGTGGAACGAACCATCGAGGGGTCCACGTTAGCGTGGCTATGCGAAGAAGCAATAGCCGTTAGCGTGCCTATGTGAAGAAGCATTAGGCGAAGCAACACTACGGGTGGCATTGTCCATGGGACTTTGAAATCACATCGTGCAAACCTGGAGGGTCGCACGGGAAGAAGAATCGCTAAGCAGAAGAGTGTGCTTTGCGAAGTGGAGTGCCTTGGGCTTAGCATGGGGCGTAGGTGTGAGTGGAATGTGCTTCGCGAAGTGGAACAGTGTTCGCAGAGCACTGCCTCGTGAAGAAGGGGTGCCTCGCGAAGCAGGGTCCTGTGAAGCAATGTGCTTCGCGATGTATAGTGATCCTGCCTTGGAATAGGGATCACTAGCATGGGTTGGGTGTTTCGCGAAGCATAAACGCTCCACGGCTGCCCGGGTTCCCTTGGGAATCCCCTTCCTTTGCGAACGCCCATGAGCTTCGCGAAGGGCATCCCTCTCGGAAGAGGGGCTCAAAACGAGACAAAGAAGGGTCGTCTCGCGAAGTAGAAATACCTTGCGGAGTTCATGATTCCCGGGGCAAAGAGTGATTCGTGATTCGGGAGAGGAGAAGCCGAAAGGTCGGATTGTCCATCCCCAGAACTCAGGGGGAGTCCAGTATTTATAGGGAAGGGGCGCCGTGAAGCAGAACTCCCGCGCCGCCTCCGGTACTTCGCAGCGTGCTCGCAAACGTCAAACGCGTTCGTGGAGCATTATCGCCTCTGGAGCTTCGCGGCGGCTCGCGAACGTCAAATGGGTTCGCAGAGGATTACCGCCTCGGGTGCTTCGCGGCGGCTCGCGAACGTCAAATGCGTTCGCGGAGCATTACCGCCTCTGGTGCTTCGCGGAGGCTCGCGAACGTCAAATGAGTTCGCGGTGCATTACCGCCTCTGGTGCTTCGCAGCGCCGCCATGGTTGGGGCGCTTCGCGGCGGGGCTTCGTGACGGGGCTTTGCGGCGGAGTTTCGCGAGGCAGCGTGCCGACCTTTTTCGTTCCTTTCTTTCTAGGCCACATTTTTGGCACCATCAAATGCTCTCCCTTAGACTTGGAGCCGTGGAGGGCGAAGGGTCGAAGTCTGAGGGAAAATCGCCAAAATTGTCGGTGGTTCGTGATGCAGCATCGCGAAGGGGCGCCGCGATGCTCGCCGGGGTCGCGGATCCGGACGCGCCGCGATGCTTCGCACGGGTGAGGCGCGCCGCAATGCTCTGGGGTCACCGCCTATAAATAGGGGGTCCGCCCTCTTTTGTCTTCACGTGCCTTCCTTGTCTTTTTGTGCTCTCGGCTTCGCGAAGCTCCGTGTACTCCGCGACAGCCCTCCGCGAATCGAGCTTCGCGGCGAACAGCGGGTCTCCGAATCCGCTTCCGTGCCAAGCGAACCTCCGTTTGTCGGCCTTGGCCAGACTTCGCGGCTTGGTCTCGCGACTGATCTTCATGATCCGGCTTCGTGATTCAGCTTCGTGGTCGGTCTTCGCGATCCAGGGGGAAAAAACTTTTCTGAGGGTCGGCATCAAAATGGCCCATCAAGAGGCTGTGTTGGGAGTGCTTGCAGATTCTGCTCGTCGGGATGAGATGGCCAACCGTCCAGGCTTAGGGAAAATGGTTAGGAGCCACTAGGACCACACTTCTTTGACAGATCTGCTGTCGGAAGGTCAGAAGGATTATCCGCAGTGTAAGAAACTTCCGTTGTACGGCTTCGGGCTGAGGGATGATGTCTTCATCCCTGAGGCGAGTAGGGATGAACCAGCTTGCTGATTCAGGAGCATACCATGCCAGCACCAATGGTTCAGGGCGGCCGATGGTCATGCGCGGGAGGACTTCACGCCCATCACCGCTGACTGTCTCTACAATCATGTGAATGATATCGATGGGAGGCCACTGCAACCAGAGACGTCCCCTCCTCTCTATCGCACCATGCTGAAGGCGGCTTTGCAGGATCCAAGGAAAGGATGGTCTGATGAGTGGGACCTGCGCCAGGGCGGAAATTTTACCGACGATTGGGCCTGGGCCTACTGGGTAGGCGCCTCATGCGAGGAGTTCGGGGCCGAGCTGAGGAGAGCGGGATTGTATGAGGTGGAGTGGGCCTCCCAATTCCACATTTACCAACCATAGCAGCTGATGCCGGAGCTGCTGAGTAGATGGTCATCTAAGACCAACACCTTTCACCTGCATCATGGGGAGGTGGGCATCAGCCTCTGGGATGTCCACCAGATTTCTGGGGTCCCGATCTTGGGGGCCATGTATGACGAGTTCCTCCCCGTTGCCAGCACGTGGGGAGATGCGGAGCAAATGCCGTGATTGGCGTCGGCGCTGATGGCACTTGTCGCTGGAGAGGATAAGGAGGCCGTGAGGGATGTCCACTTCAGAAGGTGGTTCAAATGATTCCTGAATTTCCCAGAGAATCGAGAGTTCCCTCTGAGGCCTCGAACTTGTCCATGGGAGGCCCAACCTGGCAAGGGGCACTCGTATTGGCGGGTCTTGGAGGACAGCCAATGGAAGACTTGGGGTTTCAGTGTCAGCACTGAACAACAGCCAATAGTCAGGCTGGCGGCGTTCATCACGGCTCTCATCTATGGCTGGATCCTACCGGTGAGAGATACAAGCATGGGGGTACGGCCCAGCTCATTCATCGTGGCGTCGATGTTGGCCATGGGGCAGCGGATCAACCTGGGGATCCCGATGCTCACCAAACTGTACAGAATGTTGCGGCACATTAGCGACGGCAAGAAGCCTCCAAGGATATGCGGGCCCTTCCACCTCCTGTACGGGTGGATCGCAGCGCATATCAGGGGGATTTACGAGTATCCAAACCCCATTTCACCGCTGGGATCAAACTTTCACCACTCCATCCTGAACGCGGTCGGGAGCTTCCCGTTCAAACTGGTCGTTCCAATGGTGCTGAATCGGGTGTGGAGGGCGGATGAGTTCAATTTCCATCCCTTCCCGTTGCCGACGGGGATGCTTACTGATGACGGACGGGGAACGGAAGAACATTGAGCTTACCTCCTGGCCTTCCGAGGTGGAGTTTTGGTGGAACGAATAGATTGTGAGCCGCTCTGTGAACCGTACACTCCGCATCGGTTTGCGAGGAAGTTCTGGTGCCTCAAGCGGCTGACCCCGCAGGTCTACTGGGAGGTGCATCACGAGGAGAACCTGTGTGTGATGAGGCATCTGTGGCTCATGTTCACATGTGAAGATGGAAAGATGCGGATTGCATTGCCTCCATCCACCGCGGCCTTCGGATTAGTGAAGGAGTACGCCATCAGTTGGGAGGCCGCTTATCCGGGGGAGATGCTGAAGCAGCCAACGATCCGGGTTGGTGCCGGTGGGCCTCCTCTATCTCGAGGTCGGGGTCGGAGGGCAGCTAGGGCCGCTCACGGCAGCGGGGCTGCCCTGGCGGCGAGACCCGCACCGGCCGAGGGTAGGGCAGCAGCGGTGGATCCGGTGATTCCGAGAGAGCAGGGTCATCTGGAGTGGCGGCCACCGAGGGGATTCCGTAGGATATCCACTCAGGCTCCGGGGAAGCGCCTGCGTCACATTGACATGGCAGAGGATGCCGTCTTCCCAGAGGCTTGGGACATTTGGGATGTCAACCGGCAATTCCTCAGCCCATCCGAGATATGGGCCCACCTGAATCGCCTCGGGATGGAATTACCGGGTATAGGCCCAGTTCGGGCTGGATTCATGGCGTCCCCGGCAGAGGCAGAACAGTACCTGGAAGAGTGGAGGATTACGTCCACTCCAGTGGTGTCCCTCGCCCAATGACAGACTGGGTGAGGGTACTGTTGAATCAGACGGTCCCCCCACAGTTATCGGCTACTGATCTGAGGGAGCGCTTCCCCTTGCCGAAGGAATCAGAGGACTCCTCTCGGGAGGATGAGGCTGGAGGAGGGAGCCTGCTGGAGGAGGGCGAGGTCGGAGACTGAGGCTCAGAATCCGACGATTTTGCGGAGGCTCTCGAGGTAGCATTCCGAACTTCTCTCCTTACGAACTGTTCTTGGGTCCCTATGTACTTCTCACCAATGTTTGAGCCATGTAGGAGGAACTTGTTCGTAGGCCTCATTCTCGCTCCTTGGCGGGTGATGATGAGGGACCTTCAGAACCCGCGCCTATGGCTGCATCTAGTTCTGTGTTTGGTGGGACCAGGGGGCTTGAGGTGGATCCTCTGGACTCCCTAGATCTTCCAACAGTATACGGGGGGCCTCGTCTCGGGGTCCCATCAGTACTGGCTCAAGAGCAGCGCTCGGAGGTCGATCTTCGTAAGTCTCCTCCACCGGTCTCCTCGTTGTCACATGTAGGCCATGCCAACTAACGTTTATGTCTCTCTGTCGCACAGTTCCTCGACTGGCATGGGCCTCTGCGGCGAGGCTGGTCGGGATGTCTGGTGGCGTCCCTCCTAGGGGAATGCCGGTGATGGTGGCAATAGTCCCGCCATCTCCTCAAGCTGCGACGCACATCATCACTGGCGGGTCCGCCAGCAGGGCCGTACCCGAAATCATTGAGATGGACTCCGAGGAAGAGGGTCAACCGGTTGGTCCCAGCTCTGTCGCGCCTGCTTCGGCGCCAGGTGTCGCACTGGATTCGACACCGGATGTTCATCCTGCTGAGGATTTCCTGCGGGCGTATCCCACGTATGAGCCTGCCAATCGCGCAGACTGGGACGAAACGGCCTCCGACGAGGAAGACAGTAGCATAGTTCATCACCGGTCATGGAAGCTGATCGCACGCTTTATCAAGGACACTCCCCAAGCACAATGGCTGGCCGAAATGGATAGGCTTTGCTCGCGGTTGCGCGAACTGTGCGCTGGGGGAGTGGATGCCCAATGTCCTCATTCACTCATCCGAGATCTTATGGCTGAGAAGATCCGGGAGCATGATCGTGGGCTTAGTGTGGGCTGGCAGCAGAGGAAGGCGACCAGCATTAAGAAGCTCCAAGAGGCTGAAGGCGACGTTCAACAGATTCAGACCCGGGCAGACGAGCTTTCAGCCTCTCTTGATGCGCAATTTGAGCTAGTCTCATGGTTGAAGGCCCAGCTGGTAGAGGCAGAAGAGCACATGAGGCAGACCTATGAAAAGATGGCTGCCGTTCAAGCTAATGTGGAGAGGGCCAAAGCCAGGACTGACGAACTGTGCCCCGCCGCTGTAGAGGAGGAGCGGGAGCTAGTTCAGCGGCAGCAAGCCTTGGATGCCGCAAGTCAACGGGTGGCGGAGCTACAACGCTCTTTTGACGGGGTCAACCCGTCCATGGGGTAAGTCAACCCCCGAGTATTATAACAAATCCAAACCCTTTTACTGGTACTTTCATGCTTCCAAATTTTATTGTTTTGAATGTCGTAGCACGCACGATTTCCACTGTTGAATTGCCTTGTTACATCCCTACAATGTTTGCGGGATGTTTGGCGACAATTCCCCAAGCCAGTACAGATTCTCGAAAGATGGGGAAGGCTTGATCGGAGGAGGAACTTCCAGGATAGCCGAATTACCATTTCTTCGACGTGCTCTTATGCACGAACGGGGCAACGCCAGGGGCACTGAAATCGGTCCAAACAGATGAAAATGGGAAGTGTGAATCACGATACCCCATATTCAGAATACTGTGGGGATGGCGTGGCAGTAAGGGACAACCGTTAACCTTGGAGGAGAAATGGTACCCTTACTGCGTTAGCCTGAAATGGGGACAATAAATGAGCATCAACCGCTGACCATATTCGTAACGTGGGATTTTATCAATTTGTTGTCGATCAATCCTTCGGGACGTTGGCCCGTAACGGTAGGAGAGCCCTTGGGCGTAGTATCCAGGCCGTTATTGGGGGTCCCTCCAAACATGACTAGTCTTCCGGAACGTTGGCCCAGGACGGTAGGTGAGCCGATGCGGCATGAGACCAGGCCATTAGGGGGTTCCTTTAGACACGAAAGAGGACGAGGGTCCAAATAAGGGGCACGCAAAGCATGGAATATGGGGTGATGGTCTGTCCGAACAGAATCCAACACTTAGGTAGTTACACCACCGTGGTGGGAGTACGTCCGATGGGCGTATTGGTTTGATCATGGATCATTCCTTCTTTGGGACAGGGCCTCTCTGGCAAGGGGATCCGTCACTTCCCAGTGGGATCTTGGGGCATCCTGAACTTGTTCAGGGCAGAACGGCAGTTTATTGTCATGCGTTGAGGACACATAGACTCCTGTAGTTTAACGTCATACGATAGGACGTGGAGTAAGAGGGAAGGAAGCGTGTGGCGCAGTAGATATGAAACCGACGCGAATGAGGACATGGAGTCCAAATCAAACCACATACGCCCAGAGGACACTCTTCAGGTCGAGGAACCAAGAGTGAGGATTGGGCTGGGCCCGAAGCAAAGTGGTCGGGCATTCCTACATACCCCATGAGGATGGGAATCAAGCCATACATAGTTCTGAAAGGGAATTTTAACGTCATGCAGGACGATGAGCAGCCCGACCATGTTTGTACACATCCTTCCAAAACTACTAAGCCCACGTGAGTCGTGCTCGGTGTGGGAAACAAGCAGTAGTGGTGGGAATTTCCCGACACAAAGAGGGGCTAGTTAGGGCAAAGGGATGCTCGGTGAGTCCTGGCCCAGTGTCACTAACACGATCTTGTGGCGCACCTAGATGCGTGAAGAGAAAGAGTCGAGTATGATGGAATTCCACTTGAACATGGGGAAGTGGAAATGTGTGAATCATGGTGCTCGAGATTCAGATCACAATGATGGCGGCGTGACGATGGAGGGTAACTGCTGACCGTATTCACAATGTAGTACCCTGTCGCGTTAGCCTAGAATGGGGACAGACAAATGAGCATCGACCTCTGACCATATTCGCAACGCGGGATTTTATCGATTTGTTGTCCAATATCCGTGGGGACGTTGGCCCGAAACGATTGGAGGGCCCTTAGGTCCAGAATTCATGGAGAGCCCTTAATCTTAGTATCCACGTCGTCTGAGGGTCCTTTTGGATGTGGAAGAGGATGAGGATCCAAATAGAGAGTTCACAAAGCTTGGTCATGGGATGAGGGGAATGTCCCTGTGAAAATCCCACACTTCAGGCTCTTTGTCAAAACACATCTGAATACAGCAACGAAACGTATTAGAGAGAGGGAGAATATTCCTTTCCCTTGGGGAGATCTCAGTTTAGGGTCGTAGAATTCGGACCATGGGTGAGAGGAAACATAAGAATCACATGGTGGAGTAACTCAAACACTAGGCGTGAATGGGAATAGGAGGTGTGTACGGCGTGGTGAAAAACCCGACGTGAATGAGGGCACAACCTCATATCACACCGCGCAACCTCCTTAGGAGAGGTTTTTGGTCAAGGGATCGAAAGAGAAAATTAGGCTGGGCCCACGGGGAAGTGCCCGGGCGCTCCTACGTATCTCATAAGGATGAGAATCAAGCCATACGTAGTTCTTGAAGTGACATTGTAGGATACCAGTGCCAGGGGAAAAGGGGAGTGCGGGCGTGGCCCTTTCACTAAAAGAAGTGGAATTTGATGTATCTTGTTTGTTCTTTAAGGTGAATGGTTTTTTTTGTGAAGCGACAGGCCTAGAACAGTAGGTCGTGATGTCGCCACAATAATCAAGCCGTGATGGGCGTTGAAAAATGGCATGGCACGTGACCAATACCCAACGTGATGTCCTCTACAACGAGGTCACCACAATGCAGTTCCGTTTTTCGTCGTGCGGCCAGGACGATAATGTCACAGTTTAGGGTCCTATGATAGGACCAAGCATGCATTTTATCGTCATGCAGCGCAGACGTAGCAGAGACGATGCTAGGCGGGAAATGTTCATAGTGTTATAAAACACAATTGATAGAGACATGATCCCACATCAAATTGTACGCCATCCGGAGAGGGAAACCTTAGGCCGAGGGGCCTACACAGAGGTGAAACAGGGAGAGAGAATGGCTTCCTGAATGGGTTGTACCCGGAGACAGGGCGTCTGGGCGGTCCTACGTATCCCATGAGGATGGGAATCAAGTTGAATGTAGTCCCTAATGGATCTTAGTTTATGTTCTTAGAGCTCGGACCATGGGATCCCCAAAGGACGCCAGATTGCAGCTTTATCCCCCTAGCATGCAAAGGTGCACTGAGGGATAGCGCCAAAAGTGTCGAGATTCCACTTGGACATGATGGGGTGGAAAATGATGTGAATCATGCAACCAACATTCAAGGACTGAAGGGGCTGGCGTGACGATAGAGGATTACAGCTGACCATGTTCGCAACACAGCATCCTGTCGCGTTAGCCTGAAATGAGGACTAACAAACGAGCATCGACCGCTGACCATATTCGCAACGCAGGATTTTATCGATTTGTTGTCCAAAACCCTCGGGGGCGTTGGCCCGTATCGGTAGGAGAGCCCTTGGGCATTGTATCCAGGCCATTATCGGGGGTCCCACCGGGTGTGAAAGGTGATGGAAGTCCGGATGGAGGGGAACACGAAGCTTGACAAGTGGAAGGATATTGATCAAGTTGAATCTGACACTCTTGTTCCTAGACTAGAGTGCTCTTAATACATGGGTGAACCACTGCAAGGAGTCAAGGGACTCAACTTTGAGGGTGACCGAGAGATGGCAGGTTCCCGGGGGAAGGGGGCACGGTGCCCAAAACCTTTTATCATACCTACACATCCCCCTTCTGGAGAGGGATAGACCAAGTGGCCTAGGTGACCGGGAGATCAGGAGATCACTAGGAGGTGGGGATGGACCCGAATCTTAAACATTCAGGTGGTCCTACGTATCCCATGAGGATGGGAATCAAGCCACACGTAGTTCTAAATGGTGCCTTTTAATGTCATGCAGGACACGGAATAGGAGGGCCAACTCTCAGAACGGGGTGCGCGTGGTGCAGCTATTGCAAACCTGTCGTGAATGAGCCCATAATCCTACACTACGCCACGTGGTCCCATGGCCGGGGTCCCAATGTTAGGACCCGAGAGAGGTGAACTTGCTGAACTCAAGCTGGACCCAAAGACAAAGGGTCTTGAACGTAGTTCCAGATGAGAGTCTTAGCTTATGGTCTTAGAGCTCGGACCGTGGGTGGTGACAACTCCCGAGTAAGCACAGATGTCAACCCAATCCATAAGCCCACGTGAGATAAACTCGGTGTGGGAAACAATGGGGGTATCCTCATCGCAATACTTAGGGCGTCCACCAAAGGGGAGTCAGCATAGAGTTTCGAAGGACACCTTTGATGCAGCTTGTCCTCCCAACGCGCAGACGTGCAAGGAGGAAAAGCACCGAGAGTTCTGAGATTCTACTCGGACATGATGAAATGACGAAGGGTGTGAATCGTGCACCCGGAATTTGGGCTTAATGGGTTGGCGTGGCGATAGAGGAAAACTGTTAACCATGATGGAAACACAGCGTCCGTATCGCGTTAGCCTGAGGTGGTAACAACAAACGATCATCGACCGCTGACCATATTCGCAACGCAGGATTTTATCGATTTGTCGTCCGAAACCCTGGGGGGCGTTGGCCCGTATCGTTAGGAGAGCCCTTGGGCGTAGTATCCAGGCCGTTCTTGGGGGTCCCTCTGGGTGTGAAAAATGATGAAATCCCTAATGCGGGGATTCGCAAAGCCTGGAAAGCGGGTGCGGACGTGTCCGAGTAAATCTTGGCATTCCGGGAAATAAACCTGAGTACTCTTAAGCACATTGGTGAACCGCCGAAAAAGGGATCGATGAAATAGCTCAGTAGGGGGGGGGGGAGCATGGCGTGGTCATTACGAGATCGTTGTGAATGAGGACATAATCCCACACCACACCATATTATCCTATCATGGAGGAACGATAGGCCAAGGGGCCAAGATGGGATGAGGATTCCCGAGAGATGGGGTTGGACCCGAACCTTGGACATTCAGGTGGTCCTACGTATCCCATGAGAATGGGAATCAAGCCACACGTAGTTCTCTATATGTATTTTAGCGTCATACTAGACGAGAAGGGGAGAAATATACCCCGAAAAAAGGGAGGTGTGCGGTATGGCGAAGAAGCCGACGTGAATGAGGACGTAGTCCCACACCACACCATACACTCCTATAAGAAGGGACCTGGGCTGTGGCCTGGAAAGGCCAAGGGGCCTAAGGTCAGGCATCAGTCAGGAAGGCCTGACTGGTTTGCAGTTTAACATCTTACATGAGGACGAGGGTCGGGGACCCGAGAAGGCCAAGGGGCCTGAGGCTGGGCCTCGTAAAGGGAGGGCGTACGACATGGCACATGATCTCGACGTGAATGAGGACATAGTCCCACATCACACTGTACACCCTTATGAGGAATCCTGGGCCATGGCCCGGAGAAAAGGGAAAGTTATCAGTCAGAAAGGCCTGACTGGTTTGCAGTTTAACGTCTTACATGAGGACGAGGGTCGGGGACCCGAGAAGGCCAAGGGGCCTAAGGTCCCACATCACACCGTACACCCTTATGAGGAATCCTGGGCCGTGGCCCAGAGAAAAGGGAAAGTTATCAGTCAGAAAGGCCTGACTGGTTTGCAGTTTAACGTCTTACATGAGGATGAGGGTCGGGGACCCAAGAAGGCCAAGGGGCCTGAGGATGGTCCTCGTAAAGGGAGGGCGTACGACATGGTACATGATCCCAACGTGAACGAGGACATAGTCCCACATCACATCATACACCCTTATGAGGAATCCTGGGCCGTGGCCCGGATCGCTAGCACCACCTGGGGGAAGTTTGTCACCTTGGGATGGGGTAGAATGAATCACTGTTCTTGATGCTTGGGACATCTCTGGGTGGACCCGAAGATCCAGGACATTGTTGACAATGTTCGAAACACAGCATTCCTATGGTGACCCGTATGGGGGCAACAAATGAGCGTCTACCGCTGAACAAATTCGCAACGCGGGACTTGTATCGGCTTGTTGCTTTAAAACCCTCGGGGGCATTGGCCCGTATCGGTAGGAGAGCCCTTGGGCATTGTATCCAGGCCGTTCTTGGGGGTCCCTCTGGGTGTGAAAAATGATGGAATCCTTTTCAAGGAGTGGGTGAAGCATAGTTGTATCCATCCATGAAAGGGGCAAACACCTCCAGGGGGGAATGTGCAGCCGGGTCGAGGCTTGATCGATGTGGGTCCGGGCAAAAGTGTGCACCCTGCCATGTCTTGACCCGAGCGGAAGATTTTGGATTTTGGGCTGGGCCAACGGACAAAATGTCCGGGCGTTCCTACGTATCTCATATGGATGAGAATCAAGACATATGTAGTTCTTAAAGGCCATGCAGTTTAGCATCATGCGGTGAGGACGTGGGAGGATAGAAGAACAGGAGTGGGTGCATGGTGCGACCTTTACAATCTTTGCGCGAGTGTGGTTGCATGAGCGGGGCCAAGAAAGCCTACTCCCTGATAAACAAAGATCCTCCAAGGAGACTATTCCCAGGGGGAATAGAGGAAGAGAAAATCTTGGGGCTAGGCTCAAGACGAGGCGTCCGAGCGTTCCTACGTATCCCATGAAGATGGGAATCAAGCAACACGTAGTTCTGGCAATGCAGTTTAACATCATGCGGGATGATGAGAAGCACCTCATTTGGGGATATGTACGGTACGACAAGTAATCCGACGTGAATGGGGACATAGTCCTACACCATACCGTACAATCCCGCAAGAGGGTAAGTTGGGGAAAGACCAAGGGGCGCCTGGAGCCAAACCGCGGTGGAGACGGGGCCAAGGGCCCAAGCAGGCCAAGGGGCCTGAGGTTGAGCCTCGGTCAGGAAGGCCTGACCGGCTTGTAGTTTAACGTCCCGTGGGACGAAGACGGGGGGCCAGGGGCCTAAGGAGGCCAAGGGGCCTGAGGCTGGGCCTCGGTCAGGAAGGCCTGACTGGCTCGCAGTTTAACGTCTTACATGAGGACGAGGGTGCAGTTTATGGTCGTGCAGGACTTTACGGTTTAGAGTCATGTTGGACTATATTGTCCAGTTTAAGGTCATGCGGGACCATTTCACAGTTTATCGTCTTGCAGGACGAAGATGCAGTTTAAGGTCGTGCGGGACCATTTCACAGTTTATCGTCTTGCAGGACGAAGATGCAGTTTAAGGTCGTGCGGGACCATTTCACAGTTTATCGTCTTGCAGGACGAAGATACAGTTTAAGGTCGTGCGGGACCATTTTGAAGTTTAAGGTCGTACAGGACCTTCACTCAGTTTAGGGTCGTGCTGGATCTTTTTTGCCCTAGGAAAAGTACCGCTTGAGGAACTTGGCATTGGTGGGAGGGGTTATACGCTCTCCTTCCGTGGTCACCAAAGATTATGCTCCATTGGGGTAAACCTTATGGATGATATAAGGACCTTCCCATTTGGGTTCTAACTTGGGCGGTTTCCTACTGGGATTCATTGGTGCTCGAAGGGCCAGTACCAGGTCACCCTGTAGAAAAGAGTGGAGACGAACCTTCTTGTCAAAGGCTCTCTCTATCTTGTCCTGATGCCTTTCCAGATTGTGCAAGGCACGAAGCCGGTTCTCGTCCAGTGCCTCTAATTCAGCTAGATGGATCTCGGCTACGTCATCTGATGTCTGGTGATCATAAAATATAGTGCGTAGCGACGGCAGCTGGATCTCAATGGGTAGGACAGCCTCAGCTCCATACACCAGGGAATATGGGGTCACCTGGGTAGAGTTGCGAGTCATCGTCCGGTAAGCCCAGAGGGCGTTGGGGAGCTTGTCCGGCCAACTCTTCTTGTTCTGACCAACCATATTCTGCAGAATGTTAGAGAGGGTCTTGTTGAACGCCTCGATCTGTCCATTCTCCTGCGCATGGTAGCGGGAGGTATGGTTCGACCGGATGTCGTACTTAGCGTACAATTTCTTCAATTAAGCTGCTCGGAAGTTGGTGTCGTTATCGGTGAGGACGGCGTGAGGGACTCCAAACCGATGGATAATGTTGGAGCTCACAAAGTCAATGATGGAATGGGGCTTGACCTCTTTGATCGGAACTGCTTCTGCCCACTTGGAGAAGAAATCTGTAGCAGTCAGGATGAACCTACACTGGCGGGCTGTTGCCAGTGGATACGGTCCCACTACATCAAGTCCCCATACTGCAAATGGCCAAGAGTACTTGGTGGGGTGGAGTGGCTCCGGCGGCCGATGCAAGAAGTTGGCGTGTACTTGGAACGCGTGGCATCTCTTGCCGTATCCAATACAATCGTGGATCATAGAGGGCCAAAAGTACCCCAACCTCCGGATTTGATGGGACAGTTTCGGCCCAGGTTGATGGGCGCCATAGGAACCGGCGTGAACCTCTTGCATAACTTGAGGTATCTCCCATCCTGGGATGTAACGAAGGAGGACACCATCGAAACTCCGCTTATAAAGGATCTGTTCAAGACTGGGGCCGCTCCGGAGGGTAAATTGCAGCGCGCGGCGTCGGATTCGCTCGCGTTCGGCCCGGTCGTCCGGGAGCTGACCATTTTGGAGATACTCGACAAAAGGTGCTCTCCAGTCGGGGGTGGTTTCAACCACTGCGTCCGACGAACCTAGGAATCCCGATACGGAGGGTCCGGCGGTGAGATGACTTACCCGCAGGCTATCACGGTCCTCTTGGGTGATGGGGGAAATGACTCTCCGGTGGGCCACGTGTATGACTAAATCATCTTGCTCGGGTTCTGCGAGTGACGCGGCTAAGCCATCCAGGGCGTCCGCTTGGTCGTTCTGCGACCGTGGGTCATGGGTAACCTCTGGCCGAGACCAGAACTGGGCCATTAAGAGGAGGGTGTACTCCAGCAATGGTGCAAGCTCTGGCTTCCTGACGACGTAGTCTCCATTAACCTGTTTGATTACCAGCTCAGAATCTCCTTTCACATGTAGGTGGGGAACATGGATCTCAAGGGCCAACTCGAGGCCGGTGATGAGAGCTTGGTACTCTGCCTCGTTGTTCGTTCAACCTTCTGATAATAGGAACAAGTATGGCAGGACGGCCTGCGCCGGGGTAATGAAGATAATACCCAGGCCCACTCTGTTGAGATTGGGATCGTTGAGCCTCCTACCGGTGGGGCTCCGGGAGGCACCGTCAAAATGCATTTGCCAACACGGGACAACATGATCAACTGAGAAGATCGTCTCATCAGGGAAATCCAGGTCCAGTGATTGATCCGCGGAGGTTGGATGGGCATCTAAAAAGTCTGCCAATGCCTGTCCCTTAATGGCCTTCTGAGGTACAAACCTGATATCAAACTGCTGGAGAATCACTGCCCACCGTGCTAGTCGGCCAGTCAGTATGGGATGGTTCAGGATGTACTTCAGTGGGTCTACCCGGGCTACCAATTTCACCTCGTGGTGCTGTAGGTAATGTCGCAACTTCTGCACGGCGAAGACGAGTGCAAGACATCTCTTTTTGATAGGGGAGTATCTGACCTCCGTATCGAGAAGCATGCGGCTGAGATAGTAGAGACTATTCTCAGTACCCTCGTTGTTCTTCTGGGCGAGCAGTGCACCGAGGGATCTCTCCAGGGCGGTCACGTAACGGACCAGCGGCTTTCTGGAGATGGGTGGCATCAAGACCAGAGGTTGGAGCTGATACTGCTTGATTTCCTCAAAGGCATTCCGACACTCCTCATCCCATTCGTAGGCAGCGCCTTTCTTCATGAGCTCGGAAAAAGGGCTTACTTTTGCCGGCCAGACTCGCAATGAATCGATATATATTAGCTAAGTGGCCTTGAAGGCCTCGGAGCTCTCGAATGTTGCTCGGGGGAGGCATTTGGCTGATGGCCTTGATCTTCTCCGGGTCGATCTCGATACCTCGGTATCTGACAACAAAGCCCAGAAACTTCCCGGAGGTGACTCCGAAGGCACACTTCAGCGGGTTCATCATCAGGTGATGGGAACGGAGGAAACTGAACACTTTCTCAAGGTCTTTGAGATGGTCCTGGCGCTGGCATGATTTGACTACATGGTCATCCACGTAGCATTCCACCAATGTCCCGAGAATCGGTTTGAATACGCGATGCATGGCCCTCTGATAAGTGGAACCTGCATTTTTCAAACCGAATGGCATTACCTGGTAGCAAAAGGTAACCTGGGGAGCCCTGAAGGCAGTGGACTCCTCGTCTTCGGGGGCCATCCGGATCTGGTTATACCCGGAATACCCATCCATGAAAGAGAGGGCTTTGAACCCGGCCGTGGCGTCAATCAACAGCTCTGTCACTGGGAGTGGGAAGTCATCCTTTGGGCAGGGGCGATTAAGATCGCAGAAGTCGATACAGACTCTGATCTTCCCATTCTTCTTTCTGACTGGCACAATGTTGGCAAGCCACTTGGGGTACTGGACCTCCTTGACGAAGTTGGATTTGATTAGCTTATCAACTTCGGCCTCAACCATAGCACCATGGGAAGGGTGCATCTTCCTGGGAGGCTGCTTAAACCCACAATGTTTTGCCGGGAGGCCCAGACGGTGGATGGCCACTTGGGGATCCAGCCCTGGCATCCCATCATAACTCCAGGAAAACACATCACGGTGCTGTTTGAGGAAGTCTACGTACTGCTACCGCTCCTCGAGGGACATGGCCGCACTGATCAATGTGGGTATCGGATCTGCCTCGCTACCAAGGTTCACCTGTACCAGTTCATCAACCGTGGTAGAGACGCCTTCTTCAAAGGATGGGGGAGCATCCTCCAAGTCTTCCTCCCCAGCCGTGGGGGGAATTCCTATGAAGGAAGATACTTCTGGGCTATCAGGATCCATGGGGCAGCTGGTGCTGGCTCGGGCAGCAGCGGTCATCACATCAGGAGACTCACTTGCCATCGAGACCATGGCAATGAAGGCAGTAGACACTATCCCGTCTGGCCTTCGACCTAAAGGGCCACGTTTGATGATATCAAAGCAGTGGTGACGTGTCGGCCTGAGTCGGTTAATTCCATCCCGGCGTAAGAGACACGTATGGCGCACTGTCGTTGACATCATCTTTACGTCCCGGTACCGTATAGGGGTAGGAGATTCCGGGACGACCTGAGCATGGTTGATGTAGGAGTACGAGGTGATTTTCCGCCGTCGCTTGGACACGGGAACATGCCTTCCTTTCGTACCCGAAACAACGAAACATTGTCCCATGTCGGGGATCGTGGCCTCCAACCAGTGGATCGGGAGGATGTAGGTGTCATCCATGCTTGCCCAGGGATCACTTATGATCGGGGCGGGCTCATCCTCACTTACCAGGATTTTCTTGTCCTTACTTTTGTAATAACCCGCATCCAAATAGCGGGCCTCACAAGAAGCGAAAGGGGATGCGTCTCCTTGGAGCACGCCTACTCGACCATTGAGCGAGTACTTAAGGCACTGGTGATACGAAGAGGGGACCGCTGCATGCAGATGGAGCCATGGACTACCCATCAATGCGTTGTAGGCGGTGTCCTGAGAAACAACCATGAACTCGGTGCTGGCAATTAAGCCACCGAACTAAGTCTTCAGGCGGATCTTGCCGACTGGGGTTTGCTCTGTCCTGTCGTACCCCTGGATCCTGAGGTCAGAGGGAGTTAAATAACCATTGGACATACCCATCTTTCGCAGCGTCCGGGTCGGAATTAGATTGATTCCAGAACCTGTGTCAACGAGGCAGCGACGGACTTCCACACCATTGAAGTGGCCAGTGATATACAGCGGGCGAATGTGACCCTGTATGGGAGGGTCCTCATCTTCACCGGAGAATGAGATAACCGCCTGACATTCGGCGTTTTCAATCGTCTCGGTATGGAAGGCTTCCACAGCTTCTACTTCCGTCTCGAACTGGAGGGGGCTCCTTAGGGCCTCGGCAAGTGCTTCGCGCATTTCAGATGACAGGCGAAGGGCCTCAAGGATGGAGAGCCTCACCGGAATGCCAGACAGGTGCTTCAGAGAATCGTACTTTCGTGCCAAACACGAACCTCTGCTCACAGGGGGTCGTTCGGCATTTGGAGGCACAGCGGGTCCGGCTGGCTGAACCGGCGATTGACTAGTACTGGGTACATCTTGCTGCCTACCAGTAGAAGCCTGAAGAGTAGTCGCCGGACTAGGATCAGGCAGAGGAGGCTGGCCTGTATCCGGTCAAGACTGACTATGATACGGACGAAGCGGCTCCCCCCGATCCAGTAGCACGAACGGCGGTGGAGGTAGAGCCGAGGGTGTTGGATGGGTCTGCGCGTGCTGAGATCTGCGCTGAGCCTGCTGCCTGGTCTCGGTAGTGTGCACGGCTTGGCCACAAATTCCTGCTGACGTGCCTCGATGACCGGCGCGATTGCGATTCTGCTGACGTTGAGGTCGGCTAGAAACGTTGGGGAGGTCTGCCTGGCTTTCCCCCTCGTCGGGGGTCATATAGGGCTTTACCATCTCCACGGTGTTAACCGAAGCGTACCCTTGGATATCGCTCAAGGAGTCATCCACCGCTGGGCGGATTCTGGGAGGGATCCCCATTTCGGGGGGCATAAAGTCTCCGAGAGTGCGGGATGACGACGGCAATGGCGGTGCACGTTGCTTCTTCTTGCGTCGCCGCTGCTTGCCCTTTTGGGAAGAGGTCGACTGTGAAGACGATGCGGAGGCACCGGCTACTTATTCTGAAGGTTCTGACTGCTTCAGGCGCACCCGGATGATACCCTGGGCATGGACAACGGTTTTTCGAGCCATCCAGTCATCATATTTCTGGGATCCGCGGCTAGGGACCTGCTGCCACTCACCTTCACTATCGCTGCCGATCTCTGATCCTGCAAAGACACCTGCCACTTGGGCTGGAGATGGGCCCAACTTGACTATGTTGTTGTTGACCTGGTCCTGAAGCCAGCCTTTAAACACATAGAATCGTTTGAGGGTGTGCCCCACGATCCGATGATAAGGGCAGTAGTTGGGGTGATCAGTGAGATGCGCCTCTGCCGGCCTTCTGCACTCAGGCAGACGCACAATCCCTTGCTCTAGAGCACTTCGAAAGTAGCCAGGGACCTGATTTTTGTTGAACGAATAGGTCTGGTACCTTCTTTCCTGATAGGGGGCCCTGGGGGCCTGGTCATGACGAGGGACCGGAGGGGCCTACCGAGGAGGCGGCGCCTGGTTGTCTTGCCTAGGTGGCGGTGGCGCGTTTCATGGGGGAACCTGTTGGTTCTGAGGCAGTCGCTGCTGGGCGGGAGCCTGTGCTTGAGGTGGAGGACCTCTACGGGGTTGCGGGGGTGGTGCCGCCGGCAGCAATTCCAGCTGCCTCGGGGCTTCTATTTGAGCCACCGTGGCGGGTTCAGCCCTGGCGGTTCTCCTGGCTGGGATCATAGGGGGCAACAAACGGGCCTGACTGGCCTGTTGCAGGGCTTCCTCGAGGCGTTGAGCCTTGTCCGAGAAATCTCTGAACCCTCCATGGTAGTTATGGGTAATCACGGAGGGTACCAGCTCTGTCTTGACATTCCCCACACACATCGTCAGTAATTTCTCTTGAGTCAGTGGGATATCGAGGGAGTATGTAAGTCCCTTCCACCGGGCGATGAAGTCTGCGACTCGCTCATCAGGCCTTTGCTTTCACTTGAAGAGGTCTGCAATGCTGGTATTTCGCGTGGTGGAGCTGAACTGGTATAAGAACTGCCGGCGAATATCCTCCCAACCAGTCACCGATCCGATAGGGAGATGGTTGTACCAGACGAATGTCAGACCTTCCAATGTCTGTACGAAACATCGGAGCTTGGCGGCTTCTTGCTGAGCCGAGGTCCCCAGCATGGGGCCACACCTAGAAGAAAAATGAGCCAAGTGCTAGGGCGGGTCCCCTATCCCGTAAAAGGGCGAGAAAGTGGGGTTCCCAAAACTCGGAGGCGCGGGCATATCATCCACCCACACGGTATAAGGCTTGCCATCCGGTGGGACCGCCACATGCCGCGTTTTCAACGCCTCGAGGCGGGCAGTGAGTGCCGCAATAAGGTCCTCCAGGTGGGGGTCCCTGTCTTGACGGGGATCCCTAACCACAAGTGCATTTCCAGGTTCTTCAACACGGTATATGGCTTCGGTCTCTTGTGGGTCAACTGGCTGGACGACCTGCGGGGCGACTGGGGGAACCCGGGTTGGATTCTTCAGATTGTCTCGTTGCTCGGGGGGGTTTGGTGAGACGTATCGCGCCCTCTTGCCGTATGTTCCGGCTTACGCCCTGTCTGCGGCAGTAGCATGATCAGGGTGGCCCGGAGGCATCTCACCGGGGGGAAATTGTTCCTGCCCCTGCTGCCTCGGCCTGGGATTACCATAGTCGGGTCGTCGCTCTGCGGCGCGTTCAGCCAAGAGTTCATCAACTAGCCTTTTCTGCTCAGCAAGCTGCTGGCGTAACGTGGCCTTCTCGGGATCTTCGTCTATTTTCTGCATAGAGGTGGATGGGTCGGAGTGCTTGATTGTTCCGACGGGCTCCTTACCCTTGCCAGTGTTTCGACCGAGTACCAGCGACTCGGTGGGTACAGGGAGACCTAGCTGGTTCCTCTGATGATGGGTAACTCTCCCTGATGGGTCGAGCAGCGGCGGTACGCCCTCGGATGGTAAGTCTCCATCAAGGAACTCAATCTCATCTTCCTTATCCACAACGTCGACCATGTGGACTGAGACCCCTCTTGGGGGCATATCCTCGATGTCGCATAGAGAATCGGGCTACCGTCAGATAGGGTCGAAGAGGAGAGCGGCATAGTGTCCCCAACCACGGACTTGCACATGGGGGGGGGGGCTTCCCTGAAGATTCTGCGAAGTGCTTTAAGACTCTGAACGCATTTTTGTTGAATGGCGCTTTGGTGGCCTGACGACTCAGGGTGCTGGGCCACAAGAAGTGCGTCTGCATTGATCAGGCGGCACTACTCGCCGATTTCTTCGAAGTGCTCACGACTTCTGGGGTACACCACCCGTTCGTAACGGAGGCGGAAGTGTGTCGCCCACAGGGTTCGACAAAAGCACCCCACCTCTTCAGGGGTAAGAGACTCTGGTATGCGGAAATTCAGTGCCGCCATCGGCCAGAACTTCTCTGGGAAGTAATCCGCTGCAAGGATACTCCAGAAGCTCCTAGGATCGGACTCAGTGTCTGGCCCTGTGTTTCCCCACTCGTCAACCGGGGGCGGCTGAGGAACCGGTAGCGGCACCGAGACTAACCTTTGGGATAGTAAGCTCGGCGGTGGAGAATACGAAAAACGAGCTGACTGGCTGCCGAATTCTGGGCCATCCTCCAAAGAGTGAGGTGACCTGGCCACGATGTCACGATACGACGGGCTGATAATCGCAGCTTCCGGAACAGGAGCCGCGGCTACCGGCGATAGGTCGTGTCATCGCTCTACCGTCGTTGGCCCCGAAAATAACTCTACGTGATCTCTGGTAGAGGTAGAGGGATATTCTGGTGACAGAGGCGGTGATTGCGTGGTCGAGACCTGCGGAATTCCCAGGATTTCTTCCTCCTGGATGTACCTGCGGAGAGAGACGGGAATCCGGTGGACCTCAAATTCTGGGAGAACGAGGCTAACGCGTCTGGTTCCTGCCCCAGTCCTTGATACAGAGGAGCGTGGAGAAGGTTCCATCGTTGAATCGCATTCCGCTTCCGAATCGGAGAAGCGGGCAGGTTTGATCTCCACCTGGGCCTTCCCAGGATTCTTCTTGTGGCGGTGACGACCCCCTCTTCTGCCCCTGGGTGGCTCTTCGGGACAGGGTTGACCCCTATCAGGCAGCCTCGGGGCGGCGCTGGCACTGTGGCGGAGAGGGCCCCCACTCGAGATAGCCGGGGTGCGAGGGGCACTAGGGAAAATGTCGAAGGGTACATGGGGAGGACCTCCCTGAACAGTACCCATGTGGGCGGGGCCTCTATTGGAACTGGCAGGAGCATGGGGAGGACCTCCATGGTCGATGCGAGTGGAACGAGGCCGACCTTCACTCCTCGAGTTGCTGGGGCGAGGAGGACCTTCGCCGGTTGCAGAGAGGACGTAGGGAGGTCCCCCACATTGGAGAAGGACCGGATGGACGGTGCCTTCAGAAGGACGGACTCCATGCCCTGTACAGCGGGCGCGGGAAATGTTTCCACGCTGAGCGTCACTGCCGCGGGGCAGGTCTTCCTGCAGGATGGGGGTAGCACGAGGCATGCCTCCATGACGAACCTCGGAGCGGGGAAGGCCCACGCTCTATGGAGTAGTGTTACGGGGAGGACCTCCGTACGGGGTGGAATTACCGTGGGTTAGCTCGCGGCGATCACCACTTGGGCCTGCAACCCGGAGAGTCAACCCAGCCTTCCCGTGGGGCGGTTGGGGTCTCGATCCTGGTTGGGTGTAGGAGTGCCCCTGCTCAATGTATGCAGGGGCTTCACGATAAACGTCGGCGGTGGCTCGGGCCACTGTAGCTATTGACTTTGATGCGCCTAGGCGAGCATCCTCAGCCCGGGCCCGACGCTGACGTCGGGTCAGGCGGGCTGGTGCAGGTGGTGCAGGGACGTAGCCTGCCTGCTCTTCCTGCGAGGCCGGACAGCAGCACTGACACGGCCGGGCGGGAGCTCCCACCTGGGGCCCTTGGGTCGGGGCCCTGAGCGGACTGAGCCGGACGGCGCCCGCCTCTTCAGCGTAAGGCGAGGAGTTGTCAAGGCGTTCCGGAGACAAGCTCCCGAAACGGTTGAATGTTGGGGTGGGGAGCAGGGGCTCCCCGCGTGTCCTGTTAGGGCGGCGTTGACGGCTAGGCCTGGAGGCATCCAGGTCCAGGCGGGCCATATCCCGGGTTGGGATGACCCCTTCTTCCTCATACCTGCGCACGAGGTTATTGATCACCCTTCGCTGGATGACCTCTGATGGGGAAAGGGGGCGTGGACGCCCCGTATTCCGCGATGTGGTGGCCGTCGTGGCGGTAGCGGCGCTATGTGGGGTGGCCGTCGTGGTGTTTCCCCTGCCCCTGCGTGGGTGAGGAGCGGATGGTGACCGCATCTCTGAAATAGCAATCTGGTTCCTGAGAAACGAAGGGATCAACTCATCAGTACTGAGAGGAAAAGGATTGACAGCCAGTGCCCCAGTGTTCTTCCATTCTCCATGTCTGTGAGAAGGATCCATGCCAACACGCTGTAGAGCGGAGTGCCCCACGTTCTACTACCCCGACTTCCGGTGAGTTTCACAACAGGCCCGCTATTTGCTTGGCGGGACCAGGCACCAGATATCTGGATCCGGTGACATGTCAATCTACTGGTGTCTCGAACGCTACTAATCTCCATATTGAGGAGAAGAATTTCATGTCGGGTTCACCATTTCTGTTTCTGACGCTTTCGCCGGGGCGCGCGCCCGTCCGTCCGTGGGGGTGGACGCACGGCGCTTCTGTTGCCCCGCATTCCCGCTTTCCAAAGGCGGGCGGCAATCTCTCCTTATTCAGGGACGTCTTCTCCTTGATCGAAACGGGATGATGGGATGTCGGTTCTTCCTCCTGTGGATTCCTCCTCAGAACTAATCACCTAGTCCGGGTCTCCCTTATAGATTTAATACGTAGTTCGTGAAACTCTTCCCAGTGCCATGTTTCCATGGACGCCGGTTAATTACACTGCTTCTGTCGGGACATTCCAAAGGGTCCAGTCAGGGCAGCAACCTTCATTCAGGGGAGTAGTCACGTTGAGGCATCATTAGCGTGTCTGGATGCTGGGGTACCTAGCATGTCTGTCTATTATCCTTGACCACAAGGCTTCTCGAGGGCGTGGAAGCCTGAGGCATCCCACATCGAGCGCGGGGAATTATATGTCATAGACACATATCTGAGGTTTTCCTCATCTTCTCGTGCTCAACACAGGGTATGTCGCATGTTTAACGTCTAGCGGAGATGGATCAACCCAACCAGAGCATTAGCTAGGATAGATCGAATTGAGGGATCCTCCTTGAAGGGATATCGATACTGGGGCCAGCCCATGGGTGACTGTGAAGAAGAGCGTACCGACATGGTCTCACCAGGATAAGATGGTCCGTGCGAGAATCGGAATGGGTGGTGGGTTGATGAATGGAGTGGAAGGAGAGTGAAATGGGACCATCGCAGGGGGCGACAGTGTAGTTGGGCTTGAGCCTTGACGAGGCTTCCTACGTATCCCCGTGGCAGGGAATCAAAGTCCGCGTAGTTCGGGAAAGGTGGACCTTGGTCCGATGGGCCTCGTCAGAGTACCGATGTGAAAGTAGACCCATGGGTCCACTAATGCTGGGCTTAAACCTTGGGAAGGTTTCCTACGTACCATGCCTTGACATGGATCAAAGTCCTCGTAGTTCAGGGAATACAGTTTAACGTCCTGTGGGACGATAGTGAACCCTGACGTGAATAAACGACGGGCGATGGGTGTCGGCGAACCGACATAAATGAGGGACCTTGGTCCTATGGGAGCTGGGCTTGAACCTCTGGGAGGATTCCTACGTACCATGCCTTGACATGGATCAAAGACCTCGTAGTTCAAATGGGGCTTTATCGGCGAACCGACATGAAAGTGGACCTTGGTTAAATGAGGGGTGGGCTTGAACCTCTGGGAAGCCTCCTACGTACCATGCCTTGACACAAATCAAAGACCTCGTAGTTCAAATGGGAATAGGTGGGCAGTTTAATGTCATGCAGGGCAAGGGGGCATACAGTTTAACTTCATGCTGGACGAGGGCGAAACTCGACGTGAATGAACGACCGAGCAATGTGGCGTGAACCTCATAGAGGCCTCCTACGTACCATGCCTTGACATGGATCAAAGTCCTCATAGTTTAGGTGGGAAAGGGTTGCAACAGCTTACCACTGGACCAGAATGCAGTTTAACGTCATGTTGGACCAGGGTGAGACCCGACGTGAAATGACGGGTGGGATTGAACCTCATAGAGGCTTCCTACGTACCATGCCTTGACATGGATCAAAGACCTCGAAGTTCAAATGGGATGGGTCGCAATGGCTTACCACTGGACCAGAATGGGACCCGACGTGAATGGATGATGGGTGGGCTTGAACCTCGTGGAGGCTTCCTACGTACCATGCCTTGACATGGATCAAAGACGTCATAGTTCAAATGATGGGTGTGTCGGTGAACCGACGTGAAAGTAGACCCGGGGGTCCACTATTGGTGGGCTTGAACCTCGTGAAGTCTTCCTACGTACCATGCCTTGACATGGATCAAAGACCTCGTAGTTCGGAGGATTGATGGAATACAGATGGGTGGGTCGCAATGGCTTACCACTGGACCGGAGTGTAGTTTAACGTCGTGCTGGACGGGGTGAAACCCGACGTGAAAGACGGGTGGGCTTGAACCTCATAGAGGCTTCCTACGTACCATTCCTTGACATGGATCAAAGACCTCGTAGTTTAAAATGGATATTCGGGGTCAGGGTCGGTGCTCACTCTAAGCCCACGTGAGTCATGCTCGGTGTGAGAAACAAGAAGTTGCAAGGACATGACGATCACGTCGCGAAGGGTGCGTCCGTGAGAAGTGAAGAGGGGCTTACACGTTGAGAGGCCCATGGTGTTGGGACTTACTCCAGGATGGAGGCCCATGGTGCGACAGAGTGCGGGAAGTATGGACCTTGGTCCGACGATGGGAGGTGCCTCGTTCCCTATCACGCCCTCCACTGACCTTGGTGGTGGGGGAGTACGGAGATGCAGAGGTGCAGCCATCCATTGAGGGGGCTAGGGTCGCCCTTCTCTTACGAACATACGCCACTCCGACAAAGAGGATCTCATTCCATGTGAGGAAGAGTTCCATTCCCGTGGAGACGAGTGGTGTAAAAAATGTTCGAGCTGGGGGGACCCTTGGCGAGGGGTACGAGGTCGGATCACAGTTTAACGTCATGTGTTGAGGACGTGGTGCTTGGCAGTTTAACGTCCTGCAGCTCGGACGTGGTGGGTTCACTCCACACCCCTAGGACTTACATAACCGGTACCCTATGGTCCTTGGGGAAGGGAAGGTACAGGTAAGGCCATGGTTAAGGGGGGTCGTGGAACGAACCATCGAGGGGTCCACATTAGCGTGGCTATGCGAAGAAGCAATAGCCGTTAGTGTGGCTATGCGAAGAAGCATTAGGCGAAGCAATGCTACATGTGGCATTGTCCATGGCACTTTGAAATCACATCGTGCAAACCTGGAGGGTCACACGGGAAGAGGAATCGCTAAGAAGAAGAGTGTGCTTTGCGAAGTGGAGTGCCTTGGCCTTAGCATGGGGCGTAGGTGTGAGTGGAAGGTGCTTTGCGAAGTGGAACAGTGTTCGCAGAGCACTGCCTCACGAGGAAGGGGTGCCTCGCGAAGCAGGGTCCTGCGAAGCAGTGTGCTTCGTGATGTATAGTGATCCTGCCTTGGCATAGGAATCACTAGCATGGGTTGGGTGTTTCGCGAAGCATAAACGCTCCGCGGCTGCCCGGGTTCCATTGGGAATCCCCTTCCTTCGCGAACGCCCCTGAGCTTCATGAAGGGCATCCCTCTCGGAAGAGGGGATCAAAACGAGACAAAGCAGAGTCGTCTCGCGAAGTAGAAATACCTCGCGGAGCTCATGATTTCCGGGGCAAAGAGTTCTTCGCGATTCGGGAGAGGAGAAGCCGAAAGGTCGGATTGTCCATCCCCGGGACTCAGGGGAAGTCCAGTATTTATAGGTAAGGGGAGTCGCGAAGCAGAACTCGTGCACCGCCTCCGGTGCTTCGCGGCGTGCTCGCGAACGTCAAATGCGTTCGCGGAGCATTACCGCCTCTGGATCTTCGCGGCGGCTCGCGAACGTCAAACGGGTTCGCGGAGGATTACCGCATCGGGTGCTTCACGGCGGCTCGCGAACATCAAATGCGTTCGCGGAGCATTACCGCCTCTGGTGCTTCGCGGTGGCTCGCGAACGTCAAATGCGTTCGCGGAGCATTACCGCCTCTGGTGCTTCGCAGCGCCGCCATGGTTGGGGCCCTTCGCGGCGGGGCTTCGCGACGGGGCTTCGCGGCGGAGCTTCGCGAGGCAGCGCGCCGGCCTTTTTCGTTCCTTTCTTTCGGGCCACATTTTTGGCGCCAACAATATGGTAGACCATATTTATCCTAGAACCAGTCTATATTAAGGTTTCTAGATTTTGAGAAACCCCTTATGTGGATATGTTTGTGAAATGGGTGGATTTCTTTGTCTAGGAGAGATATCACTGTGGGAAGTTTGGGAGTAGAGTCCTGGCAATGCATATCCAAACTACCACATGGAATAATATCAAGAAAATGATCAAAACATTATTAAATTAATGAGTATATAGACTATTTAGGTGTTTTTGTTATGTTTCAAATAGACTCAAGTACAATGTCATTGAGAATAATAGAAATATGAGCATCATTCTACCTCATGGATATAATTTTTAAACCTGACCTTTGGGTTTGAGTAGGGATTTGATCTAGATCCATGATGGATTCTAGAATATGTTGATAATCGTCTGGTGATGTAGGGATATGATCATGTGCCTAATAATCCTATGGATTATTTTTAGGATCTTCATTATTATTTAGAGGAATATGATCCTTCATGTGGGTGGTTTTTGGAATATATTGGTCAATCCTGGATAAAGTGGGGATATAATCCAAGTTAAAAAATTAATTCCCCTTTGGAATATAATGATGGACTTATGGAATGGGTGAATGGATATGAGTATCCTCCTGTATAGCATATAAAGGATTTTGGTGTAGTCCTTCCTCAATAGAAGTAGGGGTATGAGTCTAGATTTTTTAATCTACTAGAGTATGATGACCAGCTTCCCTAATGAGAATATGAACATGTACTAAGGCATGATTCACTCTCACTTGGTGAGCCCCCTTTGGAATAGGGGTGTTGCCCTAGTCCTATGAATTTTGAGTATTCCTTTGATAATTTCCAATTGGAATTTGATCATTTTTTAAGGCATGTGATGCTCTCACATGTTACGCCTCGTCCAGAAGGGGAATGTAAGCTCACTCTTATTCCATTGGATTATTCTAAAAGTATTTTTTGATTGTAATGTGTGCATTCAACGAGGCATTTTCCACTCTCACATGGTGTTAAACGGTTGGAATGGTAATATTATCTCGGTTCGATGTCTCATCCTTTACTATAATATATCAATTATCCTCGTGGATGGGAGTAAGAATGGGTGCTTTCCCTAGTGTAGCCACATGTTCATTATGATAGTGGTGATGTGTTGTTATGGATAATCGGATAGGAATATGTCCATATCCCTATATCTATACAATTTTTAAAATATTCTGGTAGAGTTCTCCAGTTGTTTCTAAAATTTAGTGACACATTATCAAAGCGTGGACAGAAATATAGGCTAGTACATTTTCCTCCACAAATGTATATTGGTATACATCTTCGATTGAAGTAAGGATGTGAGCCCACTCATATCCTTAAAATAACATATGAATATTTTTATGAGAATCATGTGTTGGGTTATGGACATGTGTCTCCCCATGATTGTTGTAGAGATACACATCCCTACATGACCTTAGGGGTTAGGGATATGAACATTTCCACTGGCTATAGCTGGAATATGTTAGCAAACTTCATCAATGGAAGTGTTTATATGAGCCAACTCCTGGTTTGGCATAGCGTTTCGCACCCTGTGTGAATTATATGGTACCCATGCATGAGTATCTAGGGTGTAATAGCATCCACCAGTGCCCTCTGAAGGAGACTGAGTGGACATACAAGATGGAACTGGTGATAGAGATTGATAGTATCCCTCCTCAGTAGCTCTTGAACCGGGATGGATCCATAGTTGACTCCTTAATCCACCTTCCTTAGATATGAAAGGTGACAATTGTTATACTCTAGGGATAATCTTGGGAATAAATTGATTGGGGAACCATGAACCACTGGTTTCACTATATATTTCTTTGGATGAAGATAACTCATTAGTTTCAATACCTAGAGACCATGATATGCATGTTTCAGATGCTTTCATTGGGGGTCGCTTACACATCGATGCATTTCATCTTTATGTATCCTTGTAATCCTACTTTCTAAATGCAGTTGTCTTGAATCACTTTCATTAGTGATGTCTACTCCTTAACGAAAACATGGTGATGGGATGTAAGTTCCTCCTTCCATAGACTCTTATTTGGATCTTGTCACCTAGTATGGGTCTCCCTCATTGATTTAAGTCATGTTTTTTTTTGTACTCACAGCCATATCAATATATATGTGGATGCCGATTAATTATGTTGATTCTTTCTTGATAGGCCAGTAACCTTCAGTCACGAGAGGAGTCATATTGGTTGTATCTAGTAATGTATGGACATTGGGAGAATTTTTCACCTATAAATCATCCTCTTAGGAGTTAATCTCATATTAGGAATATTAGGTGTGGAACCCAAGGGATATCATGCTGATAAGGATGTAATTAATTCTAGTTCTATAATTATCTTATGCTTTTTTACCTCAAGCATCCCATACTTATGCATGGGGTAGGTATTTTGGGATAGGTTGCAAGTTCTTTGTCCTGTGGAGAAAGATTCGAGTATCTGGTTGAGAATGATTGGAGCACATGTTTAACATCATGTGAGTATGGATTTGGTTGATCGTAACACCATGTTGAGGCGGATCAGGAATGTTTTCTCCTATGGGGGAAGATATCACACCTTAGTTTACTTAAGGATCAGAATTCCCAATGGAGGAAAACCCAAATTTGTGGATCAAAACACCACACGGAGGTGGATCCTGGAGGTGCATACCTGGGAGGGAAGATTCCACGCCTGATTAGTTTACCGTTGTATCATAACTCCCCATGGAGGCCTATCTGAAATGTTCATCCCTATGAGGTAACACCTGAATAGTTTATCAATAGATAATAATTCTCCATGGAGGCGGATCCAGAGATGTTTATCAGAATGTCATGTCTATCCCTTGGAGGTAATATGTCAGAACTTTGGTTTATCGATGGATAAAAAAAACTTGTGGAGGTGGATCTAGGATGTATTTCCCTTGAAGGGATGATTACATACTTGAGTTTACCAATGGATTGGAATGCTCTATTCAGGAAGATCCAGAGTTATGGATCTGAATGCCCATTGGAGGCAGATCCCATAGGTGTGTCCCTTGGTGGGAAGATGTCACACTAATGTAATTTACCAATGTCGGTATTGAGCCTCATGCAGGCATCCTACATACCCTATTTAGAGGATAGGGATCAAAAACAACATAGTTTGATGTTTAATTTTAAGGTCATCTAACAAGACCAATCCATTTCATTTAACTTCATGTCGTAAGGATGATCATTTCGTGAAAGGAGAGTCTAAAATGGATGATGTGTGTATTATTCAAAGAAAATTCTTAAAATGGTTGTGTTGTTCTCCATGGTGGGTGATTATGGCATCCCCTTATGATCATACATGGGGTATCCTATCTTTATCACACTGGGTAAGACTGTAGTTTTATTCCATGTTCTAAGCACATTTTCGTGCAATTTAACATTATATGACTGGGATATCAAACTAATAAGTTTTTCATCATGCGTCTTGTATGTGGGGTGGATCACTCCTCTCCCCTATGGCTTTCATGACCACCACTCATGTGCCTCTTGGTACGTAATTGTGTTGGTACAACCATGTAGAAGTGTTCAATCATGAGGTAGATGTTAGGGTCCATATGTATAGAAGAAAAAGAGGTAGGGTACCTATTGTTGGAAGAAATATGAAGATTAGAGGACAGTTTGCACTTGATGGGATGTGGGTGAACAAAAAATGGGTGGAACTGGTCACATGGGGACTCAAGGTGCAACTAAATGGGTCCTGGACTAGTATGGGGGCATGGGAACTCAACATTAAAGCAGGGGCTATCAGCAGAATGGAGGCACCATGAAAATGTCTTGGAAACAGGTTTTTTGAATCATGAGGCCTCGTATAAAGGTTCTTTGAAATACATTGGTACCTTATGGAGTTCAAGGGCTTCATAAAGGGTATGATTTTCAAAACAGGGTACATTTCCTTAGAGTGAAGTTCGGATTACCAGGAGGGAGAAATTCACAAAGGATGAATACTTCACAAATTCTCAAGTTCCTTAGTGGACCTTCTTCTTCAATGAAGGGTAAGGGTCCTCATGAAATCCCTTTCCACTTTGGTTATAGGCTCTCAATAACACAAGGATGGAGGTTTCATGAAGCATGGATACCTTGGGTGATCAACTATCACTTTCATTAACCTAGATTAGTTTTTTTTAATAGGGAGTGATTTTAGAAATTATGAAGGTTTTCATCCACTTAAATGTTAGATGTGAGGCGTTATTTATAGAAATAGGGGTCTAATGAAGATTGGAGGCCACCATGAAGATTTTTTAAATTCATGAATGGAAGGAATCTATGAGTTTTAATGTCACTATACAGATATTTCCATTTGGATTTCACGCACTCACAAAGTGAATTGTTAGTGCAGAGTGAAATTTCGGAGAGTTATAGTCAGGACTTCTCACATTTGCGAAGGTTCCCTAAAGATCAGTCATATAATTTTTTTACAGATTGCAATCAGATCTCCATAAATCCATGTCTTTCATGAGCTTCATTTATTCGTGAAAGTGGGGAGATTTTTCTAAAAGACCCCTTAGTGGGATTTTCGGCTGTTTCTCAATGGATTCTTCATGAACTGGCTATATCTTCTTCAACCTATCCCATTGGATGAATGTTGCAGAGCCAATAAATTATCTCCCTCGAGAAGGGGTCTGGTTGGAAAAGGTGGGTCAAATTCTGAGGGAGTATCACTATAAATTGGAAATCAACTTCTTTTCACAAAGCTCATTCAGGAAGACCATTAAAATTACAACTTCATGAAGACCATCATGAATCCCTTGCTGGACATACACAAATAAATAGTATCAAGGACACATAGAGGGAATACTAACCTTTCATGAAGAGAATGGAATATGCCCCCCTTTCAAGAATCTCTATCACTTTGCGAGTGCTTCTTGATGTCGATCCCCATCACTCGCGAAGTTGGTCCTTTATGTGAGTATTTCTTCACAAATAGTACTCCTTGAACTCAACCATCGTGAAACAAAATTCAAGAATAATACCTTTGTGAAATGATCTCCATGAACATAACTACATGAACCAGCCCCTAAAAAACTTCTATGTATTTAAGGAAATGGTTGCACAAGGATAGAATGAAACTTCCCCTAATTATGAATAAATGGTGGGAAACATATTTATCTAACAAGTCATTCATATCACTTTAAACCATGAGTCACTCATTACATAACTTATAGAAGATCAAATGAAGTACCCACTATGAATGTCGTCATCACTATATGGATTTGGGATGATGGATGATGTATTCATTCCTGTGGTGAGCAGAGACGAGCATGCTTTCTAGTTATAATGCACCAAAAGAAAGTACGAGTGGCATAGGGATTTCGGGGTCCACATCGAGAAGGATTCCACTCCAATAAATATAGTCACTCTCTAGAATGGCATAAAAAATTAGATAGGGGGGAGATAGAGGATAATACATCCCCCCCCCCCGTATGATTTTATTCTCATGGTGGGTTTTGGGGATCCACTCCAAGGATGGATGGACAACTGGGACCTATTCTAGGGTAGTAACATTATGAATGAATTGGCATGGTCAAATTGTGAATGTATATAATGATGTAATGTTGACTACAAGATGAAGTGATTAGGGATCTACAAGGCAGCAAGGGCCTGATAGTTCTATGTCTACAATCACCACGATATCATACCATATCTACTGAGCAGGTGGTCACCATGGACTAACACATTCTATCAACATCAGGGGGAGACTTTAATTATCCTATGGGATATTCACCCGATTTTTTGGATCCCAATTCAAGGGGCTATGTATGATGACTTCCTCCCTGTAAAAAATGTTTGGGGGTACTATGAGATGTTCCTAGATTTTCCAATGGAATTGCTAAATTTTGTTCAAGGGATTAGTGAACTGAAGTCGATGATGAAGAAAATAAATTTCAAGAAGTGGTTTAGGTATTTTCTAAACCAACCAATAGAGGAACTACTATAGGTGAACGAAATAGTAAAAAAGATACTTGGGAGGACACACACATTCCCTACGAAATTATAGTAGGGTAAGGATAAATTATTCTGGCAGATCTTAAAAGTGATAAAATGAAAACTATGGGGAAAAGCATCTATCCTAAAGCACCTATAGATTGAATAATGCGTCTCATCGCCACATTGATCTATGGCTTGATGGTCCTTGTGATGGATGCATATATAGGGGTGTATTTGAGAAACTTCATCATGGTGGGGATGCTCAACAAGTGGTTCCACATCAACCTAGTTGTCCCAGTATCATTGAAGCTATTTAAGGTGTTTCACCACATCATCCAAAGAAAGAATATGATCTATGTGTGGGGACCCTCCATTTTGTTTTATAGATGTATGGTTTGACACATGGGGGGATATGAATACCAAAATCCCATCCCCCCCCCCCCCCCCAACCATGAACTTTCATCTAGTGATCCTGAACATTTTCAGGAGTCACCTGCACAATTTGGTCTGGGTGGATGTGCTATAGAGGGTCAAGCTAGCAGTGTGCTTCATTTTTTAAATATTCCCCCTTATAATGGGGATGGAGAAAAATAATGGAACGGGAACCATCATGCATTGATCGTACCTCCTAATGTTTCGATGTGGGTATTGGTGTCGAGGGTTGACTACGGATGGTTTTTGAGTCTTGCAACCCGCATCGGTTTGTGGGTTAGTTTAGATACTTGCATCGGCTGACACTAAAGGTTTACAAGGAGGTACATCATGAGTTCCATCCTTATGTCCTGAGGAAGATTTGGCGCATATACAAGGGTGAATATGGGAAAATTTGTAATGAGTTTTTTCCACCAACATTTGATTATGGACTCACTCATGATTATGTGTTGATCTAGAAGAAAAAGTATCCTAGGAAGATTCGGAGGAACCAAACTATCAAAGATAATGAAGGAGTGTCCCCAAAACCATGGGACCATGGTTGAGTGGTGGTCAGAATTCACCATGGATACCGAGTTCCCCTAGTTGGAAGAGCTATAGTTTTAGAGTTGATAGTCTCTTACCTAGAACCAGTAAGGGATAGAGGGAGAGGAGAGGTATCGGGCTTAGATCTCCTAGGAAAGTGGTCAAAGGAGGAAAGTGAGCCCTCCAGAGAAGTTCTTAGTGAATTGTTTAATGGACAGGTGAAGTGGTTATGTGGTATAGACTTCCCTAGTGATGTGTCCTTTTGAGATACTTGGGAAATTTGGGAGCTCTTTAGAAATATCAGCACTCCTCACATGATGTAGCGGGACCTCAATAGAGAGGGAAGATTACTCATGGGTTGGGACACACCATGCCTAGATTCCACATTACCCAGTATGAGGTTGTGAAATACATCAAAGATCTAGAAGATCTGTTTCACTCTTGGGGTAAATCATATTTCAGAACCACATAAGATAAGGTGTTGTTGGGGATGACCTCCTTCTAGGAACTCTCGACGAGTTAGTAGGATGGTCAAGCGTCTCTGAAAGGATATTTGGATGATTCCTAATGGAGAAACTTCTATTACGACTCTCAAAAAGAATGATTCACTTCCATAAACTAAGAAAACTCGCTGATCTCATGTTATTTTGAAGTTATAGAATCCCAAAGAGGTTGTATAACTCATCTTGTACATACATAGGTATCAGAAATCATGGATCAGTGGGAGGTTTTTGAGGAACCTCATGCATAGGGTGAGAAAACCTAAACCCTTAAAGTGGAAACTATAAGGTATGTCGCCGATGTTGCATCCAAATCTGGCTATCCAATGGAAGAAGTAGTGGCTATGATAGAGGCAGTGACCATAGAGGGAATGACCTTTCTAGGGGTATTAACCGTGAACATGTAGGATCTCCTCGCGGGGCTATATTATTCACATAATCCTCTCCCCCTTTTCACTATTTTATTTTCATCTTTTTTTCAAATGTTTAGTTTATGCATATTTGAATGGTAGTTCAAACAGTGTTCAAGACTCAGTCACCAACATCAACATCTACTTTTATGGTACCTGGGTATGAGATGGCGATGTCGGTTTCTACTCTCCTGCTAAAAATGGAAAGGGAGGTTGTGGTGGTTGATCCAACTAAATAGAATCCATCGAAAGGGATCGACGATATCATACCCTTGATGGGGAGGTCAAGAGAGTACCTACAACAATGATAGTTGAAGTAACTGTGGTAGAAGAGCCTATCAAAGGGTCACTACTGATGGTAGGTGTAGAAGCTAAATCCAAGATAAAGGGGGTGTAAATAGTGTTTGTAGCTGAGGTGACTAGAAAGGTTGAATTGGACGTTACTAACTCATAATTTCCAATGATGGTGGTTGTGAGAGATGAGGAAATAATTTCACTACCAACAAGGTTAGTTGAGGGGGATAGGGTGCATACATCCACCTCAGAGGTGATGTAGGGGGAAGTAGATGATTTGGATACAAATGTTGGGGCTGGTGAGGATCTGTTTTTGGGCCTAGTAATATATTTCCATCTTCTCACACCTAATGACACATTTTAGGATGATCCGACCCCTGAGGTGTTTGGGGTATTCCGTCTATATGAGATTTCATTCCATGAAGACTTCTGGGCTTCTAGTTTGGATGCCACCAAAGAGAATTCGTTTTTTCATCACAACGAATGTAGGAATGTGGGAAATTCATCACCTATAACCAGATAAATAACCTATAACATCAAGTGATATCCCTCCACCATTGGATAGTTTTATTGGAAATTGATGGTGTGGACATCAATAACCTTCATGCACTATCTTGAGACTTCATCATTGAGCGGTCATACACAGAATAGAAAGTTATCAACATTTTTGGAAGAAGCAAATGGTTGAAAGATCCAAGGCCCTAGAGGTACTGACGGGTATATTTTCAATCTAGAAGGTTGGGAGTGGGATCACACATCCATGGCCACTGCTCATGCTGAGATCATAAAACATTTAAATGACCAATTAGTAATAGCTGATTCCAAGGTGGATATGGTGATATCCTTTCTGGTCAAATATTGTTCCTTGAATAATTATAAGTGGATCAGGGTTAAGGAAGTTCTACCCAAATATGATTAAGATAACGTGTAACAAAAGCATAACATAGAAGCAACTTAGGAGAGTCTGGATGAGCTCAAATGCCTGATCACTGGGGTCAATATTTAAGGGAATTTATAAAGGGGGGGCTATAATGAGTGGATGAACTTCTGAAACTTTTATTCAATTGTTCTAGAATCATTCATGATGAAACATATTTATTTCATTTTATTATCACAGTTTAACCATATTTATGATATATCTAGTTTCCAATACTCAATTTCATGTGATTCTTGCTCGGTGTTAGACACAATGGATGACCAGGTGATTTCTCAATCTTATGAGAGTGATATAAAATCATCACATGGTGTTCACATTTGTTGTTTGACCACCAGGAGAGTTTCAGATGAGAGGTGAAATGGATGGAGAATGGACCGCTCTGAATATATGACTTGGATTTCCAACATGCGCTAGTGCATGAATTGGGTAATTACAGGGGAATTGAATTATACCTCAAAAAAGGGGAATGAAGATAGTGAAAAAAACACCCAAAATCTAGAACATAAGGGGAGTGGTGTGATTTTATAGGATAACTATTGAACATGTTTGAAAAATATTATATATACAATTTAGTTGGGAATGGGGATCGAAAAAAGAGGTTCTAATACGGACCATGTTCGAAACATAGGACCTATCTCAGAATGTTATCCAAAGACTTTAGTGGAATTGGCATGGATGGTAGGTGATCTAGTGTGACATGATACCATTACATTATGGGGATCATTAATACATATAGGAGGATGAAAATAAAAATAAAGAGGTACACGAAGATTGGAGTTGAATCGATGGAATGTTTCAATGGGTCCCAACACTCTTAGAATTATGAAACCATGGATTGAAGCACATTGGGTAGGTGTATCGGTCTGAGAAAAGTTCAAACATTTATTCTTGGGGAGAATCGTCTCGGATGATGAGCTATGGTTGAGGAACATGAATGGTGTGGTAGGTCGTTGGCATCTGAAGAAAGAACCTAAGACAACTCACATTTTAACATCATGCAACAGGTTTGGTAGACAAGAAATTTAACATTATATAGTAAAGAATTTAAACATAATGTTTTATGTCATGCGGTGAGGAAGATGTATCAAATAGTTTAACATCATGTGATCAAGATGTAATGTGTGGGGAATATTCCCTAATCGTTCAAATATTCCTTTATCATGGTAGGTCTAGAGGTAATCCCATGTCAATTGCATGGGGTAGGGTTATTTTTTAACATCATGTGAAAGGATGTTTGAACTGGTGTGAATGGGCAGCCTAGGAGGCCTTACCACATGGAATATCATGGAGGAACTTTGTATGCACATAGTTTAAAGTTGTGATGCTCAATAGGGGAAAAATGAAAACATTACATGAATTGATCCATACAAAACATTCCTTGTAAGGCTTGAAAAATGTGTAAACTTGTGATGATTGGATAGAGGGACAATATTTTCGGGTAATAATTTTTCGACCATGTGGTGGTGTGTCTTAAAGGAATGTATGTGAATGAAATTTACCCAACATGAATTGACAGGCCTAAGAGGCCATCTGGTGCCACACAATACATCTTTGAGGAAACTCAACCCTAGTTTAAGTTTGTGGTGGTCATAAAATAGATTTCAGTTAAAGGACATAAAGCTTGGACCTACACTGGGTACCCCAAAAGGATATGTGTACCATAGAATATAGAAACCCCAAATTGAATGAGGGCCAAGGAGGCCCAACACATATACCTAGGGCTATGTAATATATTTCAAGGCCATAATTCTTGGACTGTGGAGAATCTCAATTAGACATGAGTGGTGTGGTGGGTTGAAAACCCCAACATGAATGGAGGGATAAAGAGGCCCAAAACTATACAAATTTTTTTAGTAGACTTGCATAGAGTTCAATGTTTTGATTCTTGAACGTGCACTCCTATTTTAAGGTCGTATGGCCTAGGCTATGGGTGCTCATGTGTCTCAACCATGTTTGCTGGAACCCATCTCTTGAATCCTATGTCTACATAACCCATGCTCTATGAGAGAAACAAGAAGTGGTAGGGAGATCTCATTTCTCACATGGGAGAACATAATGAGTGGAAAAAAAAGATGAAAAATAGTAAAAGCAGTGGATAAAACCCAGAAGGGATATTGTGACTTTTAAGTCCTGGATAATGAAAAGGGGGAATAATTGACTGATGCGGAACACAGTTGACCATGTTTGAAGAATAGGTTCTATACCCAAATCAAGTATGGATGAGGGAAAAATTAATATCTACCATTAATTGAGTTCAAAACAAAGGATCTACAATTTCCTACTGAGTATTTTTAGAGATGAGATCCTAGGATGGTAGGTGATCCATTGTGTCTAGAAACCATTTGCATTAGGTATCCTATTCATATGAGAGGATTATTGTTATCAAAATCCTGGAAATATAAAATTTATTATGATACATTGTGGTGGGAGAAAGATTCTCATTGGGTAATGTCTTATTGGTGAGGATATTAGATCAGATCACCTTAGGAGGCATCCCTATTTTATACGGGGTAATGTGAAGTTCATCACAAACTCATTATATGTGTTATCACAATTTCATAAGAAATTGATCATCATCCCATACTTATCATATGAGGAATAATGGTTTTAAATGGTGTAAATTTATATTTTAACATTGTTTTCAGAGGACATTGGGCTTGCCAGTTTAAAGGCCTGAAACTCATACTAGAGTAGTTATCAATTTAATGTTAGAGAACTCCGATTGTAGGGGGAAGGGGTGTCCCAAGGAGGATTTTGTGGCATGGAAGAGTGTTATCCCAATTTTAACAAATGGAAAATGTTATTCTTCCACAAAAATCTTGAAAAATAATACCTTATTTCAACACGATGTCACAGGAGAAGAGAGGATCCCTAACGAGTCGACGAAAGGGCTAGGCCCAAGATGAAATATCTAAGCATTTCTACATATCACCTAACAATGGGAATAATGTAGAGACATGTAATTAACATACATTGATACTAAATAATTTTATAAAAATATTCATTGCATTAAAAAATTACATGACCGAGGACCGTAATAATTTTTCGTCTTTGGAAACAAGAAAACAAAATCTTATATCTTGGTGAAATATCTTCATCATATCCCATAAATATATTACCCTTTAGTAATCTTAGCTTAAACATTTCTTCATAACCTAGGGAAAGAAAACATAATACAGTGTGAACTCAGATGTGTAGTAAGGGTAAATAAAGGATATATGTTAGAATAACATGAAAATAATGGTATGAACACATGAGCATAACATTTTAAGATCATAACCTACATATCAAAGATCATATACATGAGTCATAGAATAAATATTGGAATATCATAAGACATGAATCATAAAGGAATCAATAGAAAAACTCATGAAATCATAACATAGTAATTAGACCTGGAATTTGTTTAATACATGTAATCATGTAAAATAATTCCCTTTGAGCCAAGGATCATTGAAAAAAACATATCAGGGAACTTCATGGGGATACAACTATTGGGTAATACACAACACAATCTCCACTCACTACCCTTTTTTTATATTGTTATAGTTTTACTCCCCAAAAAATATTTTTAGTCAATGTTCACTCCCAAGAAAATATTAGAAGAAATGGTTCACACCCAAGACTGTCTTAGTAGTCAAGGTTCACTCCCAAGACCATCTTAGAGGAAAAAATCCATTAATAAACTAAGTTCACTCTCCATTATAGAAATTTATATATCATGGGATATAAAGGTTTACCCTATTAATTAGATGGATATATAGATCCCACCCATCTAATATTGAAATCATATATTTGTGTTTCACAAGATAATAAAATATTCATCATATCATGAATGATAAAAATTGATGGATTTTAGAAAAATCATATAATAACACATGAATTGAAATGGGTATAATAAACATTTCATCATATCAGAACCTCTTTAAAATAGATATGTTTCATAACCATTTCATCAATGCTTAACCCATGAGAATAAGTGGGTTTCATGAACATATAACTTGTGAAATAGAATCTTGATTCCAAAACATATAACACATGAAAAAGAAATGTTTTTCAAAAACACCATTTCATAAAAACATAAACCATTAAAATAAATACTATTAATTGAAGCCTTGGATCATATCCCCATTAAGGAATGGGTAACACAAATGGATATCATCATAGATGGAAAATAATTTTGAATGATATTTTAAAAATATTTCTTGACGAAAATTTTTTTCCTTTAAAAACACTTTGAGAACCATTTTCTTCAAAAATAACCTTTTAAAAACATATAAATGAAGCTTTGAAAATCATTTAACACACTTCATGAAAAATAAATATTCTTGAAAAAGTTTTTATTTTAAAATAGAATTAAAAACATAATAAATATTCTTTGAAATCATTTTCATTGAAAATAAACATTTGAAATCATATAAAGGAATCTGTAAAAAAAATTTAAAACACTTCTTATACATAAAATCTTTTCTAAAAACCTTTTTCTTTTAAAATATATTTGAAAAAATATAAAACATTTTTTGAAATCATAGAAATAATTTTCTTTGAAAATAGCCACAAAAACTTATAAGGGATGCTTGAAAATATTTTCAAAACCTTTTTAAAACATAACAAAATTTAAAAATAAATTTCCTTAAAAATGTACTTAAAAGCAAATTCAAAAATATTTTTCAAATTATTCGTATAAAACATTTTTTTTCAATAAAACTAATTTTCGACCAAAGAGATAAATTAATTCAAATTTTCTTAAAATATTTTATTAATTATATTAACTAAAAAAGAGTGGAAAATAGTACCATTACATGAAGATTTAATTAATAAAAATAGGAGAATTAAATTCAATGGAATTTTTTAGATATGGACCATAAGGTTTTATCGATTAAAAAATAATCATTAACAGTCCTAATAAATAATTAGATTGTTGCAATAGACTCTTACCATAATGGAAACTTTGAATCCAAATCCCCTTGAATGAATAACATTACATGAAGTTTAAATATCAAAAAGTTATGTAGATTCATGATATAACATGTCAAATGGTAGTATATATATGACACATGCCTGTCATGGGACATGGAAAAAAGAAAATTATTTTTCTAGTGTCGTACAGCAGCTGACCAGGGTTGTCTTACTTGAGGGACTTATTAGTTATTACAGCTAATTAATCTAACTAACCTAGTAATATTTTTTTTTATTACATTATCAAAGCAGTGATAAATATTTTTGGGTTTTGATTTTTAATTTAAAAAATAATGAAATAACATATAATATGATAATTTAAACTAATGTAACATCTAATAAAAACTAATTTATGTAAGAAAAACTTATTTTTTGGTTCAATAATTTTTCTAATTTATTTTTTATATTTAATATGATAATACAATCATGAAATATCATAATGAATTAAAATCCATTTTATTTATAAATTTTTGAAGCCTAGAATGCCTAAGCAATCTCAGTTTGAACTCTACCTATAATCAATGTTGACAACACACCATGGTCGAGGGCGTGCCATCTTCCAAGGCCTTGTTCTATCAATTTTGTTTCATCCATTAACTCGCAAAATTCCATCATGGGAAGAGTTATCCACTAAAGAGAGGGAAAATAGTTTAAACCAAATAATAGAAATATATTTAGTTTCATGTAATGGGGTACAATCAACACATTAGGGACATTAACCTCATCAATTCATGATACTTATACCTAGCACAAAAATTAAATAATATTTAAGAAGAATTCATGAACAACTTGATCTCCTCTAATCTAATCCTTAGGTCAACCTCCCATTATAGGGATAAATATATCACTTTAGTCGATGAAATACAACGATAAATATAATAAAAATAAGAAAAATAAAAAAAATTAGGACAAGAGAGATAAAAGTAATATAATAAAATTTTTAAAGAAGAATATAATAATAAAAGAAATAGAGAAAATAAAACAAAAATTAGAATGTAAAAATAAATATAATAGTAATTATTATTATTATTATTAAAATAAAAAGAAGAATATGATGATGATAATGATGATAAATTTTGGAATACGGGAACACTTAATATTAAAATAAACATCTATGAAATAATTTATTTAATAAAATAAAATTACAATTAAAATAAGACTAAAGGTAATAAAATAAAATAAAATTGAAATAAAAAAATGAAATGAATAGAGAATTCATAGCATTGAGGCCCTTCCCCTTTAGTGGATTCCCAACAATGGATCGAGATCCACTACTTGAGGTAGTGGGTTACATATTTTATATGCACAAGGAGGTCTCCTTTGATGGGTTATCTTCCCGGAATCTTTGGGGATTTTAATATCTTCATTTTAAATTAGAATAACATCATGTGACCCATGTGATGTTTTGAAATTCATAACATCTGATGATCTAGGGTGTTTAACATTTGCACCCTGAAAAAGATAAACCCTTGGTAGCTCCTTTAATGATACATGGTGGTGTGGCTGTTTCAATGTGGCACCAACAGTGGTACATTCATGGTGGTGCTTGGACATGGTAGTGGGAGAGATGCACTAGCACTCATCTTCTCATCAGGCCTTTATAGTGGCTGGAGGAGGCTCAAATTGGCGTTCATGGGTGTTATTCGAGTGTGTTATGTGACATAGTAGATGTCATGTGTTTCACCTATGGAGATGGAGCTTGATGTCGAGTTTACGGAGATTGGCCATGCCTATCCCAGTTTGAGCAGTGGCAGCTGGTGATAATGAGCAGTAAATCCCCGACGTAGCGGTAGTGGATTTTGGTGATTAGTAGCATTATCAAAGTTAGTGGTCTGAAAAATTAGTGATGACAATAAGATTTAGTCGTGCATGCTTGTAAGTGGTTTATGGTGGACTAAATAAATATTTATGGCCTAAAAGTGGTGAATCCATCTACGCCTATCCATTACATTGGTTGGAGGAGCCCATAAATGAGCTTAGGGGTGGTCGGATGATGGTGAAAAAGTGGTAGGTGGTGGTATCTAGAGTTGGTAGAGTACATCAGATCAATTTTGAGCTCGATCATTGGAAACCATGGGGTTCTCTAGTGAATGCAATGGAAGTGGTTTTAGATGAAGGCGTTGGCATGGGCGGAGTCACGGTGGCGTGTAGTAGATTCGAGCAGTCCTGAATAGTACCCTCAAGAATTAATGTCCCACATCGAAATGAAATATGTGGGAGGTGGTGGTTTAGAAACACAAGATTAGATTTTTCTACTCATAATACCATATTAGATATGGTCTCTCAACCTCACTTTCACCCAAAAATATGTTGACATCACATACATGCAGCTCATGTGAGCCTCAGGGATCACTATGCACCTATGTGGTTCACCACCCATGGGCCACCTTCATGGGATTTCATCCCCCATTCCTCTGTGAAATCTAGTGGTCCCACCCTATGGGTTGTGTGGCTGGTCGTCTCTCTTGAGATGTCTAAATGGTGTGCACCCCTAGTTGAATTCTTTCCTTTGTTTTCACATATTTTCTAGTAAATATGTGTAAAAATGATAAACACTTCAATACATAAAATATGTTTCAAAAGAATGTAAATATAAATTTTTAATTTCAAACTTCTTTTCAATTTAATCATTTTGATTCATTTTAATTCTATAATTATTAATTCCTTTTTCATAGTAAATCATTGAATTTCAAGGGTGTTATCATTGAAATCCTTTAAAAAATCATTGAAAATTGATATAAAAATGAACTAGAAATGATTATTTCAAATACACCCACACTTAAACTATAACTTTCCTTAAGAATAAATATCAACATAGAAGATCAGAGGTCAAAAATTCTATCAATATTCAAATTTCAAGGTAATAAAATCAAATAATTATCATTGTTTAATCAATCTTTCAAAACTCACATAAAATATAAATTCTATTTAACAATTTTCAAAGAAAAAAATGTATTCAGAATTTTTCTTTTTTCTATTTGAAAATAGTGGAACATATCTTCTTATTAAATCATTTTCCTAACTTTAGTATTCTTAAACATTCCAATTCATGATTTACCTATTGGTTGATTATTTTCTCTCATCACTCATGATATAGATTCAAGTATAGTTACCCTCATATCATGAGAACTTTATCTTTATCCATATACATTTAAATAAAGTACATTATCCACTTTTTAAAGATAAAAGACACATTATATCATAGGGAATTGTAATTAAGGTTGAAATGTCTCTAAGGCTTAAGGTTTGAATGATTTTTTGTTTTAAAATTTATGACTCAGAGAGGAGGTTTTATTACTTAAATTATTAAGAACAGTATTAAAAAGAAAAAATGTTATGAATTTATCCCCTTAAAATTGTGACAACTCCCAACTTCCCCAAAATTTAAAGTAAATATAATGATTAAATTAATCATATTGAATTATTTTTTCACCCTCTTGATATTTTCTCTTCTTTTATATGCTTTTTTGGAGAAGGTTTTCATTTTTTTATTTTTTTTAAATGTTATGTTTAGAATAAACCTCACATCCACCACCTTATCACATACGATAAAAATCATAGGTCTATTAAAGGTGATTTTATTCCCCAAATAAGAAACCATTTTTCTCATTTTTTAGATTTTTTCAATTTATCTTTTTTCTAAGGTTGAAAACAAATATTGTACAATGTATAAATTAAAAAAATTCAATACCCATAGTGTCACACAAACAATTTTTCCTAACAATGTAAATCACCATATTCCTCATGACTCGCTTCACCCCCAAACATCAACTTATAAATATCAGGGGAACACTAAGAGATGGGTATGAATAGATAAAAATGTCTTGAAATGTGGCTCATTCCTAACAAGGTCATTATTGGTTTCTATGGGAAAAATAAGGATTCATGTAAAGGTGGTCTTTTTAGGATAAGGGATTATCAAAATATTCCTCAATCATTTAAAATATGTTTTTGTACATTCAAATCTCTAATAAGTTAAAATTCAATTCCTGGTTAGGGAAATATCCTAAGATCACTCAAGCATTATGGTCAACAAGAAGTAAGAAGAACTCGGTCTATAAATCCTCTCAATAATAGAAAATTTTATTTGTTATAATCACTTAAGGAATGATTAATAATAAAAAATCAATTCACATGAATCTCATAAATTCAATGAATGAAAAATGATTGGGAAATTTCTTTTACATGAATCAATTAATTTCCTCAAATCATGATTCCTCATTTTAATATCCTTGCTTCAATTTAATAATTTATTTCTATATTTTACATATTAAATATCACTAGCATTGAACCCTAAATCATGGAATCATATGATTAATAAGAGAAAAATGTCTCCTAGATAGGTCATTTTAAACATAAATTCAAATATGGGATTTTATTTTCCACTTTAAAACTCAGAACATGTTGTTGGAGAAAAATATTGGGAGATAAAAAAGATAAAAATTAAAAGTATACTCACTTTCCCATATAGATGTTTACACTTTCCACCTTCACTATTTGGGAAATAATTCTTCCATTATGGTCCTACAAAAAAATTAATCATTAAAAATCATAGGTAATGTAATTTAATTTCAAAATGATATAAGGTAGTGGGGTTGGATGATGGAATACATTCTAAGACTAAAATTTAAATCTAAATTACTATAATGAAAATAAAGAGATAATTCTTCGTGTAATTCCCCCAGAGGGCCCTAAATGTTTTCTCACTCTATATGGAATTACTAGTTGTTATCAAAAGTTAGTTGGTGGATGAAGCTTCTTTGATTTGAACCACCATATGTGGGTTTTCCTACATTATGCTTTTTCCTTCTTGGTGAAGAATGATCCATGCATAGATTAAACCAAATCCACACCTTCAAAATTAGGTATAGATTTCATGGAATGGGTTGGATGAATTATTAATCATCCTCATATTTTGTTGGTAATTGTTAAACCTTCTCTTTCTATTCCAGTTCTGGATCAATAGGGGTTTCTTGAATTGAATTATCAAAGGGACAATAAGAATGTATTTTTACTTGAAAAAATAAATTGAATTTGAATTTATATTAAGTAATCTCACCCTTTCAAGGTGAGAAACATATTTCTTTATTTCCTTAGTACCAACATCTTGGAATTCTTCATGGGCCTCCTCAAATGTATGTTCATAAAAATTAGGAAGCTCCTTGTGTTCTTTAATAGGTGAATTTACAGGTTCTTCATTGTCCTCTAAGGCATGTCAAGAATTAACCAAATATGAAAATTCAAAATAGTATGCAGAGATAATTAGACAAAAATGAATAAAATAAGAAAATAAATAATTCACAAAATAGTATATCTCTTAATTATTTATGATTGATTCACTAACTCACTGGTAAGTGCCACTTGAAGTTAGATCTTAATGGATGGAGGTAGGAAGTTAGGATCCTCTATCCTTTATTCAAATTATATCATTGTTGTGGCTTCTTACTCTTCCATGGCTAGAGTGACATGTAGTGGTAGTAGGTCTTCTACTTTGTAGGGATTTGGGAGATCAATTTATACTTCATATTTATTCAAGAATTCATCAAGATCTTATTGATATCCCATAATTATCTCAACAGGAAAGTTTTCCTCATCATGAATCCATTAATATGTATTAGTTTCGTCTTGGATTTGGCTCTTCAGATGGTTGAGTTTTGGATAATCCTTAAGATGGGCCTCAAAATCTTTGATGTATTCAGTAAAATTGGGTATCTCTGGTGGGACTTCCTTCTTGGTCTTCGGTATTTGATAATCATGTTTGACATCATTAACCATATCTTCTAGTTCATGAAATGAAATTTGGTGTGATTCATGTTTATCATAAGCTTCTCCATGTCATTGAGTCCATTGATATTTTATATGAGAGCCACCTATATAGAATTTTGAAATATAAATTCTTACACCTGCAATTAATTGTTCCATGAATTGAAAAATTAGTTGTTTGAAAACTTCATGAAAAAATATTTATGGTTTTTTTTAAATTAATTAAATATATAAAAAATATGAAAATAGAAAAATTAATAAAATGGATTATTGGATCCCCATAAATGGTGAATGTTTTGAAACAGGCCTTTCATGAGGCGCGACAAAGGAAAATTATTTTCCTAGTTTAGTACAGTTGTTGACCAGGGTCGTATCACTTGGAGAGCATCCCAGTTTGTTTATTAACTTAATCTAATTCATGTAATACTATTTATTTTTGTAATATTTATTATTTTATCAAAACAATGATATATATTTTTGGGTTTTTTATGTTTAATTTATAAAATAATTAAATGAAATGCAAAATGATAATTAAAATTAAACTAACATGCAATGATAAAAAGTGAGTTAAGGAAGAAAGAACGTGGTTTTGGTCTTGATATTGGCTTCAATTATTATCCTCTTTTTTTGTTTAATTTTATTTTGATAATAAACACATGAAATCTCAAGAATAATTTCTATAATTTTTATTCAGAAATTGTAGAAATTCAAATTCCTAAGAAATCTCAATTCCACCTCCTCTTCAAATCAAGGTTGATGAAACAATTTGGTCAATGATTTCCTATCTTCCAAAATATAGCTATAATGATTTTGTTTCATCCATTAAATCTATTAACCCCATAAATTGAAGTGATAGTGAATGTAGAGTTGTAAAATATTTTAATAAAAACAATATTAATAGATTGAGTTGCATGTCATGGGGGGTAGTCACAACATCAGGGGAATTTGCCTCACCCATGTATTCTACTCATATCTACCATAAAAATGAAATTTACTTTAACCAAAAAAATAATGAACGCCTTGACCTCTCCAAGGACAAGCCTCGAGTCATCCTCCCATTATCGGGAGTAATAGATCACTTTGGTGAAAAAATAATTGATGAAATAAATTAAAAATATGAAAAAAAAGAAATGTGAAGAAAGATATATATAGAAAATAAAATAGTAAAATAAGAATAAAATAATAAAATATATAATTAAAATAAAACAAAAATAAAAAAGTTATAATAATAATAATTATAACAATAATAAGGATAAGAAGAAAAATTGTATAATGGGGGAACACTTAAAATTAAAATAAAGATGATTGAGATAGTTTATTTAATAAAAAAATTACATTTAAAATAAAACTAAACCTAAATAAATAAAAAATAAATGAAATGAACATATAATTTATATCATGGAGGCCTTTCACCTTTGGTGGATTCCCAGTTTTGGGTTGACATCCCCTTCATGAGGTAGTGAGATGCCTATTTTTTAGGCATAATGAGGCCTCCATCAGTTGGTGGTCATCCTCGAATATTGAGGGATTTTAATATCTTCATTCCAAATTTTAATTTATAGTGACCCAAGGGTGGTTTTAAATTCATAGCACCTAATGATTTTGGGTGTTTTAGATTTATATTGTGTAGATGATCCACTAGGGGAACCTCTTTCTATGATTCATGGGGGTGTAGCAGCGTGGATGTGGCACCTACAGTAGTGTGTGCATAGAGGTGTTTTGAAATGGTAGTGGTAATGATGTAAGCGGTACCTGTATTCTCCTCTAGCCTTTATAGTTCTTGGATGAGGCTTGAATTTACATTTATGGGTGTCGTTCAAGTGTGCAGAGGGGATCAGAGGTTGATCTGTTCTTCTCCAATCGTAATGGATCTCAAGCTCGAGCATTAAGTGATAGACCATAGTGGTCTTGGGTTGTGTAGTGGTGGTCGGCAACATCGGGTGGACAATTTGTGGCAGAGAATTGATGAATTTTGGTGATTGGCAGTAGTGTTGTAGATGGTGGCTAATGAAGATGATGGAGGATGGAGCAATTTAGTATTGCATGCATAGTAGTGGGTTATGGTTTCTATCATGGAGATCCCATGCCTAGATTTGGTAAATCCTCCTTCCAACAACCTTTACAATGGTCGGACAAGTCTTATAATGTGTATAGGGCTGGTAGGCCACAGGTGGAGAAGTGGTTGGTAGTGTCGATCATCATTGGAAGAGTTATTCACCTTGAGATCGATATCGAGTAGCAAAAACCAGGGATTTCCCCAATGAATGTGGTAGTGGCAGCCCTAAATAAAGGAAGTGGCACTGGTAGAGCCCCAATTTAGCATGGAGGATTCGGTTGGGCATGAATAGTACCTAAAAGAATTGATATCCCAAATCAAAATGAAATATGTGGGAGGCAATGGTTTATCAACCTGAGTGTGGTTTCAGCTTCTCATAATCCTACACTGGGGGTGGGGTCACTTCTTCACTTTCCCCAAGGAATATTTGATCCATACAAACAAACAACTCACACAATCCCTTGGGCCCACTATGCAACTGTGATGTTCACTATCTATGGTGAAATTGCAAGGGATTTCATAACTCGTGCCTCCACTTTCTTTGGAAGTCCCTCCTTGTTGGCTATGTGGTCGACCACATCTCTTGAGTTGACTAAATGGTGTGTTCCACTAATTGATAACCTACCTAGGATTGGGAATATTTTCTAGTTAAAACCTAATAAAATTCTAAAAAATTCAACACTTAAAACATATTTCAAAATATAGTAAAAATAAAATCTTAATTTCAAACTCCATTACAATTTAATAACTTTTTATCCATTTTAATAGCCCAATTATGAATTCCATTATCTAAGTAAAACATTGAATTTCAAGGGTTTTATCATTGAAATTTGATATAAAAAAATATTTAGAAATGACCCTTCTAATACACCTCTAAATATAATATAGGTTTATAATAAAAATATGAGCCTCAATGAAGGAAAATGAAGACACAATTACCTTACCAATTTAGTATCTTTTTAACTGTAATAACCCATGAAATAGTGGTCATAAAATTTATATATAGATACCAATAAATTTAAGTATATTTATAATTGAATACATACATTTTAATTATATTCACTTTACAAAATAAAAAATTGGTGAATAAGTAATAAGTATCATAGAAATAAAAGTGAGAGTATAAAACACCTTACTACTTGAGTAACTTTTTAATCTTGAGTTCCATGAAATAATAAAATAAATTGAAACTTTAAATGCCTTTAAATAAATTATATTCATGATATAACATGTCATAGGGTATTATATACTCCACTCAACAAGAATAAGTTGTGAATATAGCATATATATTACAAAAATAAAAGTGAGATGAGAAATGCCTTACCTTAAGTCTTTAATTTCTTTGTACAAGTTCAAACCTATTCTATAATAAATATAAGTTTATTAAAAATATACCACATTACCATATTTTTTATATTATACCATATATAAATTGAATATTTCTTTATATTACCCCTTTATTAATAATTCCATGTTAATGTTATGTTTTAGGTATTAACCACTTTGTTTTTCGTATATGTTTTGACATGTTATTTTTGGTCCTCTTACTTAGAAAATGATTTAGGTATTTTCATAATTTAAATATAAATATCATATATATTAATAATATAATTATTTAAAATAATATATAATACATAAAAATATGGAATGTAATACACCATTGTTGGAGACGGTAGGTCGTACATACATATAAACATTTTTTGTCTTCTTTTCAAATTGAATGAAATAAAGTAAAAACTTATATGTATATATATATATTAAAATTAAGGAAAAATTATTAATCCATATATATAATGTACTTTTACTAAAACCATCCTTAATATATTCAATGTAAATTGTGAACAAATAACACCGCTTTGAGGAGGCGGTAGTCCACACGCACACAGACAAAGTTATCATATTCTTGAAAAATGGAAAGCATAAAGGAATCAATTATATAATAATTAAAGAAGCATAAATACATCATAAATAAAATATATATATTAAAAAAATAGTAATTAAATTATTATTCCCAACCTTGAAATGTGGTAATGGAGAAAAAACAATATTTGTTCATGAGGCAGTATTCTACTGTACCACGAATGATGATTGTGTATCCTATTTAATGGAAGTGTGTGCAATTGTAGGTCAAAACCTTAACACAATAACATATCATTATATTGATTAAACCTATTTTATTATATTATCGTGTAATAAGAATAATTGAGGTGTGAATAAAGAAATAAAAAAAATACTTAATGAAGGATATTGCCTCTTCTTTGGGTAACACCTTTTGGTTTGCAAAAAATGGATTCCTTGGATGGATTTATTCCAAATGTGAAGCCTATATGATGAAGATATGTAATCTAGGAGGATATTTTTTCTTGTTTTTTAAAATCCAATGTTCTTGAGAGGTGTGAATAATTAAGGGGGTGACTTTCCTTTTATAAGTGGAGGGAGAGGACCCACTTGGCATTTTTGAAAATAATTTATGCTCCCAATGTTTTTACCAACAAAGAGTCTTCCATGACACAAAAAAAATTATATAAATTAATTTTTAAGGTGTAAATATAGACATACAATGGGTGGTGGACATGTTTAAGGACATTTTTAAACCTTAATTATAATGTTTAACCACTAAGTAATCTTGTTTTTACCCTAATAGTGGTACTTAATTTTAATTACTTTCACTAAACTATTTGGTTAAAAAAAGTTGAAATTATTATAAATTATAAATTATTATTATTAAAAAAATTAATCCATTTTCAAAAATTCTAATCCCATAATTATCCAAAATTAATTTTAAATTAATCTAGTAGTAGGGATGAGACAATGGCTTTTAAAGTGAAAAAGATCAAAAGATTGAAATTTTTTTTATTCCAATTTCAAATTGAAATTGGTTCCAATGATGGAAATTCAATTAATGGATTTATAATTTATTTAATTAAACTTTAAAACTTATTTATTTAACTTAACTATATATATAAATTATATGAAGAAATAATTTTCCATTAAAATTCTGTTTTTTTACTATTCACCCAAAAAACTTAATCTTCTCAAAAGAATATCAAAAATTCACCCTCATATAATACTGATTTTTATATTTCCTAAATGATGTTTATTTTAAAAAATCTAATATATAAAATTTTAAAAAAATTATAATAGGCACCCCATTTAAAGGTGGTAAAATTACCTTTAGAAAAATATATATCTTTATGTTTAAAATGGGTTTTATTATTCTCTTATCAAGATAAAATTTAAGATAAATTTTAAATAGTTTATTGAATAATATATATATATATATAACAATAAAATTCTTTATCAATTTAACCCCCTGATCCTGCTCTTCCAGACTCAGTGCTTAAAAAATGTAGTGTAATTTTTTTTATAAAAGGAACTGAATGATTACACAACTCTTTAAACAAAAGAGGTCCTTTTACTGGTCTAGGTTCTGAAGGATTAGATAAAACCTTACATTTATCAAATTTGAAACAAAAATAAATCAATTTTCCACTATTCTTTTGTGCGCGCTAACTCTAATAGTGATGACATCTACGATAATATCCTAAGATACCTGTGAAAAAAAATTAAAAATAAAAGGGTGGGCAATAAATTACCCAGTAAGAAGTTTTGAAAACCTTTGATAAATCCCATCAAAATATATTTTTGATGATACATTCAACAAATTATATGAGAAATACATTTGTAAAATAACATTTACAATTAATATAATGCCTTGAAAAATAATTATACTTTTAAAATGCTTTTAAAATAATGCAGTGATTCAGTTTATAATACTAAGAAAGCTGTTAAAAACAAAACAACTGAGGAAACTTGAAACTTTGAAGGCTATCTTGGGCTTACCCACATTAGGTATGGATTCACTCTCCAATTCCCTATCAAGTTTAAAAAGTTAAAGTACAAATTTCTTTATAAAATTTTTTTTAGCTTGCCTTACTTACATATAATTTTCACTATATTTTTTTAATTTTGGAAACATGTTACTGCATTAAAATAAATATATAAATATTCATCTGTGTGTGTGATTTTTTTAAAAGACAAACACTTTTGATTATTGATTCCCCAAAACTCATGTCACTTGGGTTGAACATAAACACCCATATACTCAATCTTCCATTGATAAAAATATCTATGACTTTTTTTCATGATTTAATGACTTAAACCATTCATATATGTAAGAACCCGAGTTTTTAGAACGCGTCAAAATCACACCCTATTTGAATTTTTGACTGGTTTATAAGGAAACTGGGGAAAACGGGATGTTTCTGGAAATTTCCAGACTACACGCCGTGTACATTTAAGTACACGCCTTGTACATGTTAAGCGAGTTTCGGCTGTGTTCTCTCCAAGTACATGTCATGTGGTGACCGTGTAGATACTTTCTTACTACATGGTGTGTTTTTTTCAACATGTCGTGTATCCTCGACCATGTGGTGTCCATACATGGCATGTAGGCCTATTGGTCGGGTAGAACCGAGTAAACACCGTGTTCCCCTTGGACACGCCGTGTAGTCTAGTCGTGTATGAGGGATATACATGGCATGTGTGTAAGTCGGTGAGAAAGTGAAGAGAAACCCACTACATGCCATTTACTCATGTTGGCAGGTTCGGAAAGTAAGTCGGTGGAATTCAGAAATCATATGAAAAGTTAAATGACCTACATGGCGTGTAGTTGTGAATTACACGCCGTGTAGTTTCTTTTTTGTGTCAAAATGGGCAGTAGCCTCATTTTGAGGCAGAACATTCATTTTTCACCCGGTTTCGCGAACCAAGCTGGCCGGGACTTCAATCCTTCCCCGGATCGCCGTCCAAACTCTGTTTCAATCATGGATTGATGTGTTGGAACCCCCTCGGTAAGGCCTTGATTCCCCTTGGGCTATTCTATTTGATTTTTTTTTCTAGAACGAGTTATAGCGGTTTGACTGGTTTTGAATCTTTTGTAGATTTACCATGTTTTAGACCGAATTGGTGGCTTTTACCGGAGGAGTAGCGTCGTATGAGTCTCATGTAGGTGGTGCATACCGCATTTTGTGTTTTCGTGGTTGTTTGGGTGAGGCGGCCTTCGGTGCATTTTTTGGTATTTTGAGCGGGACCCATTTTATCTTCTATATCATATTAAATTGATTATGGGTCCTATGGGGTGCCTTTCGGTATGCCCTGTTACCTCTTTTCATGAGCGGGATGGGTGAGGGGTTATGGCTCATCGGGTAATTTTGACCGGGGAACGCCAAAATGGTTTTAATTGAAATATTAATGTGTTAAACTATTTAGTTTAATTTATTAAATCCTGTTGTAAATTATTAGAGGCATTTAAGATCACAGTGCTGGTATGGGACAACACCTCGCATAGAGAACTTCAACTGTTTAGTTTGTTTTGCCGGTTAATGTTTTCTGTTTAAATATGTTATATATGCAATTGTTGAATTGCGTCTGCTGGACCCTTTGGGTGGTGTTGGGCATGGCCCGGATATTCTTGAGTGATTTGGATCACAGGTTCGGCTTGGCCCGGGTTACTTTGGGTGGTTTGGACCACAGGATTGGGCATCATGGATGTCGGCTTGAGGCATTACGACTGTCAGGTTGGGCTTGGCCTATGACAACCCTTCTTTTTATTACATCTTAAACATGCTTTATTACATAAAACATCAATTGGTACAACAAAGAAGATCGAGAGGTTTAGTGTCTTTGGGGCTTATGATCATTACATAAAAACTTTAAACTTGAAATACAACATCTTTATTGAAAACTGCCTTTACATGACCACTACATTCCTTCGTACTTAGCATTGCATGGGATAACCTGAGGACATGCATAAGAAAAGGGTGAGCTATAAAGCCCAGTAAGGGAGTAAACAATGAAAAACCTGAGGAGTAAAATACATGTTAGGCAATAGGAATATCAATAGAGCATAATAGAAACATGAACATAAAGGCATGATAAAGCATGATAATCATAACATGGAAATGTGGCAACAACACTTAACATTGAATTAGCATGAGCCAAGGCTCATTGCACATGAAGCATGAGTAAACCCTCATTGCACTTGAAGCATGAGTAAACCCTCGTTGCACTTGAATTAGCATGAGTAAACACTCATTGCACATCACGTATCATGATAATATACTTTACCCAATGCATTGGAGCGCTATAAAGGGCGCACCCTTCTTAAACATTTCATTTCATGCATAAGTGTGCCACATGGATCATAAAACATTGATTCATAAAACATAATCATTTCTTCCACGATAAAGGAATGTGGAATTCATACATGAAACTTTATAATCAATATGTAAATGTGCATAAAGGTGAATACCCTTGATGGAGAAATGGGCATGGTATTCCCTACACAAAGACATTGGCTTAGAAAACCGGTGCGATTTCGGCAGCGTAATGGCGTGACATAAGAATTCATAAAAAAAGGTTGATGAGAGAGAAATGGGTTCCTCATCATATTTACATGTAATGGACAGTAAGGAGATCATATATATACATGTCCCAACAATAGAAATGGAATTTAGATTCATGATACAAAAGTATTGCTTGAATGTAAAAGAAGAGAGAGAAGTTCCTTTCGGAATTTCGGCATAGTAACGGGTGTACATGGGAGGCATTTAATGAGAGAGAAAGGGGTCTCCCATCATTCAAACAATAATAGGGCAGTATGAGAGAGGTGTGAAACCATACCCCAACAATAATAATTGAAATTAAAAGGGCAATACAACTAAAAGAAAATTGACAAAAAAATGAGAAAGGAAGAAAACCCCTTACTTGGAAGTGTGCTTCCAAAGGCTAGAGAGAGGCTTGTGAGAGGATTCTTGGGAGCTTGCGGCACCTTGGGAGGATTCTAGAGAGAGTAGGGCAGAGGTTGGACAAGCTCCAAGGGATTTTAGTGAGGAGTAAGTGGGAGCTTGGGTGGGTTTATATAGGAAAGGTGAGAGAATTCTTTATTATTTAGGTTTGGGAACCCTTATATTAAAATAATCCTAACCACAAACCATCCCATGGTATTTGCCTATGGTTTCTGGAAAAGGAAAGAGAAAAACAATATTTTACAAGGCCAAGGTCCGAACTTATTAAAAAAATTAGGTTTGCTTATGTGGAGGTGAGTCACACTCCCATGGAAATTAATTTAAAAAGGCAAAGTGTTGAATAAGTCTTGAGGGCTCCATTAATGCTTTGAAAAGTAAGTCAAACAAACCCAAAACCTCATTATTTTAATGATAAAACACATATTGGACGAACATAAGGATTATGGTATTTTATTACATCACCATTGGGTCATTATGATGTCATAAAACACATTATATATTTAAATGGTATTTAATTTTTACCCAAAAATTTGACTGTCTCAGAAAATTATGAAAAATTCACCGTTGGATAATTTCGACGTCCTGATTCCAAAAATAATATTTATTTTATCTAAATAATTTTCTAAATATTTGAATTTTCACTTTTAAAATAAAAATCGACATTTATAAAAAAATTCACGGGTTTTGACAGAAATGGCTTTCAAACCTTAATAAAAATTTTAATTGCATTCATAAAATTATAAGATCATTTATACTTAATAAAGAATTAATTTAATATTAATAATAATATTTTATTAAAATATTATTTAATTCAAAAAAATCCTTTAATTTAGTAAAATATAATTCTTAATTAAATAATAACTAAAAACACCATTTGTACTTTAAAAACTAATTACAATGTAACAAAAATGACTAGAAATTATATTCATTATTATATACAAAAAAAAATGTACATGAACATGGTGCTACTTATTTGTTACATAACCCCTTAAAATAGCCGCATAAGACCTAAGGGTAAGGTGTGCGATGGTGACAGACTCTTGGGGTTGCTCGGATAACATCGCTCGAGTGGTAATCTCTATCAACTTCCATTTTTCCCGTAGATGATCACGTTCGAGCTTGACTTGATGAAGATCATCTTGGGCTTGGTCAAGGGCAATGCCCAAAGATGCCACCTCTTTTCCAAGCTCCGAAAAATGGGCTTCATAAGGGGAAATTCTACTGGATGAGGCCATTGCTTCCTTTGTCTGAGTAGAAAATTGGTTCGTTAAAGCCTTATATTTAAACTACCCAGATGATCACTGTTCAACGGCTATAAAAGTAACGGTCACAAATCTTAACGTAAAACTAAAGAAGTTGACATATTATAAAAACATTTTTCATAAAGAAACATTTAACTGGGTCAAGAGGGATTTTCCATTAATGAAACTTTGGGTCGTTACAATATTCCCCCCTTAAGAAATTTCGTCCTCAAAATTTTCCTTTTCCCACACTAAAACAAATGTGGGTAACTTAGCTTCATCATATACTCCGACTCCCAAGTTGCTTCTTCAAACTTGTGGTTTCTCCACAAAACCTTGATGAGGGGCATTATCTTATTTCGTAGAAATTTTTCTCTATGATCTAAGATCTTCACTGGTTGCTCCTCATAAGAAAGATAGTCTTCTAATTGTACCACCTCGGAAGAGAGTACATGTGAAGGGTCTGGTATGTACTTCCTTAAGAGGGATACATGGAAGACATCATGCACCTTGGCCATAGTAGGTGGAAGTGCTAGTCGATAGGCCACAGCCCCAACATGATCAAGAATCTCGAAGGGGCCGATGTACCTTGGACATAACTTCCCTCTCATTCCAAACCTCATGACCTTCTTCCACGGAGATATGCATAAAAACACCATGTCTCCGACTTTAAACTCAAGGTCTCGTCGACGATTATCTGCATAACTCTTCTGTCAACTTTGGGCTGCCTTGATATGCTGCTGAATGGTTTTCACCTTCTCCACCATTTCTTCGACCATTTCTGGTCCAAGCAGCTTACGTTCACCGACCTCATCCCAACATGCCGGTGTTCTACACCTTTTCCCATACAGGGCTTCATATGGTGCCATTTGGATGCTCGAGTGGAAACTATTATTATAAGAGAACTCAACCAGAGGAAGATGTTGATCCCATCCTCCTTTAAAGTCCATTGAGCACGCTCTCAACATATCCTCAAGTGTTTGGATAGTCTGCTCGGATTGGCCATCAGTTTGAGGATGATAGGCCGTACTGAAGTTTAGTTCAGTATTCAGAGCATGTTGAAGACTCTTCCAAAACTTAGAGGTGAATCTTGGATCTCGATCAGAAACAATAGATAGTGGTACTCCATGCAACCGTACCACATCCCTGATATATATCCAGGCCAGTTGATCCAAAGAGAAATCCTCTCGAATAGCAATGAAGTGTGCAGTCTTTGTAAGACGATCCATAACAACCCAGATTGCATTGTTGCCTTTGGATGTCCTTGGAAGTCCAGTGACGAAGTCCATGGTGATGTTCTCCCATTTCCATTCTGGTATGGGCAATGGTTGTATCATCCCCTTAGACTTCTGCCTCTCTGCCTTCACTTGCTGACACACCAGGCACTTTGATGTATATTCAGCGATCTCTTTCTTCATATTATCCCACCGAAAGTTTTCTCGAAGATCTCGATACATCTTTGTGCTCCCTGGGTGAATAGAGAAATTTGAACTATGTGCATCATCCAAAATTTCCTTCTTCAGCTCCGAACTTGATGGAACACATAGTCTTTTCCCAAACCGCACAATTCCTTCTTCATTAACATTAAACTCTGAGGATTTTCCCTTTTTGATAGCTTCCACTTTTTCATGGATTCCCGCATCATCCTTTTGAGCATCCTTTAACCTTTCCAAAAGAGATGGTTGAGAAATCATTTGTGAAAGGATTGATGATGTTCCCTTCTTTATGATTCCCACATCCATCTTCATCAAGTCTAAGAAGATTGGATCCTTCTCAATTCTCATCATTGATAGAATAGCTGGATCCTTTCTACTTAAGGCATCCGCCACCTTGTTCGCCTTCCCAGGGTGGTAATGTATTGAACAGTCATAATCCTTGATGAGCTCTATCCACCTTCTCTGGCACATATTAAGCTCTTTCTGTGTGAATATATATTTAAGACTCTTTTGGTCAGTATATATCTCACATTTCTCTCCATAGAGATAATGCCGCCATATTTTCAAGGCAAAGATCACCGCCTCCAACTCCAGATCATGCGTTGGATAGTTTCGCTCATGGACTTTCAACTGCCTTGAGGGATAGGATATCACTTTATCATTCTGCATCAGCACACATCCTAATCCCTTCTTCAAAGCATCACTGAATACCACAAAAAGCTCCCCACCTGTGGGTAAAGTGAGCACGGGTGCAGTGATAATCCTCCTTTTCAACTACTTGAAGCTTTCTTCGCATTCATCACTCCAGGAAAACTTTACTCACTTTCGAGTTAGCTTGGTAAGAGGGTTGGACAATCGTGAGAAATTTCTCACAAATCGTCGATAATATCCAGCTAACCCCAAGAAGCTATGGATATCAGTTACCGATGTTGGCCTCGGCCATCCCTCAATTGCATCTGTTTTGGAGGGGTCCACAGATATCCCATTGCTTGTGATGATATGACCCAAGAATGAGACTTCCTTCAACCAAAACTCACAGTTGTTGTACTTTTCATAGAGCTTATCCTTGCGCAAAGTCTCAAGAACAGTTTTTAAATGCTCTTCATGGTCCTCCATGGTTTTGGAGTATATTAGAATATCATCTATAAAGACTACCACAAATTTTGTCTAGGTAATCTCTAAAGACTCTATTCATCAAGTACATGAATATTGCTGGAGCATTGGTGAGTCCGAAAGGCATTACTATGAATTCATAGTGCCCATACCTTGTACGAAAAGCAGTCTTGGGGATATCTTCCTTCTTCACCCTTACTTGATAATATCCCAACCGCAAGTCCACTTTGGAGAAGTATTGTGCTCCACGCAGCTGATCAAACATGTCATCGATTCTTGGGAGAGGATACTTGTTCTTTATCGTGATTCTGTTAAGTTCACGATAATCGATGCAAAGCCGCATTGACCCATCCTTCTTCTTGAGGAAGAGGACTGGTGCACCCCATGGTGATGCACTTGGGCGTATAAACCCTTTATCCAAATTCTCCGGTAGTTGTTTCTTCAGATCTTCACGATCAACAACATCCATTCTATATGGAGTCTTGGATATTGGTAGCGCCCCAGGTATAAGTTCAATTGAGAACTCAACATCTCTTCTTGGAGGAAGACCAGGAAGTTCCTCGAGAAATACTTCAGCGAATTCCCTCACAATAGGCATTTCTTCAAGGGTGGTTTCTTCCTTGGACTCAATCATCTGAGCCAGATATGTGTGCTCATAAGGCAGTAATATCCATGCTTACGATGATGGAGCTAAAGGAGATTCATCTTCCTCCTGACACTTGTAAAGAATCGGGGGTCGATTCTCCATATAGAGTGTGATTTCCCTCTCCCGACAATTTATGTTGGCTCTATACAAGGAAAGCCAATCCATGCCAAGAATTGCATCAAATTCCACCAAAGGGAGTATGACGAGGTTCGCTGGGAAATTCAATCCACATATTATAATAGGGGAGGACTTATACTCATGGGATGCAATGATTGCCCCATTTGTCGTACTCACTGACATATTTACTTCCATGATTTGTGGTGGTGCATGGATTTTTCTACTAAACTTTTGAGATATAAAAGAATGCGTAGAACCTGAATCAAAAAGTACATTCGCTATTCCTGAATGAATAACTAGCGTACCTGTCACCACTTCGTTGTCGGGGTTCACTTCGGCAGAAGTGATGGCAAAAGCACTTCCTTGCTGTCTTGGAGGTTGTTGATTGCCTCCGATAACCCTTGGATTAGGGCACTGATTCGCAAAATGACCCGGTTCTTTGCATTTGAAGCATTGAAAAACGCGTTGAGGTTCGAACGGAGCGTTCCCCTCCTCTGTCACAGCCGCGTGTCCTTCTTGCTGATAGTTAACAGCTAGGTGCCCTTCTCTTCCACACTTGAAGCATTTTCTTGTCCCCCTAAGGCAATTTCCAGGGTGCTTCTTTCCACACTTTTGGCAAGTGGGGTGCTGGAATTTCTTAGCGCCGTTGGATTTATCCATAAGACCACCAGAATTTAAGTCCACCTTACGCTTCTTGTCCCCATGATACCCCTGTGATTCTCCGATCTCCATTTCAACCTTGAGGGCACATCGGACAATTTCCTCATAGCTGTCGAAGTCACGGATCGCTAATGCTTTCCGCAATCTAGGCTTCAGCCCACCAAAGAAGAGGTCAACCTTGCATTCGGGGGTAACGACAAAGCCGGAAGTGTATCGTGCAAGCCTTGTGAAGTTTGCCTCGTACGCTCCCACAGATTCTTCATCTTTCTTTTTGAGGGAAAGGAAGTCCCATTCCATCTTAAGACGGAGGGTGCGCGGAAAATATTTATCGAAAAACATCTTCCAGAATTCCTTCCATTCCAAAGCCTCAATCTCCTCCTCAGGCTTCGTATTTTTGATCAACGTCCACCATTGATCAGCTTCACCCTCCATACGATAAGCCGCCAGGAGAACCTTCTCTTTTTCAGAGCATTGGAGGATGGAGAATATCTTTTCAATGGAGTTGATCCATTGTTCAGCGATCGTGGGATCGGGTGATCCACTAAAAGTAGGAGGCCTTTTTCTCATGAAGCTTTCAATAGAGACTTGTTCATTCTTAGGGGGGGTTGAACATTCCTCTTGACCAGTGTTTATATTCAAAACTTGAGTTAGCTGAGAGAGAAGCGTGACAAAGTTCGTGATTCCCGCTCCCATTGGGTTGGGCATCTCATAAAGTACAATCATCACACTGATCTTCACAACGGTTGTTAGCCTGAGTTCTCCTATTACCGGCCATTGCCTAGAATAAAAGGAAAGTTAGGGGTAACACATAAAGGGTAATCCAAAGACAAAAGTTGATGACTTATAAAAAAACTTTAATCTCTTTAACTCATGATTCTATAGGATTCAATCCAGGCTTTTCATGATCTTCCTTCTAACATATATTCTTAGGGGCATTTTTCCCTTAATAAGGGTTCATACTAAGATTGTGAATTTATCAAAAAATATCCCCCGGGAGTGTCGTAACCAAGAGTGAAGCAAGGCCTGTTGTCGTGCACCAGTTCCCGTTCGAGTCTAGCTCAAAGCGGTGTTTTCGGGTTTTACCCCTAGGATACATCTGTGCCAGAGCCGCCTCTACCTGCTCGTATCCAGACAGGGATGTATTTGTTTGATAAACCACTTACATAGTATTTACCAAAACATAGGGATGTTTTTATTATACTTAGTCTTGTATCTAAGGCTTTACTAGGGTTTCCTAATCCCAAAAATAACTAAACCTATCCTTTGATACCAACTATGACAACCCTGCTTTTTATTACATCTTAAACATGCTTTATTACATAAAACTTCACTTGGTACAACAAAGAAGATCGAGAGGTTTAGTGTCTTTGGGGCTTAGGATAATTACATAAAAACATTAAACTTGAAATACAACATCTTTATTGAAAACTTCCTTTACATGACCACTACATTCCTTCGTACTTAGCATTGCATGGGATAACCTGAGGATATGCATAAGAAAAGGGTGAGCTATAAAGCCCAGTAAGGGAGTAAACAATGAAAAACATGAGGAGTAAAATACATGTTATGCAATAGGCATATCAATAGATCATAATAGAAACATGAACATAAAGGCATGATAAAGCATGATAATCATAACATGGAAATGTGGCAACAACACTTAACATTGAATTAGCATGAGCCAAGGCTCATTGCACATGGAGCATGAGTAAACCCTCATTGCACTTGAAGCACGAGTAAACCCTCGTTGCACTTGAATTAGAATGAGTAAACACTCATTTCACATGACGTATCATGATACTATACTTTACCCAATGCATTGGAGCGCTATAAAGGGCGCACCCTTTTTAAACATTTCATTTCATGCATAAGTGTGCCACATGGATCATAAAACATGGATTCATAAAACATAATCATTTCTTCCACGATAAAGGAATTTGGAATTAATACATGAAACTTTATAATCAATATGTAAATGTTCATAAAGGTGAATACCCTTGATGGAGAAATGGGCATGGTATTCACTACACAAAGACATTGGCTTAGAAAATCAGTGCGATTTCGGCAGCGTAACGGCGTGACATAAGAACTCATAAAAAAAAGTTTGATGAGAGAGAAAGGGGTTCCTCATCATATTTACATGTAATGGACAGTAATTAGATCATATATGTACATGTACCAACAATAGAAATGGAATTTAGATTCATGATACAAAAGTATTGCTTGAATGTAAAAGAAGAGAGAGAAGTTCCTTTCGGAATTTCGGCATAGTAACGGGTGTACATGAGAGGCATTTAATGAGAGATAAAGGGGTCTCCCATCATTAAAACAATAATAGGGAAGTATGGAAGAGGTGTGAAACCATACCCCAACATTTATGATTGAAATTAAAAGGGAAATACAACTAAAAGAAAATTGACAAAAAAATGAGAAAGGAAGAAAACCCCTTACTTGGAAGTGTGCATCCAAAGGCTAGAGAGAGGCTTGTGAGAGGCTTATTGGGAGATTGGGGCACCTTGGGAGGATTCTATAGAGAGTAGGTCAGAGGTTGGACGAACTCCAAGGGATTTTAGTGAGGAGGAAGTGGGAGCTTGTGTGGGTTTATATAGGAAAGGTGAGAGAATTCTTTATTATTTAGGTTTGGGACCCCTTATATTAAAATAATCCAAACCACAAACCATCCCATGGTATTTGCCCATGGTTTCTGGAAAAGGAAAGAGGAAAAAAATATTTTACAAGGCCAAGGTCCGAACTTATTAAAAAAATTATGGTTGCTTATGTGGAGGTGAGTCACACTCCCATGGAAATTAATTTAAAAAGGCAAAGTGTTGAATAAGTCTTGAGGGCTCCATTAATGCTTTGAAAAGTAAGTCAAACATACCCAAAACCTCATTATTTTAATGATAAAACTCATATTGGCCGAACATAAGGATTATGGTATTTTATTACATCACCATTGGGTCATTATGATGTCATAAAACACATTATATATTTAAATGGTATTTAATTTTTACCCAAAAATTTGACTGTCTCAGAAAATTATGAAAAATTCACCATTGGATAATTTCGACGTCCTGATTACAAAAATAATATTTATTTTATCTAAATAATTTTCTAAATATGTGAATTTTCACTTTTAAAATAAAAACTGACATTTATAAAAAAATTCACGGGTTTTGACAGAAATGGCTTTCAAACCTTAATAAAAATTTTAATTGCATTCATAAAATTATAAGATAATTTATACTTAATAAAAAATTAATTTAATATTAATAATAATATTTTATTAAAATATTATTTAATTCAAAAAAATCCTTTAATTTAATAAAATTTAATTCTTAATTAAATAATAACTAAAAACACCATTTGTACTTTAAAAACTAATTACAATGTAACAAAAATGACTAGAAATTATATTCATTATTATATAAAAAAAATGTACATGAACATGGTGCTACTTATTTGTTACATAACCCCTTTAAATAGCCGCATATGACCTAAGGGTAAGGTGTGCGATGGTGACAGACTCTTGGGGTTGCTCGGATAACATCGCTCGAGTGGTAATCTCTATCAACTTCCATTTTTCCCGTAGACGATCACGTTCGAGCTTGACTTGATGAAGCTCAGCTTGGGCTTGGTCAAGGGCAAAGCCCAAATACGCCACCTCTTTTCTGAGCTCCGACAAATGGGCTTCATAAGGGGCAATTCTACTGGATGAGGCCATCTCTTCCTTTGTCTAAGTAGAAAATTGGTTCGTTAAAGCCTTATATTTAAACTACCCAGATGATCACTGTTCAACGGCTATAAAAGTAACGGTCACGAATACTAACGTAAAACTAAAGAAGTTGACATCTTATAAAAACATTTTTTCATAAAGAAACATTTAACTGGATCAAGAGGGATTTTCCATTAATGAAACCTTGGGTAGTTACATGGCCCGGGTTACTAGGATGGTGATGCCATCAGACTTGAGCGGTATGGTCTCAGGGACACGAGGTGTCAGATGAGTTGGTGGATTCGGTATTATTTTGGTGATTACCACTCACCTGGAATATTGAGTTGTGTGCACACAGAGACACTACTTGATGAGTTTGTTTTGACCACTCATGTGGGTAGAGGCCCTCGTAGTTGCAGTTAGGTATTATGGTTGGGGGTGCTTTCCATATAAAGCCATGTGGGAGGTGAGGAGCCTTCAAGGGATAGCTTCAGACATGACGTGTCAGGAGGCACATGGTACCGGGTTACTATTCTCGGGCGTGCCTTCGGGACATCGGTACTTGAGACACGAGGTGTCAGGAGGCACATGGTGTCGGGTTACTATTCTTGGGCGTGTCTTCGGGACATCGGTACTTGAGACACGAGGTGTCTAGAGGCACATGGTTCCGGTTTACTATTCTTGGTCATGCCTTCGGGTACTCAGTACTTGAGACATGAGGTGTCAGGTAGCACATGGTTCCGGGTTACACGATAGAGATTCCGGCGTTGGCTGAAGCAAGTGACACTCCATGGTGGCTGCTGAGAACCAGAGGAGATATTTTTTATTTGTGCATTGTACTGCTTATAGTTTCCCTTACACTTGAATGACTGCTTAAACACTTATATTTTTTATGCACCATTGGGTCGTATCCTACTGAGATTTGTCACACACCCAGCATGGGCCCTTTTGGACACGTGCAGACTTTATGGATATACATGAAGGTAAGAGGTCAGCTTCAGGAGTTGGGCAGCGTTAGTTGTTGCATGGAGATGGTATGGACCTTGAGGTCATGCCTAGCTGGGGTTTACTTTTTTTTTGTTTAATTTTCTGTACCGGCATGCTTACTTATTGTAGCAACTGTTGGTTAGGCATTGGTGACCTATTTATATTCAGTTGTGTATGACCTGCTATGGATGCATGTTTTACTATTCAGTAGTAGTTACATGTTATCAGCGTGATGTTGTGTTTATTTCTACTGCTGTTGTTATATTTATTGCTTCCGTTGTTTTTCTATATTGATTATGCTTCCGCTCTGCGGGTCTGGTTTGAGTATGCTGAGTTTTTTTTTTCCGCTTCTTGTAGACATTTACTTGGTCTAGTACCCTTATTATGATCCTATGAGAGGGTATAGCCACCCCACTATCACTAACAGACCCTCGCTGCTAGTCGGCATCCTTTGGCATTCGGGGAGGTGCACCTAAGGTTATAACACCCAACCCGTTTGGCACTGTTCGGGTGGCTGACTGGGTCCAAGTCGTTAAAAAGTGGTATCAGAGGAGTTCTTGATAAGGATTTAGTAGCAGTGACTTACTGACTGCTAATGAGTTTGAGGATTATCATTTCTTTCTGTTGGTTTTACTATTAGGGATATGGTAGACTAGAGTTAGTTTGGTACAGGTACTGGGTTTCTATCTTGTGCTTGGGTGCCTGCAGCCTCAGGTATGAAGGATGGACCAAGTTGCCATGGGTGGGAATTGATGTCTGATTTTTTCTCAGATTATAGTTTATATGATTTCCACCTCAGTGGCTCACTAGATGTCTGATGTTCGGGATTGTGATATGTGACCCTTGACCCAGTGCAGTAAGGTAGAATTGGACCTTGGCCCGGTATGGCGAGGCTTGTTTTCTTGGCTTTTGATAGGAACATTTTAGGGTATTTCAATTTCATAATTGCACGTATGTTTTGTGATGTGATAATACCATGGGAATAAAAAAATAAATTACCATTCTTGTGTGCTCTGAAATCTGAATTGGTGAAATTATTGATAGAATTTCTCATTCTGAAAATGTTTATGCCATGCTTTATATTTTTGTAGAATTGCATGTTGCAGGATATTTGGGTTTGGCTCTTATGAGAGCAGCAATGTGTTATGACTGAGGTGGTGTAATTGTCAGGATTGGGCGACTCGGTCATCAGTTTGAGGAAACGTGAGTTGTCAGGATGGGCATGGCCTGAGGTACTTTTGATACATGGCTCTGTTGAGGGAGGGTAAAGAGGACATGAGGTCGGGATGCCGGGGGTCGTGGGTTGCATTGAGGGGGAGTAAGGGTAGTTGTTATGTACTGCCTTTTACTGCTTTCTTTATCTGCATAGAATATATTGTTATATATATATGGGTTGTTTGACCATTTTTGGTATTCAGCGGGTTACTCCTTCATGACTCGATGGAGCGTCAAGCAGGATATGATATAGTTCCACAGAATCAGGGTCATAATTCGTTACAGGAAGAGCATGAGCCGCAAGTACAGGCTCAGGGATATGCTTCAGGACAGGATCCAGTGAAGGCAGGACAGCAGCCAGGTTTGGCAGTGTTTGGACCATGGCTTGACAAGCAGCTCCGAGCTAGCCTAGTGCACGTATTGTAGGGGATTGACAGAGGCGCGCAGGGTAAAGAGCCTTCTATGGCGTATCTGACGTGGGAGTTCTAGTCGCAGAACCTGCCCCTTTTTCAGGGAGAGGGTGGTCCACAGGCAGCTGAGAACTGAATAGAGAGTATGTAGATGATTTTTGAGAAGCTCAAGACACCTCCAGGGTGGAGGGTCAAGCTGGCGATGTACATGTTGGGAGGACCAGCGAAGCATTGGTGGGACGTACAGGTTCAGGCTCATAGGCACGACGGATTGGCTTGGCAGGACTTCGTGGACATGTTTTTTGAGCACTTCTACCTAGAGACATTGAGGGAAGAGAGATCTCAGGAGTTCTTGAGTCTTCAGCAGGGAGACATGTCTGTCATGGACTATGTAGCTACTTTCACAGAGTTGTGTTGCTTTGCACCTGGTATGGTGATCGATGATGTGGCTAGGGTAAGGCACTTAGAGGATGGCTTACAACATGCCATTCGGGTCCAGGTGAACATCTTCAGGTTGGGTTCCTTCTCCGAGGTGGGTAATCAGGCACTCATAGTCAAGGATAATGAGAGAGAGAAATATTGTTTGGGAAGGGCGATAACTTCATGTGATGGTTTGGACTGCAGGAAGTGAGGGCGGGATGAGTTCCAGTAGGGCAGTCAGACTAGGTATTCAGCTAGACCGCCTCGTAGTGGTTCTTTGGTGATTTTCTTTCAGTGTGGACAGTCGGGACATGTTTGGGCCTAGTGGGATAGGCCTTTGAAGGAGTGTCAGGCAAGTGGATAGGACGGGAATCTGGAGAGGTTTTGCAGGTATACTTCTCAGATAGCAGGTAGGTAGGGACCAGGACAGACTGTAGCGTCTTTAGTTGGTTCGGGTTCGGTACCCAGAGAGGGTATTTGAGGTTCATCTATGTGCGGAGGTCACGAAAGAGACGGTGGGACCCAGCTGAGTGGTCAGTGGCCGGTGACTAGAGAAGCACCATAGGGAGGCCAGGCATCAGGCAGCCATATTTCAGGCTAGGTGCACACTGTGGAGATGCTAGAGGCTGAGCAGGCTGGTGAGGTGACTACGGTTAGAGGTACACCGCGGTGTGGTCGTGATCTCCATGTTTCCATTTCGGCATGACCTATAGAGGGATGTCTGTTTTGAGTGCACATGGTGCGCAGGATCTATGTGGGCTAACTAGATGCCTGTCAGTGGGATTGGAACCATACCAGGTTCATGATATATATATATATAAATATATATATATATATATGTATGTATGTATGTATGTATGTATGTATGTATGTATGTATGAGGTGTTGTAGGCATCAGAGCATCAAGGATGTGGGTTACCTGGGGGTTTTGTGGGCATCAAGACATCGAGGATGCAGTTTATTTGAGGTGCAAGGCACCAGGACCTCATGAAGGCGGACACCGATGTGGTCCGGAATACGTTGGGTGTTGGAAGCGACAGAGGAGCTCCAATGGGGTATAGGGGTGACGATACGTCACGGTAGGACTATGCATCTAGAAAACAGGTTAGTAAAATTGGTTTTCTTTGAGTTTTGTTGGTCGAGACTGAGTAGGAAATTCCCAAGGTGGGGATCCCCCTTAAAGAATTTAACCAGAACCTTGGACCAGGGTAGTCCAGGTTGTTTAACTAGGATGAGCGTGTTCAGTTCCATCTCCATGTTTCGTTCGGTAGCTCAGGGACAAGTTACGTTAAGGTGGGGAGTTTTTAAGAACCCGGGTTTTTAGAACGGGTCAAAATCCTGACCCTGTTTGAATTTTTGACTTGTTTATGAGCAAACTAGGGAAAATGGAATGTTTCTGGAAATTTCCAGACTACACACCGTGAACTTTTAAGTACACGCTGTGTACATGTTAAGCGAGTGTCGGTCGTGTGCTCTCCATGTACATGTCGTGTGGTGACTGTGTAGAAATTTCTTACTACATGGAATGTTGTTTTCAACATGCAGGGTATCCCCGACCGTGTGGTGGTCATACAGGGCATGTAGGCCTATTGGTCGGGTAGAACTGGGTGCACGCCGTGTTCCCCTTGGACACACCGTGTAGTCTAGCCATGTATAAGGGATATACATGGCATGTGGGTAAGTCGGTTAGGAGGAGAAGAGAAACCCGATACACGCTGTGTACTCATGTCGGCAGGTTTGGAAAGTGTGTCGGTGGAATTCAGACGTCATATGAACATGTTAATTGACTTGAATGGCATGTATTCATGAAGTACACGCTGTGTAGTTTCTTTTTTTTTTTGCGTCAAAATGGGCAGTAGTTGTGGTTAGGTATTATGGTTGGGGGTGCATTCCATAGAAATCCATGTGGGAGGTGAGGAGCCTTCAGGGGATATCTTGAGACATGAGGTTTTAGGAGGCACGTGGTGTCGGGTTACTATTCTTGGGCATGCCTTCGGGACGTCGGTACTTGAGACATGAGGTGTCAGGAGGCACATGGTGTCGGGTTACTATTCTTGGGCATGCCTTCGTGACATCAGTACTTGAGACACGATGTGTCAGGAGGCACATGATGTCGGGTTACTATTCTTGGGCCTACCTTCGGGTAGTCGGTACTTGAGACACGAGGTGTCAGGTAGCACATGGTGTCGGGTTACATGACAGAGATTCTGGTGTTGGCTAAAGCAGGTGACACTCCATGGTGGCTGCTGAGAACCAGAGGAGATAGTTTTTATTTTTGCATTGTACTGCTTATAGTTTCCCTTACACTTGCATGACTACTTAAACACTTATATTAGGTACACACCTTTGGGTGGTATCCTACTGAGATTTTTCTCACACCCTACGTGGGCCCTTAGGGACAGGTGCAGAGTTTATGGATCTATGTGCAGGTTAGAGGTCAGCTTCCGGAGCTAGGCTGCATTAGTTGTTGCATGGAGAGGGTATGGACCTTGAGTTCATACCTAGTTGGGGTTTAATTTTTTTGTTTAATTTTTAGTACCAGCATACTTACTTGTTGTAGCTACTGTTGGTTAGCCATTGGCGCCCTATTTGTATTCAGTTGTGTATGACTTGCTATGGATGCATGTTTTACTATTCAGTAGTAGTTACATGTTATTAGTATGATGTTGTATTTATTTCCGTTGTTTTTGTTATATTTATTGCTTCCGCTGTTTATCTATATTGATTATGCTTCCGCTCTGCGGGTCTGGTTCGAGTCTGCTGAGTTTTTTTTCCCACTGCTTATAGACATTTACTAGGACTAGTACCCTTATTAGGATCCTCCAAGAGGCTATGGCCTCCCCACCATACCTAACAGACCCTAGCTGCTAGTCGACAGCCTTGGGCATTCAGGGTGGTGTGCCTAAGGTAGTAACACCCGACCCGTTTGGCATTGTTTGGGTGGCTGGCCGGGTCTGGGTCGTTACAATATAATTCAAAATCATAAAATAATCATGATTATGCACATAATATTATAAATGATACATTTTTTAAAATCAAAATTTCATTCATGAGAAAAAATATAGATATAAACATGTACAAGACAACTTAAAATTATAACATGTCTATAAACATTTCATCCAATTACATAAAAAATCCATTTCCTTGTAATGTTTACCCAATGTTCATGAGTATGTGTATATACCTATATATTCATATGCATGTGTGAAGTTCCATGATCAATCATCGATATATGGACATAATCGTAATATGAGTATTACACGTGTGTAGATCAGTCAATTAAATTGATATAATTCCATGAATAACCATTTGGTATATATTTTTGAATAAATAATTTATCAAAATAATTTTTTTTTATTCAAATGAACATTTTTTGTTTATCCATCTACTATATGTAAATAAAATCCTGCATAAATTTTAGAATGGAGAATCTTAAAATAGATTAAAAAATATATATCATTTACATGTAAATATAAAAAATTATCCTTTTAAAATATCATTAAAAATAAATAATAAATATATTACAAAAACCATAAAAAATAATATGTTTTAAAATAATTAAGCAAACTATATCTCAAAATTAACTTCGAATAATGAAAACTCATAGTGTTTAAAAATAAAAATAATCGATTGCATTCCACAAAATTAAATAAATTCGGAAGAACTTGATGACCAATGGAGAAACAGAACTCTATTAAAATCAACTATGAAAATAAATATCAATTATGAAATAAGTAATAGCTTACCATAATAAGATATTTAATTAAATAATTACTTGAAATATTTATCTTTTACCTTATAAATTCAAAAAAATAAAGTCATATATATATATATATTATCTTCAAAACGTATATAATTTATTTAAAAAAAATAAACCCTTATCCTGAGAAAAGTAAAAATATAATTTAAAAAAATGAAATCCTTTACCCACATAGAATTTTAGATCAAATTACACATATTCAGTATTATTCAATTAAACTCACTTGATAGAATAATTTTAAAACAATTGAAATTCTAACCAAACAGAATTATTTGAGATGAAATTTTCTTATAAAACTAAAATATATTAAAAAATAAGGTTTCAAAATAAGAAAATATATATTTATCCCTTAGCTCTAATGGAACCTTATCAGACAAATGGTGGAGCTAATCAAGGTATTGATAGGTGATTTGTTTGTCTTAAATTTATCACAGAGAGCGGTAGTACTCAAATAAGTGTGTACATAATGTGCATCACTCAAAGGAGTGAAACATCTCATAATACATACCCCCTAAGAAGAACTAAAATTATATATTTATAGACTTCAAAAACTAAATTGGTATTATATAAAATGAAAAAATTGGGTTTATATAATTTAAGAGGTGGGCTTAATTGTTAACTGAATCCCAATCAAAAAATATCGAAAACAGTAGATTCATTGAATTTTGAAACAAACCAAAGTACTATCATAAACATGATGTTAATATTCTATATTTTTTTATAAAAAACATATATTTATAGATATAATCAAACAATAATATTTCATTTTCAAAATATGATATAATTTGTAGTCGAGACTTCTTCACAAATAAATAATTCAAATCCACATAATAAACAATCAGGATTGTTGAAAAATAATGCACAAGTCATTTTCATATTTTAATATCGGTATTATAAAAAAAATTGATAATGATAGAATCCAAAAATAGGACAACCCATATTAATTCACGCAGAAATTATGTTCAAGAATTTCAAAACTCAATAGGACTAGAAAATAGATGACAAAAAGGAAATTGTTATACTAATCAACTTATAGATCATATTCGGATAAACAAATACCTACTTGCAAAACTGGAAAACAGAAGGTAGATCAAAAGTCATTTTCACCATAACTCATTTAGATACTTCAACTAAAACTAGATCAGGTGTATTTGAACCCTAATCATGATTTGAACAAGATACTTTGAAACCTCTATATGCAATTGAATGTTGGACGACGCTCGGGCTTTAATCGAAGGCCGATGTAGCCCAACCAAACTCAAACTCAAAATCGCGCTCTCCGACTCCTATTTTGGGTTCGACCTTAGTTCACAAAGATCAAGATGAACCCATAAGACATGGCCTCGACCTAGACCATCACTTGAACTCAACAGAAACGAGAATTGTAGCTCTGCTTCGTCTCGCATAGGGACTCCCCTACATTTCCCTATTTCGACCTCCCTAGAACATAAATGTGGTTATTCAATTTTATTTTTTTATAATCAATCTATTTTATCATTTATATATAAATATACATTTTGTTTTTTATCATAAATCATAATTCTAATTTCATAACATTTTTTAAATTATTTTAATTTGTGATATTAATTTGTTTAGAAATTCAAATATTATAAAACAATTAATAATAATTCTTATATTAATTTGATCATTCATTTAATTTTAAATATAAAATCTTAATAATTCTTATTATCTATTTAATTTACTTTCTTAAAAAAACTTATATTCATATCAAATCATAATAAACATAACATATATAAATTTTATTAGTTAAAATAATAATTATATTCAAATAATTAAATCCTTTTAATAACGTCAAATATTATTATAGTTATTTAACATCCAAAATAATTGAAATGATATATTTCCTTTAAAATTATTTTTCACATAATAGAATATTCCTTTTAAGTATTTTTATTTACTAATAAATATATTCTAGAAAAAAAATATTATTTCTAAGTTAATAATTTAATAATTAATTAAACTTACCATATCTTGGATGTTAAATTGTCAAATATTTTAATTAACTAATGAAACAATGTTTAATAAATTATCATTATAATTTTTTATAATTTATTTTCTTAATTAGTAAATTTGATATTTATTTACATATTTTGTTTCAAATTGAATAAAAGTTTAATTAAAACAAAAACTAATAATAAATTTAATAATTAATTTTCTTAAACTCGAGATGGTACATTCTCCCCCCCTAAAAAAATTGCACCCCTACAATTCTTTCATTAGACTTAGGAAAATTCTGAATTTCCATCTTTAGAATTAAATAATTTCTAAAGGGACCTAACTATCTAAAATAAAACATGTAGATTTTTTTACTCCATTAAAACATCAAATCTTTAATGTTTCTATACCATTCCTTTGATACCAATTTTAACACCTCGAGCCCTCTCTTCTGGACTCAGTACTTAAAAAAATGCTGTGTAATTATTTTTTTTATAAAAGAAACAGAATGATTACACCACACATTAAACAAAAGATGACCTTTTACTAGTCTAGGTTCTGGAGGATTGGATAAAACCTTACATTTATCATATTTAAAACAAAAACAAAACAAATGTCAATTATGGTTATGCACGCGCTAACTCCAAAAGTGATGACATCTACGATAATCTTTTAAGATACCTATGAAATGTTGTTTTAAAATAAAAGGGTGAGCATTAAATTTTCTAGTAAGGAGTTTTGAAAACATTAAATAAATCCCATAAAAATATCTATTTGATGATACACTTAAGAAATTCAATTATAAATACATTTGTAAAATAACATTTAAAAATATTATAATGCTTTGAAAAATAATTATACTTCCAAAACACCTTTAAACTAATGCAGTGATTGAGTTGAAAATACTAATCATGCTCTTAAATACAAAACAACTGAGGACACTTGAATATTTGAAGGCTATCATGGGCCTATCCACTTGAGGGATAGATTCACTCTCTAATTATTTATTATTTTTACAAATTTCAAATACCAGTTTCTTTATACCACTTTTTTATCTTTACTTACTTAAATATAATTTTAACTGTAGTTTTTTTAATTTTGGAAAGATGTTAATACATTAAAATACTTGATTCCACTTATATATACATATAAATATGTGTGTTTGTGTGTTAATTGTTTTATTGAAAAATACTTGGGAGTATTGATTCCCCAAAACTCACATCACTTGGCATGTACATAAACACCCACATACTCAATCTTCCATTGAGAAAAATATCAATGAATTGTTTTCATGATTTAATGACTTGAACAATTCATATAATTCAAAATCATAAAATAATCATGGGTATGCATATAATATTATAAATGATACATTTTTTAAAATCAACATTTCATTCATGAGTAAAATTATAAATTTAAACATGTACAAGACAACTTAAAATTATAACATGTCTATAAACATTTCATCAAATTCCATTCAAAATCCATTTTATTGTAATGTTTATCCAATGTTCATGAGTATGTGTATATACCTATATATGCATATGCATGTATGAAGTTCCTCGAACAATCATCGATATATGTACATAATCATGATATGAGTATTACGTTCATGTAGTTCAGTCAATTAAATTGATATAATTCCATGAATAACTATTTACTATATGTTTTTGAATAAATAATTTATCAAAATAAATTATTATAATTCAAATGAACATATTTTTTTCTATCCATATATTATTTGTAAATAAAATCCCTCATAAATTTTAGAATGGATATTCTTAAAATAGATAAAAAAATATATCATTTACATGTAAATATATATAATTAACATTTTTAAATAACTTTGAAAATAAATAATAAATCTATTCCCAAAACCATAAAGTAAAAATCATATGTTTTAAAATAATTAAAAAAACTATATCTCAAAATTATATTCAAAAAATGAAGACTCATAAGAGTTTAAAAATAATAATAATTTATTCCCCTGCATAAAATTAAATAAATTTGGAAGAACTTGATGACCAATGGAGAAAAATACTCCATCAAAATCAACAGGGAAATTAATGATTAATTTGTAAATAAGTAATAGCTTACAAGAATAAGATAAATATTTGAAATATTTATCCTTTACCTTATATATTCAGAAAACTAAAGTCATATATATATATTTGAAAATATTTAAAAAAAAAATTTCGAAAAAATTAACCCTTATCATTAGAATGGTAAAAATATAATTTAAATAAATGAAATCATTTACCCACATAGAATTTGAGATCAAATTACACATATGTAGTATTTTTCAATTAAACTTACTTGGTAGAATAATTTTAACACAATTGAAATTCTAACCAAATAAAATTGTATAAAATAATTTTTTTTATAAAGAAAAAATACCTTACAAAAATAAGGTTTCAAAAAAAGCAACTAAATATTTCTCCCTTACCTCTAATTGAACCATATCATACAAATGATAGAGCTAAGTAAGGTATTCACAGGTGGATTTTTTCTCTTCAATTTCTCACAGAGAGTGGTTGTACTCAAACAAGTATGTACAGAATGTGCATCACACAAAGAAAGAGTGAAACATCTCATAATACATACTCCCGAAGAAGAACTAAAATTATCTATTAATAGAATTAAAAAACTCTAGTGGTATTATATTATATGAAAAATTGGGTTTATATCATTTAAGAGGAGGGCATGATTGAAAACTGAATCCCAAACAAAAAATATCCCAAACTATAAATTCATTGAATTTTGAAACAAACCAAAGCACTATCATAAATTTGATGTTAATATTCTATATTTTTTCTGTAAACAATAGATGGTTATAGATAGAATCAAATAAGAAAATTTAAATTGAAAAATAAGATATCATTTGCGGTTGAGACTTCTGCACAAAGCAATAATTAAAAGCCACATAATAAAAAATCAGGATTGTTGAAAAATAATACACATTTCATTTTCATATTTTTATATTAGTAATGTAATCAAAAAATAGATAATGATTGAATCAAAAAACATTTCAAACTGTATTAATTCACGCTGAAATTTAGTTCAATTGTTTCAAAACTCAATAGGACCAGCAAATAGATGACAAACAATAAATTTTTATTCTATTTGGCTTACATATAATTTTTAGATAAAAAAATACCTACTTGGGAAACCAGAAGACATAAGGTATATTAGAAGTTATTTTCTCCATAACTCATTTGGATACTTCAATAAAAAATAGATCAGGTGCATTTGAACACTAACCATGCTTCGAACATGATGCTTCGAAACCTCTATATGAAATTGAACGTTGGATGATGCTTGAGCTTTAATTGAAGGTCAACATAGCCCAAACAAACTCGAACTAGAACTCGCGCTCTCCGACTCCTCGTTTAGGTTCGACCTGAGTTCATGAAGAAGAAGAAGACGAACCCTTACAGATTGGACTCAACCTGGACCATCACTTGATCTCGATGGAAACGAGCCCCACGGCTCCACTTCATCTCGCACAGGGACTCCCCTACATAACCCTAATTCAGCCTCCCGAAAACATAAATGTGGTTATTTAATTTCATTTTTTTATATTCAATCTATTTTATCATTTATATATATATACATTTCATTTTTTTATTATCATAATTAATATTTCTAATTTTATAAAATTATTTTCACAATTTAAATTTCTAATATTAATTTGTTTAGAATTTCTAATATTATAAAACAATTAATAATAAATTTTATATTAATTTGATCGTTCATTTAATATTCTATATACAATTTTCATAATTCTTCTTATCTGTTTAATTTACCTTCTTTAAAAAAATTATTTTCATATAAAATCATCATAAACATAACATATATAAATTTTATAATTTAAAATAATAATCATATTCAAATACTTAAATCCTTTAAAGAACATCCAAAATTATTATCATTATTTAGCACACTAAATAATGTAAATGATATATTTCCTTTAAAATTATTTTTCACATAATAGAATATTATTTTTAAATATTTTTATTTACTAATACAAATATTCTAGAAACAAAATATTATTTCTAAGTTAATAATTTAATAATTAATGAAACTTAACATATCTTGGTTGTTAACATGTAGAATATTTTAATTAACTAATGAAACATTAGTTAATAAATTATAATTGTAAGTTTTAATAATTTATTATCTTAATTTGTATATTTAATATTTATTTACATATTTTGTTTTACATTGAATAAAATTTTAATTAAAACAAAATATAATAATAAATTAAATAATTCCTTTAACTAAAACTAGGGATGTTACAATAAAAAGTGTTTTAATTAATTTATTTAGGTAAAATGTGTTTTATTCCTAAAATATGGTTTTCCAGAAAATGATTTCCTATTTTTTCAAAAGGGATTTGTTTTCATTTGTCGTTAATTGGTCACAAAATAATTATTATTAAATATATGTTTAATCCAAATTTTAATAATTTCATTATTCTTAATCATATCCATCATTACAATGGCTAGGTGAAAACTATAATTATATTTTAATAATATTATTAATAATACATTGTGGTTTTTTAAAACTAGGTCATGTGTGTAATGATAGTTATAGAATGATCTAGAAATTGTGTCTAACATATGAAACACATCATGTTTTTAACATTAATATAACATAAGTATTGCATGTAGAACAAGATTAACTTGGTGTTGCATTCAGCACAATGAAAACTTAGTTATTTCATATATCAAAAGATATATTTTTCTATTTTGGGATATGTGGAATATTGAGAGGATTAAATTAATTTGAAAAAAATTAAAAAAATATTTGGGTCTTACTAATAAATTTGATTATAGATCTAGAATATGATGTGGAATAATAACAACACTGGAAGAGTCTACTCTCTCTAATGAGGATAATGATTCTTCTAAAACTAGGATATGAGGTGTCTCGTATCTATATGGGGTAAGGATAAAATTTAACATCATTTTTTGAGGATGTTAGTGCATGTACATCACATATTTTTTCATATCAAGTATCCTGATTTAATACATAGTAATTTAATCTCTCATTAATCTCAAATTTATATACGGTAAGACCATAGTTTCACATCTCCCACTGAGGATATTGGTGGGCCTTGGACATTAAGCTTCTTTTTCTTAACTTTCTTTTATCCGGATATGAGGGTATATTAGTCTACTAATGGAACCAGGTAAATTAATGGGTCTTATACATTAAAGGAGGCTCATGGGACATTTTGGGGTGATAACATCGCATGTAACAGAGGATTTTGTGGTGAATCTATGATTGGAACTATAGAAAAAAAAATCTATGCATCAATACTTAACATTTTAGGATGGGAATCGGGCCACATGTAGTTATAGAAGGAGGTGGAAGAATGGGTTCACTGGAACACTAGGGATGCAGTGAACTATTTGAAATATGGATAAATTCACACAGTTTTGGGTCATAGGGCTTAGACTTTTGGAATATTATTTGAGGTCATAATGCTTGGACCATGGAGAGGGGTATTTGAGGATGTTCATGTGATACAAGAGTTAAACCCAATGTAAATGGTTCCAAGTAGGCCATGCAACACATGATGTGATCCTGAATCTAATGGAACACAGTTTAAGGTCATACAGTCTGGACCATAGCAGATAGTTTAAATTCATGTTTCTTGGACTATCGACAAATTAGATTAAATTCACAATGCTTAGACTATGGAGGAGTTTTAATATCAATTTATTTATGAGGAAAGAAAGAGTTAACTAATTTGAAAGGAGCCAAAGTGTATCATGTGCCACATAAAATCCCTAAAAATTACTCCATTTAGTTTATGTTCATAATGTTGGGATTGTGAATAAGCCATGGGGCCAAAGGGTTGTTGATTTAGTCGTTGGACCATAAGATGAGAAGTTAGGGAATCACTACATATCCCATGAGGATGGGAATCAATAAAAAGATAGTTCCTTAATTAATTGTGGTATAATACATATTCCATTGGTGGAAATCCTCCCTTACAATATAATTGAGGCATCCCATATTTTTTGTGAGGCATTCCTTGATTGGGGAATAGGGTAAAAATCCAATCATATGAAGTGGAAACCTTTTTTATATGGGGTAAAAATATAATATTATTTAGGATGAATCTTAGTTTCAAATGGGGTAAGATAATAGTTTAAGGTCATGTATTTATGAAATCAAACTTTATAGTTTAAAGTTACACAACTCAGACAAGAGGTGATACATAGTTTAAGGTCATGTTTCATGGACCATTGGGTGGATATTAGTTTAAGGTCTTAAATATCAAACCCTGGGATATTAGTTTAATTTTATATAGTTTGGATCATGTTCTCTTAATTTATTTTCATATATTTTGGGCCATGGGCTCTTAGTTTTGGGTCATAGATTTTGGTCCATAGAATCTTAGTTTGGGGTCATAGAGTTTGGACTCTGGTCCCTTAGTTAAGGTTTGTGGAGCTTGGACGATAGGTGAGAATATAAAATATATATTTTTAGTGTAGAAGTGTTTAAAACCTTATTATAAAAAGATATTTTAACACACCAATGTTCCACGATACGCTTCTCTTTGAATAACTCAATAGCGTGTGTTGTACGCAACTTCGAGTTCGAACACATCACAACCAATAAAACTAGCCGTTATGAATAGTAATACCCAATTTTTGAAATTTTAAAAATTTAATATTTCAAAGTGGACTTAATTTTTGGATTCATAGTATCAAAATTAGCTTAGGTTTAAATTTTGGTATTTTTCTTAAAACTTTCAATTTTTGATGAATAGTAAAAAACACTAACTTATAGTTTAAAACATAATTTTTGTTTAAATAATTATTTATTTTATTTATATTTGTCTTAGGTAAAAATAGATAAATAATACCTATATAAGTTAAATTTAATTCATTGGATTCAGTTTATAATAATTTTTTATGTATATAAATGTTTTTTAACTTTTTATCATCTTTTACCCACCTCCTAAGAGCATTTGCAAATTTACATAAAAATTAATTTTACCGCTTCTGTGAGATGAATTTCAATAATACGAGAGACACGGTTGATATCAATAAGTAATATATGGTTCAATAAGATAAAAAAAATTTGGTGAATAGTATCTTTTTACTTTTACTTACCACGGTTAAAAGTAAATATGTTAATTAAATGTAAAAATGATATTATTATTACCATAAAAAATTTCCTAACTCAATTTTATAAGTTTAATTAGACCAAAATAAAAATTAAGAAAAAAATATTATCCTTTAGGTCAACTTGGATTAGATTATGACATTTATTATTATTTAATTCATAGAAGAGTTAAAAGTGTTAAATTCAATGTTTAATAACCAAACCATTTTTAATATAGCTTTATACATAAGATAAATTCAACTATAAATATTCATTATAAAGATAAAATTATTTCTTACATAATTTTATTTTATTTATATTTTTTAGACATTAAATAATTTAATTTATTTATTACATAATGATGATGCAGTAATTACCTAATTAATGAAATATTAAAATAATTGATATTATAAATATCAAAAGAAATGTAATTTGAGACTTTTTATGAATTACACTAATTTTATAGAAAAATATTATATATTATTGTGGTTTATATATATTTTATTCTAATTAATAATTGTGTTATGAATTTAGCAAAAACAAAATACCAGATATTGTCAAAATTGAAATAAAAGAGTTTTTAAAACAAATATTATATTATTAATTGATATTATATTCTTAAAAATCTATGTGTCGGAAAAAAATTAATATATAATGATATTTTTGTTATTAATTAACCACTTGGTGTTATCTTAGAAGTATATAGTTAGTTTATTAACCATATAATATAAAAATACAAAGAGACATGGTAAATGTAAAACTATTTAACTAAGAGTTAAATAAAAAATATTAGGTTAATATAGTGACCCAAACCTGTATAAAACCTATTGGTTGAGTGTTTTTAGACCCATAACCACCTTATACTTTAAATTATACATTTTTTAGACATTAGAAACCGAAAATAAGTTTATTATAAAATAGTATTTCTACCTTTTCCTAAGGTTCCCTTCACCCCTCTTATAAACGGTGTCTCCCCCTTCTCTATAATTCACAACTTCAAATCAATTTTACTCTATAAACCCCTGCCCAGATACCCTCTAAATTTTCCTACCTTCATCCTATATGCCCTCATTTATTCAGAAATCCAACCTAAAGATCCCTTTTGATCAAATCAAAAGGACGAACCCGAAGAAGAGGTAAAACTTTCATCACCTCTTTTTAGTTCCTTTCTTCTTCCACTTCGTCTTTATTGGTTGTTTCCATTCTAAAATAAACAATATAGTATATTATATATATTATGATGTTATTATAAATATTTTACAACCATATTCACTATTCTATCCATCCTTTGAATGACATGTCACCATACGTGTGTACGTACGGCTTATCGTCTCCATGTCATGGTGTAATTGTTATTCAATAAATTATCATTTGGATGGGTATAATAATGATGTGTAATTGATGTAAATAATAAATATATCATGATAATGATTTGGTATATATGATATTCCATCCAATTATATATTATTTTAATATCAAAATAAGGATATTATCGCTCATGCGTACGTACGGATTACCGTCTCCACGAACGCGATAAGATTCATTCCCCATCGTATCCATTCAAGACTAATTTTCATTAGATGATTAAAAATATTTTTTAAAAGATTAATATCATTCTGAATATGAATAAGATACATCTTACCCATAAAAATATTACTTATGTAACAAATCATATAAAGGAAAACGAATCTGTTAACACCCGAAACGACGATAATACTACGATATTATTAAAAAATCAATGTTAAAATATCATATATGATATCATATTAATTTATATGATTCTTGTATAATTTAATAACAATTATTTCACCATTATATAGGATTTTAACCTACCCTCAACCAAGGAAAAGTACAAGGTAACAGTTAATTTCACAATCTCTTTATTATCCGAGATTGTTTTTATCTTTTGGGACATCTTTATCATCCACATCCATGTTTCTTAAAACTATATTTCAAAACATTTTTACTATTTACTAGAATATGGTTTAATTTAATTTATACCCTTGTTTTAATTTTTATAAAATGGTTTCAAAGGAATATTTCTGTTTTTTTTTTCAAACAGGGTACTTTATGACAGTTTCCACAAAATTAAGGTAAGAATGTTTTTTTAACTTATACGGTGGGTGCGCCTATTTTCTGCCATTATAACATAGTCGAAGCTTCCCTTACAAGCTTATAAAAATATTTTAAAATATAAATGTTTTCTTTTAAAATTACGTGACCTTTAAATGATTTCAAAATAGAAAGATATATTTCAATAAAAAGGTTTTGATTTCATCTATGTCAACATCCTTTGATGGATTTTATGTTTGTTTGAAGTTGATTTATTATGATAAAAAACTTCCATATTTTATTGAAGGTTTTGTGATATTTTTGACTGTGGATGTGTTATTTCATACCATTCATGGTTTATGGATAAAGTATTGACATTTCATATGACAGTTATAATAGGAATTTCTATGTTATGTTTAATCCTTTTCATATGGGGAATGCATTGGAATTAGTAAGTGACGGGTGGAGCCTGATATAGCTCCTCACTGGAGATGTTGATCAATGGTGGTCATTGATTCAAAACACAAAATAAGATGATGAAGTATAAAATATGGAATGGAGGGAGTTTAAACAAATTTTCATAGAAAAATACATTCCTCGCGACCATCGACCAGATATGGAAAGACAATTTCAGAGTCTTAGGAAAAAGGAGGATGAGAATGCCGCAAAGTGTGTAGCTAACTTTACAAGGTTAGCGAGGCATGTTGCGGATTATATAAGTAATCCAAGAAGTAAGATCGATCATTTCTTTGATGGGTTAAAACCATTTGTCTATAAATAATTAGTCCAACAATCCTTATTTTCATACGAAGATATTGTCTCATGTGATATCAAGATAGAAAAATAATTCTCTAAGTCGTACAACTTTAAAGAAAATCAAGAGAATAAGAGATCTGTTGAACACTTTGGAAATGTAAATAACTGGAATAAGGGACAATTTGAATATTCATCAAGAAGTAAATGTGGTAAGAAACACCCTAGTACTTTCCTGAAGGGAATAGAAGTCTGTTACAAGTGTGGTGAAAAAGGTCACCAAGCTCGTGATTGCATGGGGATGAAAGAGGTTGTCGATGTTGAATTCTACAATTGTATAGAAAGGGGTCATTATGCAAATGAATATCCTATGTGTCAGGGGATCTTACCTCAGAAAAGGCCAAGGGATCACGGCCAAGTTTATGGTATCACTACTTCTGAGTTTGAAGCTCTGAAAGATGTAGTGCCTAGTAATTTAATGGTTTCCTCAAGTTTAGAAAATGCTTTATTTGATTCTGGATCATCGCATTGTTTCATATCTTCCTAGTTTTCTAAGAAAATTAGATATTTACAATTTTATTTAACAAGGGAGTTGTTAGTAAAAAATCATAAGGGAAGTATCATTGCAACAAAGTTTTGTGAATCAGTCCCCATTAGGGAATATTAATGTTCTTTATCTGTTGATCTCATCATCATACCCATGATTGAATTTGATATAATCCTCGGTATGGATTTTCTTTCAGACCATGATGAGAAATTTTATTGTAAGAATAAAGAGGATACTATTTTTGATGACAATGATAAAGAAAACCTTATCTTTAGAGCAGAATCATCACTACTAAATTTTAATCTAGATGTACCCCTAGTAGCTCAACTAAGTTCAATTATTTGGGAGGAAGAGAATGAAATAACTGTGGGTGAGGAAAATAATTTTCAAATAGAGTATGTACATCTTGTGAAAGAATATTTTGATGTATTTCCAAAATATATACCTAGACATCCTCCAAAACGAGAAATTGAGTTTTCCATTGATTAAATTACAGGATCAAGGCCCATATTCATGTCCCCTTATTGAATGGCCACTATGGAATTATTGGAACTAAAGAAACAAATAGATGAATTGAGTAATAAGGGATTTATTTTCCCTAGTGTTTCTCCATGGGGATCCCCTATCCTTTTTGATAAGAAGAAAGATGGATCTTTGAGGTTGTGCGTTGACTATAGGGAGATCAATGCTATAACAATAAAGAACAAGTATTCCCTACCTCTCATTGATTATTTATTTTACCAACTTCATGGAGCTCAATACTTTTCAAAAATTTACCTTCAATCTGGATATCATCAGTTGTGTGTGAAGAAGGAAGACATTCTGAAAACAACATTTTGAACCAGGTACGGGCATTACGAGTTTACAGTAATGCCCTTTGGATTGACTAATGCACCCTCTATCTTCAGGGATCTAATGAATATAATTTTCAAGGAATATCTTGATGACTTTTTAGTGGTATTTATTGATGATAACTTGGTATAATCTAAAATTTACGAAGATCATGAAAATCACTTGCGCATTATCCTGAAGACTCTTAGAAGACATTAATTATATGGGAAGTTTAGAAAGTATGAATTTTGGCTTCATGAGATTTCTTTTCATGGCCATATTATCTCCAAGGATAGAATCTCTATTGATCCTTCTAAAACCAAGTCAATCCAAGAATGACCCACACCAACCAGTATAACCAAGGTACAAACTTTTATTGGTTTATCATGTTATTATTGACGTTTCGTCTAGAATATTTCCCGATTGGCTAACCCAATAACAAAGCTCACATGTAAAGGGGTTAAATCTATTTGGAAAAAAGATTATAAAGAATGTTTTGAAGAATTGAAGGGAAGATTAGTCAATGCTCCTATCTTGACTTTACTAAAGGATTATGATTGCACAATACGCTACCACCCGGGGAAGGCAGATAAGGTGGCATATGCATTGAAATGAAAAGATCATGGTGTTTTGAGAAAGATGAGAGTTGAATGGGATCCTATATACATGGATCTAGTAAATATGGATATGGGAATATCCATAGAAGGTGAAACATCAATGCTTTTTCAAATGGTTTACAAACCATATTTACTAGAAAGGATTAAAAGTTCTCAGGATGATGATGAGGAGTTTCAAAAGAAGATTAATGTTGTGAATAATGGGAGATTGAGTGACTTTGTATATGAAGATGGAATTTTGAAATTTGGGAAGAGACTTTGTGTTCGCATTATACCTGATCTAAAAATAGAATTGTTGGATGATGTTCATAACTCCAAGTTCTCTATTCACCCTGGGAGCACCAAAATGCATAGAGATTTGAAGGAACATTTTTTGTGAGACAACATGAAGAGGGAGATTGCTGATAATGTGTCAATATGTATGGTTTATAAACAAGTGAAAGATGGAAGGCAATAGCCTAGAGGAGTTATGGAACCTCTTCCCATACCTGAGTGGAAATGGGATAATATTACGATAGACATTGTCATGGGACTACCAAAGACTCCTAGAAGGAATGATGCAATATGGGTCATTGTTGATCATCTTACCAAGTCAGCACATTTTCTTTTTATAAGAGAAGATTTATAACTTGAACATCCAGCAAGACTATATATTAGTGAAGTTGTGAGACTTCATGGAGTACCCCTATCGATTATTTCTGATCGTGATCCCCATTTTACATCAAGATTATGGAAAAGTCTTCAGAAATCCTTGGATACTGAACTTCATTTGAGTAATAACTACCACACCCAAACTGATGGACAATCAGAACAGACTATTGAAACCTTAGAAGACATTTTGAGATCATTCTCACTTGACTTTCAAGAGATGTGGGATCAATATTTGTCTCTGGTTGAATTTTCCTATAACAATAGCTTCCATTCAAGTATTCAGATGGTACTATATGAAGCATTATACAGAAATAGATGTCGCACACCAACATGTCGGGATGATTTTGGTGAAAGAAAACTCATAGGCCCAAAACTTGTGGAGGAAACGATGGAAAAGGTGGAGGTAATCCAAAACCTCATCAATGCAGGTCAAAGTAGGAAGAAGAGTTATACCGATAACCAAAGGAAGGATATGGAATTTCAGGTAAGAGATCATGTTTTCTTGAAGGTGTCTCCATGGAAGGGTGTTATATGTTTCGGTAAGAAGGGAAAATTGAGTCCCAGGTACATCGGACATTTCGAAATTCTAGAACGAATTGGTTTTTTAGTTTACTATTTGGAAATACCGCAAAGTCTCTCCAAAGTTCAAGATGTATTCCACGTATCATTGTTAATAAAATACATGCCTGACCCAACACATGTACTCACCTATGAGAGATTAGAACTGGAAGCTGATCTATCTTATTACGAAGAGCCTTTCAAGGTCTTGATATAAGAGAACAAGTGTTTAGAAACCAGACGACTCATCTGTTAAAAGTTCTATGGAGAAACCATATGATGGAAGAGGCAACGTGGGAACCCAAGGAACTTATGATGAAGAACCACCCGAGTCATTTTATGCAATAATATTCTAGAAATTTTGAGGACGAAATTATTTGGAGGGAAGAATGCAACACCCTAATCTTCAACGGTACTCTTCTCTTTGAATAATACAGTAGAATGTGTTGTACGCAACTTCGAGTTCTAACACACCACAACCAATCAAACTAGCCGTTATGAATAGTAATACCCACTTTTTGAAATTTAATAAATTTTATCTTTCAAAATATACTTAATTTTTGGATTCTGGGTATCAAAATTATCTTAGGGTGAATTTTTGGTATTTTTCTGAAAACATTCAATTTTTTATAAATAGTGAAAAACACTGGGTTATAATTTAAAACAGAATTTTTATTTAAATAATTATTTATTTTATTTAAATATGTTTTAGGTAAAAATTGATACATAATACCTATATATTTTTAATGTAATTCATTAGATTCAGTTTATGATAATTTTAGATATATAAAAATTTTATTGAACTTTTTACCATCTTTTACCCACCTCCTAGGAGCATTTGCAAATTTACATAAAACTTAATTTTACCACTTCTGTGAGTTGAATTTCAAAAATCCAAGAGACACGATTGATATCAGTAAGAAAAATATGGTACAATAAGATGAAAATATTTTTTGGTGAATAGTAACCTTTTACTTTTATTTACCACGATTAAAAATAAATAGGGTAATTAAGGGTAAAAAAGATATTATTATTACCCTAAAACTTCTCCTAACTATATTGGATAAGTTTAATTAGACCAAAAACAACCTTAGGAATAAAATATGATCCTTTAGGTCTACTCTGATTAGATTTGGTCATTTATTATTATATAATTCAAAGAAGAGTTAAAAGTGTTAAATTCAATGTTTAATAACTAATCCATTTTTAATATAGGGTTATACATAAGATAAATCCGACTATAAATATTCATTAAAAATATAAAACTATTTCCTACATAATGGTATTTTATTTATATTTTTTAGACATTAAATAATTTAATTTATTTATGTCACAATGATGATACAGTAATTACCTAATTAATGAAATATTAAAATAATTGATATTATAAATATCCAAATAAATGTAATTTGAGAATTTTTATGAATTACAATAGTTTTCCAGTATAATATGACATATTCAGGTTGGTTACACGAATATTATTTGAAGTAATTATGTTTTTATGAATTTAGAAAATACAAAATACCAAATAGTGTTAAAATTGACATAAAAGTGCTTCTAAAACAAATATTATATTATTAAATGATATTATATTCATAAAAATCTAAGGCTCAGAAAAAATACATTTATAATGATAGGTGTATCATTAATGAACCACTTGGGTTTCTATTTGAAGTGTATAGTAGGTTTCTTAACCATATAATATAAAAATACAGAGACATGGTAAATGTCAAACTTTTTAACTAAGAGTTAAATCTAAAAGATAAGGTTAATATAGTGACATAAACCTCTCTAAAACCTATTGGTTGAGTGTTTTTTGACTCATAACCACCTTTTACTTTAAATAATCTACTTTGGAGCCATTTAAAACTGAAAATTATTTTATTATAAAATAATATTTCTAGATTTTTCTAAGGTGCCCCTCACCCCTCTTATAAAAGGGCACCCCCCCCCCCTTTCTCTAATTCACACCTTCAAACCCATTTTTCTCGGCCAAAATTTTCCCAAATACCCTATAAACTGTCCTAACTTCATCCTAGAGGCCTTCCTTTGGTCCTAAAGTCAATATAAGGATCGCTTTTGACAAATCAAAAGGAATAACACGAAGAGGAGGTAAATATTTCATCACCTCTTTGAAGTTCCTTTCTTCTTCCACTTCCTCTTTCTTTGTTGTTTCCATTGTAAAATAATAACTCCAGTATCTTCTATATACTATGATGTTATTATAAATATGGTAAAACCCTATTAATTATTTTATCCATCCTTTGAATGACATGTCACCATACGTGCATATGTACGGCTTACAGTCTCCACGTCATGGTATTATTGTTTTTCAATAAATTATTATTTGGATGGGTATAATAATGTTGTGTAATTTTTGTAAATATTAAATATGACATTATAATGATTCTGTATATATGATATACCATCAAATTATATATTATTTTAATATCAAAAGAATGAAATTGTTGCTCGTGCGTACGTACAGATTACCGTCTCCACGAACGCGATGAGATTCATTCCCCATTGTATCCATTCAAGACTAATTTTCATAAGATGATTAAAAATAATGTTTAAAGACTTAATATAATTATGAATATGAATAAGATACATCCTATCCATAACAAACATTACTTACGTAACTAATCATATAAAGTAAAACTAATCCGTTAACACCCGAAACGACGATAATACTAATATATTGTTAACAAAGCAATGTTAAAAGATCATATATGATATCATATTAATGTTTATGATTCTTGAATAATTTAATAACAATTATTTCACCATTATACAGGATTTTAACCTACCCTCAACCAAGGAAAAGTATAAGGTAATGGTTAATTTCACAATCTCTTTATTATCCACGGTTGTTTTTACGTAAGTATCTACTGAGACATCTTTATCATCCACAACCATGTTTCTTAAAAATGTATTTCAAAACATTTTTACTATTTAATAGACTATGGTTTAAAGTAATTTATAACCTTGTTTTCATTTTTATAAAATGGTTTGAAAGGAATCTTTCTGTCGTTTTCTAAACAGGGTACTTTATGACATTTTCTACAAAATTAAGGCTAGAATGTTTTTATAACTTATACGGTGGGTGCGGATACTTTCCATCATTATAACATCGTCGAGTCATCCCTTACAAGATTATAAGAATATTTTCAGATATAAATGTTTTCTTTTATAATTACATGACCTTTAAATAATTTCAAAATAGAAAGATATATTTCTCTAAAAATGTTTTGATTTCATATATGTCAATATCCTTTGATGGATTTTAAGTTTGTTTGAAGTTGATTTATTATGATACAAAACTTCCATATTGTATTAAAGGTTTTGTGATATGTTTGACTGTTGATGTGTTAATTCATACCATTCATGGTTTATGGATAAATTATTGATATTTTATATACCAATATTAATACGAATGTTTTTGTTATGTTTAAACCTTTTCATATGGGGAATGAATTGGACTTTTTAAGTAACGGGTGGAGCCCACTATAGCTCTTCGATGCATCAATAGGTCTCATGAGACAAATTGGTTTCTTGGCACAAGCCCTTGACAAAATCTTATTTGTAGTCTTGGCACAAGGCCTTGACTATGTGGTTATGAAAGTCTGGAATTATGCATTCCATCATTATGAATGTGGAAATTGATATTTCATGTGATTATTTGACTAGTATTATATCCATGTGAATAATTAAATGACATTATTTGATTTTATCTTTTCCATATTATGTAGAGGATCATGTTTAAAAGGCTTTTGTTTTAGTCTTATACATTGCCTTAAATGTTTATGCTTAATTTTGAATCTTTCCTCTATATTGTTATCCATACTAAGCATCTGAGATCACCCTTTCTATGTTTTATTTTTCCTAGGATGTGAAGAATTATATTATGAATGACCTATAGGGATAGTATATGGGATATCAGTGTTGTCTATGGAAATAATTCTGTTGTATTTTTTCATTTTATGATGTAATTTAACCCTTATGAATGTATCTAATACTTCCAAGGCTACTAAACTAATTGGTCTTTTGAGACATGATCATTTGTGATCATACTAATGTTATGTAATAATGCACAGACTCTGGGATTCTAAAGTCATGGAATTATAGATATAGTATTCCCCAAACCACGCAACACATTCTTGATAAGACTTGCACATAGTTTAAAGTTTGGATTCTTGGACTTGGAATCCTTATGCGATCTATTTCTTGAGAAACATTAAATTAGTGGGAGGTGTGATACACTATTCATACATGGTGACCAATGAGTATGCTCTATTTTAATATCCTTATGATGGATTTAAGGTCCTTCCCATATAGGATCCATCTTTGGAAGATTTGTTCTATGTATCATTTGTGTTGTGAGAGTGATTATTATGTCCCCCTAGAGAAAGGAGAAGAGTTGAACCTTCTGGTTAAATGATCTCATTATCCTATTCTCATGCCTCTCTATATTGTGAGAGGACCAGAGATTATTATATTTGACGGATTCCAAATTACAAATATGGGATTATTCTATTATTTATGGAATATTTAGGCCACAGATGGATGTTTGGAGTGATAGAAATAGAACCTTTATGGAAAAGACTGCCTCTATTCCATATACCATAAAATATGGGGTCACCTGGGTGGAATTATATTTCATTTTATTATTGGACTCAATGGGATTGGGGAACTTATCTTGACAAATCTTCTTGTCCTAGACCACCATAATCTGTGGAATTTTGTAGTGGATCTTATTGAATGAAATAATCTACCCATTTTCCAATTCATGGTAGTAGGAAATATGGTTTGATAAAATATAGTACTTAGCATAAAATTTATTCCCCTCAACAATCTCGGATGTTAGTTTTATTATCTATGAGAATGGTGTGAGTAAATCCAAACTGATGAATGATATGGGATATTACAAGCTTAATCACAGATCGGGTCATGACTTCCCTGAGGGGATTGCTTCTTCCAAAATACAGAAGAAATATGTTGCGGTCAGAATGAACCTAAAATAGATATCTATCACAAGAGGATATGGCCCCAAAATGTTGAGTCCCCATAATAATAATGGCCAAGAATACATGGTGGTTTAGAGAAAATCTGGTGGTCAATCTAAAATGTTAGCATGGATCTAACATGTCTAATGTCTCTTGGTGAATGTGATGCATTCATGAAATATGGTTGGATATAATTATCACATCCTTTAGATCTGGTGGGAGAGATTCAATCCTTCTTGATTGGTGCGATAGGACTGACATGGATTTTTTAAACAATATAGGTAATCCTATATCCTCTGATACAATAATGGAGAATTCAATCAAACTCATGCTATTAGAGAGTCTTCTCAAGGTGTGGTCTTCTCTGGAGGGTAAACTTCACTATACACTGATAGATTCCCTCATGCCTCATTCTATATAGAGGTAAAATTCCAAATTTGATATACTTAATGAAATGGGTTGTCCAATAAAACATTTACACTATTGTGGGGGAATCTAAATTTCCAAATGCGGAATAACAAGCAGCTTGTTGGATTGCCTATTTTTTTCATAATCATCCAAAATGGAAAAGTTTATGTCCCTTCTATGTGCCACAAGAATGATCAGATCATCCTGATAATGTTCTTTAAGATATGCGGCTAGAATTAAAAATGTGACATATCATCCATTCAATGATCGGGGGATGTGAGTCACTTCCATCTGAGTAGGAAACGGGTCCATTAATTGATGGATATTTTTCAATAGGATGACAATCTCTTTCCTTTGGACAATATAGTCACCAATGATCTATTTGATGAATAACTCGGAGTCTCCCTTTACATGAAAGTAGGGGACATCAATGTTATGGTCCAGTTTGAGACCAATAATGAGAGCCTAATACATTACCTCATTGATGGGTCAATCTTCTGAAAATACGAACAAGTATGGAAAGAAGTGTTTCATTGGGGTGATGAAGATGATCAACAGGCCTACTCTATTGATCTTGGGATTATTAGGCCTTCTAATATTCAGTCTCTAGGAGGCACCATTGAAATAAATCTACCAATATGGAAAATTATAATCCACTGAGTGGAAAGGCCTCATTTGGGAAATCCACATCCAGGGGCAGGTCTTCAGGGGTTAAATGGGAATCCAGAAAGTCTGCTAATACCTAACCTTTGACGTACTTTTATGGAAAAACCTGAGGTTGAACTATAGAAGGAACACTTCCTAGTATTCCATGTATCCTAACTAAATGGGGTAGTTGAGAATATACTTCAATGGGTCCAATTGAGACACCATTTGAATCTCATGATGCTACAAGTAATGTCACAACTTCTACACTACCAATACCAACATGAGGCATCTCTTCTCAATAGGGGATTATCTAGTCTCTATATTTAGGAGCATGTGACTAAGATAGTATAAAACGTTTTATCTTTCCTTATTATTAATCTAGGTTATAAGGGAACTAATAGACCATTATGAGATGGTCACATAAAGGACCTGTGGATACCCTAAGATGGGTGGAATCAAAACCATAGGTTCTTGTATATACTAATTGATTTCCCCAAATAAGGTCTGAAATTTCTCATCCCATTGGTAAAATGTATTTTTCATTATGATCTTCAATAAGGGAATAAACTTATCATCCATATCATTGATAATTCGGTGTATATAGTATAAGTAGACTTGGATAACTTGGGGATCTCAATGGTTTCTTAGGGGGGATTATTTGGCTGATGTCCTTGATATTCTCTAGGTCAATATTGAGGCCTCTCTATCGACAAGAAAGATGAGGAATTTTCCAGACGTAACCCCGAATGAACACATTAAGGGTTCTATCTTCAAATTATGGGAGTGGGGGAAGACAAACACTTTCTCAAGGTCTTGGATATGGTCCTAAAATTGGAATAATTTAGCCACCAATTCATCCATGTAGCATTCCACCATTATATAGATAATTTGTTTAAAGATGTGGTTGGTGGCCCTCGGATAAGTGGATTCGTCATTTTTTCATCCCAATAGGAATCACCTAATATCATAAGGTACCTTATGGAACCTTAAAGAAAGTGAACTACTCATCCTTGAGAGTTATTGGAATCTAGTTGTATTCGAAATATCCATATATAAAGGATAGGTACTTGAATCCAGTTGTAGCCTCAATTAACAAATCTATCATGGGAAGGGGGAAATTATCCTTTTTGTAATGTCAGTTGAGGTATTGGAAGTCAATATAGAATCTGGTCCTCCCATTCTTTTTCTAACAAGGATGATAGTAGCTACCCATTTGGGGTACTAGAGATCCCTGATGATGTTTTCTTTGATAAAATTTTGAACCTCGGCCTTGACCATAGAACCATGAGATTGGTGAATTTGTATGGGAGGCTTCTTCGACCTATGATGACTCACTCGGAGACCCAGAGGATGGATGAAAACCTGAGGGAATAGTCCTAGAATCTCATAATGACTCTAGTGAAAAAAATCATGATACTGTTTTAGGAAGTCTATATATTGGTGGTTCTTCTTGAGAGGCATCGCTACACTGATTAGTGTGGGCCATGGATCATCCTCTATACTAATGTTTTATAGTGTTATCTCATCAATTATGGTAGATAAACCCACATAAAATGATTCATATGTGTATTCTAAATCCTCTTTCCCAAAAGAGGTAGGATAATCAATTAGAGGAGGTGGCTCTTCCAGGCTATCTGACTTGGGGGGGATCATCATTGAATACTTAATAGAACATGGAGTTCCCACTGAAGAGTTCCTGGTCTTCTGTAACTATAGTGGTTGATGTTTTCAAGACAATTCCATCTGACCTGTAACTATTAGGTGCATTATTCATATCAACGAAATGGTGGTGAGTCAGTTTAAGTTGATTTTCCCATCTTTGTAGAACATGTAAGAGTTAAATGAAATGGTGCCATAGTGAAAGCCTCTTAGTACCTCACATTTGTATGGGATTTTGGTATCACCTCATCTTACTCAATGAAATATTAAATGTTTATCTGTGGATGTTCCTTCTTTTTAGGTATGTCGAAACCATATTTCTTGTTGACAAAAAAATGAACCTCCCAGGTCTAGCGTTGTTGGTTCCAACCGATGAATTGAGAGAATTATGGAATCCTCTAAGTCTTCACATGGATTGACTGTGATGGTTTTCAAATCATTAAGAGAATTGATTTGGTCGACCCCATTGGTCTAAACCTATTTCGCTTATCTCTTTTAGTAACAAAAATCCATATAATAGGATTCACAAGATTCTAAGAGAGATCCATCACCCTAGAGTACACCTAATTGAACATTCATGGATTACTTGAGGCATTGGTCATATAAGGAGTGGATCGCCACATGAAAATAAATCCATGGCCTACCCAACATCATGTTATATGTGGTATCCTATGACACCATTATGAACTCAGTGCTTCATATCATTCCACCAAATTTGGTCTTCAACCAAATATTTCCACAAAATTTCTACTTGTTCCTTTCATAACCTTGAATTTTCAGGTTGAAAGGAGTTATATATACTTCAGTCATCCCCAACTTATGGAACACCTGAGTCAAAATGTGGTTTATCCCAGAACATGTATCCTCTTGGATGAAGTTGATCTTTATACCATTGAATTGGCCTATAATTTATAGTGAGTGTATGTGCCCCTATATGAGAGAGACCACATATTCACTAGAGAATGAGATAATTTGAAACACCCCAAGTTTCCATGGTACACTTATCTTTGAATAATACAGTAGTGTGTGTTGTATGAAACTTCGAGTTCTAACACACACCACAACCAATCAAAGTAGCCATTATGAATAGTAATACCCACTTTTTGAAATTTTATAATTTTTATCTCTCAAAATGGGCTTAATTTTTGGTTTCGGAATATCTAATTTAGCCTAGGGTGAAATTTTGGTACTTTTTGGATAACTTTTATATTTTTATGAATAGTGAAAATTACTAAATTTTAATTAAAAAAACTTTTATAATCAAAATAATTAGTAGTGATAAATTATGAATTTTAGTGGTTTTAAAGTATATTTATAATATATTTTTACCATTTAATACAATGTTGGTCATTTGACATAATTTCTAAATTAAACTGAACATAAACAAGTGTCAGTCTTTTGATAGTTATTATCTCTTAAAAACACACTTTTTATTTTAACAACGGGAATTAATTTTAAATTAATTTCTGCCACTTCTGTGTTTTGAATTTGGATAAATGGATTCCATATTTGGAATCAGTATGTCCAATTTTTTTTAAATATTTAACTTTTATTTTTAGACATTTTGAATAATTACTTCGGTAAATCTTTTATTTACCATGGTTAAAGGGTAAATCCAGTAAATAAGGGTAAAAAAATAATATTATAATAATAATAAATTACCCTAAAATGTGTTCAAACCTTATTGGTTGATACATGTCCAACAATGGGCATATTTGGTTCGATTGTGGGAGCACATGGATCCACTTGTATGTGATAAGGACACATTATATTAATTCAGTTAAAATAAATACAAAAATGACATAAGAATATATCTTTTAGAAAAAAAAATTAAATAGGGTTATATATGTTGGATTTTCAATTATCAATATTCATTATAATGATAAAAATATTTCCTACATAATGGTATTTTATTTATAATTTTTAGACATTAAATAATTTAATATATTTATAACACAATGGTGATGCAGTAGTTACCTAATTAATGAAATATTAAAATAATTGATAATATAAATACCCAAATAAATGTAATTTGTAACTTTTAATAAATTAAAATAATTTTATAGGTTAATATTAAATGTTAGTATTAATTTAATTATTTTTGTTATAAGTAATCATGCTGTTATGAGTTTCACAAAAATTAAATACCAATTAGTGTCAAAATTGACATAAAAGAGTGTTTTAAAACAGATATTATATTATTAATTGATATTCAATTTCTAAAAATCTAAGGTTCTGCCAAGAAACTTATATAATGATAGTTGTATCATTAATGGACCACTTGTGCGTCTCTTGGATGTATATAGTAAGTTTATTAACTATATAATATAAAAATACAAAGTGACATGGTAAATGTCAAACTAATTAACTAAGAGTTAAAACTAAAAGATATGGTTAATATAGTGACCAAACGTGTCTAAAATCTATTGTTTGAGTGGTTTTCGACCTATACCCACCGTAAAATTTACATAATCCACTTTGGAGCCATTATAATCTGAATATTAATTTATTAAAAAATAATATTTCTAGCTTTTCCAAAGGTACCCCTCACATCTCTTATAAAAGGGAACTTCCCCTTCTCTCAATTTCACACATTCAAATCCTTTTGGCTCAGCCAATCCCGGCCCGAATATGGTCTCAACTTTCCTCCCTTCATCCTAGAGGCCTTATTTTAGTCTTAAATCCATCCTATGGAGTCCTTTTGATCAAATCAAAAGCATGAACCCGAAGGAGAGGTAATGATTTCACCACCCTTTTTCAAGTTCCTTTCTTCTTCAACATCTTCTTTCCTTTTTATTACCATTATAAAATAATAACTACAGTATATTCTATATAATGAGATGTTATTATAAATATGGTACAAGCATATTCAGTATTCAATTCATCCTTTGAATGACATGTCACCATGCGTGCGTACGTATGGCGTACCGTCTCCACGTTGTGCTCTAATTGTTATTCAAAACATTATTATTTGGATGGGTATAATAATGATTTTTAATTCATGTAAATAATAAATATAACATGATAATGATTCTTTATATATTATATACCATCCAATTGTATATTATTATAATATCAAAATAATGATATTTTCGCTCGTGCGTACGTACGGACTACCGTCTCCACGAACGCGATGGGATTCATTCTCCATCGTATCCATTCATGTATAATTATAATTTTATGATTAATAATAGTAGTAAATGAATTGATATAATTCTGGATATGAATAAGATACAACCTACCCATAAAAAACACGGCTTATGTAACAAAACATATAAAAGAAAACGAGTAAGTTAACACCTGAAACGACGATAATACTAAGATATTATTGACAAAGCGATGTTAAAAGATCATATATGATGTCATATTAATGTATATGATTCTAGTATAATTTAATAACAATTATTTCACCATTATATAAGAGGTTAACCTACCTCCACCAAGGAAATGTACAAGTTAAGGGGTTTTCATCTCACTCCTTATTCTCGTGAGATTCATGTCATATTGACAGTATTACCTTTTGTGTGTTGTATGTAATGCCCATAATTGTATTATTTGTGTAATAAACTTTAATTTATGTGTATTTACATATTCATTTTATGATACCTCTTTCATGGGGTGTATGTTTGAGATGTTACCATGTTGTTAAGGGTTTATTTCACAATCTCTTCATTATCTGAGGTTGTTTATACGTAATTATCTACAGTGACCTCTTTATCATCCACATCCATGTTTCTTAAAAATGTATTTCAAATCATTCTTAATAATTTACAGAATATGGGTTAAATTCATTTATACCCTTGTTTGAATTTTTATAAGAAGTTTATAATGGAATCTTTACGTAATTTTCAAAAAAATACCTTTTAACCTTTTCGACAAAATTAAGGTAAGAATATATTTTTAACTTATACGGCGGGTGCGGCTATTTTCTGCCATTATAAAATTTTCTAAGCTTCCCTAACAATATTATCATAATATTTTTAATGTAAATATTTTATTTTATAATTATGTGACTTTTAAATGATTTCAAAAAAGGAGATATTTCTCTCAAATAGTTTTTGATTTAATCTATGTCAAAATCCTTTGATGGATTTTAAGATTATTTGAAGTTGATTTATTATGATAAAAAGCCTCCAAATTGTATTGAAGGTTTTCTGATATGTTTGACTGCGGATGTGTTAATTTTATACCATTCATGGTTTATGGATAAAGTATTGACATTTCGTATGCTAGTTTTAATACGAATGTTTATGTTATGTTTAAACTTGTTCATATGAGGATTGAATTAGACTTAATAAGTGATGGGTGGAGCCCAATATAGCTCCTCAATGAATCGGTAGGTCTCATGAGACAAACTAGTGTCTTGGCACAAGGCCTTGACAAAATCTTATTTTTAGTCTTGGCACGAGGCTTTGGCTATATGGTTATGATAGTCTGGCATTATAAATTCCATCATCATGAAAGTGGTTATTGATATTTCATGTGATTATTCGACTAGTAGAATATCCATGAGAATAATTAAATGACATTATTTCATTTTATCTTTTCCATATTGTGCTGATGTTCAACTTTAAAAGGCTTTTGTTTTAGTTATACATTGCCTTAAATGTATATTCTTATTTATAAAAGTTTTTGCTATATTTTTATCCTTACTGAGCATCTGAGCTCACCCCTTTCAATGTTTTATTTTTCCCAGGTTGTGAACACTACTGGAAATTGCACCTATACCCATGGTTTCAAACCGTGGGTATAGCCCTTGAAACCGTGGGTATAGGGTATACCCACGGTTTCGCCAACCGCGGGCTGGAATGCCGTCGCAATAGCCCTATACCCACGGTTTTTAAAAAACCGTGGGTATAGACCCAGAAATTTTTATATTACCCACGGTTCATTGAACCGTAGGTATATATGTATACCCATGGTTTTATAACCGTGGGTATAGTTTTTTTGCAGCTCCGGTATATATGTATACCCACGGTTGTATAACCGTGGGTACAGTTTTTTGCAGCTCAGAATATACCCACGGTTCACTTGAACCGTGGGTATATATGTATTCCCACGGTTCTATAACCGTGGGTACAATTTTTTGCATCTCCAGAATATACCCACGGTTCACTTGAACCGTGGGTATATATGTTTCCAGCGCCAGAATATTTCCACGGTTCAAATGAACCGTGGGTATTTGCAATGTCCCCCGCATCAACGCAGGCCTGGCAGCAGGCTCTGCAATTCTACCTGAAGACAAAATATAAGAACAAAATATAAGAACAAAAGGTATGCAGCTTGCAATTGAGAAAGTTCCACCAAGTTCTGTTTTCCGCTTAACAAATTTCTGATCATCCTACATGGAACAATGTGCAAGTTAAAAATAAGTCTAATTATAGGCATTGAAAACATTACATGGTTATAGCTTGAAACCGCAGGGAAAAAATGAAGCAATACAGATACTACCCGGCACAATGGGAATAATGGATATTGCATTAAAGATGTTCAACAAGAATAGTGATTTGGAGACAGGAATTTCATAATAAAAGAAACTTGCAAGCTGCACAGCATAAATTAAAACGCATTAAAACATCAATAAAATCCATGGAAATAAAAACATCTAGCAAACATTTGTGCCAACCCCCCTGCTAGCCCCCCCCCCCCCCCCCCCGCCAGCTCCCCCCCTGCCCACTGCTTGTCCCCCTGCCAGCCCCCCCTCCCCCCTGCTTGTCCCCCTGCCAGCCCCCCCCCCCCTCCCCCTGCTTGTCCCCCTGCCAGCCCCCCCCCCTTCCCCCTGCTTGTCCCCCTGCCAGCCCCCCCCCTGCCCCTGCCAGCCCCCCCCCCCCTTCCCCCTGCTTGTCCCCCTGCCATCCCCCCCTGCTTGTCCCCCTGCCACCTGCTTGTCCCCCTGCCAGCCCCCCCTGCCCCTTGCTTGTCCCCCCGCCAGCCCCCCTGCTTGTCCCCCTGCCAGCCCCCCCTGCTTTTCCCCCTGCCACCTGCTTGTCCCCCTGCCAGCCCCCCCCCCCCCCCCTGCCCCTTGCTTGTCCCCCGCCAGCCCCCCCCCCCCCTGCCCACTGCTTGTCCCCCTGCCAGCCCCCCCTGCCCCTGCCAGCCCCCCCCCCTCCCCCCTGCTTGTCCCCCTGCCAGCCCCCCCCCCCCCTCCCCCTGCTTGTCCCCCTGCCAGCCCCCCCCCCTTTCCCCCTGCTTGTCCCCCTGCCAGCCCCCCCCCCCCCCCCTGCCACCTGCTTGTCCCCCTGCCAGCCCCCCCCTGCTTGTCCCCCTGCCAGCCCCCCCCCCCCCTGCTTGTCCCCCCACCCAGCCCCCCCTGCCCCCTGCCAGCCCCCCCCCCCCCCCACCCTGCCCCCTGCTTGTCCCCCTGCCAGCCCCCCCCCCCTGCTTGTCCCCCTGCCCCCCCTGCCCCCTGCTAGGCCCCCTGTCAGTCCCCTGCTAGGCCCCCTGTCAGTCCCCTGCTAGTCCCCCTGCCCCCTGATCTGATAACCAAGTTTATCTGATCTGATAACCACAACATCTTCAGCACTGCCAGATTCAGGTTTAACAGGTACCAATTCACCAATTCTGACATGTTTAGCAGCATGAGATAAGACAGGAACAGACTGAACCACATCAGATTTACAGACCATGTTTAGCACCCCTTCCCCCTGCTGGACACCCCCCTGCTGGACACCCCCTCCCTCTGCTGGACAACCCCCCCTGCTGGACACCCCCCCTGTCGGTCAGCATTGCTACAGTAGTCAACATTGCTACAGTTGCGGGCCACAAGCATTCGGCCTTTATTGTTATAGGGTGTGTATTGAGTCCTGTCCCACATTGGACATTATGTATTAATTAATCATTATTATTCACTCTAAATAATGGCTAGGACCTTCCATAGGAGGTATCTTGGGTATTGGGTTATGTATTAGTCTCGTCCCACATCATTATGTATTGATCCCAGCTCGGTCTCTCCTTTTTTTCTCTTAGAAAAAAAACCTAGGGGATTCTCCTAAGTGGGGCGGTAGCCCTTGGGTGACCTATCCATGGGCACCTCTGGACCAGCTGTCGCGCCACCCTCTCTTCCTACTGCGAGTGTCACCCTTTGATGTTACACTTCTCATGTCGATCGTGCTACCCCTTCTCGACTGCGCCTCCCGTGTTGCACCCTCACCCTCCCGTTGTGTCTCCTTTAATGTGTCCCTGATGTGCTTTCCCAATGCGTGGGCCCTTAGATGTGTCTCCTCTTCACACATTTTCTCCACACGCCCCTCTGATGTAAATGCCAGATGTGGCCCTCTTTCCCTCCAAGCCCTGCCCATTTATGATGGTGATGGATTAATATATATTCACATTTGGCCAGAATTAAAAGAAATTTCTGTATTTAACTAGATCTGCTTTTGCATCCATATCTTCTCTCTCTTCTGGGAGTCTCTGTTGATGTTTGCTGATGCATCCTTTCACACATTGCCATACACTGAGACCATGTTTAGCACCCCTTCCCCCTGCTGGACACCCCCTCCCTCTGCTGGACAACCCCCCCTCACTGGACCCCCTAGACACCCCATGGACAGACCCCCCCCCCAAACCCAAACCCACTCCCCACCCTTGACACCCCCCTGCACCCCCAGTACCACCTGCACCCAGCCCCACCCCCCAGGATATTATTTGACATTACATCTACAATTGGAATTCCCATCAAAATGGATAGAGCAACTGAGGAGGCACATTATGGGTATTTTGCTAGAATAATGTGCATTTTTCTAGAGTTCTTCTAGAAGTGGACCTTAATTCCACCCTCATTGATCGGGTTGTGTTATCCACAAATGAAGATGACTTGTTTTTGAAAATTGAGTATGAACAACTACCTCCCCCCCTGCCCCCTGCTAGCCCCCCCCCCTGCCCCCCGCCAGCCCCCCCCCCCCCCCCCGCCAGCCCCCCCCCCCCCCCTGCCCCCTACCAGTCCCCCCTGCCCCCTGCTAGCCCCCCCTGCCCCCTGCTAGCCCCCCCTGCCAGCCCCCCCTGTCCCCCAGCCAGCACCCCCCCCCTGTCCCCATGCCAGCCCCCCCCCCCCCCCCTGCCCCCTGCTTGTCCCCCTGCCAGCCCCCCCCCCTGCGAGTCCCCCCGCCAGCCCCCCCCCCCCCCCCCTGCCCCCTACCAGTCCCCCCTGCCTGGACACCCCTCCCCCCTGCTGGACACCCCTCCCCCCTGCTTGTCCCCCCTTGCCACCCCCCTGCTAGTCCCCCCTGCCCCCTGCTGGTCCCCCCCTGCCCCCTGCTAGTCCCCCCCTGCCACCCCCTGCATGTCTCCCTGCCAGCCCCCCCCCCCTGCCACCCCCTGCTTGTCCCCTTGCCACCCCCCCCTGCCCCTGCCAGCCCCCCCCCCTGCCCCTTGCTTGCCCCCACCCCCTGGCCCCCTGCTTGCCCCCCTGCCAGCCCCCCCCCCCCCATGCCCCCTGCTTGTCCCCCTGCCAGCCCCCCATGCCCCCTGCTTGTCCCCCTACCAGCCCCCCCTGCCCCCTGCTTGTCCCCCTGCCAGAGTTCTTCTTTATTGGTTCATTTCTTGAAGCATTCTTAATTGAGTTTGTAATGTTCATGTTATATAGCATCAACGAAATGGTATTTTGGTTAGATAACAGGGATACAGGCTGTTCATAATAGTTCATATTATCTACAGATTTAGCACCAACAAAAGTTAAATTAATAGAATGAAGAGTAGGTGTACCTGGGTCCTTTGAATCATCTATATTCTGCATCTTGATAGCGTCCATATCTAATGGAAGGGGCCTCTGCCCGATGGGTTCAAAATGTGCCTGCATTAGCGTGGGGTCTTTTACAGAGGTTGTGCTTCCTTTTGTATGTTTTATAGGTTCCAGTGTCAAGGTACCTTGTTTATCAATGTTAGTGTGTTTTGTTTGTGCCTTAGCCTAAAGAGACTTTAGACTAATATGAGGATTCCTATTTTTTATAGGACAACCAGTGGTATGAATGACGTTTAGATTAGTGGAGAGTTTTCTGGTTTTTATAGCAGTGCCAGTGGCATCCAGAGTTTTAGAGTCATAGGTGTAGTGAGCAGAGGAAAAAGAACCTAAACCATTTGTCTGATTGTTTGACTCATTTATTATCTCTTGGTTTGGTGTGAAATTCAGTCAAAAGCAGACATTGAATTTCTATCACAACAGGCTGATCCGGTTCAGATGACATGTGCAGAGGATGAGGATGATCTGGTTCGGACAACATGAAAGGATGTTTTCTCAGAAGATTTAAAGAAATGAATGCTAATCTGTGATGAATAGAGGATTGGATGACCCCTGATATACCTAATTCGGTGAGGTTTGGAGATCTAGAAATGTGTAGGAATACCTAGAGGAATAAAATATGCCAGACAATTCCAAACTAATGTTTTCAGTTGAATTGAGCTTTTGTACCACCTGCTATGCACGTTTTGTGGAAAGATGGATGAGAGGCAGCGCTGAGAGGAGATATAGTTTAGGAATGAGGAAATACGAAAAATTATAGAGCTAACCATTCAATGTTTCTCTAAGGAGGAGTAACCGCCGCAGGGTGTCGTCCTGGAGCAGAACCAAATCACGGCGTGACCGCGGCGTGACCGCGGCGTGACCGCGGCGTGACCGCGGCGTGACCGCGGCGTGACCGCGTCCTGACCGCGGCGTGACCGCGACGTGACCGCGGCGTGACCGCGGCGTGACCGCGTCCTGACCGCGGCGTGACCGCGACGTGACCGCGGCGTGACCGCGGCGTGACCGCGTCCTGACCGCGGCGTGACCGCGGCGTGACCGCGGCGTGACCGCGGCGTGACCGCGGCGTGACCGCAGCGTGACCGCAGCGTGACCGCAGCGTGTTGGCCCGGTCCAGCGACATCCGCGGGGCAACATCTTCCAGTTAGTTTCAAATAGGATGATATGGATGGCATGAGAGGATGTTTTCTCAAAAGATTTAAAGAAATGAATGCTAATCTGTGATGAATAGAGGATTGGATGACCCCTGATATACCTAATTCGGTGAGGTTTGGAGATCTAGAAATGTGTAGGAATACTTAGAGGAATAAAATATGCCAGACAATTCCAAACCAATGTTTTCAGTTGAATTGAGCTTTTGTACCACCTGCTATGCACGTTTTGTGGAAAGATGGATGAGAGGCAGCGCTGAGAGGAGATATAGTTTAGGAATGAGGAAATACGAAAAATTATAGAGCTAACCATTCAATGTTTCTCTAAGGAGGAGTAACCGCCGCAGGGTGTCGTCCTGGAGAAGGGCCAAATCACGGCGTGACCGCGGCGTGACCGCGGCGTGACCGCGGCGTGACCGCGGCGTGACCGCGGCGTGACCGCGGCATGACCGCAGCGTGACCGCAGCGTGTTGGCCCGGTCCAGCGACATCCGCAGGGCAACATCTTCCACTTAGTTTCAAATAGGATGATATGGATGGAATGAGAGGATGTTTTCTCAGAAGATTTAAAGAAATGAATGCTAATCTGTGATGAATAGAGGATTGGATGACCCCTGATATACCTAATCCGGTGAGGTTTGGAGATCTAGAAATGTGTAGGAATACCTAGAGGAATAAAATATGCCAGACAATTCCAAACCAATGTTTTCAGTTGAATTGAGCTTTTGTACCACATGCTATGCACGTTTTGTGGAAAGATGGATAAGAGGCAGCGCTGAGAGGATATATAGTTTAGGAATGAGGAAATACGAAAAATTATAGAGCTAACCATTCAATGTTTCTCTAAGGAGGAGTAACCGCCGCAAGGTGTCGTCCTGCTTGTCCCCCTGCCAGCAACAGATGGAAAACATATTCAGCACAAAAGTGATCGGAAATGCCAACCAAATGAAAGAAGCTAGATTAAAACCAATAACCAACGAGCAGGAAAAAAAATTGGACATTCAGAATGCATGTGTGTTCAATGATTCCAATATCTAAAGTGTGTTTCAGCTAGACTCTTAACTCAAAGAAGAATTCACATAGATGAGTCATGCATGAATAAGCTCAAATGACGTGTTAGATTGGCACATAGATTTGTCAGCTCACCTTGATAAAGATCGAATGGCAAACCACTGATTGGTAATCATACTTTAATTTGCTACAGTCTGTACATGCAACAAATAAAACCATGAATTATTATTAATGAATATATAAGACTCATAAGCAATGAAATGTCATATAGAAATTTTGTTATTACTACATGACAATAAAATACTAAAGTGCAGATTAAAATGCAGAATAAAAAGCCTGAATATGATGATAAGAAATACCAGTCAGTTTCTTCTCCATGCTTGTAAATTGAAGGCATTCATTCCATCAGCCCATGCACATTCACCAATATTTTGGTTCATCGCTATGCTGGGATGAGAACAATCAAAGTATGTCTAGTAACTCTTAGACATGACCCACAAAAATCAATATACAGTGGAGTCAATAGTTAAAACATATCACCTGCATTCATATGTTGGATGAAAAGGGGGTCAACTCCATGATTTTACGACCAATAACCTGCATTCATATAGTGTGTAAATGCAAATGAAAAATGATGCATGGTAGGGAGGTTTATTCCACAATTTTAGGAAAACATACCTGTTGTAGAGATCTCGCACTTATTAGTGCAGGATTCCCACTGCCCAGCCCCTCCCCCCCCCCCTCCCTACTGCCCGCCCCACTGCCCAGCCCCCCCCCCCACTGCCCAGCCCCCCCCCCCCACTGCCCAGCCCCCCCCCACTGCCCAGCCCCCCCCCCCCCACTGCCCAGCCCCCCCCCCCCCACTGCCCAGCCCCCCCCCCCCCCACTGCCCAGCCACCCCCCCCCCCCACTGCCCAGCCACCCCCTCCCCCCCTGCCCAGCCCCCCCCCCCCCCCCTCCCCCCTTGCCCAGCCACCCCCCTCCCCTCCCCACTGCCCAGCACCCCCCCCCCCCTCCCCTCCCCACTGCCCAGCACCCCCCCCCTCCCCCCCTGCCCAGCCACCCCCTCCCCCCTCCCCCTCCCCCTCCCCCTCCCCCTCCTGCCCAGCCCTCCCCCACACTGCCCAGCCCCCCACTGCCCAGCCCCCCACTGCCCCTCCCCCCTCCCCCTCCCCCTCCCCTCCCCCCCTGCCCAGCCCTCCCACTGCCCAGCCCCCCTCCCCCTCCCCCCTGCCCACCCCCCCCCCCACCTCCCCCTGCAGAAAGTTCATGAAAAAACAAGGAGTAAACAGAATGGCATGTGAAAATTACCTAAATAACTGACAAATAACACCCCTGATGAAAACATAATCCAAAATGCATTTCATTGCATAAAGAAATTCACATACAAGCAGTCCACCAATACAAAAAAAACATTAAACTCCAACACACGTCTCTCTGCTAAGTCAAAAATGGAGGGGATTAATATCCCCCCCATCGCCATCACTGTCATCCTCATGTCGAGCATCATCATCATCAGCAGCAACATCGACAGCAACATCATCACCAACCGCACCGTCAGCATCATCATCAGCAATCTCATCACCAACAACATCATCAGCAACATCCTCGTCAGCTCTATCGCCACCACCGTTATCGCCACTAGGACCCTCATGGGAATCACCCGAGGCATTATTTAAAGAGCGCATTGATGCCATACATGAATGAAAAGTGGCAGCAACCTCTGATGGTAGTGACTGACTCAAAACTGACAGAGCTTTCATGAAATGTTCATTCATCAGCTTACTTTTTTCACGCTCCTCTAATACTATTTTCTTTGTCGCAGCTAATTCAGCACGCGCACTTTCCAACTCAGAGGCCTTAGAGGAGTCTGATGATGACCAATACCTAGAGGGGACAATGTTTTTGCCTGGTCTACAACGGACTCTTCTTGGATGCTCCACACCTAACACCTGACTGAAATGATCATTTGGCCCTAAGTTGTCAGCTTCCTTCTCATCCATGGCCTCCAAGGCAGACTGTTGAAATTATAAACATATTAAATTATGAATTTCGTATAAATGTTTGAAATATAAATAAACAAACTTACAATTTTATCTTGTGTTTGTGAATTAACTGCAGTTCCATATTTTTTTTTCCTACTGAAGCAGAATAATTTGGCACGAGGTACAGGACCTTCAATGCCCAAATCAGCTTGCTGCATATAAGAAGTGCACAAATTTGAATTACAACCATATATGATAAATGCAAAATATTGGATTGAAGTGAGTTGCAACAAAGACCCACAAACATTGAGGTAAAGACATGGACTAACCAAGGGAAAGCATGAATAACTCAGTACCCACTCTGCTCCTCCAACCAATATGTAACTCATACTTGTATGACCGCCAATACTCTCCAAGATCACTCAACCTAGCAGCTTTGGCAGCTTCACCGTTAGGAAAGTTAAATCGACTCTGCAACAAACATGTTAAGTCATATAAATACATTACTAATATCAATATAAATTTATAAAATTTTCGTACCCATATCTGCGCCCATGCCCTATCCTTGATGTCGGAATTGATATGTCTCCATGAGACCGGTTCCACCGGAACGATATCATGATATTTGGCTAAAGTAGCCATGAAACTTCTACACTCCATAGCATTTTTACCTACCATTTGATTTTGAGAATTGTAATCCACCATAATCTGAGTTTCACGATTCCAAGCATCCCTCATTCGAGTGCGCCCACGTCGCCTACTAGAAGATCCCACTAAATAAGATAAGAGGTGACAAGAGATGAGTTAGGTGACAATACAATAGAAAAAAAGTGAAATGCTATAATTTGAAACATTTATAATAAAAAAACCTGATGCAGGCTCCTGAATAGGCTGTGAGGCATCCGTAGACTGTGCTGGATCAGCATCCTCTGAAGGAAGTATCTGTTCCACAGCATGCTCCGGCTGATCTTCATGAACAGGAGTGGAAACTGAAGGAACAGACTCAATATGTGTAGGATGGATGGTAGGAAAAGGATGTGGCGTAGACATGTCAGAATATGCATAGTAGGTCTAGGGATACATGAATGGATATGAAAACTGTGCAGGTGAGAACATCGGTCGAGTCGGCGTGGACATGGAATGGGAAAAAGAGGGTAAACGGGATGATGATGGCGGCATGTATGGGAACATCCCAGGGGTCTCAAGCAGAGGGCGGACATGTGTGGTAGATGGGATGTCCACTAATGGGTCAGTGTGGGGAGTGGTAAGACGGGAGCTCCGCCTAGGTCTAGGAGGATCCCTACTCGGTCCCATACTGGGAAGAGGATTCTCTGGAGTTACATGTCCCTAAATAATTGGATCAAAAATATGAACTTGATATTATTTGTAATGCAGAAGATAAATATTTAAATTAATATACTCACTGAAGACAACTCGCGCTCACGTCTAACAGGATCAGCATCAAATAATCTCTTCCTGCGAGCTTCTGTAGTTTTCTTCATAATCTGCATAAGAATGAAATAAATATTTTTTAGCAAAAATTTTTACAAATCATAGATACTACTTAAAAAATGTCATAACATCTTTCAGTAATGATAATTTACAACCAAGTTATACAATTTTTAAAACCACATTTTAAAACCACTTTTCTGAATTGAAAGAAATAGAATTAAATGAAACGAAACCAAACATTACTAAAACAGACATATCATTTCAAACTAAAAGTAAATTAAAGTAATTAAATTAGTACCAACCTGAGAAACTCACGTCAAGGTAAACTGAATGAACTCTGAATATATATGGTTGCTTTTATATATTACCCTCCACTACCTCAGGTTCAACATCATCCCTCACAATGGGACAATTTGTGTCATCAAATGCAATATTTTGGCTATCACCGATGGGGGCGTCAATGGTGACAATTTCATCCCCAGCATCATGAAAAATATGTCTTGGGATTACTTCATTAATGACACCGTAATCAGGGTTCAGATGATCATTCACATAAAACACTTGTTTTGCCATTGATGCCAAAATGTATGGTTCATCGGTATGCAGGAATCGACTCATGTCAATAACTCTAAATCTGCAATCATCAATAAATGTACCATGGCGCGTCATTGAATCAAACCATTTACATTGCATCATAGTGACTCGACCTCGAGAGTAGTAATCCAATAACAATATTTTCTCAACCAGTCCATAATAATACACATCTTCATATCGAGGTCGACTATCAGATGCACTGGAATAACAATCCGTTCTAGCAATTAACATAACGCCATCATGCTGTGTTCTCATTTTCACCGCTTTATCAGTTGTAACAAATTTGTATCCATTGATTATTAAAGATTTGCAGTCACGAACCAAAGAATTGGGACCAAAAGCCAACGCTCTTAATTCTTGAGAAATGAAGTCAGCAGGTAAACTCAATACCTGGAATACATGAGTAATATAATTAAATATATATCTATATTTTAAGGTATTTAATGTAATGGTCATACCTTTGATTTCAACCAAGCTGGGAACTCTTGGCTATGCATAGCCTCTCTCCTTCTCAACGGCAAAGACCGATGAACTCTACTTATAATTTGTTTATGTTCTCTACATAAAATGACAATAAAAGTATAAGGTATATGTGATATGATATCATATGAGATAACATATATATATTCAAATTACTTACTTGATATAGGCATCGAACAAACCACAATTAAACAAGACTATACGATGTGCCATATTCCGCTCTTCAGAGCTCAATGTAACCAATGTATATGACCCGACAATTCCACCTGTTTGGGGAAGAGATGGAAACGAGGGTTGAATTTCCTCATACTGCTCATCTTCATTTCTCATTGGTCGATTATGTCTTGTGCTCACATCAGACAAATACATTGAACAAAAATCCATACATTCTTGGGCCAGATAACTCCTCACAATGGAACCTTCAGGATAATTCTTATTTCGGACATATGATTTCATTGTGCACATATTTCTTTCAGTGGGATACATCCACCGAAAAGCAACTGGTCCCCCAAGAAGTGTCTCAGTTGGAAGATGAACTATTAAATGCAGCATGCAAGTGAAAAAGGATGGAGGAAAAATTTTTTCCAACTCACACAGAATTAATGGTGCCTCTTGCTGCATTTTTATCAACAATGATTTGGATAACCTTTTAGCACAAAGGTCTCTAAAAAAATGACACAACCGAATCACTGCCACCCTTACATTATTGGATAGCAAATGTCGAATTGCTATTGGAATCAATTCATGAAGAAGGATGTGGTAATCATGAGTTTTTAGGGATTTCAATTTCAAATGTCTTCTGTTGACTCGTTTAGATATGTTGCTGGAATAGCCGTCTGGAACCTTAATATTCTCCAATACTGCCAGAAATTGATCTTTCTCTGCCTGTGTCATCACATAAGAAGCACAGGGAACTTTCCATTTGTTTTCACCGATACAAACAGGATGTAGTTCTGGTCGAATACCCCAATCCAATAAATCCCGACGAGATCGGAAGTCATCTTTGGTCTTCCCCTTAATATTCAAAAGAATTTCAAGCAACATTTCACATATATTTTTCTCAATATGCATTACGTCTAAACAATGACGTAACAAATTAGTAGACCAATATGGCAACACAAAAAAAATACTTCTCTTTTTCCAATTGTAAATGACTTCAGTATCAGCATTCTTCCTCTTTCGAGATGTCAAATGACCTTTTCCTAATGAAAAGCTGAAATCTTTCAATTCATCAAGCACATCACTTCCTGACATACGTTGAGGTGGTTCTTCAGTGTCAACATTATTATCAAACCTCCGACGATTCTTCCTGTATTGATGATCCATTGTCAAGAATCGGCGATGCCCCATGAAACTGAAACTACGACGATATTTAAGCCTTCTCGATCGTGTATTCTTCATACAAACGGGACATGAAAGTTTTCCCTTCGTGCTCCACCCAGACATCATTGCATAGGCAGGGAAATCATTTATGGTCCATAGAAGGGCAGCACACATCTGAAACGTATTCTTTGAAGAAGCATCAAATGTCTGCACACCTAAATCCCAAAGTTGTTTCAACTCTTTTATTAAAGGCTGCAAGTATACATCTATGTCATTACCAGGATCCGAAGGTCCATATATCAGTATACTCAAGAAAGTGAAAGGTTTTTTCATACACATCCACGGAGGAAGATTATAAACATGAATAAAAACCGGCCACGTGCTATGAGCAGTAAGCATCTGACCAAACGGATTAAAACCATCACATGATAGGCCCAATCTGACATTACGCACCTCAGCTGCAAAATCAGGATGTTGTGCGTCAAATGTCCGCCATGCTAATCCATCTGCTGGATGGACCAGCTCATCATTTCCTTTAATTCTCTCAACATCGTGCCATCGCATATTGGCTGAGATTTCTGGAGACATGAATAGATTTTGAAGTCTGGGAATCAATGGAAAGTGCCACATGACTTTCTGTGGCACACGAGATGGTGTTCCATCTGCATTTGTCTTCCATCGAGATGTACCACAGTCTTTACAGTCATTACGGTCAGCTGTTTCCTCCAAAAATAAACTGCAATCTTTCGGACAAGCATGGACTTTATTAGTAGCAAATCCAAGCTGCTTAATTAACTTCCATTCCATGTAATGATTTGAGGGAATATCTGCACCATCAGGAAGCAAGTCCTTCAAAAATGTATTAATATAATCAATGGCAGTATTAGAAATCCCATACATAGTTTTCCCATGATATAACCGCATTAAAAATTCCAACTTGGTCATTCTAGTACATTCTTGATATACTGGAGTTCTGGCATCATCCAATAAATTTTTCACTATGTCAACATCATCATTTTCAGCATTTTCCTCATGTGTACTGATATCATTGTCTTCTTGCACCGGCATGCTATCTCTCTCGGAATGATGCACATATGAAAACCGATCAAATATCAAATTCTCCATGTCACTTCGTTCATTTCGTTTATGAACAGTCGAAGATTGACTCGTCTCTCCATGGTGAAACCAAACATTATAGTTTGCTTGAAATCCAAATTTCGTTAAATGGTAACTAACTTCTTCTCGTCTTAACCATGGTCTTCCAACACAATTATAGCAGGGACATTGTATACAACCTCCATCTGACGCATTGCTAAATGCAAAATCTAAAAAATTCTCCAAATTGTTTTGAAACTCGGTTGAAATCCGATCGGTACGATACATCCAGCTTCTATCCATTCTATAACAAGAAAAAAATTATCATTCAATCAACAATGTAAATCATATTTAAAAAAATCATTACAATCAATTTTATTATTAAATCAATCAAAGAATATTAGTAGCTAGCAAAACATATTTAATGACAAGTATTTAATGACAAGAGGATTTCATGATTGAATAAGTAGGGAAAAAGAGAAAAAGGTCTTCCTTGAGATGTAAACTAAAGAAAAAAGTTAAAAAATACACTCCACATGGAAAGTAGTGCAGGGGGGAGGGAGAGGGTTGGTTGGTGCAGCAGGGAAAGGGGGAGGGGCCAGTGCAGCAGGGAAAGTGGGAGGGGGAGGGGCTGGTGGTGGGGCTGGGGAAGCATGGGGTAAGGGGCTGGTGGGGGTGCAGTGTGGGGGGGGGGAGGGGCTGATGTAAGGGAAGGGGGGAGGGGGAGGGGCTGGCTGGTGTAGTGGGGGGGGGGGGGTAGGGGCTGGTGGGGGGGATGGGCTGGTTCATGGTAGGGGGAGGGGCTGGTGCAAGAGGGGGGAGGGGGAGGGGCTGGTGCAGGGGGAGGGGATGTTGCAGCAGGGGGTTAAGGGAGGGGCTGGTGCAAGGGAAGGGGGAGGGGGAGGGACTGGTGCAGTAGAGGGAGGGGGAGAGGTTGTGTAGGGCAGGGGGGCTGGTGAGTCTCCCCATACGTTATAGGTTTTTGACTTGTAGTGAGGGTCTCGAGAGGTGATAGTGGGGACTATACCCTCTTATCACATATACACAGTGGTAAAATTGAATAAATAACAATCAACAATGAAAGAGGTAGTAAATAAATGACAAAGAAGCATAAGATAAATATTATTATAACTGAATTAAAGTGGTCAATGGTAGTTTAAACAACAGATGAATGCATGACATGGTAATGATACATATCTAAAAGTAGTAAACATTACATCATTATTTTCAATAAAATAAAAAAATAATAAAGTCACATCAAAACCCCATGGGCGATCTCCTTGAGCATCCCGAGATCCAACTCAGTCCTTTTCTCCTAACTCTAGTTACAAGAATACATTGAAAAGCAAGGTCCAAGGTCCTGAGAAAATGAAAGTATACTCGAGTATCCCAATGTAATAGCGGCCTGAGTAGGGTGTGAGATATAAATAATAATAGGATGGAACCACTGATGTCCAGCCCAATCTAGATAGTGCAGTATAAAATATATAGTTCACTGGTATATAGAATAATAATAGAGAGATAAATAAACATCACCCATACAGGTTCCTATGGGACACATAGCAGTTATACCTTCTTTAGCCTTTGACTGGTGTCAGAATGTGTAACCATTTCATTAATCAATTTTATCCAGTTTAAATATAATTTATATGAGAAAGGTATTGAGGTTCTAAGATGTGAGAAGAAAACATGTAATGATATTTAATAATGAAGTTCCAAGGTTATAACCAAGGAAACATAGACCTCAAGTGTCAACAACTTAGTAATAACTATAGCCTCACATGGGGTAAGAGTGTAATCCAAGGATAACAGTCCAACTAATTCCACAATAAGAGGACTATCTAGTCTAAGAAGTTCATCCAAGGTAAAATGGGTCTAAGAAAAGATTGGGCTAGGATTTAACCATGGCACCTACTTGTCAATTCTGGAACCAAGGAGTGTATCTAAGGAATCTTGTTGTAATACATGAGGGATTATATGGTGTCATACCAGGCATCTAAAGTTAGACAAGGATCAGGTTCTATGTAGGTCTCAACCTAAGAAAATTGTATCCTTGAATTCGGAATAGGGTCCTTGAGTGCTCAAGGCTTTCTCTCAAGTATCCAAGGTGAGCTTGAGTCAGGCCACACCTACTTTGATATTGAATTCATATAATATTCCATTTGGTTCAAGCCTTTCCTTTGATTAGTGTGACAAGGCCAAGTAGCATGAAACCCTTTAATCAAGTAATAATTAATCAATAAGTCAATTTTGTTCAACCCTAGCCTTTCATTAGTGTGACAAGGCCATGTAGCTTGAAACCACTCATTTAATCCATTTAAGGCATTTTCAATAATCAAGGTTCACTCTGGTACCTTCCATTAACATGGTAAGGGGTTCTATGAATACGCAACATATTTTTCAATTACATCTAATACGGCTAATTCATGTACTTAGTATACTTTACAATTTCTATTTCACAGTTTATTATTACATTGAAGCACTTACATTAGGCGGGTTAAATGTTGTGCATACAGGGTAATTTCCATTCTGAAATTCAAAAGATAATTCAAGCCATTTAATATAGAAAATCATACCCTTAGAAATTTAAATCTAAGGCTCACCGAATGGTGGCTCAAACATGTCAACATACTAAAATGAAAATTATGGGAAACAATTCTACATGGGTAATTCCAATATAAAAACCGGTCAAAGAACATAAACGGTTCCTTGGTTATTTAATCATTTAAAAAGGAAAACTTAGTTTTTTTAATTCCATTAGGGGTCATATATGACATAATTCAAACATAACATCAATTCATAAAGAAATATCAGTACAACAAGACAATAAATCCTAAAAGTCTAATAATTGTTTTTTAACTTGAAGACAGCGCACCTCCGTTGGAGGGGTTTTAATATATAAACATGATATTTCTTATGAAACAATCATTTATTACCTTTAACTCTTAAATCATGAAACATACTAAATTCAAGATTAAGAGGAATTTAATCTAATGTATTCACTGCATTAACTAAAAACAAAGAAAACGTGTAGTAAGAAACTAATTAATGCATTAATAAATTTGAGGAATTGGAAGGGTACCCTTCCTCAAAGAGGAACCAAGCCAACACCTGAAACTTGATAGATTTATAAACAACCACCCGGAACTGCTCAACATGTGTATGTACATACCTTCATATATACTATTTTAAGGCCAAAATAGTGCATCTTAGGATTATCAATGCTAAATTAATTTGGGGAAATATTCTCACTGGGTTTGATAATCAGGATATTTATATCATTCATCTTTTAGTATTCCATCATAAAAAAATGAAATTGCTTAAAAAAATTTAGAATCAAACCACTCCATTAACCTATGAATGCATCAACTGCTACCTTTGACTACAACACTAATTGATTATCAAGAGGTAATATGATGAAATTATGGGAAATCAACCAAGACTAAGAAATTACCAGGAAATCTGGGACTCCAGCATAAAAAAAATCACTACTGAGAAGGCCGGGAGGTCTAGGTCGTGAGCCGGGAGGCCGAGCCGGGAGTCGGGGGCCGGGAGTCGGGAGCCGGGAGCCGCGAATCGGGAGCTGCGAGTCGGGAGCCGCGAGTCCGGAGCCGCGAGTCGGGAGCCGCGAGTCGGGAGCCGCGAGTCGGGAGCCGGGAGACGGAGCCGAGAGTCGGAGCCCGGGGTTGGAGGCCGGGGAGGGGAGTCGGAGGCCGGGGAGGGGAGTCGGAGAGGAGAGGGGAGGGTCGGGAGTCAGTGGTCGGGGAGCGGCGTCGCGGCTTGGGGAGGTAGGGTAGAGCGATGCGTCGCGGATTTGAGGAGAGAATGAGGAGGAGACCGATACAAGGGCTCGAAAAAAAAATTAATACCCACGGTTTTAATAAAATCATGGGTATAAACATCAAAAAAACATATTATCCCCACGGTTTAAAGAACCGTGGGAATAGGTGCGTGGGGATAGACCCCATTTCCAGTAGTGGAAGAAGTAATTTATGAATGACCTGCAGGGATAGTATGAGGGGATATGAGTGTGGATTATGAAGACAAGATGTTGTTGTAGTAGTTTTCACTTTATGATGTAATGTAAACTTTATGAATGTATCTATTTATTCCAAGGCTACTAAAATAAATTGTCTTTAGAGACTTGATCTTTTGTGATCATGCCAATAGTATGTAATAATTCACCGACTCTAGGTAACTGGGGTCAGGGCGTTACAGTTGGTATCAGAGGAAGTTTTGAAAAATCCTTGGAAGATAGATTTAGATAAACTCTGACTAGAGCACATAGACCTAAGATGGACTTTTAGGATTGGTATAGAAGAACATCCAAGAATTTTGGTATTGTAGATATTTTGTGAGTTTTCCAAGAAATACATCCCTGTCTGGATATGAGCAGGTAGAGGTGGCTCTGGCACAGATGTACCTAGGGGTAAAACCTGAAAACACCGCTTTGAGCTATACTCGAACGGGAACTAGTGCACGACAACGGGCCCTGCTGTACTCTTGGTTAGACACTCCCAAGGAATATGCTTAGGATGACTCTCATTTTCTTTAAAAATCATTATGAAGCTTTTATGAGTATATACTTACTCAAAGAAAACATTTTTATGATTATGGATTATATCCATAAATAGTTCAATTTATGTTAAGTGTTTTATAAGTATGAAATTATGTATTTTGATTCACAAACTGATCAAGTTTATGCCATTTTTTAGAAATGGTGCCTTTTGGAAGAAATGGAAACTGTATCAATTCACACACTCCATGTAGGGATTTCCCTCCTACTCAAAATAATTATAGTGGAGCTGGTGATGCAACTGGTGCTGATCAGCTAATCACTATACTGGGACAACTCACTCAGTTATGAATAATAACCTTACCTGTATGGAGCACCCTGATCCACTATGTGGAGGATCAATGTTAGATCACTTCATGAGGAAATAACCACCAACATTCAATGGGAGTACAAATCCCTTAGTAGCTGAGCAATGCATAAATTCCCTAGAGAAAATATTTCAGGCTTTGGGGAGTAGTGAAAGGAAAAAAGTTATCATGGTAGTTTACTGCCTCACTAGAGATGCTGATCAATGGTGGTCATTGATTCAAAACACAAAGGAAGATGATTAAGTATCAAATATGTAATGGAGGGAGTTCAATGATCTGTTTTTAGAAAAATACTTTCCTTGTGACCATCGAGCAGATATGGAAAGACAATTTCTGAGTCTGAGAAAAAAAGAGGATTAGAATGTCGTAAAGTATGAGGCTAACTTTACAAGGTTAGCAAGGTATGCTGGAGATTATATACATAACCCAAGAAGTAATATTGATCCTTTCTTTGATGGGTTAAAACCATTTCTCCACCGAGCATTAGTCTCACAATCCTTCTCGTCATACGAAGACATTGTCTCGTGTGCTATCAAGACAGAAAAGGAATTCTCTAAGTCTTATGACTTTAAAAAAAAGAAAGAGAAGAAGAGATATTCTGATCAATCTGGGAATGGAAATAAGAGGAAGAAGGGAAAATTTGAATATCCATCCTACAGTAAATGTGGGAAGAAACACACTGGTACTTTCTTAAAAGGAATGGGAGTCTGTTACAAGTGTTGTGAAAAAGGCCACCAAGCTCGTGATTGCAAGGGGAAGAAAGAAGTTATCGATGTCTAATGTTACAATTGCAGGGAGATGGGACATTATGCAAATGAATGTCCTAAGCATCAGTGGAACATACCTTGGAAAAGGGAAAGGGATCAAGGTCAAGCTTATACTATCACTACTGCTGAGGTAGAAGCTTCGAAAGACGTGGTGTCAGGTAATTTAATGGTTTCCTCAAGTTTATAAAATGCATTATTTCATTCTGGATCATCGCATTGTTTCATATCTTCCCCGTTTTCTAAGAAATTTATATATTGCCAATTTGATTTAACAAGGGATTTGTCAGTTAAAACTCCTAATGGAAGTATCATTACAACAATGTTTTGTGAATCTGTCCCCATTAGAGCAAATAAATGTTCTTTATCTGCTGATCTCATCATCATACCTATGATTGGGTTTGATATAATCCTGGGTATGGATTGGATTTCAGACCATGATGCAAAAATTTATTGTAAGAAGAAGGAGGTTACGATTTTTGATGATGATGATAAGGAACACCTTATCTTTAGAACAGAATCTTCACTGCCTAATTCTTATATAGATCCTCCCCCAGTATCTCAACTACATTCAATTATTGGGGAGGAAGAGGATGAAATGACATTGGGTGAGGAAAGGAATGTTCAAATAGAGGATGTACCTATTGTGAAAGAATATGTAGATGTGTTTCCAGAAGATTTACTTGGACATCCTCGAGAACTAGAAGTTGAGTTTTCCATTGATTTAATTCCTGGATCAAGGCCTATATCAAAGACCCCTTATAGAATGGCCACTGTAGAATTAGTTGAACTAAAGAAACAACTAGAGGAATTGATTAGTAAGGTATTTATTCTCCCTAGTGTTTATCCATGTGGAGCCTCTGTTCGTTTTATTAAAAAGAAAGATAGATCTATGAGGTTATGTATTGACTACAGGGAGATCAATGGTATAACAATAAAGAACAAGTATCTCCTACCTCGCATTGATGATTTATTTGACCAACTACATGGAGCTCAATACTTTTCAAAGATTGACCTTCAATTTGGATACCATAAATTGTGTGTGAAGAAGGAAGACATTCCAAAGACATCATTTTGAACCATGTATGGGCATTACGAGTTTATGGTAATGCCTTTTCGATTGACTAATGAACCCTCTGTATTCATGGATCTGATGAATAGAGTTTTCAAGGAATATATCGATGAATTTTTGGTGGTATTTATTGATGATATCTTGGTATACTCAAAAAGCTACGAAGATCATGAAAATCACTTGCTCAATATCCTGAAGACTCTGAGAAGACATGAATTATATGGGAAATTTAGCAAGTGTGAATTCTGGATTCAAGAGATTTCTTTTCTTGGCCATATTTTCTCTAAAGATGGAATCTCTGTTGATCCTTCTAAGACCAAGGAAATGCAAGAATGGCCTGCACTAATGAGTATAACTGAGGTACGCAGTTTTATTGGCTTAGCAGGTTATTATCGACGTTTCATCCAGAATTTTGGCAGGTTAGATAACCCATTAAAAAAGATCTCACGTAAAGGCATTAAATTTGATTGGACAAAAGAGTGTGAAGAATGTTTATAATAACTGAAGATAAGACTAGACAATGCTCCTATATTGACTCTACCATCGGGGAATGATGGGTTCGTTATTTATAGTGATGCATCTGAGAAATGAATTGGTTTTGTCCTTATGCAGAATGATAGGGTTATTGCCTATGCATCACTACAGTTGAAAATTCATGAACAAAACTATCCTACTCTTGATCTCGAGTTAGTAGCTATGATATTTTCTTTGAAGATATGGAGACAATACCTCTATGGTGAAAAATGTGAGATTTATACTGATCAAAAGAGTTTGAAGTATATTTTCTCACAAAAACAACTCAATATGAGGCAAAGGAGATGACTTGAATTACTCAAGGATTATGATTACACGATACAATACCACCCGGGGAAGGTAAACAAGGTGGCAGATGCTTTGAGAAGAAAAGATCATGGAGTTCTGAACAATATAAGAATTGAAAGGGATCTAATTTTCATGGATCTAGTGAATATGGACATGGGAATAACCATGGAAGGTGAAACATCAATGTTTTTTCAAATGGTTTCCAAACCATCTTTACTAGAAAGGATTTAGAGTTCTCAGACTGATGATAAAGAATTTCAAAAAAAATATTAATGTTGTGAATGATGGGAGATTGAGAGACTTTGTGTATGAAGATGGAATTTTGAAATTTGGGAAGAGGCTTTGTGTTGCCGATAAACATGATCTAAAAAGGGAATTTCTAGATGATTATCATAGTTCCAATTTCTCCATACACCCTGGGAGCACCAAAATGTATAGAGATTTGAAGGAACATTTTTGGTGGGACAACCTGAAGAGGGAGATTACTGATTTTGTGTCAAGATGTATTGTTTGTCAACAAGTGAAAGCTGGAAGGCAACAGCCTGGAGGAGTCATGCAACCTATTCCCATACCATAGTGGAAATGGGATAATATCACGATGGACTTTGTCATGTGACTACCCAAAACTCCTAGAAGGAACGATGCAATATGAGTTATTATTGATTGTCTTACCAAGTCAGCACATTTTCTTACTATAAGAGAAGATCTACCACTGGAACATCTAGAAATACTATATATTGATGAAGTTGTGAGACTTCATGGAGTACCCCTATCGATTGTTTCTGATCGTGATCCCCATTTTACATCAAGATTCTGGAAAAGTCTTCAGAAATCCCTAGATACTGAACTTCATTTGAGCACTACCTACCACCCTCAAACAGATGGACAATCAAAACGGACTATTCAAACCTTCGAAAAAATGTTGAGATCATGATCACTTGATTTTCAAGGTATGTGGGATCAATACTTACCTCTGGTAGAATTTTCCTATAACAATAGCTTCTATTCAAGTATTCGGATGGCACCATATGAAGTGTTGTGCAGAAAGAGATGTCTCACACCAACCTGTTGGGATGACGTTGGTGAAAGAAAACTTGTAGGCCCAGAACTGGTGGAGGAAACGATGGAAAAGGTGAAGGTAATCCAAAACCACATCAAAGCAGCTCAAAGTAGGCAGAAGAGCTATGCAGATAACCGAAGGAAGGATTTGGAATTTCATGTATAAGAACATGTTTTCATGAAGGTATCTACATGGAAGGGAGTTATAAATTTCGGTATGAAGGGTAAATTGATTCCCAGGTACATTGGACCCTTCGAAATTCTAAAACGAATTGGGGTTGTAGCTTACCATTTGGCAATGCCGCCAAATCTCTCCAAAGTTCATGATGTGTTCCACGTATCACTGTTGCGAAATTACATGCTAGACCCAATACATGTACTCACCTATGAGGAATTAGAACTGGAACCAGATGTCTCTTATTTCTAAGAGTCCATTAGGGTTCTTGATACGAGAGAACAAGTGCTGAGAAACCGGACGACTCGTCTGGTAAAAGTTCTATGGAGAAACCATAAGATGGAAGAGGCAACTTAGGAACCCGAGGAACATATGATGAAGAACCACCCGAGTCTTTTTATGAAATAATATTATAGAAATATCAAGGACAAAATTATTTGAAGGAGTGGATAATGTAACACCCCATGCTTCTACGGTACGCTTCTCTTTTAATAATACAGTAGCATGTGTTGTATGCAACTTCGAGTTCTAACACACACCACAACAAATCAAAGTAGCCGTTATGAATAGTAATACCGACTTTTTGAAATTTTATAAATTTTACCTCTTAAAATGAACTTCATTTTTGGTTTCAGAATATCGAATTTAGCCTAGGGTGAAATTTTGGTACTTTTCGGATAACTTTTATATTTTGATGAATAGTGAAAATTACTACATTTTAATTAAAAACAAATTTTTTAATAAAAATAATTAGTAGTGATAAATAATGAATTTGAGTGGTTTTAAAGTATATTTAGAATATATTTTTACCATTTAATACAATTTTTGTCATTGGACATAATTTCACAATTAAACCGGACATAAACAAGTGTCAATATTTTGATAGTTATTATCTCTTAAAAACGCGCTTTTTATTTTAATAACGGGAATTAATTTTAAATTAATTTCTGCCACTTCTGTGTTTTGAATTTGGAAAAATGCATTCCATATTTGGAATCAGGATTTCTAAATTGTGTAAATAGGTAACTTTTATTTTTAGACATTTTGAATAATTACTTCGGTAAATATTTTATTTACCATGGTTAAAGGATAAATCCGGAAAATAAGGGTAACAAAATAAAATTATAATAATAATAAATTACCCTAAAATATTTCCTAACCTTATTGGTTGATACATGTCCGACCATGGGCATCTTTGGGTCGATTTTGGGACCACATTGATCCACTTGTAAGTGATAAGGACACTTTATATTAATTAAGTTAAAATAAATACAAAAATGACATAAGCATATATCTTTTAGAAAAACAATTTTTACATATGGTTATATATGTTGGACTTTAAATTATAAATATTAATTAGAAATATAAAAAGATTTCTTACATAATGGTATTTTATTTAAAATTTTTAGACATTAAATAATTTAATTTATTTATGACATAATGGTGAGGCAGTAATTACCTAATTAATGAAATATTAAAATATTTAATAATATAAATACCAAAATAAATTTAATTTGAGACTTTTTATGAATTAAACTAATTTTATACGTTAATATGACATGTTATTGTTGATTTAATTATGTTTTTTCGAAGTAATCATGCTGTTATGATTTTCACAAAAATCAAATACCAAATAGTGTCAAAATTGACATAAAAGAGTTTTTAAAACAAATATTATATTATTAATTGATATTAAATTCTTAAAGATATAAGGTTCTGCGAAGAAACTTATATAACGATAGGTTTATCATTAATGGACCACTTGGGGGTCTCTTGGATTTATATAGTAAGTTTATTAACTATATAATATAAAAATACAAATTGACATGGTAAATGTCAAACTAATTAAATAAGAGTTAAAACTAAAATATAAGGTTAATATAGTGACCCAAACTTGTCTAAAACCTATTGGTTGAGTGGTTATAGACATATCCCCACCTTAACCTTTAAATAATCCACTTTGGAGCCATTAGAAACCTAATATGAATTTATTATAAAATTATATTTCTAGCTTTTCCAAAGGTGCCTCTCACCCCTCTTATAAAAGGGCACTCACCCTTCTCTCAATTTCACACATTAAAAGCCTTTTGGCTTGGCCAATCCATGACCAAATACACTATAAACTTTCCTCCCTTCATCCTAGAGTCATTCCTTTAGTCATAAAGCCATCCTATGGAGTCCTTTTGATCAAATCAAAATCAAGAACCCGAAGGAGAGGTAATGATTTCACCACCCTTTTTCAAGTTCCTTTATTCTTCAACTTCTTCTTTCCTTTTTATTACCATTATAAAAAAATAACTCCAGTATCTTCTATATACTGATATTTTATAATAAATATGGTACAATCATACTCAGTATTCTATCAATCCTTTTAATGACATGTCATCATACGTGCGTACGTACGGTTTACCGTCTCCACGTTGTGGTGTAATTGTTATTCAAAACATTATTATTTGGATGGGTATAATAATGATTTTTAATTCATGTAAATAATAAATATAACATGATAATGATTCTGTATATATTATATACCATCCACTTATATATTATTATAATATCAAAAGAATGATATTGTGTCTTGTGCGTACGTACGCACTACCATCTCCACGAACGAGATGAGATTCATTCTTCATCGTATCCATTCAAGTCTAATTCTCATTTGATGATTAATAATAGTATTCAAGTAATTGATATCATTCTAGATATGAATAAGATACAACATATCTATAACAAACACGGCTTATGTAACCAAACATATAAAAGAAATCGAGTAATTTAAAACCCGAAACGACGATAATACTAAGATATTATTACAAAGCAATGTTAAAAGATCTTATATGATATCGTATTAATGTATATGATTCTAGTACAATTTAATAACAATTATTTCACCATTATACAGGAGGTTAAACTACCCCGTCCAAGGAAAAGTACAAGGTAATGGGTTTTCATCTCACTTCTTATTCTCGTGATATTCATGCCATATTGCCACTATTACCTTTTGTGTGGTGTATGTGCTACCCGTAATTGTATTATTTGTGTAATAAAATTTAATTTATGTGTATTTAAATGTTTATTGTTGATACCTATTTCATGGTGTGTATTTATCGTAAGTTACCAAGTTGGTAAAGGTTTATTTCACAATCTCTTCATTATCCGAGGTTGTTTATACGTAATTATCTACTAGGACCTCTTTATCATCCACATCCATGTTTCTTAAAAATGTATTTCAAATAATTCTTACTATTTTATATAATATGGGTTAAAGTCATTTATACCCTTACTTTACTTTTTATAAAAATTTTATAAAGGAATCTTTACGTCATTTTCAAAACAATGACCTTTTTAACCTTTTCGACAAAATTAAGGTAAAAATGCCCTTTTTAACTTATATGGCAGGTGTGGCTATTTTCCATCATTCTAAAATATTCGAAGCTTCCCTAACAAGCTTATAAGAATATTTTGAAAGTAAATATTTTATTTTATAATTATGTCACTTTTAAATGATTTCAAAAAAGGAGATATTTCTCTCAAATAGTTTTTGATTTCATCTATGTCAACATCCTTTGATGGATTTTAAGATTATTTGAAGTTGATTTATTATGATACAAAACATCTACATTGTATTGAAGGTTTTGTGATATGTTTGACTGTGGATGTGTTATTTTTATACCATTCATGTTTTATGGATAAAGTATTGACATTTTGTATGCTAGTTTTAATACGAATGTTTATGTTATGTTTAAACATGTTCATGTGAGTAATGCATTGGACATAATAAGTGATGGGTGGAGCCCACAATAGCTCCTAGATGCATCGGTAGATCTCATGAGATAAACTAGTGTCTTGGCACAAGGCCTTGACAAAATATTATGTGTAGTCTTAGCACGAGGCCTTGGCTATGTGGTTATGATAGTCTGGAATTATGCATTCCATCATTATGAAAGTGGTTATTGATATTGCATGTGATTATTAGACTAGTAGAATATCCATGTGAATAAGTAAATGGAATTATTTCATTTTATCTTTTCCATATTATGATGATGTTCAACTTTAAAATGCTTTTGTTTTAGTTATACATGGCCTTAAATGTTTGTGCTTATTTATGAAAGTTTTCGCTCTATTGTTATCCTTACTGAGCATCTAAGCTCAACCCTTTCAATGTTTTATTTTTCCCAGGATGTGAAGAAGTAATTTATGAATGACGTACAGGGATTGTATGAGGGAATATGAGTTTGAATTATGAAGACAAGATGTTATTGTAGTAGTTTTCAATTTATGATGTAATATAAATTTTATGAATGTATCTAGTTATTCCAAGGATACTAAACTAATCGGTCTTTTAAGACTTGATCTTTTGTGATCATTCCAATATTATGTAATAACGCACCGAATCTGGGTAACTGGGGTTGGGACGTAACATAATGACATGGAATTACACTCAGTCAGCCTCCTTTGCATAGTAGGCCTCTATAGAATCTACCTCATTTTAATGTGGAGATGGATTTTCAAGGATTATTTAAAGGCCTCAGACATTTGTTTTGAAAAGAGGTGGTTCTTGAGGATCAATAGCCTTATGGGTATTCCCAGGTGGTGCTTCAATACATATTACTTATAAACCAAATGAATTTTTTTCTAAAGGGGTTTTCTCCCTACAATGGGAACAATGGATGGTGCTAGATAAACCATTTGTTTTTACAGGTATAGGAAATATTTTTTCTGCTGAGTAGCTAAAATATTATAAACCACTATCGGCTGATTTTCGGTTGGTTGGGGCCTGGATCAAGATGGATGTGGCTAATAATTGTTTGTTCATTTTTGAGATGATCAGTAAACTACCACAATCGGCTATAGAGGCATACCTAATAGAGAATAATGTAGGGACAATGACTGTTGTGCACTCTGAAAAACATGTTTCCGTGTCTCAGTAGCATGCCTGGTTCGATTAGAGGCACTAGCATGTGTATTATGGTAGTTTGTGTGTCCTATGAACCTTCCTCGATAGTGTCGTCCAGATAATACTGAGGAGTTTCATGTAATTCTTCACTATCAGTCATTGTGAAGTGGTATGCCAATTTGGAAACATCAATGGAGGAGTACACATGCTCATCATCGGAGAGTTCATCCAATGATGGGCATACCCTAGGTGTGACTCCCAACTCAAGAGGCATGAAGTCACTGAGAGTGTAGGATGGATTTGTAATCATTGGGGGACTCTGTTATGCCAAGCTCCATTAGCACCTACTCTCCCGATACATGGAGGTTTGAAATCCAGATATAGAAGAAATGATGGTAGAAAGCGTAGAAAAACAAGAGGTTCTTGATGGACTAAATGAGCATGGATAACACCATGGGAATGGGAAACTACCCAACATGCTAGTCATTCATCAAATTTTAGCATCATGTGGGAATAATATTTCTTCCATTCGCCTAATCAATTGTTATCACTATAAGGTTTAGTGGAGATATGTTTCACTTATGTCAATACATCAACCAACTTGACCAAGCCATGATCCACATGGTCCTGGAGACAATACTTGAATACATTTAATTCCTTGATGGTTTGTCTAAGGATTATATGGTATGGGAAATAGTTGGGGTAGTTGTTGTATCGGGATTCCTAAGGTTTTTTTCATTCTTGGATATTTGGAATTCCTTTTCCCATGGTGAAGATGAAGCAACCCAAAAAATTATGAACCCATGATTAAATGCTTTTGACTTCTTCTTCTTGGGAAGAAAATTCTTGGAACATGGCCTTAGTGAGAGTATGGAGACACATTCTATCCTATAGGTATTTTTTTTAGAGGGGAAGATCATAGAAGTTCTGTATTGGGTGATGTTGTTCTTGGTAGGGTTGTGCTCAGTGAGGCTCTTTGAGAAAATGGACCAATAACTCTATCGGCTTGATGGATTCTACCTGTATGGTTGCATCAGTCACTTCTCTGACTGTCCTTCTCATAGGAGCTGGAAGAGGCAAGGGGCATGACTATGTATTCTACTATAGGACTTCTTCCAGACGTTTCATTTTATACGTAAACTTTTGTAATCCAACCAAAATGTTTTGGTTGATGAGGGTAGTGACTAGTAAAGTCTTGACATTCCATATTCGCATCCTTAGTATCTAATCTTGAGTCAGTGGCATGTTGAGTGAGTACATAATGTATTTCCACTGGGTGCAAAAAAACATGTGACTCACTCAGCATTCCTTTTCTTTCACTTTATGTGGTTAGGAATACTTCTCTTACAAGTGGTAGATCTGAACTAGTAGAAGAACTATCTATGAAGGTCTTTTTAACCAATTATGAACCCTATGGTCATATAGATATACTAGATGAATGAAGGTCCTTCTAGAATAAAACAAATCCGAAGATTGAAATCCATATGTTGTTCTAGGATTCCCAATATAGGCCCAAAACTTGAGATAATGTAATACTAATGCTACAAAGGGACACCCAACACATTGAATAGGGAAAATCTGGTATTCCCAAAGTCCTACATGCTCATATGTTTTCCACCCATGCCGGTATATCTTTTTATTAGAAAATATCATCATCTGTCATGTTTTCCTGGACTCAAGGTGAATTGTGAGATCATCTATCAATTTATCTTATTGAAGGTCCCAATTTTGGATATTTTATATAGTAAAAAAATGAATTTATAGCCACATAATCTTGAGTAAGAACATGTTTGGGGTTCTAAGGTAGGTAATTATGCTTCTTGATCTGGTTTGGATATTCATACGCTATCCACTTACAATATCCCATGACTTAGGCTCTGAATGAATGGATAGAGACACCAAGATCACCTAGGGGAATCTATACTAAGAGGACTTCTTTCCCCAATGGATTAGAGATAGTTTATCTTGGGGATTTTCCATAACTTGGGTACTAATTAGTAATTAGATCTGTGAGGAGCCTTTTATTCTCTTCGAGAAGCTAGAGAAGGGCATCTACTGTGGGATTTTCCTATACTTTCAGTGCAACCTTGAAGAGATTAGAGGGCTCAGAATGATCCTCTACCTTGTCTAGGTTCAATCTGGTGAGTAGAAATGACTCATTAGAGGGATTCCCAAGGCCATGTTCTTATCTCTAATGATGAGTAAGGACACCTACAGGGATTTTTGCCTTGTACTATGATACTCCATATTTTCAACTTTCTATTTTAGGTTCTTCTTTGGTGTCCTTATTCCCCTAATCCTATGGAGTGTTAGGGATGTATATGTTTACCATAATGGTTCCCAAAGGGGAATCCTCATCATCTAGGAATTAACCATGATATATTAATATAGGGATGAAGTGGTGAGGAGTATACTTTCCCCATCCTCTAATCTATACATGTGGTTATTCTACTTCCATGACTCGATAGATTACTATGAAGCTCTTGACTCATATTTTTTAAAGTTTATAATTGTATCCCAATAAATAAGGGTGTTGAGCCACTTGGAGTTTCTTGATTTCAACACTCCATCACTCCATGTTGATGGCATTGAGGTGATCTTGGCTTCCTATGTCGGCCAACTGACAATCATGAAGGCGATGAAGTGTCCAATAGTTGATCTGGTAGAAAAACATGGCATGGCCCTCGAAAATGATCTATAGGATGTCACAATTGTTCATTATAGCAAGCGAGAACACCACTATTAGCTGGTGTTGTATAGACCTCCCACAAGCTCTCCAACTTAGTGGAAGGTTCCTACTCTTGGTTGGTCCAAGCTTCGATTTTCACTGGCTGAAAAGTGGGTGGTGGCATCAATGTTGATTGGTTTTATAGATAGTTTTCTAATAGAGGTATCACTGCAAGAGTAAAATGTTTGATTGAAACTAGTATGTCTCTCAAAAGTAGTTCGAACCACCTCATTAAATCTCTGTCGGATGGGGTGTCCACAACTACCTCATGCAAGAATGTGGAAACACTCATATATGGATCAATAGATTAATTGCCATCTAAAGGCACTAACTATGACCATAACATCTCTCCAATGTCTCTAGATAAGGTTGAGAAGATTATAGCTGGAGGAGAAGGATACACCTATACTATGAGCCTCTGGAAGGGGGATAGAACTTATTCTACCTGCAAGTACCTGGGGAATGATCTAGGGATCTTATGGATCTTATCGTCGAGGATGGAGAACTTCAAATCTAGGGATCCTGCCCTATACTCTGTAAGTTCTGGTGGAGACTCCCATATTTATTCATATTTCCCCTAGTAATCTAACATATCAACTAGTTCAATGATGAATTTGAGTTTCCCATTATTTTTCATCCAACAATGAGTGTTTTCCCTTCTACAGTGGGATAGTTCTTTAGGGTGGGGTATCTCTTTGGAATAGAAAGGACCTCCATGCGGGATGGTTGTAATACAGGTAGGACCTCCTCTTTGACTGGTGAAGGACTGGGTAGGACCTCCACTTTGATTAGAAGGACCACGAGGAGGAACACCATGATACGAAGTTGGAATACGAGGAGGACCTCCATATTGATTGGTTGTGGCACAAGGATGAACTCCATGTTGAATGTTGATGGAGTGGGGAAGACTTCTTCTTGGGTTTTTGAAAACATGGGGAGGACCTCCCTTTTCATTTGTAATAATGTAGGGAGGACCTCTTCTTGGGATGGGTCCATATTGGGGAGGACCTCTTCTTTGTTTGGTGGAATCACAAGGAGTACATCATTGTTGATTGTTGAAAAGTGGTTAGGACATTAAGCATAATTTTCCTCATCATAGGATGGACCGTAATGATTTTTGGTGGTTCCAGTTATTGAAAGAGTCAAATTGGCCTACCAATGATTTGGTTGGGGACTCTATCCCAATTTGGTGAAGATAGGTACATATTCATCTGTTGTAGAGATCTGGTGAGACGTGCCGATAGTGGAAGGTCCCGCTGGAGCTGTAGAAGATTCTAGATAGTGTGAAGTGTCTTGAGAATATCCTTGACATTGGCATCCTGTATATAAAATTAGGGATGGTAGAGTAGGGGTGAAGTCCACCTACTCTCCAACCTATTAGACTTGTCAATGTTGGAAGTGGAATAACCTAGTGGGATCCATCCATGGTGGCTCCTAGGAAGTAATCACTTCATACATTACTCTATCATCCCCTACCTCCTCCATGTTGGGGAGTGAGTCATGTAAGAACTCCTATGACAGTCTCCTAAAGGGGTTCATCGTAAAAAATTGGGGTGGTCTCCCTCTGTGCGACACTCGAGGTCAATGGAGTCAGTGGGGAATTGATGCCTCTAGGTCTTAACAGGTCATATCCCTAGTGGTAATGACACTCTTCTGCTCATTACGGTATACAAGGGTGTTAATCACCCGCTTTTAGATGGTTTCATAGGGTCAGGTAGGGTGTGTCTACTTGATAGCTGAATATGAGGATGGATCTGTGGAAGATGCATGGTTTTGTAGGATCACTACATAAATATTTATCCTGTCCCACTGCCTTTGGGTGTTAGGTTGTCGGTTTCCTAAAGATTGATTCATGTAATTCATGTGGATTCATCCATCAGTACTAGTATAAGAATAGATATTTACAATGCCTCATCATCATCCAATCTTCCAAAGATGGAGAGAGATCCACCCTGAAATGGAACATACTAAGGATACTTAATTATAAATTCCAAAATTCCCAACTCAATTCCATTTGGGCCCACCACTTTCTTGGTAGGACCTAGCACTGAGTTTTTGGAATTCATTGACATGAAAATATGTCAGTTACCTAACACTACTAATCTTCATGGTTTAGGAGAAGAGTTTCATATTGGGTTCACCATTTATGTTTTTTATGCTTTCACTAGGGACCTCTTGTGAATTGATGTGCCTCTTCTTTCAATTCCCCACATCCCCACTTTCCAAAGGTAGAAATACTTCATCAATAATGTCTGATACTTGATCAAAATGAGATGATGGGATGTCAGTTTCTCATTCCTTGGATTCCTCCTAATAGATTATCGCATAGTTTGGGCCTCCCTTGTAGATTTAAATCATGTTCATGGAGATCATTCTTGGTTCTATATCTATGTGAATTCTTGTTAATTACATTGATTTTTCATTCATTTTGAAGTAAAATTCATTGAATATAGTAGTAAAGTTGGGAATCTTTAGTCATGATTGTACATTGGATTCATTGGTCACCTATAAATATTCCTCTTAGGAGGTAATCTCATACGAGGAATCTTAAGCATGGAACCCAAGGCATCTATTTTCAACCATAAGGTAATTAATACAATGGGAATAAGTATTCAAAGGGTTTTTACCTCAATCATCCCATACTTAGTCATGAGGTAGGTATTTTGGGTCAGGTCCCATGTTCTATGTCCTGTGGAAATGGATCAGAATGTTTGGTTGTGATGAATTGGGGACTGAGTTTAACGTCTTATGGATATAGTTTCAATTGATCATAATTCATAATAGATGTGGATCAAAGAGTTGTATCCATATGAGATAAAATATCACACCTTGTCTCTTCAATGATCAAAATTCCCTGTGGAGGCTGATCCGGAGTTATGGATCATAATTCCCCGTAGAGGGGGATCTGGGTTGTGGGTCCCTATATGGCAAGATTTCACACCTTATTTTGCTTAACAATGTATCAAAATTCCACATAAAGGGGTATCCGGAAGTTGAATCCCTAGGAGGTAACTCATGAATAATTTACAATTGGATCACAAAGCCCCATACAGTTGTCATTGGAGTTGTGGACCACAACACCCGATAGAGGTGGATCCAATAGGTGTTTCCTTAGGAGGGAATATTTCACACCTTGGATTTACTGATGGATCATAATTACCTATGGAGGTAGATCTTGGATGTGTGACCCTTATATGGAATATGTCACACCAAAAGTTTACCAATGGATCAAAACACCATGTTTAGGGGGATCCAGAGTTGTGGTTTTGAATGACCAATGGAGAAGGGTCTAGGAGGTGCATCCCAAGGAGAGAATATGCCGCACCTATTTAATTTATGAATGTCGTTATTGAACCCTAGGGATGAATATTATGGAACTTCATTAGAGGACTAGAATCAAAACCCACGTTGTTCGATTACACAGTTTATGGTCATGTGATATGATCGATCCATGTGGTTTAAGATCATATGGTAAGGATTATCATGTCAAAAAAGGAGAATCTAAGAGGGAGAGTGTGGGGATTACATATAGATGCTACCTGTAATGGGATTTTTTTTATCTATGGTGGGTGAAGGTGGTATCCCATGATGATCATACATAGTTAATCCTACATTTATCACATAGGGTAAGACTTCAGTTTTATATTATGTGTTGAGGATGATGTCATGAAATTTAACATCTTATGAATATTATGTGGAACTAGGATGTTTTACATCATGCAACATGAACATAGTGTGGGGATCACTCATCACCCATAAGGCATACATGACCGTCGATCATGTTCCATTGGTCAGGGCATGGTGTTGAAACTATGGTGAAGGATCTGTCAATCACGAGGTCAAAATTAGGGTCCCTGTTTTTAGAAGTAAAAGGGGTTAGGGTACATATTCATAGGAGAAACTATAAAATTAAAGGATTAGGCCATAGATTTATTGAATTGGGTGGCCACATTAGTGGGTGGAACTGGTCACATGGGGACTCAGGGTGTAGTTGAACCGGTCCTGGATTTTTTTAGAGGCCCGGGTACTCAACCTAAGTGAAGGGGTATCAAAAAAATGGAGGCACCATGGAGAGGCCATGGATAGATGTTTCATAATTCTTGGGGCCTTATGGGGTGGTGATTCATGAAGATCATGTGCCTCACTAAGGTAAAGGGATTCAAAAAGGGGTATTCTTTGTGAAACAGTTTTCCCCTGCCTCGTATTGAATCCCTACTTACTAGGGGGATAGCTTCATGAAGGATGAATGATTTATTAAGCCTCACTAGCCTTATAGGTCTTACCTACTCTATTAATGGAAAGTAGCTTCATTAAATACCACTCCACTTTTGGTGGAGACTCTAGATAACATAAGGGAGGAGGTTTGGTCGAGCTTGGATACCATGGGTGGCCCATTTTCTCTTTCGTTCACTAAGATTTGGTGGTTTTTGAATTGGAGCAATTTTCAGAAGTCAAAAGGTATTCATCCCCATAAATTTCAGACATGAGTTTATATTTATAGGAATTGGGGTTAGATAAGAATAGAGGCCATCATGAATCTTTATGATCTTTTCCAACAGATGGGATCCATGAGTTTAAATTTTCCTACATAGAGATTACCATCAGGCCTTCATGTGCTTCTGAAGTGCTTCATGGGACTGGACAAACATTTTACAGAGTTACTATCAAGCCTTTGTTTGTTCCAAAATTTTCTCTATGGGTTAGGATTGATGTTTCATGGATATTACCATCAACTCTCAATGTATCTAGGTCCTTTGATAGCATCAACAATTTTTTAAGGTGGGGAGCGTCATGAAACATACCACTTAGGGGGGGGGGGTTTGGTACATTTTTTCTCAAATTTTTTCTAGACTAATCATTCATTCCACAACCTTTCCCATGGATGTGGATTTTGGCATCAATTGTCCAACATTGTGTTTTGGGATCATACTGATTGTATTCTCAAACCATTTCTTTCGCCACACGAAGCTAAATTTTTCGGCTGAGTGAGTTTGTTATGTGACCCACAGGTGTTGCAGCCATAGCTGATATTCTAGAATAATCACTAGATAAAGACATTCTCTTGGGTTGTAATGTTGTTTGTGGAAGAAGAATCTAGAGTCACAAAGACAAAATGGTACAATTTCATTGATTATTGCATCATCAAAGTCATGATACGTCGTTAATCAGATCTTCATTGGTAACACAATTTTCCATTCTTATCCCAAGTTTGGCTATATTGCTCACATAGACCTATAATATTGGGAATGGTGTAATCTCATGGGAACCATGATTACATTACATTTTACATAGACTGTACCACTTTTTTTTCATAAGGGTTACTAAACATAATGTCCCAATGTGTGATACATTAATATTTTTTGTTATTTTAGAGTTTCAGGTAGAGTTCACCATTTTTTTTTGCTCAGAGATTGCATGGTGTCCCATGTTTTAAAGAAAAGGTGACAGATGCTAATAAGGATTCATGTATTTTATCATTATATTCATTCATACTAGTTTTAACATATTAATTTACTTTTTGAGGGTTGATTTTTGGGGTTTGGGTATGGATTCCAAATAATTCAATCCTAGTTCACCACTTTCATTTCATAGAAATTTGCAAATGATCTCACATATATAACAAGTTACATGGCTTCATTCCAAAGGCAGGATGTAAATTGGTGTTTCAGACCCAACAAATCTTAGGAACTCACATTGGTTAAGAGGATGAGAGGATGGACTCATAACATCCTTTTTGGCGGAATTGTTTTCTACAATGGGACTCTCTTATAGATTTAATGTTTGTGAATCTCTACTTAAACCCAATACGGGACTGGTTACTCTAACCAAATGATCAAGTGTTGAATCCTTCCATGTGTAAAGGGGGTTATAATAATTTGATCATTTGTATATATATGAGGATATTCATTTAATTCCTATTGTTTATTAGAAATGGGTAGATGATTATATTTTGAATCCATATAACCGGTAAATCTATAGTTTACTACCATCCAGGAAGGCGATTGATATTTCAAGGATGGGATTGAACCATTATGAGGCATCCTACATATCCTTATTATAATATTAATCAATATCCATATAGTTATTTTTATTCATGTATTTTAATTTCATGAATAATGGAAATATATGAGTGAACTTAGGCATAAGGTATTGAGATCAGGACTTTGAAAAGTGTCTTATATTTCATGTTTGGATAGGAATACAAGTCATCAGAGTTCAATAATTCCTTCAGGACTAGCACTGATGTTGATTCCCATATATGGGGGAATTCATATCTTTTCCTTGAATGTAAATTACACACTGTGGTTTCCCTAGCTAGGGAAGATTTATGATGGGAATGATATGATCATTAAAAATTCCTAATCCCATTTAATCCATCCTAAGTGTGAGAAATAAGCGATAACAAGTGATCAGTCTCATTGAATGTGGATTCAGAACTTATGCATTTGGGTGACCCTAATGGGGTGTTGAATAAGGATATTATGCCTTTGGAAGGTGTTCTACTTATTCTACTTATAGCAGGAATTATATTTTTAGTAGTTCAATTAACTTCTCAATCCACAAATGCACGAGGAAGATAGGTGTACCAATGGGGGGTTATGGATCCCACAGAGTAATGTGTCTGAGACACGGAGGGACATACACCAAGGTGGATTCCCATTGGATCTTGAGACTTAATAAGGCATCTTGTGAAACCTTTTTGAAAGGAAATCAGTTTTCTAATAGTTCAGTATGGGGTATGTCTAAATATGTCCACTAGAAAAGGTTATAATGTCTCGGGATGTCTGCCTGACATGTCCTGGTTATCTATTTGAAAAGTTTGGGGTGCCTATCTGATATGTATGATGATTTATAGACATGTCCTTGTTTCCTAAAGGACATGTCAAAAGATAATCGAATGATCTAGTTGACTTATCCAGAGGATGCTGCATGATCTAGTTGGCATTCCTAGAGGATATTTCATAACCTGGCCGACATGTCCTGGAGCTGATACATGCCTTAGGCATCATTTCAAAATGACTCAAAAATATTTGTGTGACATGTCCTAGTGCTTCCACATAACTTGGGTAGCATGTCAAAATAACTCCAAAAGACTAGGGTGACATGTCCTAGTATTGCTACGTGACTTGGGAGACATGTCAAAAGAACTATTCATGACTTGGTTAACATGAACTGGTGATGATTCATGACTTGGGAGACATGTTGAAACCACTTTGAAATAAATTATTGGCATGTATAAAGGGTATCACAAGATATGGATCGAATTTATGGAGGGTTTCATATGACTTCGGTTACATATATGGGTGTTATCAAATGATCTAAGTTGGTTATTGTAAGCACGTTAATACTACCATATTTGTCTTCAGATAAGTCTTCTGTATTTTTTAGTATTTTTCAGTCCTTCTTTCATGTGTACCTAAATGATTCTTAAGATATATCTTTTTTATCTTTCATGTGACCTAGTCAACATTCGGAAACAATATCACATGATATGTCTATCCCTTCAGAAGTTCTTTGTGTGATCTATATGGTGATCATGTGAAGTACATTTTCATGTTGTGTGATCCCTTATGTTCTTCCATGAACATTACCTAGGATAAGACCCTTGATATCGTGTTCACTTCCATTTTAATATGTCTTCTCCTATGCTACTATGTAGAATATGTTGAAAGTGGGTTCCCTAGACCCAACTTGTATTGTACATTGATTACTATTACATGTATTCATTTTGTTTTTATACATGTTTTTATCTTTCTGTGATAGTATAGATACTTCTGCATCCACTTCATTAATTGTAATGTCCTTAGATTACCTGGCGCATAAAATGGTTATAGCAGGTCCTAGGCTATAATGAGAACCCTAAAATACCATGACAGTAATCTTAAAGTAACGTCCTATGGTTCAGTTACATCATTCTAAAAGGACATGGATGATGTGTTACCATCAGGTTCTAGGGCCTCATAAGCATTGAGACTTCTTCTCATGAAGTTCACACTTGATGATCTCTAACTATTGAGATCAGGAGGACAAACCTGCTTAATAGGAATACCACATGTTTCTGGTGTCATTGGTCATTCCTAGCTATGGGAATCTATAACAGTCTCCTGACTTTAGATCATTATCATTGAATGTCATTTAATTACGTACATTTGATATAAGGAGAAAACCATGGCAACAAAGTCATGGTGAGGTAGTCTGTATTGGGTACGTCATTAATGGAATGGTATTGATTGAATGATCGATAAAGGATTTGTCGCTTCCGATTCAGGAAGAGATATCTCAACCCTGGTTGATTAGGATGGTTTCACCTTCAATAAATCCATGGCCATGGTAGTCAAAGGTAAGACCATCCAGAAAATTCAACAATAAAAATAAATAAAATAAATAATGATGACACTAGTATGCATTTTTCTTTATTGAGATATCGATGACGAAGAGATTATATTACACGGACAGTGTTCATAAGAAGGCGGTCGTTGCTTTGACATTGCCTTATCTCTATAGGGGCCTCGATGGGTTGCTAGACCCCACTCTAGGTCGGTGGTATTATTCACTGCTATTGAGTAAGGGCCTAGAGGGTCACACACAATAACGCCTTGAGAATATTCCCTATTCTGAGAATAGGAATTTAAAACTTGGCGGGCCCCGCCAAAGGGTCCGAGCACTATCCAAGTTCTATGGATCACCAAAGAATAAATAAATTCATTAATTATTTGAGTTTAGAATAATTGGTTGAATTTATTTATAACATGTATCTAAAAGTTATATAGTAAATACAAGTATTAATATTATTCGAATGGATTTAAATATCCTAGGTTCGTTTAATATTAGTAGGAGGAATGAGTCAAGTTAAAGACTCAAATTTATCAAGTAATATATTTATATATTACAGGTAAGTGATAAATTGTAAATATTATTTATGGTATAATTTTATTTGTCATCAATAATTATTTATATCACTTGTATAGTGGTCGTCTATTACACGGGGGCCGGGAACCTACACCGTGTATTTTTAAACACTTCCTATATAAGTGAGAGAGAGGCTCACTCATGATTACTATTAATCTGTCAATATTGAGAGCATGTCTCTCCTCTAGGAATTTAGAGAGAGAGTCTCTCAAGCAAAGAAGGACCTCCATGATCATCCATCCCAGATCAAAGCTTCCTTCTTTTTGATGATCATCGCTGCGTTGAAGTGAGCATCGAAGATCCACGCTAGCACCTAGATCTTGACGAAGAGCGCGCGGGCAGATTCGTGAGGCGTGTGTGGACGATCTAGAGTGCTTCGACGTTAGATTCTTCAATCAACGATCGTCGGTGTCCTTCACGTCGATTCTGAACAATGTAAATGTTTAGTTTAATTTTTATGCTCCTTATGAACCTTGTGAGATCCTCGGACCAATCCGGGACAAGATCAATGGAGTTGACAGGGTTATGTCACTCCGGTGAAGTAGAAAATTTTAAATTCCCGGCCCACCGGCTTCTGCTATGCAGTCCCGGTACCCAAAAAAATACACCATCATGTATGTGTGTTTTTCTAAGGGGGGAATTTATAGACCTCAATGCCCCGGTTATATGTCGCATTACGCAGCATGTATCTCGTGAATATGATCTTGAGGCATTGGAGGTATTTTTACATCATGTGATTTAAATGATAATATAATGGGTAATCAATAGTGTCACATGATAATAGTGACCATCAAAATGTTCCACCATTTCCATGTTAATTGTACCCCAACCGATCGAAGGTATTTCACATAACGATGTTGACATATCAAATGGCCTTTTTACCAATTAACTGACATTTCTGATAGCCTTCATGGGATTAGTACACTCATGGAAAGGCTCTCTCATGATCAAATAAGGCTTGTCTAGGGTCTTTCATGAGATCGATATGGTTTTCTAGGGGCCTCTCAGAATATCACACTGGCATGTCGAGGGGTCTAAGTGAGACCTGGGTATCTTGCCAATGGGACTTGGCATGATCAATGGAGGTCACCTAGGTTGAATAACCCTTTCACATGAATATCACTACATCCTACCTTCACTAGACGATTCTTCCATTTCTTGTTTTATTTTCCTCTTTATTTTATAGGGGTAGGGGATCTCACAACGTCATGTGACCATTTTCATGGACATCCTCTTTTCTTGTATATGATGTGTCATATGATCAATTCAACATCTAATGATTGTGTGAGAGTAATATCAAGAGAAATACCTCTTCTTGTCTATGGATATGGAGGGGTATCAGATCTTTGAATAGACATGTCTACAAGCCTTCACATGATAAAGGTGAGATTTCAACATGCTCTCACATGAAAAGTTGGACATGTCATCGAGGGGATTCATAGGGTCTTTATAATAACATAATCACTTTGTATGAATATAAACTTACCTCTCTATTTAATATATGTTTTCCATTTATTTTATATGGGGTTTTGTGTGACATTCATGCACCTAGCAACATAAAAGTCCAAAAATCTTTTCAGGTAGATTAGTGCTTGTCTGGACACCTATGAATGAATGGGATGACTTGTTAGAGGGGTTTTTCATGAAAATAATCAGATCATTCATAGTGTATAATCATTTCACATGACCTTCCAAGGTTATGAAATTATGTTTCCTTCCATAGGTTATGGGATCCACATGATTTGGTTCCCTAGGATTCATGCATACTATTTCCTTTGATTTTTGTAGAGAATAATACCCATGATTTGGGTATTTCTTCCATTCTATGTTTATTATACTCATTTGGTGTTTGTCAACAACATTATTTTTAGTTTTAGTTGAGTCTATTTAGATCTTTTAGTTTTATTTTTCTAGGTTCTAGGAATTCATTTATCCTGGTTTTTAATGTTGTCCATGAACTTATATATGAACTTCTATTCATTTTTAACTACTATGTGCACTTGTCCAATTTATACTTTTATAGTTGCTATATCATGTGACTAAATCATTTCTCTAATACATGTAATTTTTCATTCTAAATATATTATAGATATTCCAATTTCACCGCAACATCTAATATTTTTTCCATTGAATGACATTTATTATAGTCAAATCTTTATTCTATACACTGATATCATCCCTTCCGTTAAATATAATTTTATGTTTTTATTGTTATCTGTCCCACATAACATCCCAAAAACATGAAAACACTACATATATTTAATTGTGGGGGTGAATTATTGAACCTTATTGCATGTAAACATAGATTTTTACCAATTCTCAAAATTCTAGGAGAAAATTTTCATTACAGACATTATTTAACGTGAAATATCATTACACCCTTATAAATAAATGAGAAATTTTAGATAGAAAATGTTAAAATATATTATTCATTTTTTCTTGTTCTTTTAGTATGACTGTTGAGTTGAGTAATTTAATTACGCTTCTTCATTTTTGTAATTGAGTTTTATTGATTTATTATTAATCATTATGCTTATAGTTATTGACCATTTTTTATATGTATTCCCATTCCTAAGAAGATTTCAGACCTACTTTTTCCCATTCTTTTCTAAGAAATTTCATGAAAGGAACATGGGGCATTTGAACATATAAAAACTTTCATTGGTATCTTATCAAGTCAATGACTATAAAAATTCAATGTTTAAATTATTAAGGAATTTTGATTGATTGATCCATTCAACCTAAGACTTTCATACACATTATCCATGCTTAGCTCATAGTTTCATGAATGACCTTGTTAGGACTCAGCCACGTTATAGACCATTTTTTCCCTTCTTTTCCTATTATTCTATATTATTTCATTAATTTCACTTAAATAAGTTTGGGGGAATGGTCATTGCTTCTAGAAATGAGATGCTTGTTAAGAAGGATATCTCACCTGTATTTTCACCTGATCAGTGCGATGTGGTCCATGGTTAATTCTGATATTCCTTCCTGATAAATCTATTTCCTATGTGTGTGTGTGTACATGTATATTTATTTCGTATTAGGAAGTTAAAAACTCATCATTACCAGACTGATGAATCTCATAAAAAATAAAATGTGGTTAGGTGGCAGATGTTTGATGTATCCTAAAAAAATTAGGATACCTTTATTATACATTCATGGATCATTCTTGGATTTTCCTTGATCTACTAGGAGAACAAATATTCTCTATTATAGATAAGGTTAACTATTTATAATTACCATATATTATACTTTAGATTTTACACTACTTTTTAGCTTAATTATTATCATATACTGACCTACCTTCATGCTCATTATCATTTTGAACTGTAATAAAAATTACCACATGATTAATCATTTATTTTTGTCTTTAAGGATTATAGATGTTTTTTTCAATCAATTCCTATGGTTTGTAACATTTATTTAGGGAGTGATCATAAATCCAATTTTATTTGACCTTGAGTGATGAGAGAAAATTATTGTTGAGTTAAATTGTAAAATGGGTATAGTTATCTAACGAACACATTACAAATTTCACTTAAAGGAAAAAAAGGGCTTTGAAAAAAGAACATGACTGAGGCATGCCTGTCACTGGGTGTGGAAAAAACAATTATATTTTTCATAGTGCAACACAGTGGCTGACCAGGGTTGTCTCTCTTGAGGAGCCTTCTCAATGTAGTTCACTTACTTTATTCTATATCACCTAAACTATTAATTTTGGGTTTTTGTTTAATGAATTAATGTGGTGAAAGTATTTTTGGGTTATTTAATATGAAGATAATAACATGAAAAATGTTAATTTAAACTATCGTGAAAATCTAAACAGAATGAGTTAATAAGAAGGGGCATAGTATCGGGGGTTGGATTAATGTTTAATCCTTATTCTCCTTCATATGTTTTATTTTAGTTTCATAATAACAACATTAAATATCATGTTTTAAATACTATTATTTATTTAAAAATCATGTAATATCATTGAATGTTTTAGCACTGCTAATTTCACCTCCTCCTTTAATCCAAGTTGATGACACACCTTTATCTATAATGTGTCATATTCCATGACCTAGTTCAATCGAGGCCATTTCATCCATTGATTAGTTCAACTCCAACGTGTGAAGAACTAACCAATGGAGATAGGGGAAAATTATTAAATAAAATAATAAAGATAGGTTGAGTTGTATGTCATCATAAGCAGTCACAACATCAAGGACGTTTTCTTTACTCGTGCATGCTACCCAATTCTATCTACAAACATAAAATTAAACACTAATGAAAATTCATGATCATGTTCACCTCCCCATGGGACATGTATCATTGTTATCCTATCATTTTTGAGAGTAATAGATTATTTGGTGGGGTGGGTGGAAGAAGAGAGAGAGGGGGGGGGGAATGATGAAAAGTGGATGAAGAAACACAATGACATGTATTAATAAAAATAAAATTTAATTACAATTGAAAAATAAGATAAAAATAAAATAAAAATAAGATTTTAGGGGGGGAATATGAGAGCATCAGTGGCCCATGCCCTGGTAGGATCCCTCCTTGGTTGTGGGTGCAGAGCTGATGATTTTAGAAGGAGGTCAGGGGTTCCTTTTGTATGCATAATTCTTTCATCCACAAATTGAATGATTTTGGACCATTAAATGGTAGATTAACTAATGGAAACCTTCATAAAAGTTGTTCATAAATGTTTTTTCCATTCATACTCCAAATGTTATCTCATTTGTACACCGTATGAATGAGTTATAAATTTTTCATTGGCAGTTTCTTTTTCGGGATGCAGGTCCCAGGAAGATTCCTTCAGAACTATAACTTCAAAAGGAAACCATAATGACTTCAAAACTCCCTCAATTTTTTTAGAACCAACCCTATGTGTCTTAGTTCTATCCCAGGTTTACTCACACCAATTGAAGGGGTTTACATCGAGATGTTGTTCTATTACAGTGGTGGGATCCATGCTGTCCTCCCAGAAAAATCTTCAAATTAATTAATTTTTTAAGCCCTTTAGATGGCCAAATCATCTCTGGATACAGAATAAAAAGTTGAAATAAATAAAATAAGGACTCCAAAAAAATAATATTCAATCAATTTTAAATTATATATTAAAATTGAGGACCAAAATACACTTTTGGTAAAAATCTATCAAAATCCAAAATTAGGCACTTTTCACAATTTTGCTCATTTTCATTCTATAATCAAAATTGCCAAATATTTTAATAAAAAAATTAAATAATTGGGTTTTATTATTGAAAAAAATTAAAAAAACTCATTATTTGATCAAAAATATTCACATAAATTTACTTTTTCATATACCCCCACACTTAAACCAAGATTTTCCTAAAGCATTAAATCTCAACATGGAAATCAGAGGATACTAATGTTACCAGTATTCATATTCCCATGAGATAAAATAAGAAAATCAATGTTAAATAAAAAATTCAAAAATATGAACACAATATCAATTTAATTTCCCATTTTTCAAAGAAACAAATAATTCACATATTTTATTTTTTCCCCTTTGAAAATTTATGGAACTTCTCCTTTCATTCATTCAGGCCCCATGATTCATTATTATTGAACATGACAAGTCATTATTTACCTATCTTTTTTATTATTATCTCTCATAAATCATGATACAATTCAACTGTTGTTATGCTCATATCTTGAGGATATGCTTCATATCCATAGGCTTGTAAATGAACTACGTTTTCCAATTTGTAAAGACAAAAGACAAATAAAATCATGAAGACTTGCAATAAAGGTTCAAATGACTCTGAGGATTAAGGTTGGTAGGATTTGATGCTTTCAAAATTAAGGCTCAAAGATGAGTCTAGTCTCTTATGTACAATGCATGATATCAAAAGGAAAAGCGTAATGAAATTCTCCCCTGTAGAGTATCTACACCCACTTCCCAAAACTCAAAGTATGGTCATGATCAAATTATGCATAATGAATGATTTGTGCACTCTCTTGAATATATTTTACTTTTTATCATTTTTTTATTTTTTCAAATGTTATGATTAAATAAAACCTCACATACATCTCCTAACCACATATTATCAAAAGATCGTTGGTCTAGAAAATGGTGTTTCTTGGTACTCCCAAATCACAACCCATTTTTCTTTTTTCGGATATTTTTGTCATTTTTTCATTTTTTTAATTTAGGAGGGGAAATCAATAGAGTATAATGAATTATTTCAAAACCATGTACAATTCCAACAATAATACCCCTTCACATCCTCCTTACAATGTGTATCATCCCGTCCAACATGATTCCCTTTACCCCCAAACTTTAACTTTAAAATATCATACATATAACAATAGTAGGCTAGGAATGGATACAAATGGCTTGAAACATGGATTATCACTATAAATTTAATTCTTGGTATTTAAGAGATAAAAGAAGGATTGATGTAATGGTTGTATTTTAAAGAAAATTACCTTTTTCAAAGGATTCATCAATCATTTTAAATGTTTGTTTTCACAGTCATAGCTTTAACAAGTTTCAATACAAATTTTGGTCAGTTACATATCCCAATATCACTGAAGAAATACGTTTATGAATAAATATGAAGTACATGGTCTAGAAATCCTCTAGAGAATGGGAAATATAACATTAGATAATCACTCATGGCACGACTAATAATAAAAAAACCAATTTACATGAACTTTATAAATTCAAATCATGAAATATGACAGGGAAATTTCATTTACATAAATTAATTAATTCATTCAAATAATAATCCATCATTTCAATATCCATGCTTCATTTTAAAAATTCCATTATTAATTTAAATAATTTAATCATATCAATATTTAATTCTAAAACACGGAATCACATGATTCCTATGAAAATCATGTATCCTAGATAAGTCAAGTAAAACATTAATTCATGTGTGGGAAATCAATTTTATCTTTAAATCTCAAAACATGTTGTGGATAGAAATGTGGAGAGTTTAAAAAATAAAACACTAAAATTGAACTCCCTTTTTCTAGGAAACTTGGTCCTTCCCTTCAATGTCTAGGGCTTCCTTCTACCATCATGATCCTACAAAATAAAATCCCTCAATGAATCACAGGGATTATATCATTTCATCTCAAAAAAATATAGAGAAAGTGGGATTTATTCTACACTACTTATAAGAAATTAAATTGACATATAAATTCCTAGAAAGAAAGTAACGATAAATCATGGTATGATCCCCCAAGTGGGCCCTGAAATTTTACTTCCTCCAAAGGGCAGTTCCAGCTTCTATCCAAAGTCTGATGGTGGTTGGGGCTTATTTGACATGAAACACCACATGTGGTTTTTCTCATCATCCACTTCTTCTTTCTTGTTTAGGACTCGATGGATAGAGTACACCAAATCCTTCCCCTTCGCAGTGGGGTATATCTTGAATGGTGGGGGTAGGATGATTTATGGAACCTATACCACCATAGTTTATCCTTCTGAAAAATTCTCCATATATTCTTTTAATCCCTCTAGTGAATATTTGTATGCTTCAGGGCGCTCAAGGTGTTCCTCAATAGGTGAATATTCTTTTGTCTCATCATCCTCTAGGGAATAATAGGAGTAATCTGATTATAAAAATTCGAAATAATTGGGAGTTATACTCAAATTAATTTCAATAAAATTAAAAGAATTTGTGTTCAAGAATGTATCATATCCCTCAGTTGGTTCATCTTGAATATCTTTTTCTATGGAAAGTTACTCTTGGAGTTCATCATCACAGGATGGAGGTAGGTAGTCATGCTTCTCTATTTGGAGTTTGGTCTCAACTTCATTGATGTCTTCAGAGAAATATGGGAAGACTAGTGGCACTTTATTCTAGGACTCGAATCATTTTAAGTCATCTCGTAGTTCATAGACCATGGCCATCAAATCTTCCAGTTATATCCAAGTTTTCATGCCTCTCTCTTTCTACTTGACCATTATCATAAGCGCATCATATCTTCATTGGAGGGACTTCTCAATGTAGTTTGTTTCTTGTTCTTGCACCTATGAGTAATTTTCAGTCCATGTAGAATAATAATCATTTGAAAACATCATGGAATAATTTTTATTTTTGTCTTATTTTATAGAAATTAAATCTTACTATTATGTGAAAATAGAAAGAGTAAATGGACTAATGATGGGATCCCCGAAAAAGGTGCTAGTTTTAACACACGCCTATCACAGGGTGTGGACAAAAACAATTACATTTTTCCTAGTGCAGTATTGTGGCTGACAATGTTCGTATCTCTTAAGGAGCCTTATCAATGTGGTTCACGTTATTCTATATCACCTAAAATATCTCTTTTTCTATTTTATTTATGAATGAAATTGATGAAAATATTTCTGGGTGTTTTATTATTAAAATAATGACATGAAAAATTTTAATTTAAACTATCATGAAAATATAAACAGAATGAGTTAATAAGAAGGGGCTTTGTTTTGGGGGTTGGTTTAATGTTCAATCATTATTCTCCTTTATATGTTCTATTTTATTTTGATAATACAAACATTAAATCTCATGTTTTTTCTACTATTTTTTATTTATAATTTTTGGAATATCATTGAATGTTTGAGCACTCTTAATTCCACCTCCTCCTTTAATCCTTGTTGATGACACACCTTTCTCTATAATGTTTCATCTTCCCGGACCTAGTTTAATAGAAGAAATTTAATCCATTGATAAGTTCAACACCAACATGTGAAGAGCTAACCAATGGAGAGAGGAAAATGATTAAATTAAAGAATGGAGATAGTTTGAGCAGCATGTCATCATAAGCAGTCACAAAATTGGGAATATTCACCTTACCCATTCATACTACTCAATTCTATCTACAAACTTAAAATTAAACACTAAATAAAATCCATGATCACGTTCACCTCCCCACGGGCCAAGACTTGGGGTTAGCCTCTCTTTTAAGACAGTAATAGATTACTTGGTAGAGTTGGTAGAAGAAGAGAGAGAGACATAGAGGGAAATAAATGATGGAAAGTGGACAGGGAAACACAACAGCAAGGATTAATAAATCTAAAATTTAAATTACAATTGAAAATTTTGACAAAACTAAAAAGAAAATAAAATTAAAAAGAAGAAGTGAGGGGGGAAATATGAGATCAGCAGCAGCCCGAGCCCCAGTAGGATCCCTCCTTGGATGTGGGTGTCAAGCTGATGATTTGGAAAAGAGGCGAGGGCCTCCTTTTATAGGAATAATTCTATCCTCCAAAAAAATTGCACATTTTTGTCCCATTAAATGGTAGATTCACACATGTAACCCTTCTTAAAAGTTTTTAATAAATGTGTTTCTTTTTCACCCTCCAATTTTCAACTCATTTGGACACCGGATGAATGAGTAATGAATTTTTCATTGGCAGTTTCTTTTTCTGGATGTAGGTTCTAGGAAGCTTCCTTTAAAAATATAACTTCCATTGGAAACTTTAATGACTTCAAAACTCCACCAAATTTGTTTTAGAGTCGGTCTGATGATTCCTAGTTCAATCCCATGTAGACTGACCCCAATTGAAGGTGTTTCAGCCGATATGTGGTTCTGTTATAAGGGTGGGGTCCAGCTTGTCCGCCCAGAAAAATCTTCAACTTTATTGATTTTTTAATCACTTTATATGGTCGAATCATCTCCTAGTGTATAATAAAAATTTGATAGAAATAAAATAAGGATTAAAAAATATTCAATAAATTTGGAATTATATTTTAAATGTAATTACCCAAATACCCTTGTGGTAAAAATCATTCAAAAATCCAGAATTAAGCGCTTTTCACAACTTTTCTCAATTTCATTCTATAATCCAAATTGCCGAATATTTTAATAAAAGAATGAAATAAATGGGATTTATCATTTAAAAACATTAAAAATCCTCATTATTTGATCAAAAATATTCACATAAAATATATATGTCAAATACCACCACACTTAAACCATGATTGTCCTCAAGCATTAAATCTCAACATGGAAATATGAGGACACCAATGTTACCGATATTCAAATTCCCATGCAATAAAATCAAAAAAAATTCAATGTTAAATAAAACATTAAAAAATATGAATAAAATATCAATTCAATTTCATATTTTTCAACGAAAAAAATAATTCAAATATTTTAATTTTCCCCTTTGAAATTTGATAGAACTTCTCCGTTCATTCTTTCATGGTCCTTGATTCATTATTAGTAAACATTCCTAGTCATGATTTACCTAACTTTTTGATTATTTTCTCTCATCACTCCTGATACAATTCAAGTAGAGTTATTGTCATATCATGAGAACATTCTACTTATCTATAGGCTTGTAAATGAACTACTTTCTCCACTTTGTAAAGACAAAAGACAAATAAAATCATGAGGACCTTCAATAAAGGTTCAAATGACTCTGTGGCTTAAGGATAGTAAAATTTTATGCTTTAAAAATTAAGGCTCAAGGAGGAGTCTAGTCTATCTATTACAATGCATGATATCAAAAGTAAAATTGTAATAAAATTCTCCCCTTCAAAGTAGCAACACCTACTTCCCAAAACTCAAAGTAAGGTCATGATCAAATTATGCATAATGAATGATTTCTGCACCCTCTTGAATATTTTTTACTTTTGTTATTTTTTCTCTTTTTTCCAAAGTTAAGATTAGATAAAACCTCACATCCATCACCTAACCACATACAATCATAAGATCATCAGTCTGGAAAATAGTGATTTTTTGTACTCCCAAATTACAACACATTTTTCTTTTTTTGGATTTTTTTGTCATTTTTTAAATTTTTTAATTCAGGAGGGGAAAATGGTATAATATAATGAATGATTGCACAAACTTTTACAATTATGACAATAATACCCCCACACATCTTCCTTACATTGTGTATCATCCTGTCCACTTTGATTCCATTTACCCCCACACTTCAACTTTAAAATATCACGCATATACCAAGAGTAGGGTAGGAATGGATAAAAATAGCTTGACACATGGATTATCCCTATAAATTCCATTCATGGTATATATGAGATAAAAGAGTTATTGATGTAACTATGGTATTTTAATGAATAGAGTCTTTTAAAAGGATGCCACAATCAGTTTAAATGTGTTTTGGAACACTCATAGCTTTGAAAAGTTTTAATACAAATTCTGGTCAGTTACAAGTCCCGAGATCACCCAATAAATATGTTCAATAATAAATAGGAATTACTTGGTCTAGAAATCCTCTAGAGAATGGGAAATATAGCATTGGATAATCACTTAGGGAATGACTAATAATAAAAAATCAATTCACATGAACTTCTGAAATTCAAATCAAGAAATCTGGTAGGGAAATTTCATTTAGATTAATCAATTAATTCCTTCAAATAATGAGTCATCATTTCAATATCCTTGCTTCATTTTAAAATTAAATTATTCATTTTAGTCATTTAATCATACCAACATTGAAATCTAAAACATGGCATCACATGATTTCGAAGAAACTCATGTCTCCTAGATAAGTTGAGTAAAACATGAATTCAAGTGTGGGAAAGATATTTTATCATTAAAGCTCAAAACATGTTGTGGAAAAAATGTGGAGAGTTTATAAGATAAAATACTAAAATTGAACTCCCTTTTTCCATTAAACTTGGTCTTTCCCCATCATTGTCTAGGAATTCCTTCTACCATCATTATATTACAAAAGCAAATCACTCAATGAATCAAACAGATTATTTCATTTAATCACAAAAAAGATAGAGAGAGTGGTCTTCATTCTACACTACTTATAAGTAATTAAATTGACATCAAAAATCCTAGAAAGAAAGTAAAGATAAATCTTGATATGATCCCCCAAGTGGGCCATGAAATTTTACTGCCTCCATATGGTAGTACCAGCTATTCTCCAAAGTCCGATGGTGGTTGGGGCTTCTTTGACATGAACCACCACATGCTGCTTTTCTCAACATCCACATCATCTTTCGTATTGAGGAGGAATCCATGTATACAGTATGCCAGATCCTCCCCCTTCACAATGTGGTACATCTTTCATGGTGGGGGTTGGATGAAGTATGGAACCTCCACCACCATAGTTTCTCCTTGTGCAAAATTATCCATCTCTTCTTGTACTCCCTCTAGTGAATATTTGTTTTCTTCAAGGTGCTCAAGGTGTCACTAAATAGGTGCATCTTCTTTTGTCTCTTCATACTTTAGGGAATAATAGGAGTCATATTATTCTAAAATTCAGAACAATTGGGAGTTATACTCAAATTAATTTCAACATAATTTAAAGAATTTGAGTTCAAGAATGTATCATCTCCCGGAGTTGGTTTATCTGGAATATCTTTTTCAATGGAAAGTTCCTCTTAGATTTGATCATCACAGGATGGAGGTAGGTAATGAGGCTCATCAATTTTTAGTTTGGACTCATCTTCATTGATGTCTTCAATGAAATCCGGGAAGACTAGTGGCACTTCATTCTTGGCCTCAAATCTTATTAAGTCAGGTTGGACTTTATCAACCATGGCCACCAAATCATTCTGTGAGATACATGTTTCAATTCCTCATTCTTTCAGCTTGAATAGTATCATAACCAAATAAGTTCTTCATTGGATGGACTCCTTAGTGTATTTTTTTCCCTGTTCTTACACTTGTGAGTAATTGTCAGTCCATGTAGAATAATAATCATTTCAATTCACCATGGAAAGAATTTTTTTTCTAAAAAAAGTAATGAAATATGACTATAATGTGAAAATTGAAAAAGTCAATGGACTAATAATTGGAACCCCGTAAACAATTTCAGTTTTAACAGACACCTTTCATGGGGCATAGAAAAAAACAATTATATTTTTTCCAGTATAGCACAGTGGTTAACCAGGGTTGTCTCTGTTGAAGAACCTTCACAATGTGGTTCACTTGATTTATTCCATATCACCTAAAATATCACTTTTGTTGTTTTTGTTTTATGAATTAATGTGATGAAAATATTTTTGGGTTTTTGATTATTAAAATAATGACATCAAAAATGCTAATTTAAACTATCATGCAAATCTAAACAGAATTAGTTAATAAGAAGGGACTTGGTTTCGGGGGTTTGTTTAATGTTCAATCATTATTATTATTTATATGTTTTATTTTATTTTGATAATGCAAACATGAAATCTCATGTTTGAACTAATATTATTTATTTAGAAATTTTGAAATATCATTGAATGTTTGATCACTCTTAATTCCACCTCATACATTAATCTATGTTGATGACACACCATTGTCTAGAATGTGTCATCATCCAGGACTTGGTTCAATCGAAGCCATTTCATCCATTGATTAGTTCAAATACAAAGTGTGAAGAACTAACTAATTGAGAGATGTAAAATGATTAAATAAAATAATAGAGATAGGTTGATTTTTATGTCCTCATAGCAAGTCACAACATCTGGGACAGTCGCCTTACCTGTGCATGCTACTCAATTCTATCTTCAAATATAAAATTAAACACTAAAAAAATCATGATCACATTCACCTCCACACGGGACATGTATCGGGGTTAGCCTCTCATTACAAAGAGTAAGAGATTACATGGTGGAGTGGATGGAAGAAGAGAGAGAGAGAGGGAAAGAAATAATAAAAAGTGGATGGAGAAACACAACAACATGGATTAATAAAACTAGAATTTAAATTACAATTGAAAAATAAGACAAAAATATAAAGAAAATAAAATTAAAAAAAAGTGAAGGGGGAAATATGATAGTAGTATCATCCCATGCCTTGGTAGGATCCCTCCTTGTTTATGGGTGTCGAGTTGATGATTTGGGAAGAAGGCAAGGGCCTCTATTTATAGGCATATTTTTATCCTCCAAAACATCTCACACGTTTTTCCCATAAAATTGTAGATTCACACATGGTACCCTTCATAAAGGTTTTTAATAAATGTGCTTTTTGTTCTCCCTCCAAATTTCAGCTCATTTAGACATCGGATAAATGAGGTATGAATTTGTCATTGGTTGTTTTTTTTCTAGATGCAGGTTTCAGGAAGCTTCCTTCAAAAATATAACTTCCAATGGCACCTTTAATGACTTCTGAACTCCACCAAATTTGTTTTAGAGCAGAAAATATTTTACCTAGTTATATCCCAGGTATACTCACCCAAATGGAAGATGTTTAGGCTGAGATGTGGTTCTGTAAAAGTGGTGGTGTCCATGCTATCCGCCCAGAAAAAGCTTCATCTTCATTAATTTTTTAAGCCCTTTAGATGGCCGAATAATCTTTTTGTACAGAAGAAAAAGTTTAATTAAATAAAATAAGGATTCTAAAAAAATAATATTCACTCAATTTGGAATTATATTTTATAATTAATGACCAAATTACCCTTGTGGTAAAAATCTATCAAAATTCCAGAATTAAGCACTTTTCACAATTTTGTTCACCTTCATTCTATAATCCAAATTGCCCTATATTTTAATAAAACAATGAAATAAATGGGTTTTATAATTGAAAAACATTAAAAATATTCAATATTTGATAAAAAATATTCACATAAATTTTCTCTGTAAATGACTATATGGAATGATTTGTTTTCTTTAGAGGTGTGATTTAGAACTTTCTACTAAAACATGGTTTCATTTTCATTGTTGTGATATATGTTTCTTACTAAAAATTGTTTCATTTTAAATACTTATTGAGTTGATTATTTATTGATGATAATAAATTTGGGTTTTTTATTAGGATGGTCAAAAATAAATAATACTAGACTGATGAATCTCCCGATAGATCATGTATGGATAAGTGGTGGATGCTAGATCTTCCCTAAACATAATTCCAACACAATGAACTAGATACATTCTTTATACATTCATGGAAAATCCATGGATCTTCATGGAGCTTTTGAGAGTGCATAGATTATACATTCTAGATTAGGTTGTTCATTACACTATTTCTAATTATCATGCATTATACTTTAGAGTTTAACATAATTTTTATCATTATGTTTATCCTCAACCTATCAATCAATGGACATAGAGTCATTTAAACATTAATTAAAAAGTGTGAATGATTAGATATTATTTTTTAGATAATATAGTGGAGATGTTAGATCCAATTCAATTATCTGGTTAGGAATATATATTTATGGTATGTGCATAGCTCAAGTTGTATTTTACCTTGACTGATAAGATAAAATTCTTAGTGAGGTAATTGTAATATGGGCATACATATCTAAGGAATAGTTGAAAAATTTAACATAAAGGAAGTAAGGATTTGAATAATGAAAATAAATATATGGTATTACTGATTTTATTTATATAATTCTTTTGAATTATTATAACTTTATATAAATTGATTGTTTTATTTTCATTCCTGTATTTATTTTCCTGTTAAAAATTGATCCCTTTGGAATCTATATTGATATGCTTAATTCTTGAGGAAAAGTAATTTTTTAAGTGTAGGGAAATTTCATATGCTTAATTCCTATAATCATTTCAGAATCATTTCATTGCACTATACACACATGTTTTTTATCTTCTTTTTATGTTATTTGATTGATTTTTTCAGGAAATTATTGTTATTCATAAAAAGGGGTGAGGATTATGAAAGTATTCAGTTTTAAAAAATTCACTCCATAAAATTTAGATTTTTGTACAAATACCTCAAAGGGAGATTTATGTCTAGCTGAAGACCTAATCCCTAAAACTATTTAAAGATGTAAACTTTTCTAGTTGAAGAACTTATGCCATAAAATCCAGACTTACTGTATAAAAATATCAAGGCCCAATGAACCCAACAAAATTATTAAATCCATATAAAGTGGATATATAGAATTCAGGATACAAAAACGTTATCACTTATGGTGTAAAACAAGTACTTATGGTGTACATTTTTGGGTACAGAAATATTTTATGTTGACTTACAGTTTAAAATCCTTTTATGTGGTAAGTGTTGGGGCATATTTCTATTCCAAGATCATGGAATTTTGAGGATGATTCATCTTTTTTATTCTTTTCACATTTCTTTGACCTAGTTCTATAGTTTTTCTATAATATTTATTCTTGTGTTTCTATAATTATTGTTTTTTAAGAATTATTTGAATTCTTATCATTTTTATGACACTTACTTCCTTTAATAAAACTATAGTTTAGGTTTTTTGTTTCATCTCAATTCACATAAGACTATTTTTTGTATTACTTAAATAATCATTAAAATGAATATTTCAATCATGTTATGCCAATTTTATGCATCTAATTATTTCATTTAAAATAATGGATAAACCAAATAGGGCTATGGTCGAGAGTAGGGGTAGCGTAAAATTAATGAATTCTTAAATTAAAACTTGAGAAATCCATTTACTAGGATTTGAGTCTTGAAATAATTTTTATTATACTCTTTTTCACAACACTAATATAGGAAATAACAATAAATCAACCCTCACAAAATTATAATTAAGTAGGCTTGGACAAATAGACTATATTTCTATCTATCACAACCTGTCCCAGTGGGGCCCGCACCACGACTCCCCAAGCCTACCTCCAATAGGCCAGGGGCTGGGGACTAGCACCGAGTAGGAATATTACTAACACGAGATGCATTACCTAAGTACCTATACACATGAACACATCTCCAAGCCCACAAATGTTGAAATATAAAAAAACTATGGAAAAAATGCACACATACAACTAAACCCAACCAACAGAGTACAACGGGAAGTAAAGTGCTGAAAGTAAACTGAGCTAGAATATAAGCCCACAAAAAAGAGTCTGAAAACTACAAAGTCCAACCTTTAAAGACAAATAGGTATTGGGACGGCTTCTCGTAGCCATAGGAACACCTCGACCTATATGGAACCTTGAATTCTTGGTATTTTCCTGGTCTGCCCTGGACTTGGTCAAAAGGTTACTCATCTTCACAAGACATGGCACATGTAGGCAAAGCCTGTATAGGGGTTAATATAACAATACTCAGTAGAAGACCCCAAAAACCCAAAATAAATACACAAAGGAAAGGTATAGTCATATCTACATAGTATATGTATACTGAACATATAATTGGTGAACACAATCTAGATATACTCAAATCCCAGACCCGTATTCTAGAGACAAGTCACATAATCGCATTGCCCCGCTAGGGATTGAGATTGAAGATTCCACGAAGCACTAATCTGTGAGAACTCACTCCACAAGTGTGATAGCTTTGATGACATATGTCTGAGAAGTATTGTCCATCAGGAAATGTTGCGAGAGATAGATACACTCATTTCCATGAGAACACACACCTTAGTGGGGAAAGATCATGATACAGATATTAGGATCACTGCCAGGACCTTGGCGGATACCTTGACTCATCCAGATTCACTTTTCATGTAGAGGATTGATGCCCTATGGGGATAGTCACATCGATACCTGACTCTACCTATGGTCATGAATAAATAGAGGATCTTGCTTTGGGCCTCTCAAAGGGAAACCTGACTCAATCCTAGAAAGTCCTACAGAACGGATCATACTTCTGAAAAAGTAAATGATACCTGACCTTCCAAGGAATAAGAAAACAAGGCACTAACCCAAATTAAACATGTCCAATATACGGTGGAAAAAAGATAAATCTGTGTACTAAGAAGTTCAAGGCGTGTAGAAGTGTCACACACTGTGTCTTCCGACCCTGGGTACTACCCATATGTACAATGGCATCTGTCGTAAGGTTGGTTGTATAGAAGAAGGTATGTACGGTGTGTACTAGAGTGACATGTCATGTTCCTCTATCCGGGGAGGACTCCGTGTACGTTGTTCATGTGCCTGTACACAGCTTCAACCCATGTGTTACAACTCATGTATCAGGATCACAGGGTAACCCATGCAGTCGGCATGGTCTGGTTGTGTGGTGGAGGACACGACCGTGTACTCCACCCCATGTCGGTGTATCCCCTTGATACACACCGTGTCCTGTGTAAGGACCCACACACTATGTTATTTGTATAACATGCAGTTTTATTGCTTTATGCACAATGGAACCCTAGTCGCCACTTACCCAAACATACACGTCGTGTTCTTCAGGATACATACCGTGTTTTTAGGAAATTTCCAGAATCAAGAACCTTCACTGTCACGCCTCAGGTGGAGCTCCTATCTTCAATCCAGCCATCCTTTTTCCATGAAACTTGAAGATTAAGGTCTCCCCTATTTCCCAAAGTCATCTCTGTTGTTTCTGGGCCTCTGATCGGCCCCGAAAACACGTATCGATCCATCCTTGTGAAGAACACTCGAGGAACGGTCTCCCCCGATCTGAGTCGATCCGTCGTCTACCAGTGTCTTCGCACCTTCGTCGAGTCGTCGTGATTTCAGGTCTACAATTTCGGATTGTAACATTTCGAAACGGACATGTAACGATCCGTTGTTCATCACCCCATGATGAACAAAAAGAAAAGAGGAAGAAAAAAATCCAACAAACCAAATTGAGGAACGAACCTCCACCTTTGTTCATCATGGCATTGATCCACTACCGTTTTAAGGATTAAACAGGGAGAAACAAATGATAATCCCACAATTATTACAATCATATTCCTAATTCAAACCCTAAAGAAATGGAACATAACACCCTCCTGCAAGAACGTGTGATCCACAGATCAACATGTTCATGGGTTGATTCGCATTCATCATTAAATCCTAAAATGGGAAAAAGAATAATTGAAATAAAAAACCCTTCCTCAATCCAGTTGAAGAACGATCGCTGGGTCGTGTTCGTTGGGGGGGGGGGGGGTTCATCGAATCCAAGATGTGTCAATCGATCACGTCGTCGCCGTCCACCAATAGGTTCTCCTCCAAAGCTCCAAGAGTCTCTCTCTATTCATAGGGTTATGATGCTAACCCTACGAACTTTCCATAAGCAGATATTTAAAAGGGAGTAATTAGGTCGCTGTGAAAAAAAGGAAACATTTAAATAAAATAAATTATTATTTTACTTTATTTCCATTAAAGCGTTCAAAACAAACTCTCGTAGCTGACCCGCGTTGGTTGATGTTAGGCCTCATCTGAGGTAAAGTCGTTTCTATGAGATCAACAGTGCCCTTAGATTTATGATATGATCACCCATTCCAAATTTATTCTACTTTTTCAGGAAAACCGATCATGCGCGTTGTTTAATGTTTAAATTAATTCAAACATTTATTCTAGGAACTCTAGGCCTCAGAATCACACACTACCGAAAGGTATAGTCTCAAAATAATTCCATATAATATTTAAAAATAATAAATTTAAAATATGAGATATTACATTCTCCCCACCTTGGGGATTTGCATCCCTGAAAATCCAAAACAAGAGAAACTCAAAAATATGTCGGTACTGGGCACGGATCTGAGTCTCATGATCCCACATGCTCTCCTGAAGATTCTAATGATGCCACTGAATTTTCCCCAATGGAATCGATCACCCACAAAGGATCCTCTCCTTCCAATCCTCAATCTCCATCGGGTACTCCGCAAAGGTCGCTCCATCCTCGATGTCCAGCTCTCCCTAGTCGATGACGTGTGATGGGTCATGCACGTACCTCCTCATCTACGATACGTAGAATACATCATGTACCTGATGAAACTATGGTGGTAGAGCTAGCCAGTATTCCACCTCACAAACTATGCATAGTATCTAGAAGGATCTGATGAATCTCAGAGATAGCTTGTTGCCCCAACCAAATCTCTTCAACACTTGTCCAGGTGAGACCTAATGGAAGACATGGTATCCCTCCTCAAACACTAGAGGTATCTATTGTATGTCAGTATAAGACTTCTTTCAGCTTTTTGCAGTCTTCATCTGCTCCTGGATGATCTGCACCTTCTCGGTGGTATCCCTCACTAACTCTGGACCCATGAGAGCTGACTCTTCAGGGTCTGTCCAGCAAAGCGGTGACCGGCAGGGTCTCCCATATAAATCCTATAATGGTGCCATACCAATGGTGGAGTGGTAGATGATATTATACGCAAAATCCACCAGTGTGAGGTGGTCCTCCCAACTGTGACTAGGGTCCAAGATATAGGCCCGCAACATATCCTCTAGAACCTAAATGGTCCTCTTCATCTGACTACCTTTCTGGGGATGGAACGTTGTGCTCAAGTGTAGATGAGTTTTGAAAGCCTCCTACAATCCCTTCCACAAAAGGGATGTTAAGTGATCATCTCGATCCGAGACTATTGTCAAAGAGATGCCATGAAGCTATTCTATCTCCTACACATAGAGGCGTCCAAATATCTCTATGGAACTCTGCTCTCTAATAGCTAGGAAGTGGGCCTACTTGGTGAGTTGGTCAAAAATCACCCAGATGGAATCGTTCCACTTGGACATTCGTGGTAAGCCCGTCATGAAGTCCATCAATATTCCATCCCACTTCTACTCTGGAACATCCTGGGGGTGATCTAATCCCACTATAACATGGTTCTCATCCTTCACCTATTGGCACATAAGGCATCAAGAAACGTACTCTGCTACTCCCATCTTCATGCCTGACCACCAGAACTGTTGTCAGAGATCCTAGTACATCTTCGCCACTATAGAATGTACTACCAAGGGGGGTGTATGAAACTCTCTTAGGAATTCCTCAATCAACTCCACTAGTACAACAGTGTGTCCTTTAAAAAGAAATATTTTCTCCCCATATTGTGAATATCCATCAGGAGCATATCTTGTAGATAATTGAGCATGTAAAACCTCACAATAGACATCCCCAAGTTGTGCCTCCCTAACTCATTTTAAGAGTGGAGGGGTTACAACCATCGACTGATGTAAATCTTTATCATCTCTTTTCACGAAGGATAACTACAACGTGGCTAACTTCTATATCGCCTCACTCAACATCTTTAAGCTCGACCGTCTACTAAGAGAATCCACCACATTGTTCCCATTCCTAGAAGTATAGATTTTCTCAAAATCATAGTCTTGGAGGAACTCTATCCAACGCCTCTATCTCAGATTCAGATACTTTTGTGAGAATTTGTACTTGAGGCTCTTATGGTCAGAGTAGACAATGAATCGGTCGTCCATATGTTAGTGTTTCCACATCTTCAACATGAAGACTACCACTTCCAAATCGAGATCATGGGTCGCATAGTTTTACTCGTGCGTCCTAAGATGGCATGAACCATAATCAATCACTGCCTGCCTCTACATCAGAACACAGCCAATCCTAGTCCCAAAAGCATCATAGAAAACTATGTACTCAACCCCCTCTTTTTGTAATCTCAAGATTGGGGTGCTCGTCAAAATCTACCTCAACTGCTCGAAAGCCTGTTGGAACTTCTCCATAAACATGAAGTGTTTCCACTTCTTGGTCAAAGATATCATTGGTACTAATATTTTGGAGAAATAAGGAATGAATCTCCGGTAATATCCTCCAAAACCAAAGAAAAGCTTCGTACCTCCGTCATGCTCTGAGGTGGCTCCCATGATAACACTGCCTCTACCTTGGTTCGGTCCAAAGATACTCTTTTTGCTAAAATAACATGTCCCAAGAAGTGGACCTCTTGAATCCAGAACTAGAACTTCATGGGATTCCCATAAATTTGGTGCTCTCCGAGTACATCTAGAACAATCTGCAGGTGTCTTGCATGATCCTCCTCTAACACCGAGTACACAAGGATGTCTTCGATAATGACCACTACGAACTGGTCCAAGTATGGCTGGAAGATCTGGTTCATAATTTCCATGAACATTTTGGGGGTGTTCATCATGCCAAAAGACATCCCCAAGTACTCATAGTGACTGTAGCGGCATCTAAAAGTTGTCTTCAGTATATCCTCATCTTGTACTTGTAACTCGTGGTAACCTGACCAATGGTCAGCCTTAGAGAACCATTTTGCCCCTCTCAGCTGGTCGAAGAGGTCATCGATCCTCGATAGTGGATAATTTTTCTTCACTGTTAACTAGTTCAGGCACCGGTAATCCATGCATAACCTTGAACTCCAATCTGCCTTCTTGGAAAACAATTCGGGGTCATCCATGGTGAAATGTTGGATCTCACGAAACCATTGCTTTGCAAATCCTCCAACTGCACCCTCATCTCACGAATCTCAATGAGAGACATCTGATATACAGATGATGAAATTAGTTCCATACCAGGGTGTAATTTGATGCAAAAGTCGCTTTCGCGGTGGGGAGGTAGTCCTGGAACATCTTCGGGAAAGACTTCCTCGTACTCTGCCACTATTACTGGAAACTTGAAGCTCACAACATCTACTACACTGAGGGTAAGGCTAGAAAACTCTTGAGTTATTAGTAGTAACCTCTTATGAACGATCAAATTCTGTGTTTCATGAGTCTCACTTTCATTGATAAACGAAAACCTCATCCCATCGCTGCGGACACACCGCACTCTTCGCCTAAAGCATTCAATCTGGGCATGGACCGAGGATAACTAATCCATACTGAGAATGATTTCGTAAGGATTCAATACTTCCACCAAAAGGTTCCAACCAAAAATCTCACCCTCAAGGGTAAGATCACACTGTCTACAAAGGTGAATGATCATCGAGTCTCCTCTCATAGGTGGATCGAAGCATAAGGGTCGAGTAAACAGCTCTACCAGAATCTCATGGTTTCACAAAAGACATGTGGAGAGGAAGGAATGACTAGAACCTGCATCTATAAGTACATTAGTTAAGTTAGAGAAGACATATATTGTATATAAAATCATCTCTGGAGTCCCTGGGTCATACGCCTCTATTGCATGTATTTGTCCCCTCCCCTATCCCCCATCTCCCTGAGCCTGGTGCGAACCTCCTAGGGGTGGTGGTGGAAGTAGATTGAAGCGTCTGCCACCACCTGCAACTCTCCCTGCTACTCTACCACATCCACCACCTGACTGGATCTAGCCTGAGAGCCCTAGACTTCCAAATCCCTGTTCTGGATCCTCCGTGTATGTCCCTCATGACCTGATCCCTATGACCAATGTCGACTCCCTGCTCTTGAGGTGTCTACATCTATCTGCCTGCTGCTAACTGCTTCCGGTTGTCTCTGCTCTTCCAAGAAGCTCTCGATCACCAAGTCCCACTGGAGCACTCCATCGTAAGTTTGAATGCAAAGAGGCATGACACTAGATAATATTTCCCATTGTAGACCTCACTTGAAGGTTTGAGTTCTAATGTATTGATCCCTAACCATATCATCGAGGACCTGGAAAGGTTGGTGAACCTCGATGAATAGTCCACCACCATCAAACTGCCCTACTAAAGCTGAAGAAGCTCCTAGATATGCACTAATATTTGGGTAACTAGTGAGAACTCCTCCCTAAAGGGTCTCTCAAACTCTATTCATGAAAGAGTATCCTCTTCGTGAGTCTGTGTGGTCAGACTCCACCATTGTCCCACCAAACCCTGAAAGAAGGCTCACTCCTAGGATCACCATTCGGTCTGCCAATTTCCTCCCGAGAAGGAAAACTCTGGTCACCACCTCAATCAAGTCCTCATCCACCTAAGGGTCAGGCTCACCTCGGAACCTGAGGTGTCTCTGTCTCTGTAACTCATGGATCACACTCAGCATGCGCCCCTCATCTGTCAGTATTGCAGTTACTGTGGGATGCTCCACTGATGGTGGTATTGCAAGAGAACCACCTAGAGAAAATTCCTGGGGAACTAGTCCCTGTATTGAAACCTCATCACTGAAGGGGTCATCTTCATGATCATTTTGTTGAATCCTAGTGGGTACGCATCTCGGAGGCATCTGGTAAGAAACAAGATGTACCATGGTCAAAGAGAATATATGCATAGCTGACACAAAGGACATAGAAAACACAGCCCATTCCTATATGATGAATGTAGAAAACTCTTATTTCCCTGCAACTAGTTTTTTCATGTACTGAGTCGGAAAGAAGGTTACCAGAGTCCGAGTGTATGGATACATCGGCTTCCTATACCAACACTAGAGTCTATGGCCTGAAAGCTTATCTTAAAACACTTAACACTGTTTCCCCAAACCATACTCATAGACTCTTGGTTCTAAGGTAGAACCTACCTCCTCTGACACCACTCTATCACAACCCATCCCAGTGAGGCCTGTACTGTGACTCTCCAATCCTGCCTACAATAGGCCAGGGGCTAGTGACTTGGACCAAGTATGCATATTACTAACATGGGAGGCATTGCCTATGTACATGTACACAAAAATAGATCTACAAATCCACAAATTCTAAAATTTAAAAAATACACTAAGGAAAAAAATGATCGCATACAACTAAACCCAACCAACATCGTATAACGAGAAGTAATGTACTAAAAGTAAACTGGGCCAGAATACAAGCCCACCAAAAACAAGAGTCTGAAAACTACAAAGTCCAACCTGTAAACCCAAATAAGTACTGGGAAAACTAATCATAGACGTAGGAACACCTCAGCCTATATGGATCTTAGAATTCTCAGCTCTATCCTGGTCTAACCTAGACACTAGAAAATGACTGCTCGTCTGCACAAGACCCGAAACGTGCAGGTAAAGCATGTGCAGGGGTGAGTATAACAATACTTATTAGGGGACATCGAAAACCACAAATCAATACACAAAGGAAAGGTATAGTCATCTCTACATATTATATGTCTAATGAACATATAATAGGTGAACACAATCCAGATATACTCAAAACCCAAACACGTAGTCTAGAGAGAAGCCACACAACCGCGTTCCCCTGGTAGGGATTCAGTTTTAAGATTCCATGAAGCACTTGTCCGGGAGAACTCACTCCATGAGTCTGATATTTCTGATGACGTCCATCTGAGAAGTAATTTTTATCGGTAAATGTCATAGGAGATAGATACACTCTTTCTTGGGTAACACACTCCTAAGTGGGGAAAGATCACGATACATAGATGATGATCACCTCCAAAGCCTTGGCGGATACCACAACTCATCTAGATTCACCTGTTAGGTAGAGGATCGATGCACTGTCGGGATTGTCACATCGATACCTGACTCTACCTAGGATCAAGAATGGATAGAGGATCTCGCTCCAAGCCTCTCGGAGGGATACTTGACTCTATCCCGAAAATTCCTACTGAAGGGATCATTCTATAGAAAATGGAAACAATAGATGACCATCCAAAGAATGAGAAAATGAGGCACTAACCTAAATAAAACATGTCCGAGATATAGTTAAAAATAAGATCATGCCTTGTATTAAGAATTACAAGGAATTTAGAAGTGTCACACGCCATGTCTTCTAACCCCAGGTACTGCTCATCTACAACAGCCCATGTTGTAAGGCCGGTCGTATAGAAGACGGTACACACAATGTGTAAGAGAGTGACACGTCGTGTTCCTCTATCTAGGGAGGACTCCATGTATGCTGTCCATGTTCCATTACATGACTTCAACCCTTGTGTTACAACTCATGTATTAGGTACATGGGGTAACCCATGCAGTCGGCCTGTTCTAGCCATATGGTGGAGGACACAGCTGTGTACTCCACCCCATGTCCGTGTATCCAATATATACACGTTGAGTCCCATATATGGACCCACACACTGTGTTATTTAGGTAACACTTCATGTCATTTATTCAGGCACCGTGGAACCCTATCCTCCACTTATATGGACCTACACGTCGTGTTCTTCGGGGTACATGTCATGTGTTCTGGAAATTTCTAGAATCACAAACCTCCACCATCGAGCCTTGGTTGGAGCTCCGATCTTCCATATGGTCGTATTTTTTCCACAAAACTTGAAGATTAAGGTTTCCCAGATGTCCCAAAGTTGTCTTCATTGTTTTCAGGCCTCCGATCGGCCCAAAAAACCCATATTGATCCACCTGTGCGAAAAATAATCGAGGAACGATCTCCCCTAATCCGATCCGATTCGTCATCTTCCATTGTCATCGCACCTCCATTGAGTCGTCACGATGTCAGGTCTCCAGTTTCGGATTTTTTCATTGTGAAAAAGAATGTGCAACTATTTGTTGTTTTTCGCCACACGAAGAAGATGAACAACATGAATAAAAGAGGAAAGAAAAAGATCTGACAAACCAAATTGAGGAACGAACCTCCATCGTCGTTCATCGCGGAATTGATCCACTAATGTTAGAAGGATTAAATAGGAAAAAACAAATGATAATCCCACAATTATAAAAACCATATTCTCGATTCAAACACCAAAGAAATAGAAAATAACACCCTACCGCAAGAATACGCGATCCACGGATCAACATGTTTGTGGGTTGATATGTGTTCATCGTTAAATCCAAAAATATATAAATAAAGAATAAAAATAACAACACATGCCTCGATCTGATTGAAGAACAATCATCGGGTCACGTTCATTGGTGGGGTTCGTCGAATCCAAGATGTGTCGATCGATCACGTCATCGTCATCCGCCTACGGGATGTTCTCCAAAGCTCGAAGTGGCTCTCTCTCTATCTCTCTGTCTATTCGTAGGTTTATAAGGCTAACCCTATGAACATTCCATAAGTAAATATTTAAAAGGGAGTAATTAGGTCACTGTGCAAAAAGGAACCTTTTAAATAAAATAAATTATTACTTTATTTTATTCCCATTAAATCATCCAAAACTAACTCTCACAGCTGACCCACGCTGGTTGATGTTAGGCCTCTCCTAAGTTAAAGTTACTGCTCTGAGTGAAATGGTGCGCTCATATTTCTGATCCAAGCACCCATTCAAAATTTATTCCACTTTTTCCGGAAAATCACTCGTGTATGCTGTTTAATGTTTAAATTAATTCAGACATTAATTCTAGGCACTCCGGTCCTCAGAATCGTATGTCGTCAAAAGTTCTAATCTGAAAATAATTCCATATTATATTTAAAAGAAATACATGGAGAAACCAATATATTATACATTATACCTTTGAATTCATGATTTATGCACCTAGAATGATGACCACCTCTATATAAAAGTTTAATTTCCAATCTAGGTAGATCCAATTAGTTAGATGAAATACAATTGGACACTTTTTGACTACATTGTAGTCTAATATATAAGATCTACCCAAGATAAATTTGTGAATACCATTTTCAAAGGCTCCACAAAATTTATATTATACCCTTCTTAATTAACTTATGTTTAATGCAATTTTCTTTTGTTAAAACCCAACCACATATACTTCACATGAGGAATCCATATTAGAATATAATCCCTAGGAAAAATCCATATTTTTTCCTCCCTATGGGTTCAACCATGTATATCCACTATTATATGTACCTTCAGAGTAGTGCTAGTTGGGTTAAGACAAAATATTTAAACAAATCATTCCCATTGAGAATTAATAATGCTACCTTGGCCAATAAAGTATCATTACACCTAGTATGTTATAAAGTTAAGACTATGTGATATAAGTTTAAGGTAATTTTATGGACATCTCCCATACCAAAATGTAAATGGGAAAACATCACCATGTATTTCGTTTGTCAGAATCCCTAATAAATATAAACGTTATAATTATATTTAGGTTGTAGTAGATCAACTGATGAAGTTAGAAAATTTCATTACAATCAAGGAGGACTTATTGGTTAATCATATTTCCAATATATAAATTAATAAAGTTTTATGGATTCTTGGAGTACCACATTCATTTTATATTTCATCGGGATGTAAGGTTTAACTCAGGTAGTTTGGGTCTAGATTAGTGGTAAGCACCCCTTAATTATACATGTAAAATGGGGGGTTCAAACCCCATTGGGTGCAGGGTATTATAGCATTACTGTAGAATACTATAGTAGTGGTGGCACTGTAGCAGCGGTGGACACTATAGTGGCGGCAGGGTACTGTAACGGCTACGGGTATCGTGCGGTACTGTAGTAGCGCGGGTACTATAGTAGTACTATTCAAAAAATGGGTCTTGGGCCAAAATTTATGGGCCTATGGGCTATGTAATGGACTAAATTCCTACTAGTCCATCAGGCCATGTAATGGATCTCTCTCTACCCAGTTAAAGTTTTCTTTTCTTCGCTTTAATAATAAATGAGGCTTCGGCCCCAACCTTTAAAAAATATAAGGTTTTCTTCTAATTTCTGGATAATTATTCAATAAAATTTGAATATGATGTTTAAATTTATCACTTGATATCATCCTAAAAAATATTTCTAGTCTGAGAGAATAGTTAATAACATAAAATATGTTAAGAGCGTATTTTATGGATTTTAAGGGTGGTTGGGATCAACACCGTTGTATTGTTGGGTTTTCTTTCAGTAAGCTTTCACTCGGGATTTCAGATGGATCCTTATGAATCCCTCCATAAGATTAAGTGAAGAAATCCATTGTGTTGGTATAAAATTAGATAAATAAATATATTTTCACCTTAAGATATCTAAGGAAGTATTAGAGATAGTTAGATCTATAAAACATCACATTAGGGTGATCTTAGAGTCGATAAAAAAGTTGTACTTACAATTGTCAGTGATATCTAGAGTTTGAAGTTGGGGAAAGGGAATTAATATGATATATTATTGGAAGAAGTTTATGTAATTTTTAAATAAGATAAATATGATCCCTATATGTTTTGATCCCTTCAAAATTTCTTATTATTTTGGGATGGTTTCTTATCGCTTGTTTCTTCCAACAAATCTCTCTCAAGTACACAATGTATTCCACATATCTCTCCTAAGGAATTGTATACATATTCCTTTACATGTACATAACTATGAGGTTTTACCATTGGATCATGATCTCTCTTATTACTAACAACCAATGAGTATTATAAATTTAATCTATAATATGATGCCGAACAAGACCATTCACCCAGTCAATGTTTTGTATAAAACCATATAATTGAGGATGCTAGGTGGGATCCTAAGGATGTGATGATGAAGGATTATCCTTATTTTTTTATATCATAGTGATATAACTTAATAGAATAAATTCATATATAGAGGTACAATTTGATAACTCAATATTTAATTATATATTTCTTTTCAAATTATTTTGATATCTTTGAATGCTTTCTTTACACACAATGCTAATTTTAAATGAGCCATGATATTCTATTAAAATAATAATATTAAATGTGATATTTATTACATAGTCATTATATTGGTGAGTATTAATAGAACTGTCATTATTATAAACAAATATCCTTACCACATGTAGAAATTAATTCATTGTTTAGTAATTGGTTAGAAATGAAGACAAATCATTTTAATGTAAAGAAGATATGTTTTCACCAAACCTATATTATCCATGAAATTAGTTCTTATAAATTTAATTAATTACTATTGTTGAATAATTTTAATTAAAATTATATATAAAATATGTAAAAAAAATTTAAAATTATTCTAATGGTTTTCACAAGGCATGAAATATGTATTTATTTGGTTTTATGCTTAAAAACAAATTTTTATAAACATGGATTTTGTTGTATTTTAAGAATTGTTTAAATTTAATTTCATAAGATTATCAAAATTGAATATGATAAAATGGTTTCCATATTTTTAATACACATGTAATTTTTTTTAATGAGTTTAGTTTTCTTTTTTGTCATTATGAATAGTGATTTAGGTAAAAATTCATAACATTGGTAAAGGTTAAAATTGTTAATTAGGTTTAAAATAAAGAGATAACGGTAAAAATAACATTAAACTTATCTAAATATTATTTTATGTGTATTTATAATCATCAATATATAATATTCTAATTTTTTTTCTTTGTTTCCACATTTAAATGAACGTGGCTATTATATTTTTAATCTTTTTAAGTATTTACAAGAGTTCTAACCCTTATTTATAAATGAAATTTTATATCCTTTATTCTATAAACCACTTTTTCAATTTAGTTAGACCATGATCTACCCAGATACCCTAAAAAATTACTAGTAATGAACTCTAGGTTATTTTCTTCCCAAAAGTCCCATTCAAGAACTGTTAAGGTTCTTTTTCATGGAGGATGCTTGAAGAAGAGGTATATGTTATTACCAATCTTTTTCATGTTTCATTATTGTTGAAACTAATAAAAATGTGTTATAACCGTTATTACATGATTTAATAAATATAAGTTTTATAATTATGTGTTTTTATGTTTATCATATATCAATTTTCAATCTTCTTTGCATCAGTTGGAAAATTATAACATCACCTAGGCTTATATGTAAATTATCACCTCCACAAAGTGATGTGATTCATTTTTCATTTCATCTTTACATAGATATATATAAAAATTTAATTAATGAATATATATTATATTTATGATATAATAATGTTATTTTAAAGTTGAATTATTTTTTACCTTTCTTTTATTCTATCCTTTGAAAAGTGAAAACATCACTCGTGCATACGTAAGGACTATAATATACACGATGTGATGTAATTCATTTTCCAGTAATAATTTAAATAAATGGTTATAAAATTTTATATTATGAATTAATATTATAATTAATAAATTTATAGTACTCTCATAATGATGAAACCTCTACCATGTTGTAAGGACAAGAACCGTCAAACAGAAACATGCATGGAAATAGACATGATTTTAGTAGAATGTTTATTTTAATGAATAATTGATAACGGAAGGATAATTGGAAATTATAAAATAATTGTACATAAAAATTTAGGTATTAATACAATTATTATGAATATTTAAAATATATAAATATTAATTATAAATATGGTTCGAATTTGTATGAAGAAAAAAATACTTAATGTAAGAGTTTATGTTACAATCTCATCATTTTTCAGTTTTTTCTATTCTAAATTTCTATTTATATAAATTTGATTGTTTCTATCCTATAAACAACATATATTTTCATCTACATTGGTTATTACACTAATTTTATATTATTATTACCATTTTTCTCTCATTGTTACTTAAAATGTTTGGGAAAATTTTGTTATGAAAAATCAGCCTTATTTCCTCTGTAGTCGAAAAACTTCTATGTCAATATCCATGTTCTTTAAAATATTATAAAGATTTCTATTTTCTATAATGAAATTATATTTAAAATTAATTTTTATACATAATTTAATTTAATTTACATGTTTTTGAAATTTATTTTTTATACTATTTTTTAGAGAGTTTATTTATAAAATTTTACAAAATATTTCAAAAGAATCATTGTTTTAACATTTGTCGCAGGTACTACTATTACTGTCATCCTTAATATTTTTTACTATAAATAATTATTTACATGTTTCCATGGTTATTTTTATGTAAAAAATGTTTCACGGTATTTTTGGATTTTACAATTTTAATAATATCAGATGAAAAGTTATTTTCCCTTTTTCCAAAGAAAAATTAAAATTCTCTTCTAAATGTATTTTTTATCCACAAAAATATCATTTTGTAATTATTATGATTAAATAGGGATATGATATTATGATACAATATCCTTTATTTATTTTTATGGAATATGATAAGGATGATTTTAGTATGATTTTTGAATCCTATTTGTTTTCCCATATACTAATTAAGTGATGATGAAATCTCATTAAAACCAATTTCTTTTATATGGGTTATACTATAATTAATTTTGTATGTTCATGGGAAACACTTAATTGTTGTTTTCATTATGTTTTTGGTGATGATAAAATTATATATCCCTCCAATTCATTGTGTAATGATTGATATCTAATGACGTAATATGGATAAGAATCAGGATTAAACCAAGTTAAGGGACTCTATCCATTATGAAAGAATTGGGAGTCAACCATTACTAAGAATATGATAAATTGCGTAGTGAACCAAGTTCAATTTAATGGAAATTGAATTTGGATTTGACTAATGAAATGATTTTATATTAATATGTGTGTGCCAAAAATCTATGTCTTAGGATTTTGATATGTTCACGTAGTTGACAATTGTTTATTAATGATTTCAAACTCTTATTATTTATGTCTTTTTATGAAATATCCTTATTCTTTGATCCATGATAAAATATATTGGAATTATTTTTAATGAAATTCATATGTTAGGATCATGTTTTCATACCCTTATTCTTATCTTATGATTACTTGTGATCATTGATTGATTTATCCTATGTTTACCCTTAGTGAACATCTAAGATCACCTTTTCTTATATTTCCTTTCACCAGGTTATAAAGAAAGGGTTTAATTATGGTATATCTAAAAACTGTACTATATGTGAATAACATTGTGGGATATATTGAATATGTTTCCTGAAATAATAGGATTATGTATCTAGTCCCCAAAGACACTAAACCATTATGATTCTAGGGAGTGTATTTTTATAAGATGTATTGGATATTCATCTAAAATGATATAGTATTTATGTATGTAATAAATGGGTTTCATTAGATGGTATTATATTTGGGTTTATTTATTTTTGTAGATTATTATTAGTGAACTTTTTTGAAAATAATGGGTATAAGTTAAATTATAGGATAGAATCCTAATGTTTTGGTAAAGTAAAAAATGTGTGTTTTCCATAAATGGAAACCCTGTCTAGATAATCACAAGTGGATGTGGCTATAACATAGATACATCTAGGGTTACCTACTTGAAAATCTCTATTTGGGTAACAACATAATCTTTAACTGGTTCATGATGAGTGGGCCTAAGATTAAACACCTGGATATACACTCCTAAGGGATATTATTTGTTTAATTATAATTCTATTCATCAACCATTATTATGAATTATATGATGGAATCTATAAAAACATATGATAATACGTAGTGATATGAAATGAACATAATTTTTTGTGGGTTAAAATAAGTTTTCATAATTTAGTACAACATAAGACTAATTTTCATATTCAAATGATTTTTTAATCATATTATTAATGTTAGATACTCAAAATTACCTTTCTGATTTTAGTAAATGTGTTGAACTAAGAGACATCATGTGATCAATGAATGTGATGAACAATTAAATAACCATCCTCATGTGTAACCAAATGAAATGGGAGTTAGAATTAAAAACCTTGTGATTATTCTTAACTAGCTATCTCGAATGATGAATAACAACATGAATTTAGGTGAATTGTTTAACACACTAAATAACAGAAAAATATAAATTCATTAAATTTTATGTGATAAATACCATGAAGGGAAGAAGATTCATCTTCCTACATGTCAAGAATGCATGAGTAAACACCCAAGAAAATGTCTCAAAAGAAGAATGTGTTGTTTTTTATGTCAAAAATAGGGCAATAAAGATACTTTATTAAGTAAAATATTAATACTTCAATTGGGGGAAATAAATTTCATCCTACTTAATCTGATGGAAAACTCCCAAACAAGGGATGTGAATATGGTATGTCAATCGCTAAAGTGGATAATGACAGAGAAGGCACACTTATCCCCCTATCCAAAGTAGGTTATATCATGTTAATGTTTCTAATATTTTTTCATATGAAAATTTTATTAATATTTCTTTAGTGGAATTTAATTTTATTTTGAGCCATGACTATATCTCCTTATCAAGTACCCATATAAATTGAAAATGATAGGAAGTAAAATTTGATCATCCAAATCAACCTATTATCATATTTTGTGGTGAGGGTAAATATAAACATCAAATGGAAATTAATTCTATTTTATGGATCTTACTTAATATTAGAGAGTAGTGTCTTTCTAAAATGGCTGTGGAGAAACTCAAAATTAAATATATGACTATTGTTTAAGAATATGATAATGTATTTTCTAAATAACTTCCATGTATTCCACTGAATTGTAAATTTGATTTTTCAATAAAAACTATACTTGGTACTAATCATATTTTAAATAATCCATATTGAATGGCCCCGATTGAGTTTTGGGAATTGAAGAAGAAACTCAAGGAGAAACTAAAAAATGGATTCATACACCCAACTGCATCACTAAGAGATGTACCTCCTCTTTTTATAAAGATGAATGATGGTTCAATGTGTCTTTTAAGAGATTATGATGAACATATCTAGATAACTATTAAGAATAAGTATCATCTACCCTGTATCTATGTCTTGTTTTATCAATTATGAGGATCAAATTATTTTTCCTATATTTAACTTTGATCTGTATGTCATCAATTGATGGTTGGGAAAAAACAATATACCTAAGATAGACTACCATATAAGGTATGACCATTATTAATTCATAATAATTCCATTTGGACTTAACAATTCCCCTATCATCTATATGGATATAATGAATAGAGACTTTAGATATTATGTAGGTAATTTTGTGGTATTTTTTATATGTTATATTATTATATATTCCATAATCAACGAATATATTGAATATTGTTTTCAATATTGTGAAAAAAACATGACAAAGGAGAATTTGTATTGCAAATTTATCAAGTGTATATTTTGGATACAAAAAGATTCATTCATGGTTCCTATAATCTCAATAAATGGTGTATCAATGGATACTTAAAAGATAGAATTTATTCGGTAATGGGCTAGAACAAACACATTGATTGAGATCTAATGTTTTCTTGGTTTGGGTGGAAACTATTGAAACTTTGTGAGATATTTATCAGAGCTATCTAATCCCATAACCAAGTCGGTATAGAAGGGATCCATGTTCCAATATATAGATGAATGTGAGGAAGATTTCAAAAGTGTTGACAAGAAGTTTGGTTAATGAAATTGTGTTAACACTACCCTAAAATGGATAATGGTTCTTGATATATAATGATTTAATGGATAAGATACTAGGTTGCATCCTCCTTCAGAATGATATGGTGATAGTTTATTCCTCATTCTAAATGAACATTCATCACAAAAATTACCCAACTCATGATTTAAAGATAGTAGTGGTAAATTTTTCATTATAAACAAGGAGGAATTATCATAAGGGTGAAAGTTTTGATATATAAATAGATCATAAAATATTAAAGGATGTGTACACATATAATGAGTTGAATATGTTCCATGGTATATGGTTTTAATTGACTAATGATTATTATTACTCAATGTATTACAACCCTAGAAAGGCATACAAGGTGGTTGATGCACTTTGTAGGAAATTACCCACTATTTTTTCCAGGATACGGTTTAAAAGTGATCTAACTTATGGATTTTCAGAATATGGATCTTAAAATCATGAGGAAAGGCATTGAAACATCTCATTCTCATATGAATCTTCAGAAATACTTCTATGTGAGGATTGAGGATCCATATAAGGAAGATGTGAAACCACATAAAGAGTTAGGAATATTCTCTATTTAAACCAATTTTTTGATTGAATGATAAGGTTTAAGAACATAATATGTGTCTTATCAATAATAAATTTTTATATGTAGCTATTGTATAAATCTCATAGTTCATCAATCTCCATTCATCCTAGATGTATAAAGATGTATTGAGATCTAAAACTATATTTATGGAGGAAAAAATGGAAAGGGTTGTTGAAAATTATGTATCTTGATGGGTTGTATGTCAGAAAATTAATATAGAGATATAGAAGTGTTTGGTAATGTTACATACATTATCCAAACTAAAATGGAAATTGAAAAATATCCCATTCTATTTTATTTTACTGGGATCCATGGTTTTCATTGATTTTTGGGTGAAGTATTCAATAATATTTGAATAAATAGTTGAACATTACCACTAAATATCATCCTCAATTATATGTTTATTCTGTAAATACCATTAAAACCAAAGACGATATAATAATATCACGTTATATTTATTTTGGATGTGTTTTACATTAACACATTTTTTTGGTTTAGTTATATCATAACAATATTTCACTCAACCATTAATATTCTACCGTATAAATCCAGATATGATAAGAAGTAAAAAACTCTTGTGTTATTAGATTAATTTGTAGAATAAAAGATATTGGTCCATGGGATTTATGAGATAAAGGTAGATAAGGGTAGAGTTATTTATCAATACATAAGTTTTTTTCAAAGCCAGAAAAAGGTTATGTTAACAATCTTTAGTGAGATATATATTTTTAAATTAGATACAAGGTATTAATATAAATATATCATTAGAAAAATGTTAATATATTTTGAATAAGGGAAAGTGTTCTCTAAATATATCATCCCCATCATAATTATTGATCATGTTGAGATGGTTTCTTATTGCTTGATGCTTCCACCAGATCTCTCTCAAGTACATGACATGTTCAATTTATCTCTTCTAAGGAAGTACATACATTATCCTCCACATTTACATAACATAGAGGTCATACCAATGGATCATGAACATTATTATGAGAAAAAACCAATGGATATTCTATATTTAAGAGATAATTTTATATAGAACCAGACAAATAATTTGGTCCATGTTATTCAGCAAAATAAAAAATTTGGGGAACCTATATAGGAACCCTATGATGTGATAAAGTTTAAGTATCCTCAATAGTTTGTATTAGAGTGATAGAATTTCGAAGAAAGTTTTATTATAAGGGTTCATAATGTATGTTCATTATACTTTATGATATATTTTTCTTTAAATAATCTTGAGGTCCTTTGTATCTTAATTTACACACGGTACTAAGTTTAAATGAACCACGGTATACTATCAAAAAAATAATTATTAAATGTGATATTTATTCCTATAAATTTGGTTGGTGGGCATTAATATGAAGAAATAAATTGTATAAAAATATTTCTTATAAATTTACAAAATGAAAACATTGGTTATAAATATGATAGAAATGAAGATAAATCCACTGAATGTAAAATAATGATTTATTTTCTGAAAAAAAAATGTATTCACAAAATGAGTTTTTATAAATTAAATCAATCTATATTGATGAGTTATTTGAATATTTTTTTATATTATATTTTCAATCATCTATTTAAATATTTATCTGATGGTTTTATTTGGTATTTAATAAGAATTAATTATGTTCTATGTTTAAAATGCATTTATCTCAATACGGTTTTTATTATTTTTTTCATTTATATTTTAAAATAAATTTCTTCTCATTATAGAAATAGAATTTGATAAAATGGTTTATAATTATTTAATAATAATTTACATAATTGTAAATTCATTAAATTTTATTTTTAATTATCAGGAATATTAAATTTGGAAAAAATTCATTATTACGTTAAATATTAATAGGGTTTACAAGGGGTTTTCTTAAAGGGATAATGGTTAAAATAACCTTAATACTTTTATAAATAATAGTTTTAAATTTTATTTGAACCCAAATTTATATTATCAACAAATATGGGTTTCTTTTTTTCTCTTTCAATTGATTATGACTGAATTATATTTTAATTTTTTAAGGATTTACAAGAGTAATAATCCCCTCAATTATAAAAGGAAACATACTCTGTTCTATTATACACACCGCAGAATCCCTTTAGATCAACCAATATATCCCCAAATAATCTACCATATTCCTTAGACATAAACTTGAATTTTTTTTCTTCCAAAAAGACCCATCCAAGAGGCCTTAACATTCCTTTCAAAGGAGGATACCTAAAGAAGGGGTATATATTACTCCCAATGTTTTTCATGTTTCATTCTTCATAAACCTCATCAAAATGTTCTATGAAATCATAACATGATGAAAAAAATATATTTTCTATATTAAGTTGTTTTTATGTTAATTTTATTTCCATTTTTATCTTCTTTATGTTGATTGAATGATTATTACATCACTTGTGCATACGTGTTGAATACAACCTCTATGAAGAAATATGACTCATTTTTTCATTTCATCTTTACATGGATAGACATAAAGATAAATTTAATGAATATATATGATAGTTATGAAATAATAATGATTCTAGAAAGTTGAATTATTATTTACCTTTAATTTATTCCATCCCTTGAAAAGTGGAAATATCACTCATGTGTATGTATAGAATTTGGTCTCCGTGAAGTGACATAATTTATATTTCACAAGAAATTTAAATTAATGACTATAAAAGTTCATATAATTGATAAATATGATACATATTACAAGATTAATATTATTTAGTTGATGAAACCATGACAATGGTGCAAGGACCCGAACCATTGAAAAGAAACTTGTATTGAAAATGGACTAGTTTCCCCCTAATGTTCGTTTTAATGAATTATTATTAATTAAAGGATAATTGAAAATTATAATGGAAATATTCATAGAAATTTATTTTTTAATATGGTTCTAAAATAGTTATATAATAAATATATATTTATTATACATGAGGTTTGAATTCCAATAAATAAATATGGTACTTGAATAAGAGTTTATCTTTTAATCTCATTTCATTTTCGGATTGTATATTCTAATTTTATATTAAAGAAAATTATACTGTTATTATCATATAAAATCCATCTATATTTTTCTTGTTTGGTATTTCCTATAATTATTAACAAATAGTATTGTGTTTCTCTCTTTGGTACAGAATATATATATATATATATATATATATATATATATATTTAAGAAAAACATACCTTATTTCCTCCTTAGTCAACAAAATTTTTCATCCATTTCCAAGTTCAATAAAATGATTCCAGAAATATTATTTTAGATGATAAAAATATTATGTAAAGGAATTTTTTACCATATTTGACTTTACATTAAATGTTTCAACAAGTAATGTAAAAAAAATTGAACATAGATTATTTTGGTTCCACCCATCAAATAAGGAAAACCATATCGGTATGACCTTCATAAGTTTTTATCATGTTATAATACACTTATATATATCTTATACACTCTTAAGAGCATTGATCGATATAGTTTTTCTACAATTATTAGGCATCTATTCCCACCCTTTATTATATTTTCATTCACCAGATTAAAAATAAAGGTATTAATTATGAAATTTATAATAATTTTACTATTTGAGAATATAATTGTGGGAGATATTAAATATATCTCATAAAATAATATTATTATGTTTCTTGTACGTATAAATACTATTCATATACACTTATAGAGTTTTTATTATTATGTGATGTATTGGATATTCTTCTAAAATGATATAATATTTTTGTATATAATTATTGGGTTTACTCATTAATTTTACATATAATATTAATCACTGTGTGATGATATTAAATATTTTCTGGTAATTTAAATTAAAAAATCAATTGGTTCTATAAAATTAACTCTAATAACCTACCACTCACACTAGAGAAAAAAACTAAAAAATTTCAACTTATATGATATCACATGAAACTTAGTCTTCTAATATGATAATTATTTAGTCAGTGGGTCTACCTTATTTTCTTTTGAGGCCAAATTACTAAATACTACTTCAACTATTTGAATAAAATCCCTTATATGATGATACATTAGATTTATATGATTTATCTATTTATATAACCTATTTTATTTTACTAAAACTATTACTATAGTATTTTCATAACTTATTAGGTTGGAATCTTCACAAATAGGAATATCACAAAGAACCTATAAAAAATCATAACTATGACACTTAGTTCGTTGTATCATAGCCAACAATTTACTCAGATTATACTATAGAATCAATGAATATAGATTATTTTCAATTTATATATCTCACCACACCTTCATTGAGGTCAAACACATATCCAAATTTAAATTTTAGATTATATCATTATTTTTTAAAACTAAACTCACTTTATCTCCTCTTAACTAATTCCTCGTCTAATCTATATACCATGAACATATATTTTATTCTTATCATATATTTTTTTATTCTTTTAACAATGACATGACTTATCAATCCTATATCGGCATCATTTCGTACTACTATGATTAATAGATATGAAATATCAATTCTAATACATAACATAAAGAACATTATCGATCCAACCCTCAAAGAATAAGTAATTATACTCATCCTTTATCTCCCTTTTAGTTTATATAGAGATATCTTTCTAGAGATATGTATTCTGCATGAAATTATTAAAGTGCTTCCTTTGATTGTTTTATTTTGAATATTTTGAATATTTGCTCAATATATGTACTTTCAATTTTTCAGATAATCCTCTTAGATCTATATTTGTAGATCTTAATCCCATCTTATTGACATACATCTTACTTTAATTCTTCGAGAAGCCAAATTATCTTACAAAACCATCCATTCAATATGACATGATCATAATTCATTATTTAATATATAAAGTGATATTTTTATCATTTATACTTCATCATCATACTTTTTTATTCCAAAAACTTCTATTTCTTGATATTTACAAATTCCACAGGTTTCCCATTTACATAATTGTTCATCACATTCATATGGAAAAATTTATAATCACGGATTGCTTCAATTGAGACAATATTTATAATGTGTTTTAGCATTAAATTTGATAAAAATATCTCTTAAAATTAAATACATTTAAGTTTCATGAATCCTTTATAAATAAATTAATCCTTATAGGAACTAATATTAAAATCCATGTCCAATTTCATCTTAATTATCAATTTATACCCAATAAGTTTTATATCAATTAAAGGATCTACCAGACTACAAACTAGATTTTTGTACTTGTAATCCATTTTAGAATCTGAAGATTATTTACAATTAATAAATTTTAACATATTTACTACTTTCTTGAATTAAAGGGATTCATTATTCAAAATTATCAATGCATCACCATCCACAATAATAATAAATCAATCTATATATCTAGTTCTTTAACATCCCTAGTTGACCAACATAGTATTCATGTCTTATAGAAAACATTATTCCACTAGAGATTGTGTAATTTTTCCTATTTTAAATCATGTGTATATTTAGCCTCAAATTGATCAAAGTCAATCTTACTACCAATATATATATTGGATATCTATAGTGTTTTAAGAAACATGGAATGTCTTTTAATCATTATATTCATTTATGACGGATCACATAGATAATATCCTCTTTTCCCTTAAGGATATCTTCTAATATAGTGTATGTCCCTCATAATGAGAAGTTTTTTCTAGGATTACCATTATAAATAATTTTCATCCCATAGCTGAATATGCCACAAAATAGATTTCATTGCATACCATAACTCATATAGGATTATATTTACCACTTTATTCTAAACAGAGATTAATATATATATATATATATTATATAATAAATATTCCCAATAGGATAATTAAATCTTATATGAATAATAATTTATCTCATAAAATATATCAATGTATGATTACTGATTTTACTAACATCATTTCCATGAGGTATGTATAGAGGAGTTAATTTAGATAATATTCAAAACACTTTTAAATAATCAATGTGTTTAGGATTAAGATACTATCCACCTATATCTAATATAATATTCTTTATCTTCTTAATAATATGACTCTATAATCCAATATTTTACTCCTTAAATTTCCCAATGGATTCAAACATGTACCTAAAAAGTAATATATATCTATATAAAGTGAAATCTGTTGAGTCAAAAGTCTTATTTTGACTTTTATATCTTGTTTTGGAAATCACAAATGTCTTTTACCTTGCTGATCGTACTGATCATGCTGATCGTACTGATCATGATGATCATACTGATCATGTTGATCGTACTGATCATGCTGATCGTACTGATCATGCTGAACGTACTGATCATGCTGATCGTACTGATCATACTGATTGTACCGATCATGCTGATCGTACCGATCATGCTGATCGTACTGATCATGCTGATCGTACTGATCATGCCGATCGTACTGATCATGCCGATCGTACTGATCATGCCGATCGTACAGATCATGCTGATCGTACTGATCATGCCGATCGTACTGATCATGCCGATCGTACTGATCATGCCGATCGTACTGATCATGCTGATCGTACTGATCATGCTGATCTTACTGATCATGCTGATCGTAATGACCATGATGATTGTACTAACCATGCTGATCATACTGACCATAATGATCGTACTGACCATGCTGATCGTACTGACCATGATAATCGTACTGACCATGCTGATCCTACTGACCATGGTGATCGTACTAACCATACTAACCATACGGACTATAATTTTCATACTGACTCTGTCAATCATATCATAATGACTCAGTCAATCATATCGTACTGACTCTTTTAATTATACTCACTTTTGTGTATCTTATTTTGTATCATATCAATACATTACATTTAGTAATACTTATAATACTCATACTTTCATTACTTTCTTGTTTTGGTACTTAGTTAAAAAGACATGTTTCATATTAATCGTACTCTTGTTTATCATCCTCATATATATTTTGTTTTAACCAATACGATGTCGTTGAGTTAGTTACAAACTAATCAAATCGATGTCCTGCTTTCTGTTTCAATATGACCGTTATAATGCCACGTATCCAAGTCCCTCCGAGTTTTTTTGGAGAAATATGACCATTGGAGGAAATGTGACCGTTAGAACCTGAGGCCAATAAATAGGAGGTCATTTAAAGCCAAGGAAGAAATAAATGTGATATAACTATGACACTTTTCTTCTATAACGTTATAGAGAGAGACATTGTGAATTCTCTCATGCTTTGTGCTTTGTGCGACCCATCATGGTATCGAGGGATTTCAAGTAATTTAAAGACAGAGGTGCTGATTACCTACAAAATCGGGGGCTGCCTAGGATAGGCAGACAGACAAACCGATCATCGTATCGAGGACTGCCGAGGATAGGCGGATAGACGAACCAATCATCGTATCAAGGGCTGTTGCGGATAGGCAGACAGACGAACTGATCATCGTATCGAGGGCTTACCAAGGTGGTGGTAAGACAGACCTCTTTTCCTAGGTGAATGCATAACCCTTCTCTTTGGGTTAAAATGAATTGTAATACTTTTACTTTTCTGCTGTTGTTTGTATTAGAAAAGAATTTGTATTGTTTCCTTTCTTCTATACACATTCAATTGTAGTTTTTTCAATTACGATTATTCTATTACATATTGTATTAATAGATTCTATACGCTTTATGGTAGAATCTCTCACACTAGTTTTACTCTTATTATTTTATTCATCTTGAATAAAATTACTTTAGTTTTCTAATAGTATTACATTACATCATACCTTTATATTCAATACAATTGTGGTTGTTTGAATTGTATTAGTTTAAGATCTTTTAAACTAATCTCTTAAGTATTTAAACACAATGTTTTTAAACCTAAAATTCGCCCCCCTCTTGTATTGTTCCATCTAATATACATGTACATCTACATATTCGATCCAACAAAATCATCAATAAAAGTAATGAAGTTTTAGAATCAACCTATAGATCTAACTATAAAAGTTAAATATATATTTTTATTAAATAATACTTGTAGAACTATGTATTATTCTCCATATTCACTGAAAGGTTATTTATGAATAATTCCTGGTAAATAAGCTTGAAATACTCCTATGGTTTTTAACACAAAATTTTCTAAATAAAAATCTAAGTTAATTCCATGAAATACATTTTTACATGAACAAGTAGATAATGTCATAATTCGGTGTAATATGAGTAATGTAAATATGATAATTTATCACTTTAAATTAATTTATGTTCGATGTCTAGTATATAATTACAATTATTTATATGTTTCATACTGTAACATTTACAATATTTATAAAAGAATCAGATTTTATCTTCAAATATGAAATAAAATCAATATACATATAAACATGAATTAAAAATAATGTCTTTCAATTACATGAAGAACACTATACTAGTTTTTAAAAACATAACTCATTCTAGTAAGAAACATAATATGGTAGTCTCACCTAGTAAAATCATCTAGTATTTCTCCATTGGTAACTCAATGAACTACCTTACCTATTTAAATCTTCAAAAATATACATGGTTCCTGTATTTGGATATAAATTTATGAGCCTTAAGATATATCTAATACATAATTATTTAAAATGGAATGATTATATTTTTTTAACAAATATACATTATTATTATCCAAAAAATTATAAAGGTAAAATTATTATTTTAAGGGCACTACATTATAAAAGAAAAATATATAATTTTCTGTTCCTTAGCTTCCTATCATAGGAATTTTCACCATCCCATTATTTTTTCAAAATAAGGAATGAAGATTTATCATTTATCATGTCTTTATCAACATGGTGAATTGTTTTTAAGATATATATATATATATATATGGATTATTCCTTATTTTTTATATTGATATTTACAATAAATATTGAGAAAATAGAAAGAAATATTGGTAGAACCATATCTAAAGATATCCCCTTATTTATTTTGAATCCTAAACATGCTAAATAATAAATTTGACCAACAATTGTGAGTACATGAGGACCAATATGAACTCAATCTGCTAACTTGAACAGAAATGGTGCTTCAGTAGTTTTTTTATGTTATTTTTAGTCTATATCTTTATATAACTCCTTAATATGAGAATACATGGAAAATGAATACTTATCATTTTGTTATTTTTTGTAGTTCATTGGACATAGATTAAAGCATAATTCATTTTTTATTCATTGCATCATCCATGAGTTTCTTATAGAAATACCTCTCATATTCACTCACTTTAAGAGTTGGTTCAATAGAAAAAGTAGACTCTATATATGTTACATCCAATCTTATTGTCACATACATGACTTATTTTAAATTTATCTTTTATTTAACTTACATTCTTGCTTTGTTTTGGGGGTTTCCCAAGCTTTTTTTGAGGAAAGGGTGAGTTTTCATGATTTGGGCCAAACTGTGATCCCATTTCTAGATTCAAAAACTAATTTGTTTTATATAAATTTTATATTTTTTAATATTTTCCATCCATAAAAATTCCTAAATTGCCTCCCCTGACCTATTAACACCTCCATTTCAATTTGGACACTTAATGAATCCATAATAACTGTGGATTTGGGTTTTTATTTAAGGAATTGGGCCAGCCCGATAGCCCATTTCTAGTTTTTAAAAAAAGTTGTTTATCAATAACTTATTCAATTTTATATATTTTTTGGTGATTCCAAGTGTCACCCAAATCCACTTAACTTGGCCATTCACACCGCCTCTTTCCTCTCTGTTTAGAGTTCATTTACCTGGTGATTTAGTACATAACATCATATGGTTTCTCAAATCGACCAGATTTGAAAAGGTAACTTCTTTTTTTTTAACTCTCTCAATTCTTACTCTTTTTCCTCCATTAAAGTTTCAAATTTGACCCTTCCTTATCCTCTTTGAACCTAAAATCCATGGAATCCCTCCAGGTCTCCCAAAACCTCATTGGAATCCCATTTTAAGGGGGATTTAGTGGAGGAAATTCAACGAATCTCAAGTAAGTCTCTCCTCTTTAGTTCCTCCCCTTTCCATGAAGTTTCATTCAATTTCCTTGAAGTTACAAATGACCAAGGGTAGGGTTTAGAACCCAGGATTTATCCTTAGGTTTTATTTTTCAATTATTGTGGTTTGAGGTTCGATATAAGTCCCTCTTTGTGTAATTGTGATGCGACTTGATTACTGCACGGTGATTCAAGGGTTTCCATTGATTTGGTAGGTGATTTCAATGTTTATGAAATCATTGTGTATTATCATTCTGTATTTATCATATTTTAAGGTTTATCTATTTTTATGATTGCGGAAAAAATTAGTTTTAGTGGTGTTTTTATTGAAATTGAATTTTAAATGCCAATTTGGTGTGAAATTGGGGGTTTTCCAAAGAAATGTTTTATTGGTTTATTTGGGGCTGCCCCTATAAATACATAGTTGTTTTAATTGAACTATAATGGGGCTGGAAATATTTTTTAGAATGTTTATCTTCTTTTTTTGCTGAAAAAATTGGTTTTAATGGTATTTGTAAAGAAAGTGATGTTTTGGTGACACTTTTGTGTGAAATGGAGGTTTTACAAAGTTATCACTTTTTTTGACATGGGGATACCCTAAAATTGATTTTTTTTAATTGAAATTTATTGGGCTGAATTTACTATTTTTTTTACTTACAAGTGAGAACATAGTGTACAATTGGGTTTCTTAAGGGGGTTTGTGTTCAAAACAATGCGGGATTTTGAGAAATTGTTTCATTAAAAATCAAAGTGTTTGTTGTGTGTTTTAAGTGGTGTAAAATGAGATCGCTATTTTACTAGGTGTATGTGACCAGTAGAGGTATTTTACATGAAAATGGATATGTCTTGCATGCTTAAATTATTTGATCACAAAGGGGGATGCCCGGGTACCTAGGGGTGGATGTGTACTAGTACAGCTAGTGGACTAGAAGAGTTTTATCCCTGTTTCACCTAGCATTTGGATAACTAAAAATCTATCTAAACTATGTGAATGATGATTGGGAACCACTAGGTAAGGGGTATATTCACTACTAGTGGATCATGCATGAGAATGTATTTTACTATGGTTACTTTACACCGAGGTATGAGGTACATAGGGCCCGAGACTATCTAGTGCCTAGGGGTGTTCCCAATTTTGTTGCTCATTGTTTTTGTGGGATTTTCCCTTGTATTGAGGGTGTTTTTGAAATTAATTTACTTTATATAAAATGCATATTTAGATTTGTTAATATTCTAAAAATTTTATCTTGAAAACTTATTTCAATTGAATGTTTCATTTCTTGGAAGTTATCACTCCATTTCTTTGCGTACTAAAACTGCTTTCTTTTTCACATTGTATTGCATGCTCTTTGGAATAATTGGGTGGTATCCTATTGGGATTAAGATCAAACCCTACTTACACCCCTTGGGAGTAAGTATACTTTATAATTCTTGACTCAGGTAAAGGAAAGGTTGTGGGTGATGGCAGTTCAGGATGTTAGTTCTCATCCTTAGTGCGAAGTTATGGAGATGGCTTGTGGGTGATGACCCCATGTCGTGTGGAGTAATTGGGTCAGTTTTGACATTGTTTCCTTGTGTATTTGGACCTTTTATAGTGAATTTAAACATATATATTCAGTTCTAAATTTTTTTATAAACCATGATTGGTATAAATTTTTCAGATACAGTTTATCAAAAGTTTTTTATATTTTATGTATACATATTCAGGTAAATTGTTTACAAACCAAGATAAATGATACTCGGGAACTTGTGCCAGCCCGTGGGGATAGGGAACTCCCTTCGGGCCTTATCACGGGCTGGGTTTGGTTCCGGTATTAGTGGAGACCAGATTTGGTTCGTGACACTTATCATAGTAGAGTGTAAATTCATATACCACTCTTGGTGGATTTCAATAGTAATGAATTGATCCTTGTCCAATATTTATCGTAATGATAGTGAATTTGTGGTACTTATTACCATTTTTCTATAAACTTTAGAATATGAATTTATAAAATTATTTTTATTATAAATTACTAACTATTTAAAATATTATTTAATTATATATCCCCTTATTTATAAAATACCAATTGACCTCCCTATTAGATTTTGAATACAAAATATCCAGCATATTCTAGTGTTAAGGATGCATATTTATCTTAACATAACCCAGGTTGAGGACTGTCCAAATTAATCAAAGTTAGTTTGGTAAGATATATTCTTGTGACTTTATTAACTCATAGTTTCATAGTCTTTTGAGTGGACACTTTGATCCGAAAATTAAATACCAATATTTCAATAAAAATTTCTTCCAAATTACACTAAGAATACTAGGGAAAATTCACTTGATGGAAATTTGGATAAAGTAACCCGGAAATTTTATTATAACTCTTCCATAATTCAATATACCCTGATGAGTTCTGAACTAATACTATCAATTATATTTGTGTTCCAAATCAAGTGACAAAAGACATTTAATAACTTAATATTTTATGTTGTTGTATTTTGTTAACTTATATATAAATATTATTATTTTATTCATTACGTTCTTATTAAAAATTTATGTGAAACTTACATTAATAATTTACCATTACTAATAAAATAATTAACGTTATTTAAAAAATATTAATACTTATATAGGATATATTATTTTAACCATTATACAGTTGGTAATTACTTTATGTGATAACTTAAAAAACTAATTAACTCAAATAATAAAATAAATCTTACACACTTTGTTCTATTTTATATAAGAATAATTTTAGATTCATTTATACTATCTGAACATAGTTAATTAACAAAATAAAAATACCATGGATGATATAAAAAATTGAATATCATTGTAATGAAAAAATATGACAAATATTTTTAATTATCTTGATATTTTTATGTAGGTTTTTTTATCTAGTGATTAACCAACCAATACCAAATGTGGTGACACTAATTTACCCTAAACATGTATCAAGTGTAGAATTCCCCATTATACTATGTGTCATCTTGTATGGATCCAATTTGTCTTGGTTCTTAAACCATGACATGTGACTAGGATGTCCAAAAAATTCAAATTTATACGCACATGAATGTGATGGGTGTCAGGTGTTTATGGGTACATTAAATAAACCATTGACACGCTATCATCTAAATAATTATAGAGGGAGGGTTGACTTATAGATCATAATATTTAACATAATAACAATTAACACATAACAAACCATGAAATAAATCAAATAAATAAATAAAACACATACCCGCGTCAGTCAAGTGTCATTATCATTCACAGTATTAAAATAAAATCACATTAAATAAGTTATATCATTTATTTCAAACTATTCCATTTTAAGATAAATTAATAAATTAATTCTCTATCTTAAATTTTTTCCAATTAATAGTCCTTGAGACATATTAATAAACCCCATTATTAATTATTAAATAAATTAAATAATATTTTTAAATAATTAAGTACACAACATGTACTCTAATGGTTACACATCATGTAAAATCTATACAATATTAAAACCCTTAACTTAATATTTATGGTAACATTATGAGTAATGAGACATGACACATATTTTGATACACACTATATATCGACTAAATCATTTTCTATATACTACACAACATATTTCTCTCACATACCATGTCATTTCATATGGGACATCAAAAACAGCATGGTAAAACCTCATAGTCTATGTGACATGTTAGACCACAACACATTATTAATGCACACAATGTATACAAATAAAAATAAATGTTGGAAGTTGTAAAACATTATGTAATGATGTCTGATTTTGAATCACACAACATGATACATAATATAAATTATGTATCTTTCATGGAGTGACACCTTCCACATGATGTGTGCTTTAATGATACACATTGTTTAGTTTTTTAGTGTATCAAAAAACCTTTTCAACATCAAATGGATTATTTGTGTGTTATTTTAAACATTATTACACGTTTTTTTGGATATTGGAAGACTGATTAATGTTAAATTTTGATTATAATAATTAGAATTTAAATCTAAACATCAATACTGACAAAATATTCATAAAAATGAATAACTAGTTTTAAAAAATTATAAATTATAATATGACCACCCTGATACCTATTGAAGGTTTTGGGGTGTAATAAGAGTGTTGGGTGGAATAATGTTTTTTATTTTTAGTAAAATTCAATAGATAAAATATAAAAAATAATTTGAACGCTCTATAGAAATTCCTAGAGAAAATCATATACATTTGATTTATAATTAATATAAATTGAATTACCACTAAAAAAATATTTTTCTTGATCAATTAAATATGGAAGCATCACATTTTTGTTTATATGAAATTATATAGTCCAATCAAGGATCACTTTAAATGTATCTATAGATACTTTATGTTAATCTAACTAGAATTCTTGATCTAACACCCCAATATTTTACAAAATATATTTCTCTTTGACAAATATTACGTGTTTGATATCTTGTGATGCATAAAACCATGAACATATGTGAATAATGGTTTATTAAAATATAAAATGAATGGTTTATATAAATAAATAACTTTATAAAATGGGTAAATTTTAGTTAATAAAACACCATTGATTTTAAAGTGATTGTTTTGAACTGTCAGGTTGAATTAAAAAAAATTATTAAATTTAATACATATGAGGAATGATATCAATAATTTTTATTGATAAAATTGAATTAATATATATTAAAATAAATTAAATATAGCCATTAAATGTTTAATTAATCATAATTAATACTATTATAATAATTTTTTGTTAAAAAGAAATGTTTTGTTTACAAACATTATTTTCTTATATATGATTTTTTAAACAAAATTCACATATATATAGTATTAAACTTATAAAAAATTATTTTTTAAAAATTTATAAAAACTAATTATCATTCATTCATTGATTAAAAATTATTTATAAATTAATATAAAATTATCTAATGGTAAAAATAGATATTTTTACAAAAAATATATTTTTTATATGCACAATGTGTTTTATCATAATAAATAAAATTACCCACTACATATAAATTATTTTAATGAAATTTATATATAATATATTCTATAAAATAAATTAATATTCAATTAATGTTTGTTAGTATGCATGTAATGAAAATAAAATCTTTTTCATACTTAAATATACATTTTTAATGGTTTTTACGTGTTTTTTGTATGAATATTAGAATTAATTTTCACTAAATTTTGAAATTGAATCTAAAAATATTGATTCAATATCTTATATCATGATATCAAGATTTGTTTATAAGGTCATGTTTTTATAAGGAATAGTTTTGTGGTAAAAGTTAAGTTGTCACGATAAAGGTTATAATGGGATAAATGGATTTAAACTAAGGGAAAGGATTCTAATATCACAAAAACCATATATTTATTTTATTTTTGAGTTTAATTCAATAAAACCACACCTTATATTTTAAATTTTTCTTATTTTATTTGACATTACTAGAGAAATTAATTTACATAATTTTCATGTTAATTGAATTTTCAAAGGTGTCCCTCCCCTCATTTATAAGAGTGTGCCTCTTCCCCTCGATTCTCTACACCATTTGAGCATATTGGCTTAATAAATTTCTACCAAACTCACTTCCAAAATCTCATATCAATGTCTTAGAAGTTATTTTCTTACCAAATTACCAACCTAAGAAGGCTTAAGGTGAAAGCCAATGGAGTATACTGGAGCAAGTGATAATTGTCTTAACTGAGTTCTTTCAAGCTCATTTAATTTTCCACCTCCTTAAAATATATTATATTAATTATAATTTGAATAAATAAGTATCATAAATATTTTTATATTCTATTATGTTTATCTAATATTCATTATCTATTTCCCATCCTTAAAATAGAAAATTAAATGTGTTTCTCAAGTGTATATGCTGGCTACTACCTCCATAATGAGATGTGTTTCATTTTACAAAAATGTCACTCATGGATGGTTATATATATTGAAATAATTAATATATATTATATTTATAGTATAAATATTATTCAAAAAATATATATTATTTTATACATTCCATTTTTCTATCTATTAAAAAAATTAAAACTTCACTTATATGTATGTGTTGGCTACCACCTCCATGAAGTGATGTAGTTCATTTTTCATCACTACCATAGATGGATTGTTCTAAAATTGTATATAATTAATAAATATTATATTTATGAAATTATTAATGATATGGATATTATTAAACCATTACCAAGGTTGAAGTACTAGAATACCTTAACTGAAACCTATGTAGAAAACATAACATTTGACAAATGAATATAGATTTTAAAGAAGAATTTTTAATAAATAAGTTATTAGATATTATATAATAATGATATATATTAAGATAATTATTAATTTTATTCTATTAAATATTTATAATAATTCTATATTTGTTATATATGTGTTAGAATGTGAATGAATCATGTTGGGGCTTGTGGTGAGGGTTTATTTTACAATCACAATTTTTATCAGGATTAGTTATGTCTTAATTTTCATTGCGTAAAATTGTATTTTTTCCCACCTAAACCATATATATTATTATACTCTTTTAATTTATAAGGTTTTAATTATTCTTTATGCTTCCCACTATTTCGGTACTTAGAATTACAAATGAAAGTTTTCAAGAAAACCCATCCTTAATTATCTTTTTTGGTTAGGAACCTTTTTCTTCTATGTCTATGTTTTTCTGTAATTCGTATAATTTTAAATTTTTTATCACATAAATTTTAATTTATTAATATAGCTTTTGAAATTAATATTCCCAATTTTTTTACACATTTTACATTTGACTATTTACCATAGTGTGAAAAGAATTTTTTTAACATGTATCGAATGAATGAATTATCTTCCACCATGTCTGTTATTTTTTATAATTCTTCCATTATAATTTGTGATGGGTTGTAAAAATGAAATAGTATTCCCATGTTTCTAGTAATTTTAAAAAAAAATACAAGAAAAACAAAAGGAAACTTTTTTTTATTTTTCATGGAATATTTTTAATGATTTATACAAGTATATTCCTTCTATGTGAGAATCAATTAAGGAATCTAATGATTCACTAGGAATATTAACTAATGATAACATCTAATTTATTTATTTGGATGGACTATAATGATTATATTCTTTGGAATTTTTATTTTTTGAAATTTGATTCTCCTCTAGGGATTAATTAATCTATCATGAAACAATGTATGTGTTTCAACTTTCTTGGATAATATTACTGCATAAATGTTTCAGGAAAAATTTGCTTTAATGGCTGTTTCTGTTTTGTTGTGAATCATGTTGCAGCATTGTTCCTCTGAAGATGGTTCCTCTTGAATTCTCTGTCCTGAATCTCTATCTGGCTTCTTGCTATGTTCTTGTTCCTGCATGAGGTTTTGATCTTATCTTTGGCCTTGAGACTCCTGCTGCAGCATATTCTGAAGTTGGGCTCTCTTGAAGTCTCTATTTTAATGCTCACTCTGGCTGGTAATGGTGATGTAAGTTGTCTATTTTCTTGTTTTGGGATGATATTGTCTTTGTTTTTTTGTATCCCCGTTAACTCTCTGTAGGTGTAAGTGTATTACACCTCGTGTTTGTATTGTTTCTTTTTTATTTTAATAAATTCCATTAGGGGAATGAATTGGGAAACCAGTTCATGTCTCTTCCTTCTTCAAAAAAAAATTATTTGATTGTGTTCATTATGTTTATGGGAATATGGAGTATACCCAATCCACTATAGGAATATATCCACTATGATGGTCTTGACAGTGGTCCTCGACTAATGAATTTTTTTCTATTATTTTATGTATTCCACCAACTTACATCTTATATTTATGATATACTCTCATTCCTTGTGATTGATTATTGATTATCCATCTACCTTATGAATCATGTCTTTAATTATGAAAAATCCTTTTGTCATGACTCATGATTTACGATCTATGATATATTGGGTATGTTTTTCAAATTTATGATAATTTTTTCAGACCTTTGTGTTTTTCATATTCACACTAATGATCATAAGTTGATATCTCCCATGTCCACCCTTACAATGCTTCTAAGATCACCCTTATTATCATTCCATTACCCTAGGTTATAAAGAAATGTTTTAAGTAGGAATTGTCTATGAATTGAACTGTATGAGAACAACATTGTTGGAGAAATTTAATATATTTCATAAAATAAGGTGATTATGTATATAATCTCAAAATACATTATACATTTACTGTTATAGGGTGTTTTTTATTTGATAGGTTTAATGAATAATTTCATAAAATAATAGTATTTGATTTTATGTTATTCTATAGTCACATAAATTGGTATGAGGGTGGTGATTATTTATTTTTTGAGATTAGGTTCTGATTAATAATAGGATATAACCTATGAAAACCTATGATAATTCAATGTGATATACGATGAACCTAAATTTTCATAGTTTTATAATAAGGTTTCATAATTTAGGATATCTTTAATGTTCTTCCTGATTACATGACTAATCACTTTAATTATTATTTATTGAAACTCACACTATCCATTTTGGTGTTAGAAAACAATTATAACCATAACAAAATATATAATTCTAAACATATTATGCACTATAAATAGTAAATTCATTATTTATTTATGGTTTTTACCAATATTTTATATCTAAAGAATACTCTAAGAGTATCAAATCTCTATATCAATTGTTATATTTTCACTTATTGGGGAAATATTTTATTTGTATTATAGTTTCATGTAAATTTAATATCTTCCCTCCAATAAAAGTTTATGGGAATGTACTTTCTAAAAATATTTTTATTATCCCTATAGTTTAATTTTGGGTGATTTTGTGCTATTATTGGTTGTATATATATATCCCACATTTATTTCTAAGGAACATATGTCATATTTCATATTCTAAATCAATATATGGTCACCTATCATTGTAAGGATGAAAAGGAACATCCAATGGTAAATACCTCAATTATATGGGTCTTACTACCAATTCATGAGGTAAATGTATCTCAAATGGTTGGGGATAAAATCAATAATGAATATATTCCTATTTTTTGGGAATATCCTGATGAATATTCTAAAGAGTTTCATAGTCATCCCTTGAATTGTGATGTTGAGTTTCCAATTGAACTCATACCTAGTGCGACACTTATATCAATTATTCCTTATGAAATGGCCCTAATTAGGTTATAGGGATTAAAAAATAAACCCTAGAGTAATCTAGATAATGGGTTCATACACCCTAGTATGTCACTATGGAGTCCACTTATTCATTTTTTCTAGAAGAGATATGGTAAAATGAGTATATTCATTGATTATCAAGAACTAACAAGATCTTTATCAAGAAAAAGTATCCTCTACACTGTATTGATGACTTGTTTGATCAACTTCCTGGCTCTAAATACTTTTCAATGTTTTAAGATGGATCTATATATCATAATTTAAGGATCAAAATGTAGTATATACCCAATATGACCTACCAAATAAGGTATGAACACTATGAATTTATAATGATACCATTTGGAATTACCAATTCCATCATTATATTCATGGATCAAACTAATAGAGTCTTTATAGATTACCTTCATCTGTTGTGGGTAGTTTTTATATATGATATTATAATTTATTCCAAAATCAAATAATATCATAAATACTATTTGAGGATTATTTTCATGACCTTGAGAAATGATAATTTGTATAAAAAAATTAAAAACAATAAATTATGGATATATAAAGTATCATTCCTGAGGCATGTAATCAAAATGGTCCAAACCATCCACCTAGAATAATATTCTTAGTTTTCATTGATTGGATAGATACTATCAATTCTTAATGGTAAATTAATCATGGATATAAAATCCACTAACTTTATTAACAAGGAAAGGATCCATGTTCCCTTTTATTGGTGAATGTGGAGTAAATTTAAAGGTGTTGAAGATAAGGTTGGTATGTCCACCTATGCATACACCACCCTATAACTAAGAAGAGTTTATATATATAGTGATCCATCAAATAAGGAAACTGGGTTTTTTATCTTGAATAAGGACATGACTGTAGTGTAACAAACACACCAATTTAAGTTTCATGACAAAAATTTTCCAAATAATGATTTGGAGAGGGACATTGCAACGTATGTATATATTTTACAAAGCACATATCTTGTCATATTCTAACCATTCTAGAAGTTAAATCATGTATAGAGGTATCAAAGATCATTTTTGGTGGGAGAATGTTAAATGGGACATTGAAATGTATGTATCTCGATGATTGGTATGTAAAACATTTAATACATAACATAATATGTCTAATGGGATGATGAAACCACTATGAAAACCAATATGAAAATTTGAAAATTTCACCATGGAGTTAGTTATAGTACTCCCCCTTGAAATAAAAATTTCATAATTCCATTTGGGTTATTTTCAATCACCTTATGAAGTAGGTATATTTATTTTCTATAAGATAATATTTATCTCTTGACCAACTTCCTTAGATATATATAATGAAAATTTTAAGGCATAATAGATTACCACTTTCAATTTTATCTAAATTATATCTAAGGTTTACCTAAAAATATGGAGAATTAATTAGTAATCATTAAATATGATGTTAAACTATATCCCTTTATATCATTCATTGATAAAGTTTTAGTTAAATAGGACATTTAAATATCTATAATATCTTCTAAGAGAATTACCTATATATTTTAAATTTGTTTGGGATCAACACCTTCCTATGGACAAATTTATATAAAACCATCTCTCATTTGAGCATTCATATTTCTCCTTATGAATCACTCTATGGAAGGATTTTTAGAACTTCAATGTGTTAGGATAGAGCCAGTTGAGGTACTGATAAAAAAGAAGATCCATTAATGAGAACATTATAGAAACTTGAAGTTGATTGAAATGTCATATTAAAAAAAATCTTTGAGATCTAGAGTTTTAATTTGGTGATAAGGTTTTCCTTTTAGTATCAATTTCGAAGAATGATATTTGATTTGGAAATAATGGGAAGCTCATCCTCATAAATATTGATCCCTATGAGACTCTTGATTAAATTAGGATGGTATCATATCACTTTGAACATACACTAAACATCTTGGAATTTTAGGATCTGTCCCATGTATAATTTTTAAGTACATACACAATCCTTTATATATAATTAATGCAAAGGCTATACATCTTAAGTACGATCTTCTGTTTAAGGAGCAAAAAGTAGATATTCTAGATCAAAGGAAAAAAATGATGTGGAAAAATACCACTGACCTTGTAAAATTTTCTGTATAAAAACCATAGAATTTAGGAAGATACATGGTAACCCTAGTATATAATGATAGATAATTATCCTCACCTATTTCAATTAGAATAAAGTAATTTTAAGGGAGAAATTCCTTAAAGGGGGTACAATGTAACACCCCCAGATTTTAGAATATATTTATGTTTAATAAATTTGATGTGTTTGATAACTTATGATTTAATAAAAACCTAAAATAAGTGAGTTATTATTCATTAAGATATAAAATGAAACACATTTATAAAATAAATGGAATCGTAAAAAGGTTTAAATTCATTTATGGAACATTTTATTTGAAATTGACTATTTTGTACTTTTTTGTTAGATTGTGAATTTTTTTCAAACATAATATTCAAGAAGAATTATATCAAAACACATTATTGAAAATATTTAATTAATAATTACTAAATCAATTAATTATATCTATTAAATGGATAAGTAATTATAAGGAATACTAATCTAATAATTCTTCGTTAAACGAAAATGTTTTGTTTAAAAACATTATTGTTTTGTATATGTTTTATTTAATAATAAATTCCTATTTTTTAGAGTATCACACATATGGAAATATACTCTTTATACGTGTATAAAAATATATTATCATTCATTAATTTATTCTCAATTGGTCAGAAATGAAGATGAAATTATTTGAAGGTAAAAATAAATAATTTTTCGGAAATTGTTTTTTTATGTGTAAAATTTAGTTTTTATTAATAAATTAAATTCATAATTATTGACAAAATATTTTAAAAATATTTTTATAAAATATATTCTACAAAATAAATTCACATACATATAATTATTTTTAGTAGTAAATTAATAAGATTAAAATCATTTTTATGGTTAAAGATGTATTTTTTATAAAAAAAGCTATTGTGTGTTTTGTAGGTGAATATTAGAATTAATTTAAACAACATTTATAAATTTAATGTGATAAAATATATTCCATATTTGGAATTATAATGTCAATTTTTTGATAATTTCAACAATATTTTTATTCGTAATTAATAGCTACCATGATAAAAGTTAATCTATTATGATAAATGTTTAAAGGGGTTAAACTAAGGGATACGGCATCTAATATCACTAAAACTTGTCTTTATTTTATTTTTGAGTGTATTTATACCTAAAAACATATTATATTCATAATTGGTATTATTTGTTTCCAATTTTTATGAAAATGGATTCATATTAGTTTCAAGTTGAGGGTATTTTTTAGGGTTCCACTCTCCCCACTTATAAAAGGGTACATCATATCCTCACTTATCCATTCATATTGAGCACATTAAATTCACCAAGATATTCCCAAATTAATTCTTAAATATCCTCCCCACATCCTGGATGTTTTTGTATCACCAAAATAAAAATATAATAAGTCTTACGGTCAAAGTCAAAGGTGGATACTCGAGGAAGACGTAGTTCTCTTAGCCAAGTTCTATTATGTTTAATTATACTTCCACCACATCCAAATTTTTTATACCCATTCTTATTAAATGAAATGGAATCTTAAATATAATAATAATTTATAATGTTTTTTAATAACCATTATCTATTTCTCACCCATATAATGTAAAATTAATGCATCACTCAACCATGTGTGTGGACTACCACCTCCATGGAATGATGTATTTTAATTTTTCATCCCCACATCTCTGGAATAGTAATTTTAATAGATTTATTGAATATATTTAATATTTAGGAAATAATTATTATTATAAGAGGATATTTTTTTTAATATTTTAAATCCATCCATTGAAAAATAAAAACATCACTTGTTTGCATGTACAGACTACAACCTACCCGAAGTGATGTAATCCTTTTTTTCATCATCGCATTAAATTGATGGTTTAAACAGTGTATATAATGAATAAATATGATATGTATGAAATTATTATGATTATTTATATGATAAGCAATGAAAAATTATCCATTTTCAGAAAATAAAAACCATAATGTACATAGAAAATAGAATAGTTGACACAATAATATTAATTTTAAGAAAGAATTGTTCATAAATTAATAAATAGGAATTATAATGCAATTAAATATATATAATAATATTTAATACAGTTATATTATATATTTATATTATTACTAATCTTATTATAATGAAGGTTAGAGTGCATGTGAATCAATTCAAGAGTTGAGGTGAGGTTTTATGTTACAGTATCACTCTTTATTGGCAATATTTACCTTTCAATTTGCATTGTGGAAAATTATATATTATTTATCCCCAAAAACATGAATTTTTTCCTCCTCTATGATTATTTTTCTAGTTTTAATCTAGTATTTAAATTTTACTTCTCTTTGGTTCTCATAAATACCAAGATAATGTTTTTAAGAAAAACTTGCCATAATTATAATTTTTAATCGAGAATCATTTTCTTCTATGTGTGGGTTATTTAAAATATTTAAAGATGGATACTTTTAATAAAAAATGATTTTGAAAAGTCATTTTAAACTATATTTTATTTTCTTCAAAATATTTTAAAATATAATATTTATAATATTTTCTGTATGGGTTTTATTTGATTTTCTACAATAGATTGGAATTATTTTTCATAATATTAACCAAAACGAATAGATTTTCCCACAAAAATTTTCATTCATTGTTACAAAAATTGCATTACAAATTTAATATTTTTTTACAAATAAAATCATATTCTAATATTTCAATTGATTTTTAGTTTTTTAAAAGTTTCAAACAACAAAAGGATATTTCTTTTTGTTTTTAATATAACTATTTTAATGATTTCATAATAGAATTTATTATATATGTAACGTCTATTAAGGAATATTATGCTTCACTAGGGATATGATCTTGTGATAATATCCAATTTATTTCCCTACATTTCCTATGATGATGACATTATAAGTAATTTTATTTATATGAAACATATTTCTCTCTAACAGTTTTATTAATCTTTGTTAAAATGATGGTTTTTTTTATCTTGGGCAACACATATGCATGATTTCATTATGTGATATGTTTTCGTAGAATTATATATCCCTCTAATGAATTGGGTAAATCTTGATATCTCATCATATAATTTTAATTGGAATAGGGACTGAACCAAAACAACTATGGGACTCTGTCTACTTCATTTATCAGAATAGATTTTGAACCCAATACTCTAATGGTCCATGATTTACCATCTCATTACTATGATTGTTTTTTGGATAGATATTTCATAAAGGATTATAGAGGTGGTTCAGTAGAGGTTGGATCTACAATATTATTGTACCCAGTGATTCACATCGTGAACCTATTTCACATCATGAGTTGGTCATTTACATCTTGTAAATGTGGTTGGTTCATGACATATATGAAATAGTAGAGGGAGTGAATGAAACAAATTCACTAGATTAAATATTATTTCATTATTTGTAATTAATTAAAGTGTAGAAAAGATAATTCTTGTAGGTAATTTTAGACATAGAGATTTCCTGCCTTATACTAGATTCATAGTGTTTAATCTATGGGGCACATGGAATTCTCTTCATTAATATAGAATTCATGACATGAAAGGGGGATTTTCTAAGTTGTAAATAGGTTCTGATTTTATTATTTTAAGCCACATTCTTCTCATTCCTATTTCACTCGTTTTTTGTGTGATTGAAAAGTGATTTTGGGAGACTTTACAGCCCATCTTCAATCACCTCAACCCTTAGGTTCCAATGGTGGTGTATTGGTGATATTTGTTGATTAATTCTCCCATATTCCTTTTTTCCCTCATTCTTACCTCGGTGATCCTCTAGATTGACGTTTATTTGTTTTGGGTAAGGTTTTGGTCTATGTTTTTTGATAACCCTTTGGTGTGGTTCAGGTTATATTAGGGTTATCTCATGAAGTTATGTTTTTTGGGCTATTTTCCTTCTCCATATGGTGCAAAGTGAGATCGGAAAGCTTCTTTTAGGTAGGGTATCCTTGTTCTCACTCCTTTCTTATGCTATGTGTGAGGTCATTGTAGTTTTTCATTCTATTTTAATGTATAATTAGTTTTGTAATATTAAAGAAATTAATTTAAATAAATGAAATTGATGAGTATGGGGATTTGATACATGTTTTAGCTAATTGTATTATTGTTATTAGTATTCTTATATCTGATGTTGCTAGTATTTAAAATAAAAATTGTAGAAACCTTATTTTGACTATAGATTATATATTCTGAGACCCTTTCTATGTTTTTGTGTAATCGCACCTTGAATAAATGGATAAAGAATGTATATCTAGCTAATAAATTGGTTTCCAATAGAAACCTATTTTATGTGATAATACCCATGCTAAATAAAGAAGTAATGTTAGAAAATATATTGAATAAATTTTGGAAGCTAGAATGTGATGTTGTTGTTCATTATTGTGGTTGTTATTTTTGTCTTTGTATGGTTTGAGATATTGTGTGGTGATGGAGGTGACTCGGTAAGTTTTGTAATACATGGGGTTGTGATGTGGTGGTTGGTTGGTATGAATGTAGTGTGAGAATATTTATGGTGTAGTGGACAATGGTTGTGGCATGCAGTGGTAATGTTTTGTTATGGTGCATAGTGGTTATGGTGCACAATGATGATGACGTATTATGGTGAACTATGATTTTGGTTCACAATAGTGATGATGTGTTGCAGTGCACAGTGATAATGATGCGTTGTGGTGATGTGAGGTGGTTCTGTATAGTTAGTGTGTGTGGTTTTTGTGTTGTGAGATATGGTTGGGATGTGTGATGTGCAATTGTTGTGGTGAGATGGCTTGGGTGATGTGGAATGAAAACGATGGGGTCGTGTGGTGTTTTGGTAGTGGTTGTGTGATTTTTTCTAGTTTTTTTATGGAATGGTTGTGTTATTTTGCTGATTATAAATGGAATGAATATTGATGATATAATGAAACAAAATAGGCTGGTGAATAAACGATATGTGAGGAAGTTGGATGTGTTGTAAAAATGTATTAAATGAATTGAACAATAAAAAAATGGGTAGTGTAAATATGAATGAAGTGTCTTAGTAAAATAAATTTGAAATATTGTGTGGCTTTCATGGTAGTGTGATGTGTCACATATAATGGTAGAAGTGGATGTGATGGTAGATGTGTGGTATAGTGGTAGTGATGTGGTGTGTGCAAGTGATGTTCTTGTGAAACCATAGGTTGAGTAATGTGAGATATATATATATATATATATATATATATATATATCATGCATGGTTATTATAGTTCTATATTTTTCCTTCATTATATAGATAACCTTACCAATTCTTATAGGTTTTGGGATCTGTGTGTTTTTTATATCATCCAAGCTAGTGGTAATACAAATGAATGGATGCCCCATATTCCCGGCTCTTCCTTTGTAAATGATGGACCAGGTGTCTGTGGGAGATATTTGTAGTGATGGACCATGTTATTTTGGTGATATATTGTTGTTCTTCTTATGATGATAATTTTTGTGTTGCACCAGGTGTATGTGGGTGAAATCTGATGTGATGATACATGATTCTAGCCTCATATTATTTACCTTACAAGGGTGTGGTAGTAAGGGATGCTTCTCGACCCACATCATATATGGAAGGGATTTATTTTGGTTAGGTGTTATGTGATGTGATGTGATGTGCATGGAAGGATGGGAGAACAATATATTTGATTTTAGGGCATAAGAATGGGAAATCAATGGGAAAGTTGAATTGTGGAACCTTACTTTGTTATGATATGAATTTTTTAATTCTATATTGCATGTGTGATTTGGTGAGTGGTACATATTGAGGTTGGGATAGGATATTTTATTTATTAAGTTTCTTCTTAGTTCCATTTTTTTCACTAGCACATCAACATACTCTATTCACATTTTTACTTGGGACCTTGGTTATATCCCAGCTGAGAATACATGTTATACTCACCCTATATATATAAACTATTTTTCATGTTTCTAGGATTAATTTTGGAACCAAACTGAACATTACTAGTTTTTTGGGATCTATTATTGATTCATTGTTATAGTCATGTCCTTTGGCATATTTGGATACTTTTATATGTATTAGTTTATGTTATTCATTTATTATGGGATGGTTTTTGGTTTACCTTTATTTTATCTTCTAGAGCTTCTTATTGGTTTTTTATCTTTCCTTCTGATCATTTTTTATATTATAGATTTCAATGCCTTCCATTTTTTATATTTTTATACCCTTGGTGATAGTCACTAATTCAGGTCTTACTCAAGGTCGGACTTGGAGTACATTATATCTCTCCCTTCATTATAGCATATTTTGTGGGAGGGGGTTATGGATGAATGGTGAAGAAGGTTTTTTTGGGAGATAGGATGGATTTTGGAGTTAGTTCCTATGATGATTATATGGTTCAATAGGGAAATGGTTCCAATTGATCTTGGTGCATTACAAAATCCATGGAGACTGATTAAAACATGGGATTTTAACGTCCCCTATGATCCAATGCAAAGTATTTGAGCATATTGAACTACCAAGTGAGGTGGACCATTTTCTAGGGTAGAGGCCTATGAGAGGTACACGTATCATGATTGGAACTGTTCATTTCTGAATTTTATTATTTTATGAAGATAAATTGAATTAATTAAATATTATTTGATGAAACTCCATTTACCTATAATAGGATATTCTAATTTATTTTTAGTAATGGATCATGTTCATTGTATGTGATCGGCTCTGATAATTGAGTTTTAGTAGGATAAAATGGATGACCATTAGAGTTTTGACATGATAGGAGAGGATGATGCGTGGTAGGGATCCATTCATGCCCTCTAGTGGTGGAGTTTGAGAAATTATATGGGTAATGTCTCTAAAATATAGATATAGAACGAGTTGTAGGATCTCGAGATCACATTTATTATGATCTAAGAACATGTTGTATTTTAGGTTTCATTGGATATGAGTCATAAATATAAAGCTACACATCAGTGGTACATACTACTTCTTGTAGACCATAAGGAGGTAGATGTGTTGTGGACCGACATTTAGGAGAATTTCTATGAGGTGTTCCAATCAGTGATGATGAGGGAATCCAAGAGGCGGGAGCTTCTCTCCCTTTAGTATGGGATCTTGAGTATGTGGTAGTTAGCTATCAGGTTTAATGACCTCCTACACATTACTCCAGAGTTTTTCTTAGATGAGTAGTCTAGGGCATGGCGTCTGGATGAGATTTGTGTTGATCATGTATGTGGTCACTCCTTTTACACTATTAGAATATCATGAGGTGGAGAATAATTATGGGGTTAAAAATGGATTTTTACTATAGTATTTGAGCCTCAGGAGAGGCTATAGGAAGAAATTTCAAGGGGAAAAGCTTTAGGTAATGGGCCAAGGGTGTTCAGGTAGTCCGGGTTCTTATTAGAGGGGAATCAACTTTGTTTAATCGCTTTTCGCTCTTATAGGGAAGGTGCCTCTTGAGAATATTACAAAAGCATTATATTTACATTCTATATCTATTTATGACATGATCACCTCTAGTATCAGTGCCTAAACATTCAGAAATACATGTTTTATATAGGAAGTAAGACCCCTTTTCGACACTAGTAGTAGTAACCTATGAGGTTGTTTTAGTGGTGGACATCACCGACACATGTTCAGTAGCCAAGGTAAGATGGTTTTTAAATAAATAAGCCTTATTATATCATCAATACATAGTTAATGTGGAAATATCATGTCTGGAAAGACATAAGAAGAGAGGAAGAAGATCTAGGTGTGGTCAGATGCACGCATTAGAGGCTGCGGTTCTATAAAATCCAGGAGTTTTTCATGGTATGTTTAGGTTATCATCTACCCTTGTGAATTATTTGTTTGATTCAAGACCCTTATAGTAATTTTTTTCTCCATGTTTGGTCTATTCTTTGTGAATAGACATGGAGATTAATTCAGTTCCCTCGGTGTTATTCACACCGGTTGGAGGTTATGCTTCCCTATTTGATGTGTGTTGGGGAATTAGACTAATGATATAGCAATACTAGTCCATAATATATTTATTCCTTTTGTAGATAAAACCATATTATGTTATCCATGGAATGAATTGGATGCATTTTTTATGTTCATTCATCAACTATTTCCATAATATTGTTTCATTTTCTGATGTGGTGGTCTAATGAGTGGCATTTATTGGTGAGCGATGTTATTTGATGGGTGGTATGAAAGTGGAGTGTCTTTTTTCATATTTGATGGATTTTTCAATGAATTCATGGGTTGGGGATGTTCCTATGGTTTTGGATGATTTATTTAATTTCTTTCTAGAGGATGTGATGACACTAACCCCATGACGTGTCATCGAGTTCAGGAAGAGTTACAACTTAGCGTGTCATTGATTTCGAAGGATCCCTATTTGATGGTACCTAATGGGTTTTATGAGTTGAGGTTTTAGGTGGATGATCTATTGCTGAGGGGTTTAATTTGATCTATTTTAACAGTATTAGGTGCTGAATTATTATTATTTTTATGAAGGTGGGTACTAATATGAGATTTTTTATAGACTATCAGAGGTGGAATTAGTTGATAGCCTTGAACCATTACCCTCTTTTGAGGATAGATGATATTTTTCACCTGCTGAGATGAGCTCCTTGGTTTTTGAAGGATGATCTATGGTTTGGATATCACTAATTCATGGTGAATGGTAAGGATATTCTGAATAATACCTTTAGTTATAGGTATGATCACTTAGAGTTTATATTCATGTTATATGATGTTGTTAACAAAAGAGTCATGTTCATGAGGCTCATGAAATCCATGTTATATGAGTTACTAGACTTGTTTGTTTTTTTATTTATTTTTGGCATCTTGATCTACCCAAAGTTATAGGAGGAGCACACCAAGCATCGAAAAGTTATTTTACAGGTCCTTTGGTACAACCAGATCTATGGGATGTTGTTTACATGTGATTTTTAGTTGTGAGAGTTGATTTTCCTTCAGCATGTAGTGTCATAGTCAGATGTTGATATGGACTCATCCAAGATCGAGGCAGTTGCTTCTTGGGAATAACCCATGAACATGGAAGTGGTTAAAATTTTCCTTGCTCTGGTAAGATTTTATAGGAGGTTTGTGCCTGATTCCTCTCGAGTCACATCCCCACTAAAATTGTTGACAAATAAGTAATAGGATTATTTTCATAGTGATTAATGTTAGGAAGCATTCAGTTACATAAAGGGGAATTTAGTTAGTTATCTAGTTCTTTATTTTCCTAAGGATTTTGTGTTTTTTACGTTTCTTGTGATGCATTCTATTTGTTCTTGGGTTGCATATTGATGAAGATAATACTATCGATACCTAATGTGACTAGGTAGTTACTTCCCAGATGAGCATAACTATTCCACCCACAATAAATAGTGAGTAGAAACCATGTTTTCACTAATTTTTTGGGGTAATTACCTCAATTATAATGACTTTTTGGTTTTCATAGATCACAAGATCTTCAAATATTTTATCTCTCCATGTGATAATAATATACACCAGTTATAAGATCATAAAATTTTTATAGGATTCTTGAACTTGTTTTTAGGTAATAATTTACCCTTGTTTTGATCATTATTTAGTTGATTCATGATTCAAGGTTTTTTGGGAGAATTTAGAGAATTTTGGAATCATATGGGGTTATTCATGATTGGTTCATGGTTAGGTAGAACTATGTTTTCTTCACCCAAGAAATAGTGTTCCCCATTTTGAGCCAGTATATGGGGGTGCATACTAAATAGTGCAACACTGCCCAAAATTTTTTTCACCCATAGATAGAGGGGTTTTCCATGATTGGAACATGGTTCTCAAAACCATGAACCCCATAGAATAAGGGTACATAGTTTGGGGGAGTGGTTTTTAAAACTATGTGGCTCGTCTAGGAAACCATGTGCATATATTTTAGTGCACCAAAATTTTAATTTAAATTTCCTAAAACCATGGTTTATATTCTTAATCGCCCCTATTCAACCTAATAGGATCTCCATTTATTTTGGAGACTTTATAAAGGGTTATAAGTCTACTCTGTCCACTTCCATTATTAATCAACGATTTGGTGGAAGGAATCAACCTCTCTTCTGGTATGTGATCTCTTATTTTTTTGCGTTCCTCTACTCTCATATTTCTTCCCCTTAGAGATAAAATAATTTATATCATGGTTTATATTTTAGATCTGTGTTTTAATATATCTTGTTTCATTGGATCTTGATTTTATTTTTTGATCCTAGATCTCCTTTTAGATTGTGAATCTAACCATTCTATATTGAATTAAGGGATATGTTTTGGTGACCATTTTTCAATGATCTTAATGTAGGTTTTCTAATTTATAATTCCCATAGTTTTGATTATGATTATTTTTATGTAATTATTTCATTTAATTTCTATGTTGTGAAATATCTTTTAAATTAAAAATATGAATTTAATTACATTAGATTGAGACACATGTCATGGATGTCGTTTAACCCGTTCAAGATTATGAAATTGGGCTGATAGAAACCCATATAGAGTTATAATTACCTAGAAATGATGATAAATTAAATTTATAAGGGGGAATTGTGGGTTCAGGGAATTGAACTAAATCTGTGTTTCATGGTTTGATAATGGGATTCGATAAACCTAGAAGGGCTAATGAATTATGTAATTAAATGTTGATGAATGGATTAATGGGAAATTGTTCATGTTACCAGTTTTTGTTAAAGTAAAGAACCATGGTAGTGATTGATAAATGAAATGGTTATTCATGATGTGAATAATTGATAAGAATTTTAATGATGCTGAACACTGAGATATATATGTGTGTGTGTGTGTGTGTGTGATATTTTTGAATGATTGATTAAATATTTGCTGGTTAGGAACTGATGATCAAAATACTAATGGGGTTATAAACTAATACTCTAGGCCCCTGGTGTATGCATACTAAAAATGATTTTTTTGTTAAAGAATGATGATAAAAAAATCCATGGGCTTCCAGACTGGTTCTCTAGACCCTGATATATTTAAATTATACCTGTGTTCCATGTTCTTAATGAATTTTCACATAGACTGAAACTCCACGATACCAAAATAAATTAGAATTAAATAAAAAATTAAAGACCATTAAATAAATATTTTTGTAATTCTTATGATGTATTGTTCAAACTCTGGCATGGGTTAAAGTATGTATGACAGTTTCGGGTGTCACCTAGAATATGGGGGCCTATGCAGTAGGTTAAATAATAATTAATGTAAAGATTGTTTACTTTATTTAATTTTTTATTTATCTTTTATAAAACTTTATATACTGTTATAGACTAGATATTTATTTAGATTTTTTTGGTGGTGGCCTACTGAGTTGTACTAACACCCTAATTGGGTCGCCTAATTGGTACCCAAATAGACATCATGCTTGCATGATGGGAAAGGGAAACAGCCCAATGTTAGATAGCTAGGATGGGATTCAAGAAGGAGCATGGATGAGGGAACTAGACATGATGTTAGGATGAAATTGGTAGATATCAGTGTGTATTTATTTTAGGTTTTCATTAGTCACATGACACTTTTATGGCATGACCTATTTTATACTTTGGATTTTTTCCATTTTTTATTTTGGATTTATCATATGAGGCTTGGTTGATTATTGATTATTGTAGTATCTTGGTTTTATATAATATTGATTTATATTATTTTTTTCTTTGATAAAGAGTGTATATTCTCCCAACATTACATATTAGACCCTCACTACTAGTCAGTAGCCTCTAGTGTATAGGGAGGCATGCCTGATGTCATGTGGTGAACTGGATTGGGGAACATGTATGGGGCATTTGGGATGGAATGTTACAAAGTGGTATCAGATTTGGTTTTCTATTATTTTAAATTTTTATATTATTTAATAAATGTATACCAAATACTTGGATGATTTAGGCCTTGGTCATGAGATCATGCATGGGAGTAGCTGACCCATGTGTGTGGAAAACCCCATGTTGCTGGGGTGGGATTATTTTCTTTTATGTTTGTTGTTACAATTGTATGTTTTTCACCTTGATTGATTCTCTTATTATGTGATGTTATTATTTTCTGAGATTTTATTCAGGGAAAAGAATATCATGAGAGTTGGGTATTCATGCATCATTTTTGTCACTCAAGAATTTATGTGGCATGAATAATTTTAGGCACACATGGAAAAGAAAGTATGAGTGGGTTTTGGAAAATAAAAATATTATATTTATTTAAGAAATCTAAATTAAATGATTTCTAATAAGGATTTGATACTTTTAAATGATGCTAAATGTGGTAATTCAAAATGGATACGATGTGTGTATAATTATAAATTATGAAATACGAATGTGTTTTATGCTTTGTTAGCCCTGACCCAGATGATGGATTGTTGAGGGTAGTGATAGTGTCACGGTTTTGACCATAGGGTATTTTATGAGTGATGAATTGTTATTTAATTATGTGAATATATGTTATGAGAATGTGTTAATGATTTTTAATTTTTCCTAAGATATTTTATTGTCATTGTAGAGACATTCCTCCATGATGAGGTTTTTTTGTAGTAAAATAAGAGGACATGATTGGAAATGTGCCTCCAGGAGTGGGACAAGATGCCCTCATAATTCCAACTGATGGATAGGGAGTGTAGTTTCATCATAAATTTTCTTTCTTTATATAGTTCATATGGAATGACCTTAGGAAGGATATGAAAAATATGTCATTTCTACCCTGGGAGTTCCAACTGAAGAACCTATCAATGTTCACCGAAGAGGGTGGACCTGAGGTAGTTGAGTTCTATTTTGAGTATATCCAGACTATCCTGAATCATTTAGAGACTCCTACTGAGAAAATATTCAAGTTAGAGACTTATATTTTTTGAGGATTAGAAATTTTCTTGTGAGATATTCAGGATCAGAATGAGTATTTTGAGGTCATGGTATGGAATTAATTCCTGGTTAAGTCCTTGGAACGCTTTTATCTAGAGATGATGAGATAGGGGAGAGAGGTATAGTTTATAAGATTTACCTAGAGAAGTATGTCTATGATAGAATATACTTCGCACTTCACTAAGGTATATAAATGTTTCTCAGTACTATAAGGAGATGTGGAAACTACGATGAAATTTTTTTATCATAGACTTAAATGTGAGATTATGTTCGAGGTTAATATCTTCTCTTTAAAGAAGTAAACTAAGTTGATAAATCAGGATCTAATCTATGATGGTAACCTAAAAGATTATTCTATTTTATGAAAAATATTTTCTACTGGATGACTAGGAGGCACGTCTCCTAAGGGTAGGAAGTGTTGTTATAAGAACGTCAACCAGGGTAGTGACAAATAGAGTAGCCAGGGAGACTTATCATTTAACTAAGGAAATACTCTAGTGTTTTTTCATCAGTATAGTAGGCTAGGTCTTATTTGTATAATGTTTTCTTAACCACTGTTGGACTTATTATCTTATGGAAGGATGGGTAATCTATAATGGTTTTGCAGAAATCCATGATATATGGGTAGTGACGGAGGAGCTTGAAAATGCCAGAGTACAGGATGTGGTTCTTTTACATCATACCATTTTAGTCATTAGAGTGATATTGGCCATTTTGGTTGAGGAGTAAAACATGGTACTTTAGGGAAATAGCACCCATATCAAAATAGTAGTTTGAAATATGGGACACGGACTGTAGCGTAGGGTAGAGGGACATGACTGTTACATGAAATTCAGCCTATACTAGTTTATATGAAGGTTGGGTTATCGATAGTTAGAGATTATATTCTGTTATATTTTAATCTTACTAGTGATTTATATGTTACAATATCCTCTCATTATTCTATATATTCCAAACTTTTTAATGGATTAAATCTGACGGTGGACTTTTTGAGTGGGGTTATGATGATTGACACACCATTGAATGTACAATCAAAGGAAATCTACCTATTCAAGGGGATTTCCATTGAGTATGGTGACTATCACTTCATTTGGGATATGTAAATACTTGGTATTTCAGGTTTTGACTTGATATTGGGTAGGTATTGGTTGGTATCATACAAATATCACATAGATTTTCACCATAGAAGAGTAACATTTACATATCCATAGAGTGATAGAAATGTTCATCACGGATAATTGGATATCCATGTAGGCTATGTAGGTTTAGTTCATCATAAACCTAGGGATATTACCATCCAGGTTTTAATTATTTTTTTGGATGATCGGTGTGTCAAGAATAGTGTCTTTACACTAGTATTGGACTGGTTTCAGGACATGTTTCTTTAGGACTTGTAAATCATTTCACCTGAGAGATATGTTGAGTTTACAATTGATATCATGTTATGAAATGATCTAGTTTCCATTTTGCCTTACCGAATGTAACTAAAATTCCTTAACGTGACTAAGAATATACTGCAGGAATTGATATAAAAATTATTTATTTTTTCAAGTTTATATCTAGGGGTTCTCTAGTCTTTTCTTCCTAGAAGGCCGATGGAATTTTGTATTTGTGTGTCAACAATAAGAAGTTAAACCACATGAAAGTTAAGAATCGGTATCCTCTTATGTGCGTCAATGATCTATTTCACTATTTGAGAGGATCTTGTGTATTCTCCTAGATTGACTTGACATCAGGGTGTCATTAGTTAAGATGTAGACCTTTTCATATACTATGGACTAATTTCAGGAGAAGGTATGGCCTATATGAGTTCGTTGTGATGTCGTTCAGCCTGTCGAATGCTCCAGATATGTTTATGGACTTGATATACCAAATCATAAACCCATACATGGATTATGTTGTGGTTGTATTTTTGGATGAAATATTGTTATACTCCAAGACTCATAAATATCATTCCAAACATCTAGACATCATCCTAGGTACACATAGGGAGAATAGGCTATATGCCAATCTATTTATGTGTAAATTCTTGATTGACATGGTACATTTCTTGGGATACAAAATCTCTATAGAAGGTTTTTTAGAAGTCTGATAGGAATTTCAAGTAGTTGTTTCATAGGGGAAACCTAAGATTGTTTTTGATATCCATATTTTTCTAGGCTATACAAAGATTTATCAAAAACTCATATAAGAATTTTATAGTTTAGAATCACCACTTTCATGAATTATTATGAACGGATCAACTTTTAGTAGTCTAGATCATGTAAATATGCCTTCTAAGATTTAATTAATCTTTTGTCTAATACACAGATTTCGATCCTACCTGAGCCAGGTGACGATTATACCTTTTTTTTATGCATATGGGATTGGACTTGTGGAGGTGTTGATATAAAATGATCAAGCTATGGAATATAGATCAAAAAAGTTGAGGACAAAAAAATTGAATTTTCCTATACATGATATAATCTTTCCCTTGTTAGTTTATGCATTAAATTTTTGGTGGTATTTCCTCTTAGGATAATGGTTTACTATGTATACTAACCACAAAAGTTTAAAGTATATCTTTTTTTAGTGATATTTGAATCTATGGAAGTGAATATGGGTTGATTATATGTATTAATTTGACTTTAATATAGAATATAAACCTAGTAAAGGAAATAGTGTTACTGAAGCCTTGAGCTAGAATACATCAACACATATAGTTTATGAGTATAGTTATGAGTGGAAATTGATGACTTCTCTGGATAAGAAACACTTTGAGGTTTATAAGTGCTAGTGTAGGATGAATCTTGTGTCTTTATTAGTTGAGTCTGTACTTTTTAACTATATCATGGATGGTAAGTTTGATCATATAGAATGTTTGTACTAGAGGGTAATCCTTGAAGGTGAGGAGTCACCTTCCAATTGAACTATAAAAGAGGATGAGACCATCTATATTTGAAACTGTGTTTTTATTCCTCCATGAATGCACGAGGAATGGATATGTGAGTTTCATGCCTTGAAGTGGGAGTTGAATCCTAATTCTATGAAAAATGAATCATGACCTACATCAATATTATTGGTGGTCGAGAATGAAACGAAAGATTTTAGTTTTCATGGCATGTTTCTACACATATCATCAGGTAATGTTCGAGCATCAAAAAATTGAAATTTTGTTAAAATAATTTCCTATTAAAAAATGGAAGTGGGATAACATTACCATGGACCTTATAGTGTTTATTCTAATAATTCCTCAAAAGAGTAATGAAATTTGGGTGATTGTGTACTGGTCGATGAAATTATCTCACATCATTCCTCTTTGGGAAACTTTTATGGTTGATCAGTTCAGAGATATGTATGTTCGAGAGATAGTTCATTTACATGAGGTTCTATATAACATAGTTTCATATTAGGATTTTTATTTTACATAACACTTTTGGAAAGGTTTTTTAAAGGATTTAGGTACTCATGTTTTTATGAGTACAACCTTTCAGCCACATAAAGATGTAAGGTTGGATCATAGTATTTAGGTACTAGAGGATATGTTACGAGAATACATCCTAGACTTTTATGGATCATAGGAGAAGCACTTAGCTATCAATGAGATTTCATATTAAAATAGTAATCAAGAGACTATTTATATGGAACCATATACCTAACTTTATGGTAGGACATGTAGATCACCTTTATGTTTGATGGAGGTATGTGAGTTAGAGTTATTGGGACAGAGTCTTGTATAGGAGATATCAAAATATATTCAGTTAACATAGAAATGTATGGATAAAACTAATTGTATATGTTGATAAAATTTATATAAATCTTTTTTTTGTAGTAGGTGATCAAGTATTCTTTCATTATTCACTAAGAAAAGGTCATCGTAGTATTTGGAGGTAGGGAAGGTTAGTTCCTAGGTTTGTCAGACTGTTTGATATTGTGTAGAGGATCAGAATGGTGACATATCAATTGGATAATATATATAGGTATAGTAATATTCAGGATTTCTTCATGTGTCACCACTTTAGAAGTATCATCTGGACCCTTCTCCTATGATCGATGTTGATGATTTTGAGCTTGAGACTGATGTATCCTTTTAGTAGAATATGATTCATCTTGTGGATCATATTGAGAAACTTTTATGAGGAGAAATGTATTGTTGGTCTAAGAAATTTTAAAGAATATATGTTTTAAAGAGAAAACAAGGGAGTGGAAAGATGATATGTGATCCTAGTGTCCTGACCTTTTTACATTGTAAGATTAATAATTCATGGTAGTGGATCTTAAGGATATGCTATTATAAGGTGGGAAGATTGTAAGATCCTGAACCTTCAAGAGGTGTCTCACACTTTTTTTCTTGTAATATTTTACCTCTATTTTGATTCTTTATTTATTGTCTCTTGATTAAGGTTTCTTTTAGGTTAATTTTAATAATTTTTGAATCCCAGGGGGATGTGCATGATTATTTCATGGTTAGGGGAAACCATGTAGTTTTCCCCAAGAAACCATACACCCAATTTTTAGTCATAGTAAAGGAGGGCATAGTTTGATCAAACCATGTGGCCAAACCCATCAAAACCATTCATCGTTAAAAAGAGGTTGTTTTCATGGTTGGTGTTTGGGTTTTCAAATTTTGCTCCCACCTAGGCAAAACAGTGCCACTTGGACAATAGGGGTTCATGGTTACAGTGCACGGATTTTCAAATTGTGTGACCCGTCTGAGAAATCGTGCACATGGTTATTTAATTGCCCAAAATTTTAATCACAAATTCAAAAACCAATTTTTTATATCCTTAATCACCCCTATTGTACCTAACATGGTTTTCATCTCTTTTGGAGGCTCTGTAGAAGGATATAATGCTCCTCAAACAACTTCATTTTCGAATAGAAGATATGGTGGAAGGAATCAACCTATCTTCTGGTATGTGATCACTTTTTTGTTTGGGTTCCTCTCTCTCTATCATATTTCATCCCCTTGGAGAGGGATTAATTCATTCCATTTTTATGGTTTAAATCATGGTAATAATTAATCTTTTTTATTGTATCTTGATCTTATGTTTTGATCCCAGATCTCTTTCTCCATTGTGAATCTGTCCATTATTCATTGAATCGGGGGATATGGTTTGGAGAGTGTTTTTTAGTGACCCTATGGTAGGTGGTGTAATTTATAATTCCAATAGTCTTTATTATGAACATGTTTATGTAATTATTCCATTTGATTGCCTAATATTGAATTTTCTTATAAATTAAAAGGTTGAATTTAGTTCCATGAGGCTAGGAGACCCTTCGCAGATCCTATTGGACACCTTGAAGATTGTGGTTCTAGGATTGATGGAAACCCATGGGGTCTGATAATTACCTAGAAAGGATGATAAATGAAATGTATAAGGGTAAATTGTATCTTCATGAAATTAAAATAGATCCTTTTTTTAGTGTTTGATAATAGGATTTAATTGTTTGATTGGATTTCCCTTAAAGGATTAATGAATTGTGTAAGTAAATATTGATGAATGGATTAATTGGAAGTTGTTCAGGTTATTACTTATGATTAAAGTAAAGAACCATTATTGTGATTGAAAAATTAATGGTGTCTCCATGATTTGAATGATTGATAAGAAGTTTGATGGTGTTGAACATTGAGATATGTATATATATGTGATATTTTTGAATTATTGATTAATGAGTTGTGGGTCAGGGAATGGTGTTCCAAATACCCATAGGGTCCCAGAATACTAATATAGGCCCCTGGTTCATGCATCTAAACAATGATTTGTGGTTTGAGGACTGATGATCCAAGTACCCATGGGGTGCTAGACCGATTCTCTATGACCCTTAAATAATGGCATTTGAGTGATATTCCAAGTTTCAAAGAATGTTGTACCCGAACTAATGATCTAGAGAACCAAATGAAATTGGAATTAAATGAGTAATGAATTACTATGAAAGAAATATTTATGCAATTCATTTTATGTATGGTTTAGACTCTAGAAGGGGTTGAAGCTCCTATGATTGGTTCAGGTGTCAACATGAACTCGGGGTCCTATGTGTTTGACTAAAGAATAATAAATGTGAAGTTTATTTAATTTTTTTTATACAACTGCATAAACTTTTATATACTATATATTTCTTTAGTCACCATTGGTAGCAGCCCACTAATTTTTAATCACACCCTACTCGAGCCGCATGATTGGTATCTGAATATATTTCATGTGTTCTGGATATGATAAGGTAAAGAGCCTATAATAGATAGATAAGTTGGGATTAGGGTAATATATTGGATGAAGGAACTATAAATTATTTCAAGACTCACTTGGGAGATTTTGGTTTGTCTTTATTTTAGGTTCTCATTAGACACATGATAGTTTTATGGCATGACATATTTATATCTTTGTTTTATGTCCATTTTTCTTATTTTTGATTTATTCATATGTGGTTTGGTTGATTATTTATTATTATAGTATCTTGGTTATATTTCATATTCATTTATTCTTTTTTATACTTTGATAAATATGGTATAGTCTCCTCGCATTACATATTAGACCCTCACTGCTAGTCAGAAGCCTCTAGTATATGTGGAGGCATGCCTAAGTTCATTTCTATGGCCGTATTAGGGAACCAGTATGTGGAACCTAGATTTGGATGTTACACTAGTGGAGATGGATAAAGTTTCTTTACTATTATTATTATTATATATCTTATATCCCATGAAGGGTTGATGTTGTTAATGAAGCATTTAGTCTGAGGCCCCAAGCAGATGTGTCTTGGGAATTTGCAAATGTTTGGAAAGGGATGGAGGATCTTGTAGTGAGTAATCATGATGTTGTAGAGACCATTGGTCAATTTTATCTTTATCGTATGATTGTAGAGTCATATTTGATGATGTTGGTGGAGGATTCTTAGTGTGGAAACTTAAAGGAAGAGATGATGCAGGATCATGTTGGGCACAGAGATGCTTCTAATGGGTGTTTGGAGGATATATTGAGCCAGATGTTGTTCTAAGAGAGGTTATTCATTCCATATGTGATGTTGGAATAAATTTTCCATTAGTTTCACTGTTCACATTTAGAAATACATTCCAGATTTATATAGATGTATCATGTCTTGAGGATATATCTTGGGTATTAAGGAATGAAATAGTTAGTGGTGGAGTTTTTGTTGATGTGTTTGGTCTATCGGAAAGTGAAAATGGAAAACCATGTTCTTAGTGGTTTGTTGTAGTCATTGGATGTTCCTGAGTTTAAAAGGGAAGACATGTGTATGGGAATTATTATAGGTTTTCCTCAAGCCAAGGATGGTAGTGATGTAGTCTGGGTGATATCAAATAGATTGATGAAGTAGGCTTATTTTCTTGTCCATCTACATGTTGATTGTTGTGGATGTTTTAACGAGAAGGTATATTGATTATGGGGCTAGGCTTCATGGGACACTGAAGACCATTATCTATGATTTGGATCCTCGATTTAACTCATTGTTTTGGAGGATATTTCAGCAATAATTCAAATCTCAGAGGAAGCTTATCACTTCCTTCCAGCCTCAAATAGATGGACAAACAAATTAGTTCATACAGATGTTGGAGAATATGTTGTGAACTTGTGTCATGGACTTTGTTGGATTGTACATAAGGAACTTTACTTTGGTTGAATTTTCATACAATAATAGCTATCACTCATCCATTGCTGTGACCCTTTTTTAAGAGTTGTATGAGAGGTCATTTCATTCTCCATTGTGTTGTACAAAGCTTAAGGAGTCAGTAGTTTTTGGCCCCGATGTGGTGAAAAGCATGGCTGAGAAGATCTAGTTGGTTTTAGAGATGACGATGGAGGTGAATGACAATCAAAAGGCTTATGACGATCGTAGGTGGAGTCCCCTATGGTTTTATTTTTTAGATAATTTTTATTAGGATATCCCCATAGACATGGGTTTTGGAGGTTTTTTAGGAGGGGTATGTTTTTCCCTAGTTTTTTTGGGCCCTTTGGGGTGTTGGGGTGAGTTAGAAAGATCGCATATCAATTATATTTTCCACCATGTCTGGATAAGATCCATGATGTATTCCACATGTCCCACTTCATTGGTATCTTTATGATGACTCTCATTTCATCGACATGGAAGAGTTAAATGTTGAGGATGATGAGACATTCATGGAGAGAAATGTAGAAATCTCTGATAATCGAGAGAAGATAGGAATGGATGAACCATTCAATTGGTTCACAATTTTTATAGTTATGGTTTATCAATGTATAGTACTTGGGTGAGAGAGATGTAGATGTTTTCCTAGTACACATAGTTTCTTTCCAATTTTTTCTTAAACCTATTTTGTTTTAACAATGTGATGATGGATCATTCTATTTTATGATATGTTCTATTATCAATATGTTTGATGTGTGATAAATCTTTTGATATATTAAAAATGGAATACCTAAATCCTAATAAAGACATTTAATACTATTAAGTGATGAAAACCATGCGGGTGAGTTGAGGATTCCCAAAGAGGACAAAATCTTAACATTGAAGATGGAATTCCCATATATGTATGACCGAAAAATTATTTTCTATTGAATGAATAAGTAGTTGGTTCGGAATAAGTAGAGGTTTATTATTGATGTGGATGGTTTTGTGGGAAGTTGTGTCATGTTTCTAATACCATATGTGTGGTGTTGTGACCAATGAGGGGTTCAGTTATGGTTGTGCAGTGATGTGGTTTCATGGGATTTTTCTAGGTATTTCAATTGGAATGTTTGTATGGTGGTATCACTTGATGTTCAATGACATCCTTGGGAGGTATCTCATGGAGTGGTTGTTCAAACCACTTTCATTTCTAGGTTTGGTTTTTATTCTTGGGGGAATGAATTATTTGAGAGGTATATAATGTAACATATTTTGCCTCCCAAACTGGTTACTTTTCTATATTTATGGTTGGAATGTGATCTTAGTAGTATAGACGAGGTTAGGTGGAGGTTGGAGCTGTAGGAGTATTGCAATAGGTGATTCGTGTCATGAACCTAATTCATAGTGTGAGTTGGTAATTTACGGCTTGTAAGGATGACTACTTCATGGATTGTATATGTTAGTGGGGGGATTTCATGAATCAAATTCAAACAATGAAAAGGTAATTCAGAGTGTGTAATTAATTTCTGTTTAAGTGACTTAATTTTTAGCAAAAACTAAAGATATTGAGGTTTCATGCCTTGTACCAGATTCACAGCTTGTAAGTCATGGGGCCAATTAATTCATATCATAAATATGGAATTATTGATGTTAATGGGGATGTTTTCTATGTTTTAAATAGGTTTTTGTTTATTATTTTTCTCTCCATTTAAACTTCACCTATTTTTTTGATTTTTTAGTGAACCCTAGGTGATTTGGAGATACTTTCCAACCCATATTCCCCCAACTTTATCCTTAGGTATTTTTGGTGGTTATTTGGGGATTTTTTGTGAATATATATCCCCTATTACCTTATTTTCATATCACTTCTCTCATTAATCCTATATAAAAAAATTTATTTGATTTGGAATATGTTTTGTACTGTGTTTTTGGAAACCCTTTGGTGTGGTTCAGGTTAGTCCAGGGCTATCACATGTAATTGTGGTTTTTATGTTGTTCTTGTTCACCTTGCAGTGCATATAAATAATAATAAACATATTTAAGGAAGTGTTCCTCATTTATAATACTTTTATGTGATATGAGAGAGATCTCCATGGTTTTACTTTCATTTGGGTGGATATTAGGGGTTATAATATTGAAGATAATTAATTGAAATAAATCAAATCTATGGGTATGGGGAGTTTTCACATGTTTTTCCTACTTTGATTATTGTTGTTTAAGTGATTATACTTGATGTTTCCAATATTAAAAATAATGGGTGTTAGAAGTATTTTTTGTCTTATCGATGATATATGATGAGACCCTTTCTATGTTGTTGTTTGATCATGCCGTGAATAAAAGGATAAAAATGAATATCTGGGTATTAAATTGGATACCCATGGAAACATATTTTGTTTGATAATAATCATGATGAATAAGCAGGTAATGTTATATAATCTTCTGAATAAATTTTGGAAGTTGGGATGTGATTTTGTTTTGTATTATTTTGATTGTTGTGTTGATTTGTGTTCTTTGCACTATTTTGTGGTGATGGAGGTGACCGGATGGCATGTGTGTTGCATGGGGATTTGATATGGTGGTTGGTTGGAATAAATGATGTGTGAACATTTGTGTGATGTGTTGTGCAATGGTTTTGGTGAACAGTGGTGTTGATGTGTTTTTGTGCATAGTATTGATGATTAGTCCTAGTTTACTGTGGTTTTATTGCATATTGATGATGATGTGTTATGGTTTGTATTGGTGAGAAAGTGGAGGGGTGATGTTAGGTACTGATGTGTGGTTATTGTTTTGGGAGATGTAGTTGGTATTTGCGATCATCGGCTATTTTGGTGAGATGTATTGGGAAATTTAGCAAGGAGATGGTGGAGTATGTGTGGTGTTGTGATAGTGGTTGTGCTAGTTGGCCTCATTGTTTTGATTCATGGTTTTTTTCTCCAAGGTGGTCATAGAAATAATTAGGATGATAAAATGAATGAAAATAGGCTGATAAATATACAATTTGGGGAAGAAATGAATGTGTGGAAAAAATAGAATAAATTAATTTAATGATAAATTTATGGGTAGTGTAAATGTGGATGAATTGGCTTAGTAATTGAAATTGGAAATGTTTTGTGGCTTTCATGGTGTTGTGATTTGTTGCAATAGTGGTTCTAGTAGTTTTTATAGTTGATTTTTGGTATGGTATATGTGATTTGATGTGTGTTGGAATACTTTTTGTGAACCCATATATAGGTTAGTCTATGCTATCTGTATATCAAGTATGTTAATGATATTTTTATACTCTACCTACCTGAGATGGATAACCTTACCAATTATCTAAGGTTTGGGGTTCTTGGTTTTGTTTCCAACATCTAGGATGGTGGTGATATTAATGGATGGATACCCTCTCTTCTCTTCTCTCTCTTCATAATTGATGGCCTGGGTGTCAGTGGATGAGATGTGTAGTGATGGGAAAGGTGTCTTATATTGATATGTGGGTGTTGTAGCTATGATGAGATGTGATGTTTAGTCCCAGTTCTCTTCAAGTGAGACATGATGTGATGATACCAGATACTAGAACCATTTTTTAGGCAATTCAAGGGTGGGGTGGGTATGGATGTGTCCTGACCCACATCCTAGATATCTCAGGTGTCTTTAATTGAGGTTTAATTTCATGTGATGTGATGTGTTATAATGTTTATAGAAGGGATGGGAGCACTAGACATTCAACTTTGGGGAATGAGGGAGGTAAATCAGTAGGAGAGTGGTAATGGGGAAACTTGATTTGTTATCATCTTGATGTTGTATTAATATATTGGATGCATGATTTGGTGATTTTTTTATAGTGAAGATGGGATTGGTTAGTTACATTTTTTGGGTAATTTTTGGTTTTGTTGTTTTCTCACTAGAGCACTAACATTCAAATTTCACTTGTGCACTTGAGACCTTAGTGATATCCCTATGGAGTATACCAGTTATGCTCACCCAATATATATAAACTATTTTTCAGGTTTCTAGGAGGACATTTAAAACCAAGTTTGACATTACATGTTGGGTTAGAGTTATTGTTGAGTCAGTTTTGTAGACTTGTATTTTAGTATATTTATTTAATTTTTTATGCATTATTTTACTTTATTCATGAACTATGGGATGGATTTTGGTTTACCTTTATTTTGTCTATCGGAGTGTCTTGGTGGGTTTTGGTCTTCTCTACTAATTACGTTTTATATTATAAGATGAAATTCATTCTATTTGTGAGATATTTATACACAATGTTCTAGTTGATAACTCGGGGCCAATTGGAGGAAGGACATGGGGGTCATTGTCTTTCTTCTTTCATTTTGGAATATTTGGTGAGATGTGGTTATGACAAATGAACTATTGGAATATTTCCACAATGATATTCTTGGAATGATTCTTGACTAAGGAAATGATTTTCTATAATTTTTTTAATGACACAAACTTAGACCTTAGGCTTATGATATGCTCTCATGGATCATGATTCATTATTGACAATTCTTCACTTTGAAAACATGTGGCTTTTGTTATGACAAAATTTTATTCCATAAATTATGATTTATTTTCAATGAATTATTGGGTATGTTTTTGTATGTTATGATCTTGTTCTATGACCCTTATACTTATATTATGCTAACCTATGATCATTAATTGAAATCTCAAATTTTTACCCTAACTGAGAATCTGAGATGATTCTCTCTTACGTTTCCATTTCCTTATGTTATGAAGAAGGTTTTAAGTAGGAAATACTGATAAATGGAACTATATATGATGTTCTATGTATTAGATATTAATTATTTTTTCTAAGATAAGTTTATTTTGTATCTAGTCTCTAAATACACTAAGACTTTACTATTCTAGATTGTGTAGTATTTAAGAGTTTTAATAAATAACTGCCTAAAATGATGGAATATTTTAGTATGTTATACTTTATTAGCCTTAATTTATCTCCTCAGTGGTAGTATTAGAATAACAAATGATTTACATCCTTTATCTTATTTTATAGAGAGAATCTATATATATATCTAGGTTCTTTAAACATGGGGGAGTAATAGAATTATCTCCATGGTTTCAGATAATGTTAGAATTATCTTGTGTCTACAACCTCCCTCATTAGAAATGATATATTATATATTATATTATTATCTTAAAATATGAGTATTTCACAAAGGATGTTATCATTTTATTTGATTTATATCGTAACCCACCTCATAAGTAATAAAATAAAACTACTATTAAAATTATTATTTTATATGGTATTTTATTTATATAATATATTTTCTTATATAATTAATTTTTTAAAAAATATTATTAAATAAATTAAATCATTTCAATTGGATCATTATGTTATGTCCATATGTTTCTATAAATATTTATCAATCATTGAATAATATAAATATTAATTCAATAAAATAAAATTAATATTACATTCACTTTACCCATGAATAAATATATTAATATATATTAACATAATTTGAATAAAATATTTTTTTTCAACATTTACTAAACCTATGAATATATAAATATTATACACATAAAATTTTAAAGAAAAAAATAGAGATTAAATTATACTCATTAATTTTAAAATTTGATATCACATGACATATTTTTATGATCAATTAAATTAGAATAAATATTATTCTACTAACCAGAAATAATTTCATCCTTAAACATAAATTCAATATTATTCAAATAGTTCTTCGATACACTTAGTTTTGAACCATGTAGGCCCTAATATCAATTGATATAGGTATTATTTACCTAAAGCCAAATATTGGTATTTTTAAAAATATTAAGGAACCCATATAGAAGGAATTTGGTATAAAAACTATAACAACCTTGCTATGAATTATACTATATAATATAATACCTTTGTCAACTTATATCTCATAAAGAAAGGTGAATACTTATTTAATCACTCTGTTTTGTTAATTTATATTTGAAGGATTTTTCTAAAATTAACTTCTCCATACACTACCATGGCCATAGATTTAGTATGATTATTTTATTACTATGAAAGGGATAGAGTTATATTCTTACATTAACATGAATGGGATAAGTAATTTATTTGGAATTTAATAAATGCCATATCACTTGTGACGTACTAAACATATACTACCTAAATGTGAGCATCGGTTGTCACAGTTTTCGTCAATGCATATAAATATTTTATTCACGATACACATTACTAATGATCTCAAGTCAAATAAAAAATAAAATTCCACATAAATATGAATATAACATAACAAAAAAAATGTGGAATTATTACTGGTGGGTGTATCCTCATGGCCTCCCTTCTTAGATATCATCAACTCTTAACTTTATGAAAAGAAGTATCAATTATTATGATGCCCCAATTGATAAAAGTTGGATATAATTAGAGTACAATAATATTCATATCTCTAATAAATAAGTCACATTATTAAGAAAATTATCCAAGAATCTCAATGTTTCCAGAAAAATTGAGGAACTATTGTAACCCATTAACATATAAAATACTCTATAGAAATTATAAAATTAAATTTATATTAATGAATAATCAATATGTGATTAGAATAAATATATTATAGTAACCAAATGTAAAAAATAAATTGGTTTTAGAGAAATGTCTCCAATAACTCGTGATTTTTTATTGTTTTGGGTAATAGGGATGTGTTCCAAGTGACTAGAGTCTGTTTTTGTGTTAGGATATGGGATTCACATTTTGTGTTAATACAAATGATGAGATACAGATTGTATGAACATTATATTTTTTATCATCTATAATTAGTTCTATATAGAATGATTATGAGGATATGATTCTCTAATTCCCATTATGAGAGATTTATGTCCCATTGTTATAGATATAGTATTTCTTCTAAAGACTAATGCAAGCCATGTTATTATGTGCATTTTTATTCATTATACATTGGATTCACACCCTATTGTTATGGACATACATATTTCAGTATGATCAATACATGTTTACCTATTATAGATATTGGTATTCCTAATATAGTTTAGGTATGTCTAATTATTATTGATTGAGTATATTCTTGTTACTCTGGATGCATTCCTTAATATTTTTGACATTGGAATTTTTGTTCGTATATATACACATCCTTTTATCATTGTAATCATGTATTCTACTTCTTGTAGATTCATGTCATATTATCATAATCATTGGTTAAATAGAATGTGTATCATGTTATCATAGTATGGCCTTTTCCCAAAAATGGGTCATTATCCACCAAACATATTGTTCTTTCTTCTAAGGGCTGGACTGCATAGAGTCTAGGTTAAAATTTGGTGTGTTCACTGTTAGTAAGAGCTTGATTCACTAGTATGATCCAACTTAGTTATACTCTAGTGATGTGGTGTATTGTTTAGCTCACAATAACCTAACTTAGTTTCTTTCATGTTGAACTTTTTATTTATTTATTTCTAGTGCATAGTTTTATATTTTTAGTTATATTTGTGGGGGTCATTGGTGGTTACCAACTGATATTTATTCTCAAAAAATATATTTGAACCATTTGGGATGAGAATAATTTATATCTAATATGTAGTATTTGAAGAAAGTTTTATATATGATATGACTATAATAAAAAATTTGGATTATATAAAGTAAAAAGTGTGTTTCAAAATTTAGTATTTATATACCCTCGTGTATTTTTTTTGCTTTTTATTTTATATATGATGAACCTAGTGGGTTATTCATACTGATAAATTATTGATATGACCTACGTAATTAATAGGTTATATCGTGGTTGTATATTTTTTTTCTAGATACTTCATAGCTATAATTCCATATATATACTCTGAGATTTTTTTATGGGGGATATTTTTTTATAATTTATTAGATATTGTATATTATGATAAAGAGATTATAGTCACTCTGAGGTTGGTTTTATACTATCAGTACTAGTAAGGATCATTTGGAATATGGTGAGTTGTACCTATGTCCATAGAGAATTACCCAAATCTGTCACGTTCTGGGAGATGCATACTAGGGCATTACAATAAATTTATTCCATAAATATTTTTTTCATAAATATAAAGTATCTATAATCAAGTTAAGATATAATATTTCAAGTCATTTAACCAATAAAATTATTTTTTGGGGGGTTATGAACTAAATAATAGAGTATTAAAATGATTTTTACATATTTGGTGTTATGAATATAAGGGAATTATGGTCTATCTTGAGTTTTGATCTTTTGATAGTGGAAATTTTGGTTTGACATTATTCTAGTCTGGGATCTTAGGATATGTTCTAAGAAAGTGGGGGTTCGATACTTGTTACACTATAAATTCTATTGAATAATATTTTATTTTATATGATTATATACTTTTAAATAAAGGTTTTCCTTATAAATTATAAATGATATATAATTGTATATGTGTAGATATAAATAATTATTTTTGAGATTAAAAAACATTATTAGGTGTGAAAAATGTAATACATTAATATATTAGACACATATTAAGTTTCTTCAATGTATAAGGTACAAAAATAAATTATTATAAGCATGCATACATGAATGGAATTAATGATATAATACTGTGAGATATTAAATAACCACAAAAAAATACTAATAATAATATTTCCACCAAATAAAACTTTTTTAAATACCTTGATCATTTAGTATGGTTGATGCTAACAATCAGATGACCATAAAATATCACGTGTAAGGTAAGTGAAACATAATTTACCCTACCATTTTGGTTCTAATTCATAGTGTGATTTTTGGGTCACACACATCTTGAAAACTCTAACAGTTATGATACTATATTAATGAAGTTTCGATAATCCATATGATGGATTTGGGTTAGGATTCTTCCACCCAATTATTCTAGATTCATATAAGATATAATTGATATGATTTTTAAAATACTATAGTCATTTATCAATAAATTGGTTTTGTTGAGTTATGTAATGATGAAATATAGATATAGGCATGCTAACATATATTATTTTTAAAAAGGTTTATCATTTTATTCAGATAATATTTAATTGATCTACTTGTAAAATGATTATTTAACCTGATACTTAGCTGATAAAATTTTTTTTTATAGATTAAAATTGAATCATCATCAGCATTTTCTTTGATATCATTCTTTGAGAAGTAGAATAAAAATGGAATAATCTTATTATAATTTTATAAACAATTAATATTGAATCTTAGATAATAAGAAACGTGTTTTGGGTTAGATAAATCCCTTCCTCAACCACCAATTAGTAAAACTATTAAACAAGTAGATGTGTCTACCTATTTGATGAATACAAGGATTCACTTGATGTTTCAACTCTAATTCATTTCTCCAAGAGGCCTATATTTCAAAACTAACAAGAGAAAATATATACATTGAAGTTGATAGATAATATGAATATTATTTGTAAAGAATATATAAAATATTAGATATATGAGGTTTAAATAGTTTTTTAATGAATATTAACTAAAGAAAATAATATTTATAATCATTTGTTCAATATGGTTTGTTTAATCACTAACTTGGAATTTATAGGGTATTTTTTATGGATTTACTTGGATGTAAACATCATTCAATAATGAATATTAGAAAATGTATTAATATATAGTATGAAATATAATATGACTGAGCTAAATAAAATTTTACCTCATCAACTCATGAAATTGGTGAAAACTAAGAAGGACAAGGTGGATTGAGATTTATTATAGTGATGATAGTATAAAATTATAAGAGTTTAATCCCAACATAGATGAAAATATTTGGAGGGGATGATAGTTAGCCTTGGTTATTGAAACCTAAAATTGGTTTTATGGAGGGAAAATGATTCCATTACGAAAATCATATACATTGGACAAATAATTTCCTATAATAATTGTTCATGTGTATGAAACTCTATGGAGAGTCCATTATTATTAATAATTTTATATAAATCAATTCTTTTATTTTGAAGGATTATTTATAATAAGTATAGCTTAATCAATTTTTTTGAATATGTAAAAGTGTTAATAATTAAGATAGGATTGATGAAGAATTAATTTTTAATTAAAGAGAAGTGATAAGTAAAACTAATGTATAAAATAATGAAAATAATTAGTTATTATTGATGAATTTATAAATTATAAAAAAAATATGTATTTATCATATTATTATTCTCTTGTGATATAAGAGATTTCAAATGTAAAAAATAATTACTTTGAATAAAATAACGTTTTTATACAATTATTTGATAATTTGTTTTACATTATAACAATGTTTAAAAATAATTGTTAAAAAAGAGATTTATCAAGGACAAAAGTAATTTATACATGTTATTTGTTAAAATTTAAGGGAAATAGCTCCCACCACCCATCAGTGGAATATTTTGAAAAAAAAGAGACACTTTCATTTAAATTATATTACTCTAAAAACATAACATAATATATTATATATAAATATTAATAGTTTAATTTTTTAATATTATTATAAATAAAATTTATTTTAGTTTATTATTAAAAAATATTATTTTTCTTAGAAATAGATTTCAAGAAAATATAATTTCTAAAAAGAAGGTAAGAATATATTTGAACATGGATAGGTTTAAAATATAATAGATAAAATAAGATACTGGTCTAATTAAAAATGAATGTCACTTAAAATACTAATGGTATTAAGAGTATGTTAGGTTCCGGGCATAGCGGATGCATGCGATAGGGCATGCCCAACTTCTCTTTTTTTCATAATCAATAATTTATCCAAGATTTACATGATGATCAACACTGTAATCAATGGAATTCAATCAAAGAAAATAGACAAGGGATAGAATGTTGGAACCATGCATGGGATCATCACATAATATTTATAAGTAATTTAATTAATCAAAATAGTTTCCTTGTGAGAATTATTTCTTTATTGATGGATCTTAAAATAGATCTTCATTGTACCATAATTTCATTTTAGTAATAAATAAAATATTCCCTTTAGCGGTAATCCACACATATTTTACAAATCTCTGAACGTTGTTGTAGGAATATCTGAGGGCAGGTATGGAAAATTATATCGCATGCATTGTTATCCTTTGATTTCCATGAGAGACACTTCTAGGACGTTATCATTGATCCATCAAGAAAAGAGAATTGATGGTGGAGGAAGATCTCTCTCTGTTCTTGGGAACATTCTTGGAGAGGGATCTCTCTTGGGTTTCAGAGGATTATTTCTAACTTTCATTGTGAACAACACAAAATGAATTGGATTTATAGTAAAAATAAAATAATTGGGTTTAAATACTATTATAGTTTAGAAATAAATATTTCCACAAGTTCCTTTTAATGTTTATATAATCCCTTGTAGAACTCCATGTCTGAAATAAGAATATTATTACTTCCTCAACATGAACATAACTTGAGAATTAAATTAAATATTATTTAATAAAATAATATTTATTATTTATTATTTCTCATCAGACCTAAAAACTTGATCCCTAATTCCACTATAATATTAATCGGTCCTTGGATAATGACTATTTATTTATAAACAAAGATAATTGCATTATTCTATAATAAATAAATAAAATTATATTCTCTAAATAGAAAATAAATATTTATTAAATATTCCGCTCACACTATATTCTCTTGAATAAATGGTGATTGAATATATGAAATCGTGAAAACCTAAATAACTAATAAACCATATGTGGGAATAATATTTATTCAAATTGTTAAATAATTAAAAATATTATATTCTTTTACTGTGATTCTAGATACACTTAGTGTGTGACCCTCTTGGCCTCTTTCTCAGTTCCATTTTTCAAAGAAGCCTAAAGTCCAAGGTTAGCATCTATAAACATTCCAATTAACCCATAGAGATAGAATTTAATGTTGATATGAAAAAATACCTCATATGTATGATTACATTATAATATAATCTAATTAACATGATATCTATAAACAAGTAGGCTGCACACTGGTTTCATCAAACTATGTGGTCAATGTCTCTTTCTTTGACATTTCGGAAATCAAATGTTCCTATAGAACACCATGTGTATGGATTTATTTAGGATATATCATTTACATAAAAGGGAACAAGATATCAACATCCATTAAAGAACATAAGGGACAAATTATTTATCTCATTATTCCTTAATGCAATATTACTCGTGATGCACCCAACGTATCCCACCTTACTACGAATTTGTTTTGTCACAGTTATTATCAATACATCAAATTACATGACTCATAAAACTCATTAATAATAATCTTAAATTATAAGTATCAATACACATGCCTATAGATAGTAACATCAAATGACACATATAAATTTGGATTTCATATTGGCGAGTCTCGTTCTGAAGATATCCTAAACTAGATATTTATAAGGGTTTACACCATGATAATGTGCCTCAAAGTCCAATGAGTGTCCACCCCTGATATCTTGAAAAAAAATTTCCCTAAAATGATATCCTCTAGGTATAGAACATATATTTAAGAATCTTTTCCTAGAACTTATGAGTTCTCATCATAGAGGGGAACTGTTATGACCTTTTAGTGTAATAACCTCTCTTAGTACATTATCATATATAATTTTATACAGGATAATAATAATGATGTAATAAGTAGTTTATTAGTATTCAAAAAAATTAATATTGGTATCATAAAGTTCAAATAAGTTGATTCTAGGTCACCAATTCCAATAGACTCCCATATTCACTAGAGACAACTGCTAACAACCTTTAGTCCACTAGATCTCACATGATACTCATGCATCTACTAAGATAAGATTTTATTCATGGGGTATGTTGCGTTATCTTTTGTTGGTACTCTTCTTATTTCAACTTCACACCTTTGATAAAAATTCATCATGTGGTGGTGCTTATAGAGTATATTATTTGTCTATTAGTGTGTCCTTGTCTCTTCTTCAAGAGAGTGGTATCATCAAAATACAATGTGATAGGTTCTTTAGTTCTTGGTTACACATTAATATCCTATACAAAGTTTTGAATATAAACATATTCCTTTGTTGCACCATAAGACTCTATATAATCAGAATCTACTATAGAATCAATGATAATTGGCTGCTTGAACTCTTCCAGCTCACATCTCTTCCATTGAGACAAAAACCATATCCTAACTACAACTTTAGATCATTCTGATCTATCTAAAAACTAGCATCATTATAACCCTTGATGACAAACTCCTCATCGCCTTCATACACCTGGAACATATCCTTAGTTCTTCTAAGATACTTTAGGATAGCCTTACTAGAAGACCAATTTTATTCTCTTGAATCATCTTGATAACTTACTATCATTCTCAATGCATAGGAAGAATCAAGTATAGTATATAAAATAGCATACATGATTGATCTTATCAGTGAAGCATATAGGATATTCCTCATTCTCTCTTTCTCATATTATTTTTGAGGTCATTTTTTCTTAGAAATATATATACCATGTGACACAAGAACCAATACTATCTTGTATTATTTCATACTAAATCACTTTAGTATATGGTCATTATATGTACATTGACATAGTCCAAGTATCCTTTTGGATCTATAATGAGTGATCTTGATCCCTATAATATAGTTTATTTCACCTACGTTTTTCATGGAGAAACACTAGTTTAAGAAGTCCTTAATAGACAGTAAGACTGTTATGTCATTTCTAATAAGTAATATATCATCAACATATACTACTAGGATAGAGAATGCATTATAACTAAACCTTTTATTAATACACGACTCACATTCATTCATAAAGAAACCAAATACTATTATAGCTTCATCAAATTGAATTTCCATGGCTTGGATGCTTGTTTCAATCCATAAATTGATCTCTATAACTTGAAAATATATTTTGTATCAACTAGATTAAAAAACCGTGTTGTTGTGTCATAAAGAAATCTTCCTAAAGGTTCTCACTATGGAATGAATTTTTGACGCCCATTTTCCAGATCTCATATTCATGGTAATATGTTATAGAAAGTAGAATTATAATGGATTAAAACAGGAAAACTGGTGAAAAGGATTCATCATTTTCAATTAATTGATGTTATTTAAACCCTTTATCCACTCATATTTATTTAAATGTATTTACATTACCTTATATGTCCAAGTTTCTCTTGAATTCCCATTTTCACCCAACCGGCTTTACATCAACTAGTAAATCGACTAAAACACAAACTTGGTTCTGATGCATTTAATCCATTTTATAATTCATAGCTTCTTACCATCATGCATCTTCTGAGCTCTCTACTACCTCTTTTTGGAGATAGTTTCATTATTGTCTACAATTAATGAGTCACCATCTTTAGTGACTATAAAACCATATCTCCTTGGTTCTCTTACCTCTCTTTTTCTCCTATGAAGTACTTGGGTTTTACTAAATATTTCGTCCATGGGGACCTATGAAATATGTTATTATACCAAATCTTGTGTTTCTTGAGAATCAACATCATTGATGTCAATATTTCTCCCATTATCCCTTTTGAGGATGTTATCCCTCTAAATAAAGATGACTTTCCTGGAGACAATCACTTTCTTTTCTGAGGGGTTGTATAGGTAGTATCCATTTGTTTTCTTGGGATACCTTATAAAGATACAACTTGTTCCCCGGGGTGTTAGTTTGTTTCCTAAAAATTCCTTAACAAATTATTCACAACTCCATACATGTGTACGCAACAAAACGTGTATCGTTACACACTATAACATAAAGGATATTCTGTTTTCTGCTTTAGTTGGTAATCAGTTTAGTGTGTATGCCACAATTTTTAATGAATATCCCCAAAAGGATAATAGAATATCTGTATGAATCAGCATTAACCGTTCCATGTCTAACAAGGTACGGTTCATCCATTACCTAACACTATTCCATTATGGTGTATAAAGTTGAGTTAGTTGAGATTGAATCCCAAACTCCCATAAAAATTCTATAAACTCTTAGTTAATATATTCACTGTCATAATATTATTAAAGCTTATTTATGTTATTTCTAGGTTTATTATCTAATTCATTATTTAATTCCATTAATTTCTCAAAGGACTCAAACATATACCTCGTCAATTAGACATAACCATATCTACTCAGGTCGTTAGTAAAAGTGTTGAAGTAATAATTCTCACCTGTAGCTTCTACTAGAAATGGTCCACACACATTAGTGTGTACCAATCCTAGAAGCACTATGGTCATTTCCCCTATCCATTGAATGGTGGTTTGTTAATTTTTTCTTATAAACAGACAAGAAATATTTCAAGTGTTTTTAACTCAAATGATTCAAAATAACCATCTTGATATATCTTTTTCAAATGATTGTCATTTTCATGAAAAAATCGTAACTGGTCGTTATATGCATGTAAACATGATTTGTTATCAATTTTCAATACTTGGTTTTCATAATTAAATACATAGTGATCATTATTTAAATATAGCATACCATAACATGTGTTTTATTTATAAAAAAAATATTTTTATTTCCAAACTTGAAAATAAACCCATCTACATCTAGGAATGATATAGAAATGATGTTCTCAGTAATAGTTTGTACAAAATAAGAATCTTTTAAAACCAAAATCATTCCTATTGGAAATGAATGGTTGTAGTCTCAAATGGCTAAAGAAACTGTCCTCACACTATTAGTAGCTCACAAATACACATCTCTTTTAGAAATATTTTAGAATCTACTTGATTCTTACATTTGGATATAGATGTGATCACCAAAAGTTGTATCTAATACCTAATATATAGATATTGAATGATTATACTCGATAATAAACACACCATTAGATTAACCTTCATTTGTGGTGAAGTTCATATTCTTATGGAATTTCTTTCCACATGAAAAACATATTTCCTCCTTTTTATTTCCCTAACTTCTGATCTTCTTCTTCTTGGAAGGAAGGTTCTCATGATATTTAGACTTGTTATGAGTCTTGGTCCCCTTATGCTTGTTCTTCCTTTTATTATTCACCATAAGGATAGTGATTTTATCAATTTTCATGTCCTTATCAATTTGGTGAATCAATTTAAGAAGTTCCAAAAGGCTCCTCGTTATTTCTCATATTGTAATTAACAATAAAACTAGATAAGGTCTTTCATAGTGATGAAAGTATGATATATGTGAAAAACTAGTCAGGTAATTTAATCTCTAGTATATATAATTTTTATATGTATTCAATAGACATGAATATATGAGTCCCATCTGGTGAATACTCTATAATATTAGTTTTAAATAAATCATTGGGGATCTCATATCTATCTTTTTTTGTCTTCTCTTAATAGAGATCCCAAAGGTGAGTCATCATGTTGTACGCATACATGCCCTCATACTACTTAAAAATCTCATTGTTCGTGGATGATAGCATGAAACACTAAACACCATTAGCATCCTTCAAATTTTTCTCAAAGAGAGACAACTCTTCATAACATTCCTCATTTCTATGAACATTAGGAAATGGTTCTTCTAGAACATAAAATTATCTTTCATGGTGAAGGAGAATGTGTAAGCACCTTTTCCAGTATTGGAAATTTTTTACAGTGACAATTTTTTACTTATCAAGTATGAATCACAGTGGAATGTTTGAATTCATTTTATTTCTATTTATAAAAATTATAGGAGTATAATTTTTTACTTTATTTGATTAAATTTTAGACAAATAAATAAATATTGTATTTATGAATCTCCCACTATATTATTGAAATCAATATCCCTCGCCATTGGCTTTGAAATATCCTATTTCTTGGAAATTTAAGTGAGAAGGATATATATTATCCTTCTTATTTCACCAATTTTGGTTGTTAAAACAAATTTAATGGTTTTAGGTAGGCACTCTAAATGGAAAGTACATCACCTTATAGTTCTTTGATTAGTTGATTGGACACCCCAATCCTGAAATCCTTATATTTTATTTCCTTAACCCTCGACTCCTAGTTACACCATGTCCTTCTCTGGAAGTCAAACCTTGACATGAAAAATGTTAAGGCAAACCAAAAACTCATGTTATAATTCTCCAATAATTTAAATCACCTCAACTTTTGCTGGTCAAACACATTGAACTATAGTTTTATTTCAACTGAATTAGGGGAAGGTTATACTGACTTAATACATAATTGAGGAATTTTATCTTTTATGAATAAATTTCTAATTATTCTTTTTACCATATTCTTTTTAATATTAGGTAAATTTAATTTTTTGATTAACCATGTCTTATATATTATATATGCATAAGTCAATTTATTTTAGTTCTATCTTTCATTCTTGTTAATTAATTAAATAATGTGATAACGAAATGAAATCCATAATGAAATAACCATGAAACATGATAGAAATAATATAATAAATCCATATGGTCAGGGTAATTCATAAATGGTTAGTTTATATAGAATTTGATAAGTTAATCATTGACATAGGGGGAAACATCTTGAACCAATTAGGGTTCGTGTTACAGTATTCCACCGGTCCACCTATGTATCTCTCTTGGATGCATTTCACCTCACTGTAAACTTGAACCGAATCCACTAGCTTGGGAGATCCATCCATTGCATATTCCTTTACTCACATTTAGGTGGGGGAATAGTTTTTACAGAAAAGAAACCATGGTAACACAGACCCATATATAATGAGTTGGGAGATGACATGCAGGCCAGCAGTTTAGTTTAATAAAAAATTGAATCAAACCAATCACATAAAAAGTTATTATTTATGCTCATGATCATCCACATGCATGAAAAAAAATTAAACATTTAATAATACTATAATTCAATTATTTATCATTCTTACTTAATATAAATCACGCTCAAAGAAATTAATTATTATCTTTAATTAATCAATTTTTTTATCTTAATTATCATCTAAATTTCATTGAGATTCTCATCCATCATAATTTAAGAAACAATTTTTAAAATTAACTATGTGCATAATTGTAACTTGGAGGAAACTTGGTGAATACAAATTCAAATCTACCCAAAATGTATTATTCTCATATATTGTTTACTCATGTGACATATGGCATACACAACTTATCATTTACATTCATGATGTGTACTATGAACTTAATGATTACACGAATTATATGATTTTTCTATAATGTTTTATGCTTCAATGAACATAGAGTAATATCCATAATATGACTCATACATGATATATGTATCTAATAATTACATAGAAATTAATTAAAATTTTATATGTATATATATATATATAAACCCATCACATGTCATGTCCTATCAACTTATTAACCACACGCAAGCACGTGTCGATAAGGTTTTCACATTATGATAAACTAATTGTAATTTTGAAAAATTTGGCATAAGTAAATGACATTTATAGGTGAGTTATAAGGAATATACATCTATCACTATCTATCTGAGGCACATTACTTGGGACTTAGTGTGTAAACCATTCCTTCAAAAATTGGATAACATAATATGTACAAAAGCCTACATGGTGTGTGGTATCCAAGTTACATAGTCACTAGTCAGGTTGGTTATGTATGGAAATACATACCCTGTCTGTGACTTCAATGACTACACTCTATGTACATGGGCTACATTGTGCTTGCTCTGACTGAACATGTTCCATGTTCTCCAGGTAAACATGTAATGTAAGAAAATAAATTCACCGTGTGTAATCTATGAACATGATTTAAATTAATTCCTAATAAATTACTAGTGCATTGAACACTAGTACACAATGTATAACTCCAATTACATGTAATTTAATCTTTTGTTATCCATCCAGAATCCTTGGAACCTATAGATGATATATTTTATTTTATATCATTCATAAAATTAATAAATTTTATTATATATACGAGAAATGAAATAAAAAGAATAATATCTCACAATTCAGATTAAAACAATAGTAAAATATGAATTAAATACTAAATCAAAAATGAATAAACCAATCAATGATATTTAAATAATTATAAATAATTATGTGACCACTTTGATACCACTTATAGGTTAGGTTTCAGGTGCATCGGAAGCATGGGATGGGAAATAACAACTTTTCTTTTTGTCATGATCGATGATCAATCCGAGGTTTACACAATGATGAATATTGTAATAAAAGGAATTTAATCAAAGAAAATAGATAATGGATAGAATTTTGGAACCAAATGAATGATCATCACATGTTATTTATTATTAATTTAAATAATTAAAATAATTTTCTTATGGTAATTCTTTCTTCATTTATCAATATGACTATAGATCTACACTGTATTGTCATTTCATTATTAGAAGAAATAAAATATTACCTCTAATGGTGATCCACACGTATTCTAAACATCTCTGAATATCATCATAGGAATATCATGGTGATAGGATTGAAGATCATATCCCTTGTGTTGTTAACCTTTGATCACCATGATAATCTCATCCAATGTGTTATCCTTGATCTCTCAAGACTCTAGACTGGATGGAAGAGAAATATTAATCTTCATTCTTAGGAGAATACTTAGAGAGGGTTCTCTCTAGGGTCTTAAAAGATGATCTCCTACTATTATTGTGTATAACAGAAAACCAATTGGCTCTCTTTGAAAAATAATATAATTTGGTTTAAATACCACTAGGATTTAGAAATAAATATTTTCATAAGTTCCATTTAATATTTATTTAATACATTTTATAACCCAATGTCTAAAATAATATTATTATTATTATTTCCTCTACATTTTCTTAATTTGTACATTAAATTAAATATTAATTAAAAATTAATATTCAATATTTATTATTCTCCACCAAACCTAAAAACATGATCTTCCATTCCTCTAAAATATTAATTGGACCTTGAATAATAACTGTTTATTTAATAAATAAATATCAATACATTATTCTCCAATAAATAAATAAATATTATCTTTACTAAATAGAAAAAATATATTTATTAAATATTATTCTCATATTATATTCTCTTGAATAACTGGTGATGTAATGTATGCGATCAAGAAAACATGGTTAATTATTGAACCATGTCTAGGAATAATATTTATTCCACTTATTAAATATTAAATAATAATATATTATTCAACTGAAATTCTGGATAAACTTAGTGTACGGCCCTATAGGCCTCTTTATCAGTGGAATTAGACGAAGAAGCCTAAAGTCCAAGGTTTGCATCTAGAAACACACCAAGATACCCATAAAGAAATAATTTAAATCTGAATTGACATAATACCTCATATGGATACTTATTATTTAATATAATCCCTTTATCTCAATATCTCTAATCAAGTTGGTTGCATGCTTGTGTCATCAACCTATGTGCGCGATTTCTCTTTCTTTGACTTTTTGAAAATATATCTTGCCTATAGAACACCATGTACATGTATTTATTTAATCTATATCATTTCAATTAAAGGGATAAGATATCAAGTTTAGTTAAATAACAAAATGGAAAAATCCTTTCTCACATTACTCATTAATGGAATATTATTTAGGACACACCCAACGTATCATACCTCTCAATGAACATATTTCATCATGGTTTTCATCAATAAATCAAAGTATATTGCTCTTAATACTCATAAATAATAATATTAAACTATAAGGATCAATACACATGTCCATATATTGGAACATCCAATGAAACATATAAATGTGTATTTTCTACTGGCGAGTCTCTTTCTCATAATATCATACACTGGATATTACCAAGGGAATACACCATGAGAAGGTTCCTAAAAGTCCTATGATTATCCATCCCTAAAATCTTGTATCATTTTTGTCCATAAAATTGTATCATTCATCAAAATAACATATATTTAAGAATACTTTCCTAGAACTTCCAGGATCTCATCATAGTAGGAAATTGTTATGAACTTTTAGTGTGACGAAAACTTTTATGACATTTTAATATACTATGTTACCCAATAGAACAATCATTATGTGATAAATAGTTTATTAATATTAAAAAATATGAATAGAGGTTATCATAAATTACACATATGTTGGTTCTAGGGCACCAATTTTGACATTAAGGATATATTTCTAAATGGATATCTTAATATAAAGAGTTGTATTTAAATTTTTTCCTAAATGATATTCATTAAAAAATTAAAGTTGATGGAAACACAATAATATGAATATAGTATAAATATTATATGATTTTTATGTATTTGAAAACAATATAATTCATTAATATCATAACATTATATGTTGTAAATAAATGAATTTGTAATGTAATTTTTTTAGTGTTGAACGTAAGGATTATAAATCATAAATCATACCATTATTTAGAAAGTACATATTCATAGGTGTTATCACATTGCATAAGTTTAAAGTGAGTAATTTTCATATGGTCATATAGAGATGTGAAAAATGTTATCTGATATGTAATATTTTTAACAAAGGCATCAAAATGTTTCCAATATATGGTTTATATGTATTTTTTTATAGGATACAGTAAATATTTATTCTTATGTATGGTTTTGTTAGTATTCCTAAATTGGTTTGAGAATTTCTAAAATGATTCATTTTACAAAAGGTGAATGTATATTTTGTCATTAATTAATAATACTTACATATTAAATAGAATGAAATGATAAATAACCCCTAAAATATGAATTTGAGTTATCCCTATGTGATTTTCATAATAATAATTTATCATATGCGATTAAATGAAAATATTTTCATGAGTGGGGCCATATATAGATACTAAAATGAATTCATGAGGTCCAAATTGAGAAGTATATTTTGGATGAACCACTTGAGTATTTCACATGGAGTCTCATAAAATATTTTTGGTTATTGTTTTATTTAATGTTTCATAATATTTCTCAATAATCAGTATTAATAAGTAATATTACATTTGAAAATTCATGCTTTTATACCTTATGTGTTACATCCATATAGTTGGGATAATGAAGAAGTGGGTAACTATATTTATAAGCATGAGTTGAGTTTTCATTAATATAATTTACATTTTTCCTCTTGTATGTAGTATGAAATCTAAGCAGTCAGCTGAGAAAAATTGAGGAATCATGTGTCCATACCTTGATAAGTGATATATGATGTAATTATTTATTTAAATTATTTAAATATAATGTTTTCAACTAATTAGATAAATAAAATGAGATGTATTCATCTATTTTATTCAAAATTTACTTCGATAAATTATAATATATGTGTATATTTATAAGATATTGACATGTTTCGTGTCTCATGTACAATAAATGTATTGGATAATGTAATTGAATGATTATTTATTAAGTATGAGAAAATAGATTGGACATATGTATAAAGATATGTGTGTTTGATGTAAATCATGTTATATCCTATTGTATCGTGAGTGATATTGATGATTTTCAAAAGTCTTCTATTTAATTTTAATTATGGATTATATAATTTTTAACTGTTTTCAATACAAGATTGTCTCATGGGGTCAGGAAAAACGTTGTGTGAATGAATATTATTTTAAAAACAATTACTTGTATAAATCCTTGATTGTTCAATGATATAATCTCTAAAAATCTATTTTGAGAATATGTAAAAGTATTTTTTGTAATTATTTCAAATGTTGTATCATTAGATATGTAGAATCTAAAAAAATCATAATTTCTTTGGTAATTTTATGAAATTGGGTTACTGTTGTGCTTCTTTCATTAAATAATATAATTTTTCTCATATTGGGATTATATTATGTTATAGATGGAACTGTGGTCTCAATAATCGCAATGTAGTATGAGGTGACATGACCAGTCTGGTGACCAATTTATTGTCCTTTAAATGTTCTTTAATATGAGATATTCTGTTAAGCTATTATGATTCTTGAACTATAAATATATCATATGGAATTTTACATTTTTAATGATGATATATTTTTATGAAATATTTAATTATTAGATGAACATTATAAAATGATTGTATGTTGTTTCAAAATATGAATATTTGAAAAAAAAATTATAAAACATATCAAAAATATAATATTTATGAAATATTAAATATTGAAATTAATATAAAGTTATTGTCCTTAATCTTACTAAAGGAAGCCAAAATTATGTATAGGGCTGTATCTCTTGAATAAAGAAATACCTTAGCCAAATCACTATGTTTAAATTCACCCTTTAACACTATGGTTATAGTATTCCATAGGTGTTTGGGAAATCCATCAAATAATAATTCATGGTTATTCATACATTTAATAAATATCTATATAAGTATTATTCTATTAGCTTCAACTGGGAGATCTCCCCCAACCTCATGTATTGGGCCTTGGAATTTTTAATAGATAAGATAAAAGGTTTGGCTTTAAATAATATTAAGAAATGATCTTCAGGTTTTTATACAACATCTACTAAACTAAACATGGTAAGATCTTATGTTGTTTTGCTTATGGGGGTTGTTTTTCAAACATTGGGATAACATTTTTTCAAATTAACCCCCAACCCCCCCCCCCCACACACACACATATTTTTTCTATATGTTGATGTGATGCCACTTCTTAGTATGATTTTATATGATATAAAAAAATATATTAGTTATATATTTTATTTTTATTATAGTTTTTCCCTCTTGGATAATGATTTAGAGGATATTGTCTCATTTATTATAATAGATTCCAAGGGTCATGAATATCTACTCCCACATTATTTTTGAAAAAGAGGAAGTTATCTCTAGTGTCAATGATTATATATCCCTACTGAATGATGAGTGATATGAGGTTATCCATAAAATGTCCTTTCCAAAACCAATTTATTGGGAATAGATGGAGGTTAAACTGATCTTAGGTGACACATCCAAGACATAAAAGGCTATCAATAAATTTTTATGTCATATTAAACAGTTGGGGATGATTTTCATTGAAGAAAAAACATAACCTACCAAGATAAAATATAAGTAACCAAATCCACAATATAATGCATGATAAGAAAACTATTTTAACATAAGACTCAAAATAAATCCAACATCAAAGTAGGAACGTAAACAATACACAAAAAAAACAACGTTTGAATGATAATATGACTCTATAACACTAATGTGGCATCATCCCAACCATAACATGATCTATATATAACTCCACATGCCTTACAACTATTTAAGATGAATCACTAGAGAAGTATGTGGCCTTTCCTTTGTTAGATCCCCAATAAAAAACATCTAAAAACACACTAGTGTTCCCAAGTAGGGTGTGATTATAAAACTTAGTTGGTAAACCCTATAGACATCCCAACACGGGAAACTACAACATGAATATGTTATCACATTTAATAAAAAATATGTGAGAAGTAGAGAAATATTTTTTCATAAATCCATAAATGAATTCCATATATGAAAAAAATAATCAAATAATATTACCACTCCTTAAATATTTTTATAAACATACCATTTTCACTGATACACACAAACACATTCCATGGAGCTCCCTATACTCATGAGTGGTGAGTGATCTTCTCCATACTTTTTCAGTTGGTGACCCACATTTATGATCATACTCCATAACCATACTCTATTCCACATTGATGGTTGTGCATCACAACCATGAATTTTCCCATTTAGCACACACAATCCCAATAATTCTAAAATACCAATTTAAATAATTCATTAAAACCACATTTCAATCAATAATTTTTAGAAATAATATTTTCTTCCTTATTTAAAATCTATTATTTTTAAATCATTCAACATCATGGATTCTAGTCAAAAAAAATTAATTCATTTTTTATTATAGAAAATGAATGATTTAGAATGGTCCAATCCATGATGTTCTATAATAATAAAATGGGAGAGAAGAAACCTACATCTCAATGGGTGATAAAATGATCAAAACACAAATTTGCCTCTTAATCTAGGTTCAAAACCTCTTTATGTCAATATATCTAAGCCAAATATTTTCCAAACACATCATAGATCAGATATCGATCCATAATGGTTTAGGTCTAACATTATAGGTGATAGGAGATGAGAATATATAAAGATAAAGAGACAAAACTTAGGCTTGCCATTAAGTTTGGAGATCCAATTTATCTGGAACCATCCAAATAAGATTTTATATTAAAAAACACTAATAATTCTTAGGGAATAATAGTAGTTTCAGATCCAAAGATAGGTGTAGAAAAATAATGGGGTTTTTCATTAAAACCAATTTTAACTCTACTTTTTTGAATAATATTTTCACATAGCATGGTTAGGCCTCATGGTTAGGGATACCATGCACTAACCATGTTTATTCCCTTATATCCAACCCCACCCCCACCCCCACCCCCAATCTTATAGTTGATTTTCACATCCTTACAGACATTGAGGAAACTTTTTATATTTCTATTTGAATACACTTTCATGGTTTCACCTTGAACCCACACAGTTTTGTAAAATGGTTCACTAATCATTCACCATTCCAATGAAACCCAAAATCTATTATACAATCTCATAGAGAAGTTTTATAGTTTTCCATAACCATGATCAATCAATGTTCCCTTAAAACCCTTCTAGAATACTCTAAAATAATCCACAAACCCTAGAAAATGAACCCCCGAGTATTATATAACATCAGAATAAATAAAAAAGGGTAATACCCCTAAAAATAAGGGAGTTACATTATCCTCAACATTAGGATTTCCATCCTCGAAAATATATATATTTCCAGCGATTTGGAAAATTTTAGCACCTTTATCTTGTATAATGTCTTTAAATTCTCATGTCTCTTCACAAATCTGACCATAATACCATAAAAATCACTAAATGGATACTCTTTCCTCATAACAACTTATCTTCTCTATCAACAATCCATATCCACACATGTAACAAACTAGCATCAGGGGAAGGTTTAATATGGAATCATTATATCATATAGTCATTCTTATGTTGGGACATATTTAAATAAGTTACATGAAATGAATTGTGTACAAGGTTGAATTTATTATTTAAATCCAATTAATAATCCAAATCACTAATTTTTTCTTTTATTTCTAAAAGGTTTATGTACTAAGGTGAAAATTTACCTTACATACCCAAATTTTGATTCCCTAGTCTTGGAGAAATTTTCAAGAATACATAACCTTCTACATAAAATGATAACGACCACTAATGATGATCCACATAAAATTTATAATGAATTTGAAACATCCCCATTTTTTCTTGATCATTTGATTCCTCACAGTCATTTATTGAACAAGGATAGGTCCCAATAATGAGTCTTCTCCGTTCTCTTCCTAGAAAATGAAGACCAATAAGGATAACCATGAAATTATTCAAAATAACAAATATTTGTTCAGGCCTAATATATTTTATTGTAAGATAAATATATTAATAGTATATTATACTCCCTTAAGAATCTAAAATCCACAACTTAATCTCATATAATGTCTTCTAACCTTTGGATCACCCATTATGATTATCCATCAATTTTATAATAATAATCCACGGTCATGGTTTATTATGTTCTAAAAGATTACTATAAAGATCACCAAATCTGGGAAGTATAATATTAGCCTTGGTAGGAAATGGGTGGATTTCTAATCTATGAAACTTTATAATTTCATAAATATAGAGTTTTTAGATATATTCCACCATATTTGGTTCAGGAATTGGGATGAAGTGAGACAACTTTATGATCCAATACACAATCACCCATAGAACAATTTTCTTCCAGAAAATTCTTTGTAGAATTCTATTAAAATCTATAACTATGTGCTCCCATTTCTAGAAAAGTATTATTAAAGATTAAAACATGCCAACGGTTCATTGGTGGTCATCCTTGACCTGCTAAAAAGAATGGAATCCCAAGATATACTCTTCCACTTTCCTCTTCATTTTAGACCATCAGAAATGAGTTTTCAATGACTTACATATCTTTTAAATTCTTTGATTAATATTCCATTTTGATTGATAGAACATAGAAAGGAGTTTCGTTGGATAAGACCATGAAATAACCATTATATCATGAAAAATCAAAAAAAAAAGTTCCCATATTTTTTCCATAAATCAATGGACTCCCCACAACTATGTTTTGACGTAATGGTAAGAAACTATATATCTGATCATTAAGTATTATAAAAATTCTTGAACACATTAGGGATAAGAGTCACTAAAAATAAAAATATGAATTCATATTACTTAAGGAAATCCAAATATATATCAGCAAACATACTCTTAAATTTCCACAGATCAGAAGATTTATTTAGCAAATTGATTATATCACTTTTAGATCAAATCATATTACATAGAATTCCTTTTTCCATGTTTATAATAAAATTACATATATTTAAATGTATTCTATCGATTTTTTTTTCTCAGGTTCAAATATATTTGTGAAAGGATTTGTTTCAATCTTTTATAGTATGTGCATATAGTTAATTTATCACCAATGAAATAATGACACCACATTTTTAATGAAATAACTACCAAAACCAATTATTAATGATGGGTTAGATAATTAATTTCATCAATTCACAAATTTCATGATCCATAATCTACCACATGGTCTCCTTTAATTATAACACAACTGATTCCCAAAAAAATATACATCACAACAAACAACATAACCCTTACAATTATTCCAAATAATAATAATTGGTGCAGAAATGAGCCTTAGTTTTTGCTTAAAAATGATTTTTTTTATTCTCACTCTATTAGAATAGAGTTCCCTTTATCATGAGTTCTTTTATAAGATATGTGAGTCTTGAAAAGTCTTGAAGAAATTGATAGTGGTACCTTGTTATGCCAAAACATTTATGCCTGTGAAAGAATTGTTTCATCAATTTCCATGAAACAACAACTTCTATCTTGGTAGGGTATAAAAACACACCTTTCACAGAAATAATATGGCCAAGGAAATAGACCACCTATATTCATAAATCTCAAATATATAATTTTCCATCTAATTGAGGATCTCACAAAATTCTCAACACAATATATAAATTTACTTTCCATTCTTTTAGAGTAGGAGAATACACCAGAATTTCATCCTCAAATACAACAACAAAATAATTTAGGTACCATTGAAGGATATGATTCATCAATTCCATGAAAGTTTCTGGTGAATATGTAAGACCAAATGGCATAACCACATATTCATAATGACCATAATAACGAATGAATGATTCCTTTTTTATATCCTCTTTCATATCCCAGAGTTAGAGTTACCTTGAATGTGGATTAATTTTTTAGAACCATTACTCTCCCATCACTTGATAAAAAATGTTATCAGTACAGTTTAGTCGATATTTATACTTTATCATAACCTGATTCATCTTATAATATTCAATTTTAAGTTCTAATAAATGATATGACTTCAACACAAGAATAATTGGAGCATCCTTAGGCAATATACTTGATCATATAAACCATTTTATTTCCACTTCTACTAATTGGATGTTTAACTCAATCAATTTCACTAGTACTATTATATATGATAAAAGTCAAATTGGATTTTTCTTCCTATAAGGATAACAACCAAAAATTCTATTTCCCTTTTAGGAGTAAGCTTACTGAATTTTTTAGTGAACACATTAGGATATTAATCCACTGTGGTATGAAAATTTCTAGTATCAATTATTTCATTAGTCCCCAATGTGACTACTAATAATTAATAATAAATACTTCCAACCATTGATTCTATAGATCCTACTATTTTAGTCTTCACATCACAATATCCTTTAAAAAATATTATATACCCTTTCTTAATATTTACACATTACTCTTCATGCATAAAAATCGATATAGGACTTGAGGAAACTGACCAATATATTCCCATGATTAATACAAGTACATTAATGTTCAAAATAGAAAAGTCACAATCAAAATGGACTCTATTAATTATTATAGAAAAATATTCACATTTAAATAATTTACACTTTTATTTTCTGATAGGTGTCTAGATACTCGTCATAAGAAATATCATCTTGATATGAAACCCCATTTGATCATTGACATGTGAATAAATAAATGAGTGGGATGCCTTGGTATCAAAAATATATTTCATAATAAATGAGTTAAGTAGAATGGTACCTCATAGAGGTTTATTTCTTGAGTTGTATTCTATGATCATATTATTTCAATCATATAACTACTTACATGGGCCTTTTTCTTGGATTCCATTATATAAATTAATTGCCTGAGGAGTTGATGTATTCTTAGAATCCACTTGGTTCACTTGGTTATGTGTGCGAGAACTATTCTAACTAGATCACCCAGTTGAAGCATATGTTGTCTGATAGACATGATATATAGATAAATTATAACAAGGATTTATTTTGGGCCATGGAGGAATGCTAATGGATTTAGTGGTTTGATTTTGAGAGGATCCAACACCTTAAAATTGGGTATCCCTCTTCTACTAGTTACAATCATTAGAGTTCATAGCTATTACAATAGAGAGAAACATACGTCCTCTAGTCATATTTCCATAGATATCCCCTTCTATGACTATTTCTCTAATAACCATCTATATATAATATGTAATATAGATGAAAAATCTCTTCGAATGAATCATTGGTCGTGGTATAGACACAAAGATATGTTCTTTTGGGGATGCACTAACATCCACATTTATAGAAAAATATACTAAGTTCATAATCAAAAATTCATACTCCACTATTGATAGATTCTCTTAATTTAAGAAAAATAAATCTATCATTCAGGATATCTTTAAGGTTTAAGGATATAATTTTTTTTTGAAAAAAATATTCAATGTCCTTAAATGTATGGTCTGGATAATCATTATCTTGGACAAATAAATCCTAATATTAGAATACAAGATCCTTCATCATCTATAATGTAAAAATTAATTTTAGATTAGTTGGTGTTATAAATAAATTGAATACTCGGTCCATTTTGTTACACCACACCTTTACATTTTCACATTCCAAATCTCCAATAATATTAGTGTAATATGTTTATAAAACTACATAAAATGATCCACCAGTCTTGGTTCAAAAATTCTATTTCCCTTGTTAATAGATTGAAAGTACTTCACGATGCTCAGAATAATAAATTGGTTAACCTATTGATCTAGAGAGATCATGTTTTCTAAATCCTCTTCCTAGGGTCTCTATGTCATCTACCCAGTTCCATTTTTCTATAAAAAGAAAAAAACACCACTTATTCATGACTCATTAGAAACGTAAGGCTTAAAATTTCCAAATCATAATAAGAAACAATCATTGCAACCAACAGTGAAATAATAATTAAATATAATATGATCATTGTAGTATTAGTGGGAGGTATCATCCCCATTGCATGATATGTTACACTCATCATCTAAACCCACAACAATGGGATGGAAATACACCTAGAAGTGTCTTAGAACACTTTGTGTACCTAGGATTCCCTGACAACTTAATGTTCCCCATAAAGTGGATTGATACATATTTTTAATCCATACATTTCATGTTTTTTACATTTCTTTGTCCTTGATATCATCCCAAAATTCCATACTGATGAAGACTGATACCTTTTACAATGTCTCTAACCAACCCATTGGCTTGGGTTGGGTCATAGGTTCCAATTTCCGTGGGTTACTTCCCCAAGACACGAAATTCTAAAAATAGAAACCAAGGCAATAGTAAAATATTGGGGAATGATTTTCCCTAATGAAAAAACATTACCTGATAGGATAAAATACAAGTAACCAAACCAACTATATAATGAAAGATAGAAAAATGTTTTATAATAAGTATCATAATAAAACCAACATCAAATTAGCAATAAAAACAAATCATATCAACTAGAAATGACCAAAAGTAAACATGATTCTATTACTCCAACGTGGAATCATCCCTGGAATCATCAGATTTATCTCTAAGATCTAATTCCACATTCTTTTCCCTTTATATCAAGATGAATCCTTAGAGAAGTACAAGACATTTTATTTTACTAATACATAGAAAAAGAATATTTAAGACATTAAAGATCCTAGGATGGGGTGAGTGTAACACTCAGTAGGTAAACTATAGAGACTTCCTAGTACATTACACTATTACAAGAACAAGTGATCTCCTTTTATATAAAAACTATAGAGACTTCCTAGTACATTACACTATTACAAGAACAAGTGATCTCCTTTTATATAAAAACATTTATAGACATAGAAATTTTCTTATATAAATTCATAAATGATTTCATATATTAAAACATTAATAAAATCATATTATCACACATTAAAACTTTAAAAAAATATCCCATGTTAACATACATAGCCACATATGTTGTGGACCTCCATACACTTGTGAGTGGTGGGTCATCTGGTCAATAAGATGTCACTTGTTGACTATATTGATGGTGTTACATCATAAAAATACTCCATCCAACATAGATGGTGGTACTTTATAACCATTATTCATCACAATTAAAATATACCCACGCATTTATTCTAATATAACCATTTAAATCATTCATTGAAACCATATTTTCATCAAGAATTATTTCTAATAATCTTTTTTCCCTTATTTTAAATCTATCATTTTGAAATGATTAAACATATTAGATTATCATTAAATGTTTTTTAAGGAATTTAAAAGTATTATAAAATATTTTAGGAAGATCCAAACCATCATTCTCTAAAATATTATAGTGGGATAGAATCCACCTACCACGCAATGAGTGATGATAAAAATCAACGGCATAATGAAACCACTAATCCCATGATAAAAAACTATTTCATTTAATATATCAATTTAAATACCTAAAAATACATCATTTATCATAGATATATCGATAAAATATTATATCAAACATTTCATGTGATAAGAGATGAGAATATATATAGAGAAAGTAAGAAATAGAGAGTTTCCCTTGATTTTGAAGATCTGATTCACATAGATCCATTAAAAATAGCTTCCAGATCAAGATAAATCACCAAGAAATCTTAGGTAATGAGTGTAGTTAAAGATCATAAGATATGAATATAAAAATAGGTGTTTTAGGGCTAATAACCATGTTAAACTCTTGTTTTATAAATAATAACTAAAAATCACATGTTTAAGCCATGTAGTTTGGGAAAATGTGCAATAAACATGCACATATTATTGTCTCTAAACCACACCCTCACATGGTTGGTTCACATAGTTTTAAAAACCATTATTTTTTTTTCTCTCTACCTCTTGTTTCATGGTTTCACTTATCACCTTCACATCTTGTCCAAACCATGCACCAATCATGAACCTACCGAGTGACTCATATAATCTATTACATGTTTTCTTATATAAGTTTTATAGTTTCCCTTAACTATTATCAAATTTTTCTCCCATAAAATCACTTCCAAAATATCCAAAAACTCCTTAAACTCAACAAAAGTATTTTATAACTTCAAAATGCATAATAAAGGGCTAAATTACCTAATATCGAGGATGTTACATATCATGAATTATTTGATTGAATTGGATCCAATACTATACTAATCCATTAAGACCTAAGGAAAATATGAGGATGTTATATACCATATAATTCCATAGGTTCCCATTTATATTGAATTTACTTCTAATTTTATTTTAACTCCCATTTTGATTTTTTTACCGGCATTGATGATTTGATTTCTTTCATTGTACTTTTATAAGATTTAATAGAGTACATAGAAACTTTTTATATTGAATAAATATACAATAAAATAAAATTAATATACTGAATGAGTCATCAAAATCCTTAGGTTGACTACTAATAAAAAAATAAAAAAATCCATGGGTGATCAGTAATCTGAAATTATTCCTATATTTCTGGTCAATACCTAGTTGGACATACTTAGATCTATCAAGTATAGATCAGAATATGTAGTAAATACTTTCCTGAATAATCTATTTTTTTACTTAACTCATTCAAACAGACACCCCCACCCATTTATAGTGGTAATAAAACACACTTGATGTCCCAACGGTTGTTAAGCTACCCAAAATAGTACCAACATTACTATGTAATGATCGTTCCACTATCGATCGATGAGGGTAAGGAGGTAGCTAACCATAAACATCCACAATTTATAGGTACTCTTAAACACAAAAATAAACACATGATAAATTAAAAAAGACAATAATATAAATTATTAATCTATATATTAAAAATCTATATGTTTTATTGTAAGGAATAATAATAACTAGTTTCAGCGATTCATCAACCCCACATTGATGGAATATTGACTTCTCTAATTGAATTCTATAATTCCTCCAATCATAATACTCCACTTAATATTAATAAAAATTTAAAATAAATATGTAGGGATAATTATTAATTGGAAAACCCGGTCTCTTGGGGGGTCTAAAGCCTAAAAACACTAAATTTTACCATTCTAGAAACAAACTTCCCCATGTAAAACTATATAAATAGAATTTAAATTTGGGAAATAATTTAAAGGTAATTATATTATTATTTTAGGCTCTCTTTTTCATAAAAAATAATTTTCTATGTTTTCACTCCAAACGTCTCTTGTTTCTTAATTAAATATTATAAATGCACAATTAAATTAAAATAGTATTAAATGGTTATAATATAAGTAAACCATAAGTCAAAATATTATTATAAGAAAATTCATTCTGAAGAATAACCTCATACATTATAATTTTATATATATTTATGGTTTCTCTTGGTTAATTATATTAAGTCCCACTTAAGACCCCATCACAATATTCAGAGACCTTATAAAATTAAAGAGTTCAGTGGACCCTATATAAAATCCTCTAATGAAGAAAAAAAGAGGTCAATGGTAATTTATTGGATATTATATACATATGAAAATCAGTATAATGTATATGATTTTTTCTTGGATTTGTAGACATAAAACATTCCCAACCAAACCAGAGGTAAAAAATCATGCCATAAGATTATCCATGAGAGGTTAAAAATGGATTTGAAAAAATAAACGCCATGAATTTATCTTATATTTTTTCCTATGATATAAGCTATGCTACAATTTCAAGAAATAATTCTTAGTTATATCCTATATTTTTAGCCTCACATCGTTCCATAATGCAGACAATGATATCACATATTTTTTTCTATGATATAGTGATTTACCACTATTTTTTACCATGTTTCATATTTTAATTGGTGATATCACCATCATTAGAGATATCCCAAAACTTATTTTTTGGAACTGTGCCACTGCTAGAAATATCTTTATATCACAACAGTGATATGATACTATATTTTTTGGAATAAACAAACTAGACATATTGGAGATAATTATATCTTATACCATTGTCCATGATCAATAATCAATGACCTATATTTATTCGTGCCAACCAAACACATAACCTAACCAATTTCATATCTATATCACCTAATATGAATGTATGTTCATATAAAACATATTTTATTATAAAAAAGATTTATTATTATGAATATAATAAATTTCCCCTAATGCTTAAATTGAGTTTTCTTTCCATAAACAATTACCAAAAATGGTATAAGGATAAAAAACCCCACACACCAGGATCATGTAATAAGGGTTTGGAATAAATTATAAAAAATAATTAACACATCATGAATGTCTTTCGTGAATCTTTTGCATTGAATAAATTATTGATGTATATTCCTTATAAATATCCCAAAGACTCTTTATTCAAAAGATAATAATTTTATTTTTGAATCTCCAAACTATATGGAAGGATCTATGAAATTTCAATGATATTTCATTATCTTGAGTTAATGTAAAAGAGAGGTAAAGTGATCTATGACCTTAAAAAAATTGAATATATTGTCTTTTTTTATAATTCTTTATATTGAGGTCAATGCATATTTCATGTGTTGATTAAAACCTTAAATTATTTTCATAAATTTTACATTACATAAAATATAACAATCATGGTTTATATCATGATAAAACAATATAAAAATTTATAACACTTAAACATTTATAAGGAAATGGAATAACTACTTTTTAGATACACCATATAATGGAGTAATTTTATAACATTGAAAACATATATAGAATAAATGACCTTGAATTGGTATGAAATATTCAGTATCACATTATGTGATAATTTATATCTCATTCACCAAAAATTATATTTAAATAAGAAATATATTCATACCACATGATTCTTTCCTATTGTATTAAGTAGTATGTTCTTTGTATAATCATTATATATAGTCTTTAAGGAATAATTTCATAAAATATTTCCATATTTGAGTCCCAAAGATATTTTACATATTTTAAATCTTGATAGTAATAAATATATAATGGTTTTATAATTAATGGAAGGTTACAAATTATTACCCATTTATGTGTGATACATTTATAAAGTACATTGGAATGATAAATAACCATTTCATATTAAACTACAATTTTTACTAGTTGATAATGATTATAGTGAGTAATTGTTTTGAAAATATATTAAAATAGGTTTGAGTTGGTGATTATATGTAGATACAGAGTTCACTAATTAGACACTAGTATATATTTTTCTATCATTCGGTCCAAATTTTATATTCTAAGTGGAATTTCATACATATATTTCATTTACATACATGGGGTGTATATGGTATTGTAATACCTATTACATGAGTTTAAAAAAGTAATCTACATGTTACCTCTAATTATTTGATAAATTTCTTATATTAATCTTATGTATTGAGACAATCGAGGGTGGATGGGTGTGTTATTGATGATGTAGTTTAATATTATTAACTGAGATGATATTTTTCTTCCTATATAATAGGTATTAAATATGATCCCTTTATTGATTAATATTGTGTAAATCAAGGAACGTTATTGGTCGAATAATTATGGCATACTCATTTGAATCAATGAATTACATATGAATTATTCATTTTTTAGGTCAATCTACTTATAGAATTCATATGGGATGAGTTGTCCTATATGTTATTGATACATTCCATGAATAATGTATTAAATATATGTCATTCATAGAAGTTTTTTATAAGTATATTCTATTTTATAGAGATGATTATAGTAGAAACTATTGTATAGATATGCTCATATTTTATATGGATCAAAATATATCCATTCGTGTATTGATTAACAATTCTTAATTTAAAGTGGTATAATTTTTAACATCATTATGAATTAATAATTTAAAACTATTTTCAAAGTAATAAAGGCCCGCATGTCCCAAATAATTCAATTTCAATAATGATTTATTTATCTATAAAATGTTTGTTCAAATGGTGAAAGAGTATACAAGGTGGTTTTATAAATGTGTTTGGGTGTGTTTTCACAAGTTATTTTGGACAATTCATGTAGATTTTAAGTGTAATTACACTTGTCTTTATACTATAGTTTTTTTATTAATTATTATCTCTTTAATTTTTGATTTTATAAAAAGGATAAATATATGGATAATGGTAGGATAAATAATAGAAGGAGATGAAATTGAGGAAGGTAGTCAAGTGAGAGCAGCTACGAGTATCCAATTGTATCTGGTGTACTCCAATAGCTACTCGTATAGACACCAGGTTCCAAGTGTCCTTACACTATGTATATAGTAAAATGTTGATGGTTTTCTTCAATTAAGATAATTATTTACATTTTAATTTAAAAATATAGCATTTTTAACCACTTATTTGTGTTTTCAAATTATTTCAATCACATTATCACCTATAAATGATTTATATTTCTATAATATTCATCTTTAGGTGATATCCTATCAATCATAAGCTATATTAATGCCAATTTTCTATTATAGATCATCTCTAATAGGGATAAGGTGGTATCCCCCCCCCCCTTAACATTGGTTTTAATTTATTTATATTACTACAAAGTAAATTACTAAAAAAATCAACAAGGTTTATACATCTACCCCAAACTTTTGAATATTCTTCTAGTAAGTGGTGATGAGGATTTTTTTTAACAATCAATAGGTTGTCCCAAAAAAAATTAATTCATTTAAATTTATTTTTGAATAATGAGATAATCCATAGGTTTAACTTATAAAAGGTTATATAATCTTGGGTGTGTGTGGAACTCTTCTTTCCTTATATGTATTTGGTTGGGAAAAACTATTAGTATGTGAAACTTCATTTACTCTCATATTTTTATAGTTTATATAATATTTGTGGCATGTTATTGAGTGAGATTAGAAATAAAATACATTCCCTTAAAATAAATTATTTTATTTAAACTATCTTATATATTGGTTGTGATTTGTGTGCATATAGGTTTTATGATATTTATTTTAATTGATTATTTCTTATACCTTTCGTTTCATTATGATATCTTATTAGCTATAACGAATTAGATTGAAAAATTATATTTATTTATGAATTTTGTGATATATTTTTTTCATATATATATAGTATAACTAATCATGATCAATAGTATTTATATTAAAAAATTTAAGGTCAATGGTTAATACATGTAACTTAAACCACAAATTAGTAATACCTGTGAAATTAAATAATTATCCCAATGTTAAATTCATATGTGGAATATATGTAATTAATGTAATAATATATTAATATTTTTATTGCATATATTGTGGGTTATTTTGGACTTTATAAGGGGAAAAATTAGATAATGGGTATACATGCTACCCATGGTTATGTTCACACCTACTTCACATTATATATATATATACATTTCTTATTGGTACCACATTGTCATTTTTAGGTATTTAAAAATTTTATTTATTGAAATTAGATTTTGGTTTGGGTTTGGGTCATAATTTGGATTTTCGGATGGGTTTCCTTTGGAATAATTTTGTTGTATGGTCATTGTGAATGGGCTCCCAACCCAAACACCTTACCCATAAACAAATCTATTTAAAAAATAGGTTTCAAATGGGTATATTATACGGTAATTGTCCCCTTTATCTCACACTAAAAAATATTTATCCTTCCAACCCTTCCAAACATCAATCCCCTATCATTTACCTATCCAATTAGATCTAATCATGAATTTATTCATTAAGACTAATGATCTCTCCAATTAAGTGACTCATATCCTCTCTCATATTAATCTTCATCCTTATTTCTATATCATCCTCTAAAATGGAAATATTGGATTAGGGTCTCCATAATTAATTGTAATTATTTTTTATTAAAGATAATAGGGATCTATCTTAGATTCTAAGAATCTAAAATTTACTCTCCATGAGGAAAAATAAATTACTAGTGGATTCAATGATTTTCTTGTTGGTGAATCCATACATTCTCATTTTCTAACTAAACCATGAGTTGATGATTTAATCATGTTTTTTAATTCATTTAGATATCATAATATATATTTTATAATTCTATTGATTTTATTTGGATTTTCTGAATGTTTTTTGAATTGGAATACCAATATGTAAACTCATAAAATCTTTTTTCCAGAAAAGCATTTACATAGTGTGGAATTTATGACTTCTCATTAAATAATTAAACAAATAATCCACACATTTTCTTCTTATAAATTATAAGGAATTATAAAAAATTTGGTAATTTTTTTTAATGTTAAAGTGTGATTTTTGTGCCATTGAATTTGACATATTCCATAGTACAAACTATGTTATTGTTACTTCATCCCATAGTTTTTAAATGTATAATTATTATTAAGTAGTGTCATACCACTTCATTTATTTTCATTTTTATAATTAAAAATTCTTTAATTTATTCCCTCTAACAAGATTCTAGTTTGTTTAAAGCTTAAAATTATTGAATTAGAATTGAATTATAATCATGGTATTATTATATTCTTTTTATCATTATGTTATTTATTTTATGATCATATTTGTAATTAATTTTAGGAACTAATATTTGAGAAAATTCAAATTCTTTATCATATTTTTATTTAAATTTTCTTTGTACACTACCAAGAAAAAAAACAATCTACATAATCTATAATATGTCATAGTACTCAAAAATGGTATGGAAATAATAATCACTCTATAGAAATAATAGTTTTGATCAAAAAATAAACCTTTTAATTTTTGAAAATATCTAATAAGTATTTTGATTACTATTGTGTCATGATAAAAGTAATTTTGAGGTAGGTAATTTCTTGTGTAAAATGATAATTTAAAAATAAACATTTTAGTGGTCAAACATATCGTGATGTAAGGTATATATACTTAAAAACATTAAGTGTAAAAAATAACAACTCTTGTTCACCGTATCATAGTGGTGTTTTTCATGGCTCATAAGATATTTTTGAAATAAAAATGGGGAAAAGATTGATGTAATAGTATCCATGTTACGTCATTTTATATTGTGTTTGAAAAAAATAGGAAGTGGTCATCTATAATGATCACTGTGAAGAGTTCAAGTTGTTTATGAAAATATGTCTTTTTCTTCAGTTGGGAAAAATACCTTTATAATGTTTTACATGCCATGTAAAAGGCATTGGTTAAATTTTGATTGAGTAAAACAAATCGTTAAGGAAATTCATGTAATGGAAATGATATTGTTCATCATATAGATTCATTTATTATTGATCCATTGTGATTTAATGTTCAAGTTTCAATTTTAAATATTCATGTTCATTATTTTAATTATTATTAAATTTTTCAAAATTCATTTTTTATATAATATTTTTTAGTCATATTTTATTTATACTAAGAAAGAATATAATTCCCAATTTTTAAATAAATATTTCCAAATGTTTCAAGTTTGAAAAATATATTTCACACTACATGATTTGGGAAATGAAAATAACAACGGATATATATGTTTAAATTTTGATCTTCAAGAAATTAATGATTTTAAACTTTAGTAATAAGATTTTAAATATAATATGTGAATTTAATATATATAGGTTAATTGGGAGGGACTATATAGCTTGAAAAGTAGAGTAACATTCATGTAATTATGTTGAATACATTCACATACATCACTGTAAAGAACTTTCATATGCTTTAATATACCAAATATTCACTAATACTATAATCATTGTTGATATAGTTCATTGTGTTAGACCCTATGGATCTAAAACATAATAATGATGCCTCAGCGTTCAATATATCATCATTTATAGTTATATTCTATTGTGTTATTGATTTTTATTATTTTTTACATACTTATTTTCTGGTTTATAGTTTTTTATCCAAAGTAGGAAAGTAGTGTCATCTTATACCAAACTAAAAATTGCACATGTGGGTTTTCCCTAACTAGTAAAATAAAAGATGATTATGGGTTTTTATGCAATTAGATATATGAATGGATGGTTATTCACCAAATTCAAAAGTAATATATTTGTGTTGTGCCATTATGTGTTGAAAAATAATGTTTTGGGTTAAGCCTCTAGGTATTAAAAATGAATTTTTAAAGATTTTTTAATCTCCATAAGAAGAAAAGGAACTTATTTTACTAGGTTTTATTTATTTTAGTTTCTGATAGAATTTATGATGATATTTAGGATCAATTTTATTTAAACTACTATAAAATATCTTATCCATATCACTATTTTCAGCTAAATAATATTTTTTTTAACTCTATTTTCCATTTAAATTTTTTTAAATTGATCAATTCAAACCTCTTATGACCATTTTTAAATTTTAATATTAGGACCTAATATTTGATATCAAAACGTGGCCCCTAACTTCGGTATGTATATATACATATATACACACATTGTTTCTAATAAATTTGTTCTTTAACCATTAAATGGAAAATATTCCTTTTGAATTCAAAGTAATGAGTGAAAATGAAGGTTAGAATCCCCAAAACCCCAACATTATTTATAGGAATAGTTTATAGTTATTTATAATCATGTATATAAGAATACATTAATAATATAACTATTAATAATTATAATATCATAATCAATCTTCTTAAGTTACCTCAAGTTGACCCCAATACATTAAATGGTAAATATTCAATTATATATATTAGGAACTAAAAGGTTATTAGTATTTTTGTTGAGTTATCTGTATAATTATTTATATACTTGTTTCTGTATGAAAACATCATATGATATTTGGAAAAAAAAATTAAGTCACTTATATTAGGTTAGATAAGCTAATAGGAACTAATCATGGTATATTAAGGGATGAATATATAGAATTATAAATTAGATAAGAATAAACTATTAATAAAATGTTTCATTTATTTACCTGAATAGTTAATTATATGATAGAATTAGGATAAACTCTAAATATACTGGTATTGGTTGAATGTGTTTTAACAGCATTACCTAAAAGACATGCTAAGAAAATAGAAATTGGTTAACATAAAGAAATTTGAGGAATATACTCTTAATGATATTGTTAGTTCTTTAAAATAGTATGAATTAGATTATAAAAATAGACATTATAAAGAAATTTAAAAAATAAAATGATTTGGTTTTAAATAAAAAATTTATGTTATTAATTACCACACTAATTCTAAGTTATATATTAGATAAAAATACCAAGTTGTTTAGGTTTCCTAAGGAATGTGGAATAAGGACTACTCAATGATATTTAAAATTAATTACCCCCAAGATGATATTAAAGTAAGAATGAAAAGTAATCTTACCTCTAATGATGATTCATAAATTATTTTATGTGAGCTCATAAAGAAAGAACACATCAATCCTAAATGACCAATATTAAAGAAAATCAATAATAAGAGATATTTGTATAAGATGGAAAAGAAAGATAGGGATGTTTTCTGGAGTAATATAAAAAATTATAATTCAATTAAATCATCTGGTTATAAAAATTTATCGGATAATATGTGTCTAATGGCTTCATCAAACCATGTATGTGAATCTAACTATTAATCTTCTTCTGAATTTAGTTCTAAAAAACCCACTGAAGATGAAATTTATAAGGAAATATATATACTTATTAATATAATAAAATAAAATATAGAATATAAAATGATACTATCTTTAAATATACATAAAATATTAATTAAAATAACAAATAAATAAATCTATAAAGAAATACATAAACATTTCTCAGATAAATTCAAAAAATCCACATAAATATTTGAAATTTGTTCAAGAGAAACAAAAAACATCACTTGATAAAAATGAAAAAAATAAGGAGTAAAATTAAATCAAAATTTATTTTATATATAAGAATAATGTGGATAAAGAATAAAATTTTATTTTTATTTTAGAAGAGAATTAAAAGATACAAATTTATGTTCAATGTTTGAAAATGATCTTTGTGGATTTATTCAAGGCTTTAAAAATTAGGAAAAAATATTTAGATTAAAAAAAATAAATCTAATCCTGGTATTGGTTTTGATAATAAATTACAAAAAATTAATAAAATATTATTTTTTAATCATTCAAGTGGTAATTTTTCAAGTGATACTTATTTAAGATGTTGGAAAAATTACATTATGGAAATAAATGTTGAATTATATTCTCTCAATCTCTAGGACATAAAAAATGATTTCCAAATATTTATCCTGAATATTGCCCCAAAATATATATTGGTAATTAGTATGGGTTCCAAATAAGTCTTGTAATAATCTCATTATTCCCAAATTTACATGGCTACCAAAATGTTCTTAAATTTTTCTGTAGGAAATTTGACTTGGATGTGTCAAAATAGTCACATGGTATATATATAGAGGATGATCACAGTACATGAATTTTAATTTATAAAATTTTTAATCTTCCAATTAACATTATAGTAGTAATGTTATAATTTTTTATAATGATAATTGAAAATTTAATGGTTTTTTGAAGCTCAAATTTCAAATTATTTCATTATTTCAATGTTTTTACTTATTCAATGTATAAAAAAACTAATAATAATTTCTCATATATGTGGTTATAGATTTTTTTCAATTTCCAATATGATAAATGAATTATTTTTAAAGGTGAACATATATTATTTTATTATAAAGTAAAATTTTAATAAAATGTTAATAAAAATTTTTTAATTAAGAGATCAATGAAAAACAAATTAAATAATATTTAGTCTAAAAATGTTTTAGGGAATATGATTCTTGGGCATGTTAATTTCAGGTCACATTACAACCTATCAAAAAACAATCAAATTCTATATTTACTCAGTTTTACTCTGGGAAACTCATATGTATGATGGGTAAATAAAATAAATAATATTTTAGATCAATTAATGTTATGAAAATAGTATATACTATTAAACTCTTCCATTTATATTTATTTATCCTATTTAATCTTACAAAAAATGTGGAATAAGTTATGTTTTAGTACTTGTATATGATTTTAGTATATACACAGGGGTTTATTTTCTTTCACACAAATCCAAAACATTAAATAAACTTATATCTTATTATAAATTTGTTCATAATGATAATAGATATATAATTATATCAACTAAAAATTATATAGTTCTAGAGTTTTTAATTCGAAATAATTCATAATTTTCTAAAAATATGAACATTCCCATAATTTTTTAACACCGAGGACATGTAAAAAAATATTTTTGTATAAATTAAAGATAATTCACTAAATTAAATGGTTATAACAATGATTAATGAGTTTATATTACAATATAATTTTGGGTAGAATCTATAAATACATCTTGTTGTATTAGTAATAGATTTCTTTTATAACATATTTTTGGAAAATATACCTTATAAAATTTGGAAAGGTGGAAAACCTAAGATTGGTTATTTTGTGTTTTTTTAAAAGTATTTATTTTCAATACCAAGTATTCTCTTGATAAATTTGATTCCAAATTTGATAAAGGTTTTTTTTGGGTTATTCAAATGTCAGTAAAGAATATAGAGTATATAATAAAATAATTTTGATTGTTAAAGAGTATATTAATATTAAATTTGATAATAAAATTATAAATGATTAATTATTGATGAAAATGATATTGAATAATTGTTTAGAGATCTTAACATTAGTTAGAATGAAAATTAATATTTCAAATCCCCAATTAATGGGTATAAACACCCTCTATAAATAAAATTGAAAATTTATAGTGATCATCATATTTAAAAGGTTATTTTAAATATTGATTCAAATGTTAAAACTATAAATAATTTATGATTTTTTTTTCCTTATCATCGTTTTTTTTTTAATTTTTTTCCTAATAATATTAATGATGCTTTAACTGATTCTAAATAGATATTTTCTTATGGAATAAGTTCTAAATTTATTTTCTTAAAATCAAGTTTAAAATTTATATGAATCACCTAAAAATATTTAAGTTATTGGAACTCTATTTATATTTAGAAACCAATTTGATGATTAAAATTTGGTGAATATTCTGTACCAATTGATAGATTTTAATGTAATATAATTTTATTAGTATATAAATATTTTGATGGTCTCAAAGTATTTCAAATGGATGTGAAAATTTATTTTCTAAATGATTTTATTTTAGAAGAATTATGTTTAAAATAGCCTAAAATTTTTTATCTGAAAACATATCCTAATTATGTTTTGAAACATTAAAAATAATTACATTTTGTGAAACAAGATCCTAAATATTGGTATGAAATGTAATTTAATTTTCTTTCAAAAGAACAATTTTGAGAATGGTAAAGTGGATTTAACTTTTATTTTCCAATATTGTTTTGATAACATTTTGATTAGTTAAATTTATGTTGATGAAATTATTTTTAAATCTTCATGTGAAAAATATTATAATTAATATTAAGATTTAATGAATTCTAAATTTCATATGAGTAAGATAGTAGAATTAAAAATGTTTCCTTATTCTACTACTTTTTAAAATAATGTTGATATGTTTCAAAATCAATAAATGTTTTCGAAATATTTAGTGAACATATTTTGTTTATATTCATGTAAAATTTCAAACACCCCAATTAGTAATTTATCTAAATTTTATTTAGATTAATCTATAAAATCAAATGATACTAATATTATTTGAGTTATTATTCATAGTTTATTATATTTTATAGTTTTTAATATTAATTTAATTTATATTGTTTGTTTGTGTGATGGATATCAATCTAATCATAAGGAATTCCATTTAATGGTTTTTTATAGTATTATTAATTATATTATTAGTTCTTTGATCATTGGTTTATTTTGTCCTGTTAAATATCTTTTTTACATGAATTTTATTCTGAATTGGATTTCGGTGGATGAAAAATTGAAAGAAAACTTACCTAAATTACATATCAACATCATAGTAAATAATTAGTTTTATGGATCTCTAATAAACAACATTTTATAAATTTATCTATAGTATTATCTGAATATGTTGTTGCGGTATCTTTTTCTTCCAAATAAATTTGTATTAATAAAAAATTATTTTATTTCAATTTTAATATTAAAATAATTAATATCAATAGGGATAATAATTTAACAATTTTTATTTCTATAAACTAGTTACATAATTTTAGGGAAAAAATATTGATACTAGATATGATTTTATTGGATATCATGTTCTAAATGCTGAGAATCGTTTATAATATGTTTCAAATGATGACCAACATGCTGATATTTTTACTAAACCTTTATACATTTTTTAGTTTTAAAATCTAAAATTTGAACTTGTTATGATAATTGTATAATTGTTTAAGACTTGTCATAATTTTTGGGTTAGTATTAGGTATGAATATATTTTTGAATATATTAACATGTTTTTCAAGGATCCTTATACCTTTTAGATTTTCATTTTTTAAATGAGGATGATAAGATGAAATTAATGGGGAGTTAAAATTATCTTTTCTATTAGGAAGAACATGTTTTAAAAATCTTATGTTCAATACAATTTCAAAAATGGGAGAATTTTTTGATGTTATATTTGTTTTTTTAATTATAAAAATTAACAAGATTATTGAGTGTCACCTTTCCACTTCATTTGTTTATTTTTTAAAAATTATTAATTTCATATTATATTCCTTCTAATAAGAGTTTAGTTTATTTGAATCTTAAACTTCATTATGTAGAACTGAATAATAATTTTGGTATCATCGTATTTATTGCAACCTGAGCCTTTTACATATAACATTTCATGATTTTAAGAATAATTAATCATCAGAGTACAATCCAAGGATCGTTAAGTCTAGTGTCTTGGAAGACTAGGTACATATAACATAAAACATGGGGCTAAAAAACACTTCTTTATTTAATCTCCATAAAGAGCTCCTAACATCATTTGAGCCCTTACATCCACATAGGGTACCTTGGTGAACACATGAACAAAGGGATGAGCTAAACTGCCCAGTAAGGGAACGAACATAAGGATACATATCAAGCACATGAGTTATGAGGCATGACATAATGATATCCAAGCCATGAAACATATAAAATAATTTAATATAATCATGGGATAATATAAACATGGAATCATATAAATGTGGAATAATCATAAAAAATTTCTTTAGTACAGGTCAAGGCTAACTGCCAATCCTGTTTCCCATTTTAGTATGGGTCAAGGCTAACCGCCAATCCCGTTTCACATTGCATCTCATGAGATTCAAATTTACCCAATGCATTGGAGTTCTATCTAGGTGCACCCATCTCAAAATTTTCATGAATATTATTACCACATAAATATTCTTACCACATAAATATTCTTTCCACATGAGTAATCATACATAATCAATTGTTCATAAACATAAGGTTACCCATGGAGAGAATTGGGTACCACAATCATGACATAAAGAATAACCAATGAGTGTATCATGAAATTGTTCATGAAAGAAAGGGATTAGAACATACATGGATGTTCATAAGGTAATATAGGAATATAAAATGTTAGTTGGTCACAAATATAAGTGACATCTCATAAGAAATGTATTTGAAAGACATTGGCATTAAAACATTTTTGTGAGGTTTTAAGGAAAATACTATAGAGCTTTTAAAATAGTAAAGAAGAAATTCTTTTATATAAAACCATAATTGAACCAAGAAGGATTTAAAAATAAAAATACTAAATTTAAAAAGACAATAGTTTATTAAAATAGAAGATATAGTGCACTTGAAATTGGGTAATAATTCGAGAAGTTCCTTTAAAACGAGTGTGCTTATTGGGAAGCATCGAGGAGAGATTCACTTAAAAGAATGTATATCGCTGAAAGATAATGAGAGATGGATATTGGAACACGAGTTTGGAGCATATAAACAGAATTTTTGTGTTCTATATAAAAATAAAAGACAACTAAATTTTGGTAAAAAGAAAGATAGAGCAACCCGAAGGAATAAAGGAAGTTTGGGTAGAATCCTTTATGGTTTATCGGTGTAGTATCGTGTGTAACTATGAGGGCTTGATGAGAGAGATAAGGGGTTTCTCATCACTTATAAAAAAATTAGGGAAGTATTTGGAGGTGAGGAAATATACCCCATCACTTGGTATTACACAAAAAGTCATATCATAGAGAACAATCTTGATTAATAGTGAAAAGGAGAGGATCCCTTACCTTAAATTTGTTGGTGTTCTCCACTGGTTAATAAAGACCTGAATAAAAAAATTAGTCTTATTAATTTATAATTACAGAACCTATTCTATATTAAATTGATTTATTATAACCCTTTTAGTTCATTCAAATCCTTTTGATTAGTTACGAGGTTCAATTTCATTGTTCGGGATCATTTGTTTACTTGGCTTTAAAAGATCGGTACATTTATAATCAAGTTTGGATTATATGAAAGATAAAAGTGGTTGTACATAATTGAAGATATATTCTTTAGTTCACTTAGAGGAGATTACATTGTTTTAATTTTAATTAATTTACTTAGATTGAAGTCTAATTATTATATATGTAACCTTAGTGATAACAGTTTTTGTTAATCGGTGGATTTGATTACAAAGAACATGATTTTCTTTATAACATAATACCATTTGTACAAAAGTATTACATAACCAAAAATATAATATATTACATATATAATAATCTGGTTCAACCATAACAAAAATGTTTTCATGATGATAATTAACGATAATAATATAAATTGATAAACTGTTGTCCTTGAATGTGCTAAATTATCACATCTCTAACTGTGATTTCATTTCATTCAAATAAAAGGGTGGGGAAAGGAGAGAAGATAATGAAATATACCATTTTCATGAAAACATTACAGTACATTTATGTTACTGTATTTATAATACTATTATGGTGAATGGAGTTGAGGAAAGAAACAAAAAGAAAGAGATCTTAAAAGAAATTATGGAATTGGAAAGAGGAATTTACCTCTTGAGACTTTCTCCTTTGAGAACCTCTTAAGGGGAGAGTTTTTGGTATTTTGAGGAGGATAAGAGCTTTTGGACGTAGGGGATGACCTTGGAGAAATATTTTTGTAGAATAATGGAAAGGCACAAGGATTGTGAGAAGTGAAGAAAAGAGGGAGTGAAGGGGGGTTTTTATAGTGGAGGAGAGGAGGGATTTCATAATATTATAACGATTAATTTATTATTTCTTCACAAGACATGGAATAGTAATTATTTCATGACCAAGAATAGTAATTTTATCATGTTATCCTGAATGAAGTGGTATTACATCAGAAGAACATCATCGATGACTCAGTTAATCCATTATTTAGCATTTATTGTGAATTATCAGATTCTACTATTCCTCAAAAATTCAAGTATTTCAAAAAATTCCCAAAAATTCACCCTAACCATTTTCTAACGTGTAAAATCTAAAAATGGAGTCTATTTATTAAAAATAATTTTCTAAATATGATTATTTTAATATTTAATTAAAATAATAATTTATTATCAAAACCAGTTTTAAAACATTCATTAACTTACTCTAAAATATAGGTATATCGTACTTCCAACTTGAATATTATTTTTATACTACCATAAGTGAGGATACTATTCATTAGGGTGTATTACTATTCATACGGGAATGTTACAATTCATTAGAATAGGTTACTATTCATCAAAAATTAAGTATTTCTTATCAAACTCCAAATAACTTACTAATTACAACCGTGTATGCCGGATTTTTGAAATTCCAAACACGGAAGTGTAAAAATTGTGTTTAAAGGTCACTTAGCACTTATTAGTTCATTCTATTGTATTTTCATGTGATTTTATGACATACTTATGAGAAGGAAATTTCTATTGAAAAACATTGGGTCGTTACATTCTTCCCCTATTATAAAATTTCTCCCTCGAAATTTCATTTTAGATCCTAAGCTAAAAAACAGGTGTGGGTACTTTTCCTTCATTTCTTCCTCCAGTTCCCATGTTGCCTCTTCGTACTTATGGTTTCTCCATAGTACCTTGATCAGATGGGTAGTCTTGTTGCATAGAACTTTGTCTCTAGGATCCAAAATCTTCATTGGCTACTCCTTGTAAGAGAGATCATCCTCCAAATGTACCACCCTTGAAGAGAGTACATGTGATGGGTCTGGTATGTACTTCTTTAATAGTGATATATGAAAGACATCATGTAATTTGGACATGGTAGGTGGCAGTTCCATTCAATAGGCTACAGCTCTGACTCGATCAAGGATCGCAAAGGGGCCGATGTACCTGGGACTTAACTTCCCTTTTATCCCAAACCTCATGACCTTTTTCCATGGGGATCTGCGTAGAAATACCATGTCTCCAACTTTGAACTCAAGGTCTCATTGACGGTTATATGCATAAATCTTTTGTCGACTTTGGACTGCCTTGATATGCTGCTGAATGGTTTTCACCTTATCCGCCATTTCTTCGACCATTTCAGGTCCTAGCATCTTACGCTCATCGACTTCATCCCAACATGCCGATCTTCTACAACTTTTCCCATAAAGGTCTTCATATGGTGCCATTCGCATGCTCGAGTGGAAACTATTGTTGTAAGAGAATTCAACTAGTGGAAGATGTTGGTCCCATCCTCCTTTGAATTCCATTGAACATGCTCTCAACATGTCTTCCAATGTCTGAATAGTTCACTCAGATTGGCCATCATTTTGAGGATGATAGGTCATACTGAAGTTCAGTTCAGTTCTTAGATCATGTTGGAGACTTCTCCAGAACATCAAGGTGAACCTCAGATCACGATCAGATATAATAGATAGTGGTACTCCATTCTCCCTTACCACTTCTTTGATGTAAATCTCTGCAAGTTGGTCCAATGAGAAGTCCTCTAGAACCGCGATGAAGTGATCCATCTTCGTAAGATGATCCACAACGACCAATATAGCATTGTTTGCTCTAGATGTCTTTGGAAGTCCAGTGACAAAGTCCATGGTAATGTTCTCCCACTTCCATGTTGGTATGGGTAGTGGTTGCATCATCCCCTTAGACTTTTGTCTCTCATCCTTCACTTACTGACATATGAGGTACTTTGATGGATATCTGGAAATCTCCCTTTCCATATTAACCCACCAAAATTTTTCTCAGAGATCTCGATACATCTTTGTGCTCCCTGGGTGGATATAGAAGGTCGAGCTATGTGCATCATTCAATATCTCCTTATTTAAATCTAGATTGGATGGTACACATAATCGTGTCCCAAATCTTACAACTCTTTCTTCATTAATTTTGAAATTTGAGGATTTCCCATTTTTAACAGCTTCCACCCTTTTCTGAATTTCCGCATCCTTTCTTTAAGTTTCCTTTATTTTATCCAAGAGGGATGGTAGAGCAATCGTTTTTGAAAGGATTGATGATGTTCTTTCCTTAATTATTCTAATGTCCATCCTTTTCAAATCTAAGAAGATCAGATCCTTTTCAATTCTCATCATTGATAAAGATGTAGGATCCTTTCTACTTAGAGAATCCACAGCCTTGTTTGCCTTACCTGGATGGTAGTGGATTGAGCTGTCATAATCCTTGATTAGCTCTATCCATCTTCGCTGGAGAATATTATGCTCTTTCTGTGTGAATATATATTTGAGACTCTTGTGGTCAGTATATGTCTCACATTTTTTTCCAATAGAGATAATGCCACTAGATTTTCAACGCAAAGATCACAGCTGCCAAATCCAGATCATGAGTAGGATATTTTTGCTCATGGATTTTAAGCTACCTTGAGGCATAGGCTATCACCTTATCATTTTTCATTAGCACACACCCTAAGACTTTCTTAGAAGCACCAATATACACCACAAATATTTCTCTACTTAAAGGGAGTGTGAGTACCGGCGTAGTGATAAGCCTCATTTTCAACTCCTTGAAATAGTTTTCACATTCCTTTTTCCAAACAAATTTTACTCCCTTCCATGTCAGCTTGGTCATTGGGTTTGAAAATCGTGAAAAGTTCTTCACGAATCATCAATAATACCCAGCTAGACCCAAAATTTTGCAGATCTCCATTACAAAAGTTGGCATCGGCCACTCTTTAATTGCCTTTTTCTTGGAAGGGTCCACAGATATCCCTTTCCTGGTGATAACATGCCCCAAGAATGATACTTCCTCCATCCAAAACACACATTTACTGTACTTTGCATAAAAATTCTCCCTTCGTAAAGTCTTTGACATAGTTTTCAAATACTTCTCATGTTCCTCTTTGCTCTTGGAGTATATCATAATATCATCAATAAAGACCACCACAAAATTATCGAGGTAATCTTTAAAGACTTTGTTCAGTAAATTCATGAAAATCGATGGAGCATTTGGGAGTCCGAAGGGAATCACTATGAACTCATAGTGTCTATAACTCTTTCAAAAGGTAGTCTTGGGAATATATTCCTTCCTCACCTTTAGATTGTTATATCCCAACCAAAGGTCAACCTTAGAGAAATAACTAGCCCCAAATAGATGATCGAACAAGTCATATATCCATGGAAGGGGATACTTGTTCTTCATTGTGATTTTATTGACCTCACGATAATCAATGCAGAGGCACATTGATCCATCCTTCTTCTTGACGAAGAGGACTAGAGCACCCCATGGTGAATCAATCGGGCATATAAAACCCTTCTTCATATTATCTTATAACTGGTTCTTCAGGTATTCTAGCTCTACAGTGGCCATTCTATAAGGTGTCTTTGAGATTGGAAGAGATCCGGGGATAAGTTCAATTGAGAACTTAACCTCTCATTCAAGAGGAAGACTAGGAAAATCTTCAGGGAATACATCAGTGTAATCCCTCACAATGGGCATGTCTTTAAGCATGATTCTATCATTTTTCCCAATCATTTGATCTAGACATGCTTTCTCACAAGGAAGCAGTATCCAAACTTGAGACAAATATTCTAAAGGAGACTCATATTCCTCCTTACACTTGTAAAGAATCGAAGGATGATTTGGGATGTGAAAAGTGTTTTCCCTTTCCCGACAATTAATGTTGGCCTTGTACAGAGATAGACAATGCATTCCCAAGATAGATTCAAACTCCACTAAAGTAAGTATGATGATATTTTCTGGGAGGTTCAGTCCACAAACATTAACCAGGGAGGAGTTATAAACCATAGACACAATAATTTCCTCATTCTCTATTCTCACAAATAAATTTTACTCCAAATTTTGAGGTAGTGTTTGAATAGTTCTACTAAACTTGCAAGATATGAAAGAATGCATAGAACCATAATCAAATAGTATGTTCGCTATTCTTGAATGAATAACAAGTGTACCTATCACCGCATCATTTTCTGGCTCCACCTCAGTAGAAGTGATAGAATAAGACCATTCTTGTTTCCCTGGAGGTTGTTGTTTATTGCTTCCGACAACCCTCAGCTTAGGGAAATTTTTCGCATAATGCTCAAGCTCCTGGAAGTTGTAACATTGTACCACAGGCTGAGTGTTGATCTGAACCGAACTTTATTCTTCATCATTAACGGGATTTTTCATATCTCTTTGGCAGTTCTTGTCTAGATGACCAAATGTAATTCCCTGACCCCAGTTACCTAGAGTCGGTGCATTATTACATAACATTGGCATGATCACAAGAAAGATCAAATCTCGAAAGACCGATTGGTTTAGTAGCCTTGGAAACACTAGATATATTCATAAGTCTTACATTACATCATAAAGTGAAAAACTATTATAACAGCATATTGTCTCCATATTCCACACTCATATCCCCACATACTATCCCTACAGGTCATTCATAATTTACTTCTTCATACCCTGGAAAAATAAAACATAGAAAAGGGGTGAGCTCAAATTCCCAGTAAGGATAACAATACAGCGGAAACATTCATAAATAAGAATAAACATTTAAGGCAATGTATAACTAGAACAAAAGCCTTTTAAAATAGAACTTCAACATAGTATGGAAAAAATAAAATGAAATAATTCCATTTACTTATTCACATGGATATTCTACTAATCGAATAATCACATGCAATATCAATAACCACTTTCATAATGATGGAATGCATAATGCCAGATTATCATAACCACAGAGCCAAGGCCTCGTGCCAAGACTACAAATAAGATTTTTTCAAGGCCTTGTGCCAAGACACTAGTTTGTCTCATGAGACCTACCGATGCATCGAGGAGCTATAGCGGGCTCCACCCGTCACATATTAAGTCCAATGCATTCTCATATGAAAAGGTTTAAACATAACATAAACATTCGTATTAAAACTAGCGTATGAAATGTAAATACATCATCCATAAACCATGAATGGTATAAAAATAACACATCCACAGTCAAACACATCAAAAAACCTTCAATACAATATAGAAGTTTTTTATCATAATAAATCAACTTCAATTAAGCATAAAATCCATCAAAGGATGGTGACATAGATAAAATAAAAACTCTTTTTAGAGAAATATCTCTTTCTATTTTGAAATCATTTAAGAGACATATATTTATAAAATAAAACATTTTATTTGAAAATATTATTATAAGCTTGTAAGGGAAGCTTCTACGATTTTATAACGGTGGAAAATAACCGCACCCGCCGTATAAGTTAAAAAAACATTCTTACCTTAATTATTTCAAAAAGGTTAAAAGAACCTTGTTTGGAAAATGACGGAAAGATTCCTTTATAAAACTCTTATAAAAAGTCAGAAAAGGGTATAAATGACTTTAAATCATATTCTTTTAAATAGTAAAAAAATTTGAAATACATTTTTAAGAAACATGGATGTGGATGATAAAGAGATCCCAGTAGATTATTACGTATAAACAACCTCGGATAATGAAGAGATTGTGAAATAAACCCTTACCTTGTACTTTTCCTTGGTTGGGGTAGGTTAACCTCTTGTATAATAGTGAAATAATTGTTATTAAATTATACAAGAATCATATACATTCATATGATATCATATATGATCTTTTAACATTGTTTTGTTAATAATATCTTAGTATTATTGTCGTTTCGGGTGTTAACTTACTTGTTTTATTTTATATGTTTTGTTACATAAGTCATGTTTCTCATGGATAGGTTGTATATTATTCATATACAGAATGATATCAAGTCCTTAAACATTATTTTTAAATCATCAAATGATAATTATACTTGAATGGATACGATGGAGGATGAAACTCATCGCGTTCGTGGAGACGGTAGTCCGTACGTACGCACGAGCGACAATATCATTCTTTTGATATTAAAATAATATATAAATGGATTGTATATCATATATACAGAATCATTAACATGTTATATTAATTATTTACATGATTTACACATCATTATTATACCCATCCAAATAATAATATATTGAATAACAATTACACCACGACGTGGAGACGGTAAGTCGTACGTACGCACGTATGGTGACATGTTATTCAAAGGGTGGATAGAATACTAAATATGGTTGTACCATATTTATAATAACATCACATTATATATATGATACTGGAGTTATTATTTTATAATGGTAATAACAAAGGATGAAGAAGTGGAAGAAGAAAGGAACTTGGAAAAGGGTGGTGAAATTATTACCGCTTCTTCGGGTTCTTCCTTTTGATTTGATCAAAAGGGCTCCTTAGGTTGGCTTTCTGATCAAACTAAGGCCTCTAGGTTGTAGTGAGGGAAGTTGGGAGAGTATTTGGGAAGAGTTTTTCCGAACCAAAAGGCTTTCAAGGAGTGAAGAAATGAGAAGGAGGAGTTCCCTTTTATAAGAGGGGTGAGGGGCACCTTTGGAAAAGCTAGAAATATTAATTTATAATAAATTCATATTCGGTTTATAATGGCTCAAAAGTTGATTATTTAAATTTTAATATGGGGATAGGTCGAAAAACATTCAACCAATAGTATTTATACAGGTTTGGGTTACAATATTAACCTTATCTTTAAGTATTAACTCTTAGTTAATTAGTTTGACATTTACCATGTCACTTTGTATTTTTATATTATATAGTTAATAGACTTACTATATACATCCAAGAGACCCCCAAGTGTTCCATTAATGATACAAATATCATTATATAAGTCTCTTGGTCAAACCGTAGATTTTTAGGAATTTAATATCAATTAATAATATAATATTTGTTTTAAAAACTCTTTTATGTCAATTTTAACACTATTCAATAGTTGATTTTTGTGAAACTCATAACAGAATGATTACTTAGAAAAAAGTTAATTAAATCAATAATAATATGTCATATTATCCTATTAAATTATTGTAATTAATTAAAAGTCTCAAATTATATTTATTTTGGTATTTATAATATCTATTATTTTAAATTTTCACTATTATGGTAATTACTGCATCATCATTGTGTCAGAAATAAACTAAATTATGTAATATCTAAAAATTAATAATAAAATATCATTATGTAGGAAATCATTTTATCTTTCTAATGAATATTTATAGTCGAAAATATAACATATATAACGCTATGTAAAAAAAAATTTCTAAAAGATATATGCTTCTGTCATTTTTGTATTCATTTTAACTTAATTAAAATAAAGTGTCCCTATCACCTACAAGTGGCTCCATGGGGTCCCAAAATCGACCCAAAGACGCATATGGTCGAAAATGTATCAACTAATAAGGATATGACACGTTTTAGGGTAATTTACTATTATTATAATATTATTTTTTAACCCTTATTTACCGGATTTACCCTTAACCATGGTAAATAAAATATTTACCGAAGTAATTATTAAAAATGTTTAAAAATAAAAGTTACCTATTTACATAATTTGAAAATCATGATTCCAAATATGGAATCCATTTTTCCAAATTCAAAAAACACAAGTGGTAGAAATTAATTTAAAATTAATTCTCGTTGTTAAAACAAAAAGCGTGTTTTTAAGAGATAATAATTATCAAAAGATTGACACTTGTTTATGTCCGGTTTAATTGTAAAATTATGTCCAGTGGCCAACATTATATTAAATGGTAAAAATATATTATAAATTTACTTTAAAACCACTCAAATTCATAATTTATTACTATAAATTATTTCGATTAAAAAAGTTGTTTTAAATTAAAATTTAGTAATTTTCACTATTCATCAAAATATTAAAGTTATCTGAAGAGTACCAAAATTTTACCTTAGGCTAAATTCGATATTCCAAATCAAAAAATGACGTCCATTTTGAAATATAAAATATATATAATTTCAAAAGGTAGGTATTACTATTCATAACGGCTAGTTTGATTGGTTGTGGTGTGTTAGAACTCGATGTTGCGTACAACACATGCTATCGCATTATTCAAAAGACGCGTACCGTGGAAGATTGGGGTGTTACATTCTCCCCTCCTTCAAATAATTTTGTCCTTGAAATTTCCAAAATACTACCGCATGAAAAGACTCGGGTGGTTCTTCATCTTAAGTACATCAGGTTCCCATGTTGCCTCTTCCATCTTATGGTTTCTCCTCAAAACTTTTACCAGATGCGTCGTCCTGTTTCTCAGTACTTGTTCTCTTATATCAAGAATCCTGACAGGCTCTTCACAATAAGACAGATCGGGTTCTAGTTCTAATTCTTCATAGATGAGTACATGCGTTGGGTCAGGCATGTATTTCTTCAACAGAGATACGTGGAACACGTAGTGAACTTTGGAGAGACTTGGCGGCATTGTCAATCGGTAAGCTACAGCCCCAATTTGTTCTAGAATTTCGAAAGGTCCGATGTACCTGGGACTCAATTTATCTTTCTTACCAAAACGTATGACTCCCTTCCATGGAGATACCTTCAGGAAAACATGATAACCGACTTGAAATTCCAAATCCTTCCTTCGATTATCAGCATAGCTCTTCTGCCTACTTTGAGCTGCTTTGATGTGATTTTGGATTACCTTCACCTTTTCTATCATTTCCTCCACCAGTTCTAGACCTACAAGTTTTCTTTCACCAACGTCATCCAAACAGGTTGGTGTACGACATCTCTTTCCGTATAATGCTTCATATGGTGCCATCTGAATACTCGAATGGAAGCTTTTGTTATAGGAAAATTCTACCATAGGTAAATACTAATCCAACATACCCTGAAAGTCAAGTGAGAAGGATCTCAAAATGTCTTCTAAGGTTTGAATAGTCCGTTCTAATTTTCTGTATGTCTGAGGGTGGTAGGAAGTGCTCAAATGAAGTTCAGTATCCAGGGATTTCTAAAGACTCTTCCAGAATCTAGAAGTAAAACAGGGATCACAATCAGAAAAAATCGATAGGGGTACTCCATGAAGTCTCACAACTTCATTAATATATAGTCTTGCTAGACGTTCCAGTGGTAGATCTTCTCTTATAGCAAGAAAATGTGATGACTTGGTAAGACGATCAATAATAACCCATATTGAATCATTCCTTCTAGGAGTCTTTGGTAGCCCCATAACAAAATCCATCGTAATATTGTCCCATTTCCACTCTGGTATGGGAAGAGGTTGCATAACTCCTCCAGGCTGTTGCCTTCCAGCTTTCACTTGTTGACAAACCATACATATTGACACAAAATCAGCAATCTCCCTCTTCATGTTGTCCCACCAAAAATGTTCCTTCAAATCTCTATACATTTTGGTGCTCCCATGGTGTATAGAGAAATTGGAACTATGAGCATCATCCAGCAATTCCCTTTTTAGATCAGGTATATCTGGAACACAAAGTCTCTTCCCAAATTTCAAAATTCCATCTTCATACACAATGTCTCTCAATCTCCCATCATTCATAGCTTTAATCTTCTTTTGAAATTATTCATCATCGGTCTAAGAAATCTTAATCCTTTCTATTAAAGATGGTTTGGCAACCATTTGAAAAATCATTGATGTTTCAACTTCCCTGGTTATTCCCATGTCCATATTTATTAGATCCATCAAAATTGGATCCCTTTCAATTCTCATCACGTTCAAAACTCCATGGCCTTTTCTGCTCAAAGCATCTTCCACCTTTTTTGCTTTCCCCGGGTGGTAGTGTATCGTACAATCATAATCCTTGAGTAATTCAAGCCATCTCCTTTGCCTCATGTTGAGTTCTTTTTGTGAGAAAATATACTTCAAACTCTTGTGATCAGTATAAATCTCACATTTTTCACCATAGAGGTAGTGCCTCCATATCTTCAAACCAAAGATTACAGCTGCTAACTCGAGATCATGAGTAGGATAGTTTTGTTCATGAATTTTCAATTGTCGTGATGCATAGGCAATAACCTTATCATTCTTCATAAGGACACAACCAAGTCCTTTCTTCAATGCATCACTATAAATAATGAACCCATCATTCCTCGATGGTAGAGTCAATATAGGAGCATTGACTAATCTTCTCTTCAGTTCTTCAAAACATTCTTCACACTCTTTTTTCCAAACAAATTTAACCCCTTTACGTTTGAGCTTCGTTAATGGGTTAGCCAATCAGGCAAAATTCTGGATGAAACGTCGATAATAACCTGTTAAACCAATAAAACTACGTACCTCGGTTATACTCGTAGGTGCTAGCCATTCTTGGATTGCCTTGGTCTTAAAGGATCAACAAAGATTCCATCTTTAGAGACAATATGGCCAAGAAAATAAATCTCCTGAATCCAAAATTCACACTTGCTAAACTTCCCATATAATTCATGTCTTCTCAGAGTCTTCAAGATAATGCGCAAGTGATTTTCATGATCTTCGTAGCTTTTTGAGTATACCAAGATATCATCAATAAATACCACCAAAAATTCATCGAGATATTCCTTGAAAACTCTATTCATCAGATCCATGAAAACAGAGGCTGCATTAGTCAATCCAAAAAGGCATTACTGTAAACTCATAATGCCCATACCTGGTTCGAAATGCTGTCTTCGGAATGTCTTCATTCTTCACACACAACTGATGGTATCCAGATCTAAGGTCAATCTTTGAAAAGTATTGAGATCCATGTAGTTGGTCAAATAAATCATCAATGCGAGGTAGGGGATACTTGTTCTTTATCGTTATAGCATTGATCTCCCTGTAGTCAATACATAACCTCATGGATCCATATTTCTTTTTAACAAAAAGAACAGGGGCTCCCCATGGAGAAACACTTGGGAGAATAAATCCCTTATTACTCAATTCCTCTAGTTGTTTCTTTAGTTCAACTAATTCTACATTGGCCATTCTATAAGGGGTCTTCGATATAGGCCTTGATCCAGGAATTAAATCAATGGAAAACTCAACTTCTCGTTCTGGAGGATGTCCAGGTAAATCTTCTGAAAATACATCTACAAATTCTTTCACAACAGGTACATCCTCTATTTGAACATTCCTTTCCTCACCTACAGTTATTTCATTATATTCCTCCCCAATAATTGAATTTAGTTGAGCTACTAGGGGTGGAACTAGATAATAATTAGGTGGTGACGATCTTGCTCTAAAGATAAGGTGTTCATTATCATCATCATCAAGAATCGTAACCTCTTTCTTCGAACAATAAATCTTCGCATCATAGTCTGAAAGCCATTCTATACCGAGGATTATATCAAACTCAATCATAGGTATGAGGATGAGATCAGCAGATAAAGAACATTTATGTGTTCTAATGGTGACTGATTCACAAAAATTTGTTGAAATGATACTTCCCTTAGGAGTTTTAACTGACAACTCCCTTGTTAAATCGAATTGAAAATATCTAATTTTCATAGCAAACTGGGAAGATATGAAACAATGCGATGATCCAGAATCAAATAATGCATTTTCTAAACTTGAGGAAACAATTAAATTACCTACCACCATGTCTTTTGGAGCTTCTACCTCAGCAGTAGTGATAGCATAAGCTTGGCCTTGATCCCTTTGCCTTTTATAAGGTAAGTTATCCTGGTGCTTAGGACATTCATTTGCATAATGCCCCATCTCCCTGCAATTGTAGCACTAAACATTGGTAGCTTCCTTCTTCCCCTTGCAATCACGATCTTGGGGGCCTTTTTCACCACACTTGTAACATACTCATGTTCCCTTCAAGAAAGTATCGGGGTGTTTCTTACCACATTTACCACAGGATGGATATTCAGCCTTTCCCTTCTTCCCCTTATTTCCATTCCCAGATTGATCAGTAGGTCTCTTCTTCTCTTGCTTTGCTTTAAAGTCATAAGACTTAGAGAATTCCTTTTCGGTCTTGATAGCACATGAGACAATGTCTTCGTACGATGAAAAGGATTATGAGACTAATTCTCGACGGATAAATGGTTTTAACCCATCAAAGAAACGATCAATCTTACTTCTTAGGTTACGTATATAATCTCCATCACACCTTTCTAACCTTGTAAAGTTAGCCTCATACTTTGTGACATTCTCATCCTCCTTTTGTCTCAGACTCAGAAATTGCCTTTCCATATCTGCTCTATGGTTGCAAGGAAAGTATTTTTCTAAAAACAGATCTTTGAACTCCCTCCATTCCATATTTGATACTTCATCATCTTTTTTCATATTTTGAATCAATGACCACCATTGATCAGCATCTCCAGTGAGGTGGTAAACTGCCATGATAACTTTTTCACTTTCACTACTCCCCAAATCCTAAAATATTTTCTCTAGGGAAAATATCCATTGCTCAGCTACTAAGGGATTTGTACTCCCATTGAACGTTGGTGGTTGTTGCCTCATGAATCGATCTAACATTGATCCTCCATGCTGCGGATCAGGGTGCTCCATACAGGTAAGGTTATTATTCATAACCTGAGTGAGTTTTCCCAGTATGGTGATTAGCTGATCGGCACCAGTTTCATCCCCAGCTCCACTATAATTATCTTGTGCAGGAGGGCAATCCCTGCATGGAGTGCGTGCATTGATATGGTTCATATTTCTTCCACTAGGTGCCATTTCTAAAAAATAGCATAAACTAGATCAGTTTATGAATCAAAATACATAATCCCATACTTATAAAACACTTAACATAAATTGAAATATTTATGGATCTAATCCATAATCATAAGAATGTTTTCTTTGAGGAAGTATATACTCATAAACCCTTTATAATGATTTTTAAAGAAAATGAGAGTTATCCTAATCATATCCCCCGGGAGTGTCGTAACCAAGAGTGCAGCGAGGCCCATTGTCATGCACTCGTTCTCGTTCGAGTCTAGCTCAAAGCGGTGTTTTTGGGTTTTACCCCTAGCTATATATGTGCCAGAGCCGCCTCTACCTGCTCGTATCCAGATAGGGATGTATTTCTCGGAAAACTCACAAAATCTCTACAATACCAAAATTCTAGGAAGTTCTTCTATACTAATCCTCAAAGTTCATCTTAGGTCTACGTGCTCTAATCAGAGTTTATCTAAATCTACCTTCCAAGGTTTGTACTAAACATACTCTGATACAAACTGTAATGCCCTGACCCCAGTTACCTAGAGTCGGTGCATTATTACATAACATTGGCATGATCACAAGAAAGATCAAATCTCAAAAGACCAATTGTTTTTGTAGCCTTGGAAACACTAGATATATTCATAAGTCTTACATTACATCATAAAGTGAAAAACTACTACAACAACATATTGTCTCCATATTCCACACTCATATCCCCACATACTATCCCTACAGGTCATTCATAATTTACTTCTTCATACCTTGGGAATAATAAAACATAGAAAAGGGGTGAGCTCAAATGCCCAGTAAGGATAACAATATAGTGGAAAATTTCATAAATAAGAATAAGCATTTAAGGCAATGTATAACTAAAAAAATCCTTTTAAACTTGAACTTCAACATAGTATGGAAAAAATAAAATGAAATAATACCATTTACTTATTCACATGGATATTCTACTAATCGGATAATCACATGCAAATATCAATAACCACTTTCATAATGATGGAATGCATAATGCCAGACTATCATAACCACATAGCCAAGGCCTCGTGCCAAGACTACAAATAAGATTTTGTCAAGGCCTTGTGCCAAGAAACTAGTTTGTATCATGAGACCTACTGATGCATCGAGGAGCTGTAGCAGGATACACCCGTCACATACTAAGTCCAATGCATTCCCATATGAAAAGGTTTAAACATAACATAAACATTCGTATTAAAACTAGCATACGAAATGTAAATACTTAATATATAAACCATGAATGGTAAAAAAATAACACATCCACAGTCAAACATATCACAAAACCTTCAATACAATATAGAAGTTTTGTATCATGATAAATCAACTTCAGATAAGCGTAAAATCCATCAAAGGATGTTGACATAGATGGAATCAAAAATCTTTTTAGAGAAATATCTCTTTCTATTTTGAAATCATTTAAGAGTCATATATTTATAAAATAAAAAATTTTCTTTGAAAAGATTCTTATAAGATTGTAAGGGAAGATTTGACGATTTTATAACGGTGGAAAATAACCGCACCCGCCGTATAAGTTAAAAAAACATTCTTACCTTAATTCTGTCGAAAAGGTTAAAAGCACCTTGTTTGGAAAATGACGGAAAGATTCCTTTATAAAACTCTTATAAAAGTCAATCAAGGGTATAAAAGACTTTAAACCATATTATTTTAAATAGTAAAAATGTTTTTAAATAAATTTTTAAGAAACATGGATGTGGATGATAAAGAGATCTCAGTAAATTATTACCTATAAACAACCTCAGATAATAAAGAGATTGTGAAATAAACCTTTACCTTGTACTTTTCCTTGGTTGGGGTAGGTTAAAATCATGTATAATAGTGAAATAATTGTTATTAAATTATACAAGAATCATATACATTCATATGATATCATATATGATCTTTTAACATTGCTTTGTTAATAATATCTTAGTATTATCGTCGTTTCGGGTGTTAACTTACTCATATTCTTTTATATGTTTTGTTACATAAGCCATGTTTTTCATGGATAGGTTGTATATTATTCATATACATAATGATATCAAGTCCTTGAACATTATTTTTAAATCATAAAATGATAATTATACTTGAATGGATACGATGGAGAATGAAACTCATCGCGTTTGTGGAGACAATAGTCTGTACATACGCACGAGCGACAATATCATTCTTTTGATATTAAAATAATATATAAATGGATGGTATATCATATATACAGAATCATTAACATGTTATATTTATTATTTACATGAGTTACACATCATTATTATACCCATCCAAATAATAATATATTGAATAACAATTACACCACGACGTGGAGACGGTAAGCCGTACGTACGCACATATGGTGACATGTTACTCAAAGGGTGGATATAATACTGAATATGGTTGTACCATATTTATAATAAAATCACAATATATATATATATATATGATACTGGAGTTGTTATTTTATAATGTTAATAAAAAAATAAGAAGAAGTGGAAGAAGAAAGGAACTTGGAAAAAGGTGGTGAAATTATTACCTCTTCTTCGGGTTCTTCCTTTTGATTTGATAAAAAGGGATCCTTAGGTTGGCTTCCTGATCAAACTAAGGCCTCTATGTTGTAGTGAGAAAAGTTGGGAGAGTATTTGGGCAGAGTTTTGTTGAACCAAAAAGCTTTTAAGGTGTGAAGAAAGGAGAAGGAGGAGTTCCCTTTTATAAGAGGGGTGAGGGGAACCTTTGGAAAAGCTAGAAATATTAATTTATAATAAATTCATATTCAGTTTCTAATGGCTAAAAAGTTGATAATATAAATTTTAAGGTGGGGATAGGTCGAAAACCATTCAACCAATATAATTTAGACAGGTTTGGGTTACTATATTAACCTTCTCTTTAATTATTAACTCTTAGTTAATTAGTTTGACATTTACCATGTCACTTTGTATTTTTATATTATATAGTTAATAAACCTACTATATACATCCAAGAGACCCCAAAGTGGTCCATTAATGATAAAAATATCATGATATAAGTCTCTTTTCCAAACCGTATATTTTTAGGAATTTAATATCAATTAATAATATAATATTTGTTTTCAAAACTCTTTTATGTCAATTTTGACACTATTCAATAGTTGATTTTTTGTGAAACTCATAACAGAATTATTACTTCGAAAAAAGTCAATTAAATCAATCCTAATATGTCATAGTATCCTAGAAAATTGTTTTAATTCATTAAAATTCTCAAATTATATTTATTTGGGTATTTATAATATCAATTATTTTAAATTTTCACTATTATGGTAATTACTGCATCATCATTGTGTCATAAATAAATTAAATTATGTAATCTATAAAAATTATAAATAAAATATAATTATGTAGGAAATCGTTTTATCTTTATAATGATTATTTATAGTCGAAAATCCAACATATATAACCCTATTTAAAAATTGTTTTTCTAAAAGATATATGATTGTGTCATTTTTGTATTTATTTTAACTTAATTAAAATAAAGTGTCCCTATCACCTACAAGTGGCTCCATGGGGTGCCAAAATAGACCCAAAGATTCCTATGGTCTAACATGTATCAACCAATAATCCTAGGACACGTTTTAGGGTAATTTAGTTTTATTATAATATTATTTTTTAACCCTTATTTACCGGATTTACCCTTAACCATGGTAAATAAAATATTTACCGAAGTAATTATTCAAAATGTCTAAAAATAAAAGTTACCTATTTACACAATATGAACATCCTGATTCCAAATATGGAATCCATTTTTCCAAATTCAAAACACATAAGTGGAAGAAATTAATTTAAAATTAATTCCCGTTGTTAAAACAAAAAACGTGTTTTTAATAGATAATAACTATCAAAAGATTGACACCTATTTATGTTAGGTTTAATTGTAAAATTATGTCCAATGACCAACATTATATTAAATGGTAAAAATATATTCTAAATGTACTTTAAAACCACTAAAATTCATAATTTATCACTATAAATTATTTCGATTAAAAAAGTTGTTTTTAATTAAAATTTAGTAATTTTCACTATTCATCAAAATATTAAAGTTATCCGAAGAGTACCAAAATTTCACCTTAGGATAAATTAGATATTCCAAATCCAAAAATGAAGTCCATTTTGAAATATAAAATATATATATTTTCAAAAGGTATGTATTACTATTCATAACGGCTAGTTTGATTGGTTGTGGTGTGTTAGAACTCGATGTTGCGTACAACACACGCTATCGCATTATTCAAAGAGAAGCGTACCGTGGAAGCTTGGGGTGTTACACAAAACTAACTGCATTTTAATTAGTTCTTGGTTCCCTTGATACAGTCACCAAGATGCTTCTTCCCACAATTTTTACAAAGGGGAAAGTGAGGCTTCTTTCCATCATGGGATTTGTTTGATGAACCACTTATGATGTTCTCCATTTTCTACTTCTTGTCACTAGGCCCACGAGACCACTGAGAGTATCCAATCTTTATTTCATCCTTGGGGGCACAATGGACAATCTCCTCATAACTGTCAAAATCTTGAATTGCAAACACTTTTCGTAGACTCGTCTTTAGTCCTCTAAAGAAGCGATTCACCTTACTTTCGGTGTTCATGACAAATCCAAAGGTGTACCTTGAAAACCTTGTAAAGTTCACGTCATATGACCCGATAGACTCATCTTCCTTATACTTGAGTCCAAGGAACTCTCTTTCCATCTTGATACGGAGGGTTCGAGGAAAATATTTATTGAAAAACATCTTCTTGAATTTCTCCCAATCTATGGAATCAATTTCCTCTTGGGACTTTTTATTATTGATCAGTGTCCACCATTGATCAGCTTCCCCGTCAAAACGATTGACCACCAGTACAACTTTCTCTTCTTCTGAGAACTAGAGGACGGATAAAATATTTTCAATGGAGTCAATCCCTTGTTCTGCGAGGATAAGATCAGAAGATCTGCTAAACATGGGAGGCATTTTACACATAAAGGATTCTACGAAAAGTTTCTCTTTCTTTAGAGGAGAAGGTAATTACGCATGATTCAATATATTATTCATAACTTGAGCCAACTGAGGAAGTACGGTCATAAAGTTTTGAGCACCCGCTCCAATCATATCAGACATATGATTAGGTAAATCATCACATTTCCTATCACATTGATTGTTGGAACGTGTTCTTCTATTTCCCGCCATTAACTAAGAAAAAGGACATATAATTAGAGGTATTGAATACTTATCTATTGAGCATAAAAAGGAATCTTTGAACATTAATGTATAAACTTATAAAGAGAAAGTATATCCTGACTAGTGATTCCCTAGGTTTATATCTAGGTTATCCTTGATCTATTTCTTAAATTATATTCTTATGGGCTTCTTTTTTTACCTTAATAACGGTTTGTAATAAACTCATGAATCTTCCAAAGAATATCCCTAGGGAGTGTCGTAACCAAGAGTAGAGCAAGGCCCATTATTGTGCACCAGTTCATTTTCAAGTCTAGCTCAAAGTGGTGTTTTCAGGTTTTACCCCTAGATACATATGTGCCAGAGCTTCCACAACCTGCTCGTATCCAGACAGGGATGTATTTTCTTAATAAACTGCTTACTCAATACTCACCAAAATTCTAGAATGTTTTCTTAAACTTAATCATATCCTTAAGGTTCTTACTAAGGTTCTCTATTACTAATATCTAAAAATAACTAGACCATCCTCTGATACCAACTATAGCAACCCGAGCCTTTTACATATAACATTTCATGATTTTAAGCATAATTAATCATCAGAGTACAAGCCAAGGATTATTAAGTCTAGTGTCTTGGAAGACTAGATACATATAACATAAAACATGGGGCTAAAAAACTTCTTTATTTAATCTCTATAAAGAGATCATAGCTTCCTTTTAGCCCTTATATCTACATAGGGTACCCTAGGAAACACATGAACAAAGGGATGAGCTAAAACGCCCAGTAAGGGAATGAACATAAGGATACATCTCAAGCACATGAGTTAAGAGGCATGACATAATGATATACAAAGCATAAAACTTATAAAATCATTGAATATATACATGGGATCATATAAACATGGAATCATATAAATGTGGAAGAATGATAAAAAAATATTTAGTATGGGTCAAGGCTAACCGCAAATCCCGTTTCCCATTTTAGTATGGGTCAAGGCTAACTGCTAATCCCATTTCACATTGCGTCTCATGAGACTCAACTTTACCCAATGAATTGGAGCGCTATATAGGTTCACCCATCTCAAAATTTTGATAAATATTCTTTCCACATAAATATTCGTACCACATAAATATTCTTTCCAGATGATTAATCATACATAATCAATTGTTCATAAACATAAGGTTACCCATGGACAGAATTGGGTACCATAATCATGACATAAAGCATAACCAATGAGTATATCATGAAAGTGTCCATGAAATAAAGGGATAGAACATACATGGAAGTTCATAAGGTAATATAGGAATAAAAATTGGTAGTTGGTAATAAATATAAGTGAAATCTCATATGAAATGTAATTGAGAGACTTTAGCACTAAAAGATTTTTGTGGGGTTTTAAGGAAAATACTATAGAGATTTTAAAATAGTAAAGAGGACATTATTTTATATAAAACCTGAATTGAACCAAGAAGGATTTAATAATAAAAATACCGAATTCACAAAGACAATGGTGTCTTAAAACAGAAGATAGAGTGCACTTGAAATTGGGTAATAGTTCGGGAAGTTCCTTTAAAACTACTGTGCTTATTGGGAAGTATCGAGGAGAGATTCACTTAAAATCATGTATATCTCTAAAAGAGAACGAGAGATGGATCTTGGAACCTGATTTTGGAGCATATAAACAGAATGCTTATTTTCTACATAAAAATAAAATACAACTACATTTTGGTAAAAAGAAATATAGAGTAACCTGAAGGAATAAAGGAAGTTCAGGTAGAATCCTTTATGGTTTATCAGCGTGGTATCGGGTGTAACTATGAGGTCTTGAGGGGAGAGATAAAGGGTTTATCATCACTTATAAAACATTATGTTTGTATAGGTAGGTGAGTTCATATAACCCATCTCATTGTATTATATAAAAAATTCATATCATAGAGAACAATCTTGATTAAGAGTGAGAAAGAGAGGATCCCTTACCTTAAATTTGTTGGTGTTCTCCCCTTGTTAATAAAGACCTGAATAAAAAAATTAGGCTTATTAATTAATAAGTCTAGAAACTCTTATATATGTAATTGATTTTTTATAACCATTTTAGTTCATTCAAAGCCTTTTTTATTAGTTATGAGGTTCAATTTCATTTTTTGGGCTCATTTGTTTACTTGGCTTTAAAAGATCGGTTCACTTATATTCAAGTTTGGATTATATGCAAGATGAAAGTGGTTGTAAAGAATTGAAGTTCTATTATTTAGTTCACCTCAAAGATATTACATGGTTTTAATTTAAATGAGGTTAATTATAGTGAAGTCCAATTATTATATATATATATAACCTTAGTGATAACCGTTTTTGTTAATCGGTGGATTTGATTACAAAGAACGTGTTTTTATTTATAAATTAATAACATTTTTACAAAAGGATTACAGAACCAAAAATAGGATATATTACATATATAGTAATCTGGTTCATCTATAACACAAATCGTTTCATGACCATAATTAAAGATAATAATATAAATTGATAAATCGTTGTCATCGAATGTGTTAAATTAGCACATCTCTAACGGTGCTTTCATTTCTTTCAAATAAAAGGGTGGGGAAAGGAGAGAAGATAATGAAATATACCATTAGAAAGAAAAAATTACAATACATATATGTTACTGTATTTATCATACTATTATGGTGAAGGTAGGTGAGGAAGGAAACAAAAAGAAAGAGAACTTAAAAGAAATGAAGGAATTGGAAAGGGGAATTTACCTCTTGAGACTTCCTCCTTTGAGAACATCTTAAGGGGAGAGGTTTTAGTATTTTTAGGAGGCTAAGAGATTTTGGACGTGGGGGAGGACCTCGGGGAGAGATTTGGGAAGAATCATGGCAAGGAACAAGGCATGAGAGAAGTGAAGAAAAGAGGGAGTGAAGGGGGGGTTTTATAGTGGAGGAGAGGAGGGATTTCATAATATCATAAACATTAATTTATTATTTCATCAAAAGATAAGTAATAGTAAGTAATCCATGACCAATAATAGTACTTTTATCATGTGATCCCCAAAAAATTGGGATTACATTAGTAGAACATCATCTATGACTCAATTAATCCATTATTTAGCATTTATTCTGAATTATCAGATTCTACTATTCATCAAAAATTCAAGTATTTTAGAAAAATCCCAAAAATTCACCCTAACCATTTTTCAATGTGTAGAATCCAAAAATGAATTCAATTTTTCAAAAATAATTTTCTAAATATGATTATTTTTATATTTAATTAAAAAATTGATTTATTATCAAAACCAGTTTTAAAACATTCATTAACTTACTCTAAAATAAGGGTATATCGTACTTCCAAATTGAATATTATTTTTATACTACCATAGGTGAGGATAATATTAATTAGGGTATATCACTATTCATAAGGGTATGTAATTATTAATTAGGTCAGGTTTATATTCACCAAAAATTATGTTTTTCTTATCAGACTCCAAATAACTTATTGATTACAACTGTGTACGTCGGATTTTCAAAATTCCAAACACAAAATTGTCAAACTTATGTTTAAAGGTCACTTAGCACTTAGTAGTTCATTATGTTTTAATTTCAGGTGATTTAATGACATACTTATGAGAAGAGAATTTCCATTGAAAAACATTGGGTCGTTATAGTATTTTTTTCATTATGTTCTTCATTAGAAATTCTCATTTGAAATTGATTTTAGAAACTAATATTTGGGAAAACTCAATATTTTGGTATTAAGTTGTTTATATTCAATTATATTTATATAAGAAAAAACATCAAGCTACATATCATGGAATAACCCATGTTACTCCAAAGAATCCTAGAATTAATAATCATTCTAAATAACTATCCATTTCAAACATAAAATAAAACATCGAAATTATATATATATCCAAATAGATTATGACTCATAATAATTTGTAGTGGATGGTGTTTTGAGATAGATAATTTCTATGTAAAATGGGAAATAAATAATATGAATTTTAAAGGTATAACATTTCATGGTGGGAGGTATATAGACTTATATAATTTTAGTGTAAAACAAAACAATTTTTGTTCATAAATCTATATTGGTGGTGGCCATGGTTCCTATGAGATTTAAAAAATCACTATGAGGACTATTTTCTCATATTATTATTCATGGTATATAATATTTATTGAGTTTGAAAAGATAGATTAACTATCATGTTCAAATTTTCACAGTGAAGATTGTATGTCATTTTTGAGAATATAAGTTTTCCTTTAGTTGTGTAAAATAGATTTTAGGAGTTTGACTTGTCATGGTAAATAATTTGGTAGAATTTTAGTTTCATAAATCATATTGTAAAATAAATCCATTCCATTATGATGGTCATGGACGTAATCCATATTCTTTCACTAGTGATCCAACATGATTCAGTGCTTGGATTTCAATTTTAAAATTTCATGTTAGTTATTTTAATTATTATTTCACTTTTTGAAATTATTAATTTACCTAATATTTTTTGGTGATTAATATTTTGATTACAGTAATAAATAAATGAATTATAATTTATTAAATTAATCCAAACAATTTTTTTAAGTTTAAAAATACTTTTCACACTACATGCTTTGGGAAAGCCAAATGGAAATAGTTATGGAGGTTTGAATTTCAATCTTCCAACCATTGATGAAGTATAAACTCTATAAATAATAGTTTTTATAGAAGCAGTAAATTTAATATAAATAAAATGAGGATAAATAAATATATAACTTTTAAAAAATAGTGAACTTCACATCATGGTGATGAATATTTTCAAATATATCGCTACAAATCACTTGCCTAAACTTCTATTTACTAAATCATTACTACTGTTGTAATAATTTTTTGTTGTAATTCATAGTGTCATGACATATTACTCATATGAATATTTAATCTACCTTAAAACTCAACCAATCATTATATTTATTATAGTAATATTATGATACTTAATTTAATTATTTTCTATATACTTTTTGTAGGTTCTGAACGTAGTGGAAGTGTCCTGAGATGGTATAACCAACTCAACATTTAGAAATAAATAATGTGTAATTGTTGATTTACAAGATAATAAGATCATGTAATATTAATAACACAAATTAATATGCTATATTAATATGAAAAAATCATAGGTATAGGATCTTGACATGTAATTTATAATTAATTTATGAGTAGATATATAATAACATCAACTTGTAACTCTAGATTCATTGATGATATGATGGAATAGAATTAATTTAACCAAACATGTTCTGAGTAATTCAAGTCATAATCTATATATATTATAACCACACATGCACCAAAATCTGTGATAAATGTTGTATAAGTTTTTAGTGCTAGCACGGCCGATCCTGGTCACTTGCGTTGTTCGTGGTTGATCACAGAAGCATGCATCATGAAGATGAAGAACCCTTGGTGTTATATAAAAGTTTTGAGAGAGGAACAAGATAGATAACACTATAGGTATTTAGTAAATATATACATATCCATTTTCACATTAAAAGGGTAAAAACCCAAGACTTTATTATATATTTCCTTGTAATTAAATTTATTCTCTTTGACTGCTTGTGATACGTGAAACCTCGAGCCATAATTATTGTAATTGAACATTTTATTTCAATAAAACTATAATAATAGGATCATTTTAATATCTAATGGGAAAAAACTTCCATTAAATAGGATTAATATCAATTTTTTACTTGGTCAAAATAATAATATAATGAATTTATGAAATTTTCCCTTAGAAATAATATTTTATGAATTATCAAAAATATAGTATTTAACAATTACACAATTTATTTATAATATTTTGTTATAATATGCATAATAAAAAATTTATTAAGCATAAATTTTGTAGAATTAAATATTATAAAATATAGGTTAAAAGGTATATTTTTGAGAAAAGTAGTTGTAATTTTTTAGAAAACTATTATTAAATAAAAAAGGAATAATGTGTGTCCATTTAATTAATTAAAATAACAATTAATGATGAATGATATAAATTAAATTAATTTATTATATATCTAAATATATTAATTAAAATACCTATAAATATTATTAATTATAATATATGTAACTTGAGATCATATTATGCTTGAAATTTTCATTTCATGAAAAACAATTTTTTGACAAGTTTTGTATGTTTATTTTAAATTATATTTTTCCACTTATATGAGTTGAATTTTATAAAATGGATTAAATATTTAAAATAATTTTAATAATAATAATAAATACTATTTAATAGTTTCAAATTAATTTTTTCTATAATAATTAGTACTAACATAAATTAATTAATTAATATGGTTAAGGTTAAAATGGGCTTTTGTGATTTACATGTGTTTTTGTTAAAATTATTTTTCCACCCACATATGATTTATTTTTATAATATGATTTAAATATTAAGAATAAGTGGATATTAATTATCTTATAAGTGTACTTTTATTTTTGTATTAATGGATAAATTACCTAGGTTAAAAAACTAGTTACTATGGAGAAAACTAAAATGCTAAAAATAAATAATCTTAGAGTATAAGGGAATAACATGTTTAAAAAATGTTTATTTTTATTTTTTGGTGGTGTAGATCAACCTTGAATTCAATAAAATCAATTATTTATCAACTTTGAGGCACATGGGGTGATAGTTTCTATCTATTATTTATTATTTTTTGGTATTTACAAAAATTCTCATCCTCATCAATTATAAAGGGGGACTCACTCCCCTCACTGATTGACTACTTTAAAGCTATTTGACTCGACCAAAACCTACCAAAATATCTCTCCAAAATCCTTATACACATTTTAAAGGTTATATTATTTCCAAAATACCAACCCGTGTATCCTTAGGAGGATATCCACATGAGGTTTCTCAAAGAGAAAGTAGACATCATAACGGAGATGTTTCTTTTTATTTATTCTTTAACTACCATAAATTATGTATTAACACTTACAAGATTATAAAAAATATATATTACATATATTTTGATTTTATTAATTTAATGTAATAACCTATATCCCTCTCTTATTCTAACAAATGGGAAACAAAATCATCAATCATGTGTATAAAGGACTACCACCTCATGAAATGATGTAACTCGTATTTCATCAACACTTCTCACAATTAGATATAATGATAGGTTAAATATATATATATATAATATTTATAATAAATTTATACTTTTGAAATTATAATATCCAATATACCTTCTTAGTTTCCATAAAATTTAAAATACAAAAACGCCACCCATTTGTACGGCGGAACCTGCCACATGAATCGATGTGACTCATTATTCACTTATAATTTACATGGAAGGTAATATAGAAAAATTTAATGATTATATGTGATATATAATACATGATATTAATTATATAAAATAAATACATCACCCACTTCCTTATTCTTCCACCCATTAATAAATGATTTCATCACTCGTGCTTATGTATGTATTACCATCTACATAAAGTGATGTGATTCATTTTCTATATCCAATTTTGAATAATTGTTCAAAATATGTACATAATTCAAAAAAAATATTTATAACATTAATATTATTATTTATATGATGTAAATATATCCTATGTTCAAGATTTGGAACATTCCCAACAAAACATGCATGAGAAAACAAGGAAATTAACACCTGAAACAATATCGATAATCAAATATTGTTAATGAACAAGTGATAAAATGTTACAAAAGGATAATATGTGATATTATAAATAATAATATGGTTATATTATAAGTTATTAACATGTTTTAAACCATGTCACAATAGTTTAATGATATGTTAAAAAAATATACACATTTTTTGTCATTTTATTAATGATTTTCAATGATTTACTTGATAATGCACCGAGTATGTGTAGTTTATCGTAGGAAATAGTATTTCAATGTTTCAAAGGGAAAATCAGAAAAAAGGAGATAAATAGATATTAAACAATGTGAAACATAATTACATGATGTGTAGTAACATTTCACCATATGTTGTAAGTTCAAAATAGTTTTATGATGTGAATCATCATTACCTAATGTGAACCATCCTTACACGATGTGAATTTCCAAACCATGATCTATAGTATTAAAATAAAATTTCCTCTCAAAATGATCTATCCAAAGAAATATTCATGATGTCACAATTAGTTACATGATGTTAGAAGGATCAAAATTCCAAATTTCAAACAAAATTGACACAACATATGCGCAGATTCATAATCCGCAGAGAAAATCCTGGATTAGCCTTACATGATGTGAATAACCATTCCAAATCATGTAATTTCCCATCTATATATATGAAGTAGGGACACACATGCAGAAGGGTGGATAGAATTTGTTTTCTTTAATTTTCTTTTAATTATACTCTACTCCCCCTACCCAAACTCATGTTTCTTTAATTATTTTCATTGTTCTATATTATTACAAGAATCGTGGATCGATTTCAATGATGTTATTCATTAGTTTTTGCATCACCAACAACATTATTTGAATGTTCACCATTTCAAGCATTGATCATCAATGAAATTTTGTTGTTCTTGTTATTGTTCTTGTTTCAAGTAAATAATTGGCTATAATTATCATTGAATCCATCTCTTTAATGCTAATTCATGATTTCATGTTCATTAATTGAGAATTATCAATATTTTCATGATATTTAATTGTTTAAACCCAATTTTTATTTATAAACTCGACATGTTTTCTGTATTTTACCCATTCTTGATCAATTCAACCATGAGTGGCTAAACCACTTAGGGTAGGGGCTGAGAGTAAGGGTATATTAATTTAATTAATTTATAATCCATAACTTGGTAATCCTAGGAATAGAAATGAGGCTAAAAACAACTATTTATTCAATTTATTTGAGTGACCCTAACCATGAGAGTTTGGATGAAAAAACATGATCTGATTAGATTAGATTAATCTATGACTAATAACCTATGACAATTCCTTCTGTAGAAGCTAAGATTAATGCACTTAGGTTGTGATTATTTCCAGAATAAGGAACAGATTCCTCCTAGGTAGAATTAGTTGGTTTGACCATAGTCAACTAGTGACCTTCGCTTTCTTCATAGTAGAGATATTAGGACTATAACAAGTTATGATAGATATTATCTATTACCTAAAACCACAAAATTGGATTTTATCCCTTCATTGTCTCTATTCCTAATTAAAAATTCTTTAGTATTAGTTTTTCCAAACTTGACCAAACTCATGAGGACTCCTACATATAGGTTCTAATCCATAAGTTCATATCACAGAGTCAATTATTCATAGTATCATCCCCACGCTATCACTATAATACGTCTCAATAGAAAATGTAGTTTGGGAAACAAATAATCTAATCTGACCATAGCCCACATGAATTAAATGATGCATACAGACATGTAAAATTTTGGCATGGGTGGTAGGAAGTTCCTATGTTATACAAGATTCCATATTTTTTCATCATTCCTTTAACATATATATTGGTAAAATGTGATCCCTTATCACTAATGAGTAATCTAGGATATCCAAATCTTGAAAACATATTTCTTTTTATGAAATTCATGGGACTATTTCTCAGTTCACATGGAAAGTCCAATATTTTTGTTGGCTTTGACCATATCTCCAAATGAGTAATCTAGGAAATATAAATCTTGACATCCAATTACATGAACTGATAGGGGTAAAAATTCCAAATCACATAATAAATTCATGCAAGATTTTCTCAAATTCAAAATCTGTAGAGAAAATCATGGGCCAACATTACACAATTTGAATACCAATTTCACGTCATCTAATTTCCCATCTATATACATGTAGTAGGTGTGCATGGGAATAAGGGAGGACCAAATTCATTTTCTTTCATTTTCTCTTTTTTCTTTCTAATCCCTCTACCCAAACTCAGGTTTCATCAATTATTTTCTTTGTTTTACTTTAATACAATCACCCTTGATCGATTTCAATGATGTTCTTCATCCATTTTTTCATCACCAACACCGTTCTTTGCATGTTCTCTATTTCAAGCATTGACCATCAACGAACCATTTCTACACTTGTTATTGTTATTGTTTTAAGTAAATAATTAGTTGTAATTGTGATTGAATCCATATATTTACTAATAATTCATGATTTCATGTTCATTAATTGATAACACTTGATCTATGCATGATATTTAATATTCAACCCCAATTTTTATTTCTAAACTCGACATGTTTTCAATATTTTACCCATTCTTGATCAATACTATATTGAGTGGCTAAACCACCTAGGGTAGGGTTCAAGAGTAATGGTATATGAATTTAATGAATCAATAATACTAAACATGGTAATTCTAATAATATAAATCATGTTAAACAGAAACTTTTTATCCAATTTGTTTGAGGGACCCTAACCACGAGACTTTTGGATAAACAGCCTTGACCTAATTATATTAGATTTGGCTATAACCAATATCCTTTTCCACTTACTTCATTAGAAGCTAAGATTAATTCTCTATGGTTGTGATTATTTCTAGACTAAGGAATAGCTACCTCCTAATTATAACTAGTTGGTTTGACCATAGTCCACTAGAGACCTCCTCTTACTTTACAGCTTATATCTTAAGACCATACCAAATTAGGATAGAGATTGTATTTTCCCTGAAACCCAAAAATTGACCATGATCCCTTTCGTATCTCTATTCCTAATTCACAACTCTTTAGTATTAGTTTTCTCAAACATGAACAAACTCATGAGGACTCTTACATGTAGGGTTTTAAGCCATAATTTCTTATCACCAGCTAAATTCCCTATGGGATCGACCCCACACTATCATTATTCTATATCTCAGTAGAAGGTGTATTTATGGAAACAAATAATCTAATCTGACCATAGTCCAGATAAATTAAATGACATGTTTAGGAACATTAATATTTTATGTCATTGTCAGGGAATTAATTTTTTATGCTTCGTGTCATAACCTATGGCCGAAGAACCAAGGATTACCTCTCCCTTTCCATCTTTCCCCATTTCATTTTTCTTTCCCTTTTATTTCAGATATCACTTAATCCTTGTTATTCTTTCATCTTAGTGAATAGATTCGGGCCCTTCAACTCATTAGAGGAGCCTTGAAACATAATAAAAACATTACTTCAAGCCTAAAATAAAAAGTTATATATCTTCATGTTGTCATTCACAAATGGAAAATCACAGCAATCCTGTAGGTCAAAATCTACCCAACCCACCCAACATGAAACCATTAGTCCCTGAAAAGAAGTTGGAATATTAAGAATGCACCATCATGGATTATGGATTTCCATCAACACATGGTGCTAGGGCAAGTATTATGATCCATTTTATTCAGGAAAAAACCTTTTGGATCAAACCTAGACTCATTCATATGATTCTAAACAATGGATAATTCAGTGAGCTTCAAAGCGAAGAACCCCATGAGCATATTTCAAACATCCTAGAAGTATGTGATACCTTTCACAATCAGGGTGTATCATCAGATAAGATAAGACCCATATTCTTTCCCTTTACTCTATAAGATCAAGCCAAGGATTTGATCAAAATGCAAGAACCCAAGACCATCATGACTTGGGATGACTTATCCAATAAATTTCTAGATATGTACTTTCCACCAATTTTCCCTCGGAAATTGCAGAATGACATTTAGAATTTCCCTCAAGCAGTCAGAGAATCAGCATGGAAAGCGTGGGACCATTTCAAGGAACTCACTCTAAAGTTCCCACACCATGGACTTGATATGTGGATCCAAATCAAGATATTCTAGTAAGGCCTCCAGTCTACTGCACACATAATCATTGATGTCGTAGGTGATGGAGGACTGAGGTTAAAGATGCTTGAGGTAGGCTGAGAACTTATAGATGAAGTCTCTCATAATTCCTATCTATGGAAGAGTGATCATGGAACATCTTGGTATGGTATCCACCAAGTCAAAGTGAATACTCGACTAACTGTACAAATAAAAGACTTAAATAAGAATCTTGAAACATTAAGCTACCTCCTACTCCCCCCCCCCCTCTTTTATTCCTATAATGGAAATTAATTCATGTGAAATGTTTAGTGGCCTGCATCTCTATTAAGATAGTACAGTAACTGTTGAAATACAACCAAACAAATATATACATTATGTTTATAATTAGAAAAATCAATAGTTCCAAGAGCTATAGAAATATATTAAAAATAGGAATGCAAAAAAATTAGAGTAGAAAAATAAATGATATTACCAACAAAGAAGTTATCAGGTGTTTTTAGGGAATTAAGGACCACTAGGATATCCACTGATGAATCATGTTCCCTGCCCACCAAAACAACTAGCACAACAACCCATTCCTCCAAGAGAACAACAATTATTCTAGACAACTCCACCAAGACCTCAACAACCGGATGTACCTTTTCAAACTATTCTGAAAAATATACTATCATCCTTTGATCAAAAGGAAGATTGGAGGATGACAACCAAAGAAACTGAAATGAAGAATATAATGATCTGATATTTTATAAAAAAGATTCCCTTCATTTTAATAACTTGTAGATATAGAAAACTTATTAACTCTTTTTTATTGGGTTTAAATGACTACTTATTATAATTATCATTGATAATAAATCTGTTGAGCAGTGATCTCAAGATTGATATAAATATAAGGTTTTAAAAAAAATAATCCTTTTGACACAGAAAAAGGAGATGATGGCCTCATCTAGTAGACTCGGGCCATACGAATCTCATTTTATCAGAGCTCATAAAAGAGGTAGCTTCATTGGGATTCACTCTTGACCAAGACCAAGCTGAGCTTCAATATGTTAAGCTTGACCGGAATTTCCTACAGGAGAATGTCATGTTAATAGTGATTACCACCCGGGTGATGTTATCCGAGCCACCCCAAGAGTCTTTCACCATCGCACACCTTACCCTTATGCCTTATATGGGTGTTATAAGGGGTTATGTTATAAGGTATTAGTTACTTAATGGGTAATCCCTTTTTATAAATAAAAGTCATATTATATAAATTTCTTTATGAGAATAGTCTTTCCTAAAAAAATAAATTTGACAAATTGAATCTCGAAGTAAAAATGGTACTTTTTAGAAATATATATATATTAAACTAAGGTTTTTATTAATAATATTCCAAAAAACAATTCTTATAAATTATTATTATATCAGTTCCTTATCTGTAAATGATTAGGTAATCAGTTTGACAAGAGTTGTATTCTTTTTATATGATAAAAAAGAATGTATATTTTTTAAAACAATTATTTTAAGGAATTAATGAATTTTATGAATAAATAATATTTTAATAAAATATTAATATCAAATTAATTTTATTAATAATAAATGAGTATATATATTTTATGAAGTCAAATGTAATTTTTATAAAGGTTTGAAAACTATTTTTGTCAAAACCCATGAAAATTCAATAATTGTAGGTTTTCATTTTAAAAGTGAAAATTCATATATTTAGATAGATAAAATGAATATTTTTTTGGAATCATGATGTCTAAATTATCCAATAGTTAATTTTTCATAATTTTTTGAGACAGTTGAATTTTTGGGTAAAAATTAAATACCATATAAATAAAATATGTGTTTTATGACATCATAATTACCACAAAATGATTTAATAAACACTATAATGTGTATTATGATCCCAATATATGTTTTAACATTAAAATAATGTGATTTTAGATTTGTTTTACTTATTTTATAATTCCTTAGTGAATCCTTCAAAATGTATAACATACTTTATGATTTTAAATTCATTTCTTTAATAATGTGACTCACCTCCACATAAGCAAGGCTAATATTTTAATATGATCATACATTATCCATATAAAAAAAATCCCAATACACTTTTTCAAAAACCATAGTCAAAAACCATGGGAATATTTTTGGTTTTGAATATTTAATTATATAGATTCCATAACCTATTTTTGTGAAATATTAAAGAATTCCCCTCTCATTTCCTATGTAAACATACCCAATATCCCACTTCTCTTAACTGAAAATCCTTTGATCAATTCCCTATTATTCCCTCCTCTCAATATAATCCTCCCAAGGCACCCCAATCTCTCAATAATCCCCTCTTCAAGATCTTTAAGTCACACACTCGAGTAAGGGGTTCCTTCATTTCTCATTTTTAGCCATGTTTCCTTATGTTGTAATACCATTTTAAATTAAATTAAAAATGTTGGGGTGTGATTTCTCATCTCCCCATAATTCCCTCTTTATTTTTAAATTATTAGATACCACTTTCTCCCTAATTAATTCCTTTCATGTACACATGTTACCATCCGAAAGTCAATAATGGATTTCTCTCTTCTTATTTCCATTAAAGTATTTCTCCTATATTATTCATATAAATTCCATTTAATATGTTGGGATATTATGTTCCATGATCCCATTAATTTCTATTTCATGTATAAATGATTAGATACCCCTTTCACTCTCGTCAACCCAACTTATAAATTTCCATATGACGATGTTATACAGCCGAAATTGCACTGTGTTTTTCCAAGCGAAAATCGTTGTGTAGTAAATACCATACCCATTTCACTATCAATAGTATTCACCTTTATGAACAAGTAAATATTTAATGGTACTTATATTTATGTATTACACATTACTTAATCATGTAATAACTTATGATGTTGAATAATTCCATGTTATATGATCCATATGGCACACTTATGCACTAAATGGAACCTTTATAAAGGGTGTTCCCTGATAGCACTCTAATGCATTGGGTAATGTTTACTATCATGATACACCATGTGAAATGAGGGTTTAATCATGCTGATTCATGTGGAATGATCCTTGTCTCCTACTAATATCATGTTTTATGTTGTCTCCACATTTCCATGTTATTATTATCATGTTATATAATTCCTTTATGTTCATTTTTCTCTTATGCTCCATTGATATACCTATTACCAAACAAGTATTTTATTTTTCATGTTATTCCTTGTTTCCTCCCTTACTGGGATTTATAGCTCACCCCTTTCATATATATGTCCTCATGTTATCCCATGTAGTGTTAAGTACAAATAAATGTGTTTTTCATGTAAATGAAGTTTTCAATAAAGATGTTGTATTTTATATTTTAAGTTGTTATGTAATGTTCTTAATTTTCCAAGAAACTAAACCTCTCGATACCTGGAGTTTTATTAAGTTTAATTTTATGTAATAAATCATTTTTAAGGGTATAATAAATAAAATGGATGTTATAGTTGGTATCAAAAGATAGGTTTATTTATTTTTATGATTAGGATTAGAAAACCCAAGTGAAACCCTTAAATATAAGAATAATTATAAGAAAAACATCCCTCAATTTTGGTGAGTATAGAGTTAGTGGTTTATCAAGAAAATACATCCCTGACTGGATACGAACAAGTAGAGGTTGCTCTGGAACATATGTATCAAGGTGAAAAAACCTAAAACCACTACTTTAAGCTAGACTCAAATGGGAACTATTGCATGACAACGGGCCTTGATGCACTCTTGGTTTGATACTCCAGGGGGGATATGCTTTGGTAAATTCATAATCTTATTATGATCCATTATTAAAGAAATAAAAAATTCCCCTAAGATTATATGTTGGGAATTAGATCATAGATAACTTAGATTTAAGACTATAAATTTATAATTTATGGAAATAGATGTAATTTATAAGTTATCCCTTTTTGTCATTGGATTCACCTTATATGTTTAATAGTTTAAAATACCTACCCCTGATTTTTCTTTTATTCTATCCAATGGATGATAGTAGGAGGACTCGGGCTAACAACAGATGCGAAGATCAATGTGATGAATGTTCTAATGAGATTCCCAATCTGATAGGAGCGGGAATCACAAAATTTATCACAATACTATCTTAATTAACTCATTTTTTAATAGAAACATGGGTCAAGAGAAATTTTCAACCCCCCCCCCCCCCAAGAAATAACAAGCCTTAATCTATAATTTCATGAGAAAAGGCATACTACTATCAATGGATCATCTGATCCCTCAATCGTTGAAAAATGCATCCACTCAATTGAGAAGATCTTCTCAATACTTTGATTTTACAAACAATAGAAGGTTCTTATGGATGCTTATCATATGGAGGGTGAAGTTGATCAATGGTGGATGTTGATCAAAAATAAAAAGATTGAGGAAGATATTGAAGCATTGGAATGGAAAGATTTCTGGAAAAACAAATTGACAAATATTTTCCTCACACCCTCCAACTTAAGATGGAAAGGGAATTCCTTTCCCTCAAGAAAAAAAAGATGAAGAATCCATCAAAGTGTATGAGGAAAACTTCAAAAGTCTTGCGCGGTATGCCTCTCGCTTTGTCGTTACCATAGAATACAAGGTTGACTGCTTCTTTGGGGGGCTAAAACAAATCCTACAGAAATCTTTAGAGATCCATGAATTTGATAGCTATGAGGAAATTCCCTGATGTTATATCAAGGTTAAAATGGAGATCGGTTAATCTTAAGGGTATCATGGGGATAAGAATTGGAAAGTGGACATTAATTATGGCAGTCTGATGGATAAATCCAATGGTTCTAGGAAATTACAACACCCTACTTTCTAAAGGTGCGGAAATAAGCACCCTGAAAATTTAATGAAGGGGATAAGGAAATGATTTAGGTGTGGAAGATAATGGAACCTAGACATTAATTTCCAACAAGAAAAATATGTTTTTTCGATAAAGGAGATAAACGCTCCATTCAACCAACAATGCATTGTTCATTACTAAAAATTCAAAGAACCAAGGAACTTTGCGAACCAGTTCCCTAATCCAAGGGTTTTAAGAGGCAACCAATAACATTCAAGGTAGTAAGGGAGATATTTTTCCATCACTATTGCTGAATTGAATCTTGAAAATGATTTGGTGACAGGTATTCTAGTTATTCATTCAAGAATAGCGATTGTAATTTTTAATTTTGGTTCTATGCATTCTTTTATATCCCAAAAGTTTAGTAGAACAATCCAAACATCACCAAAAATCATGGAAGTATAGATGTTAGTTAGAACAGAGAATGGGGAAATTATTGCATCCCATGAATATAACTCCTCCCCTATCAAAATTTTTGAAATTAACTTCCTATCAAACCATGTCATACTCCCTCTGGTGGAATTTTATGTAATTATTGTCTTGGATTGTCTTTCTCTATATAGAGCCAACATAAATTGTCGTGAGACGTAAAACACTCTCAATATGGTGAATCAACCCCCGAGTTAGTATAAGTGAAAGGTGTATGATGATTCTTCTTTAGCACAATCATCTCAAATGTGGATATTACTACCCTATGAGCATTTTTATCTTTCTTAGTTGATTGAGTCTAAGGAAAGAACCATCCTCAAAGACATTTCTATTGTGAGGGAATTCACTGACGTGTTTCCTGAGGAATTTTTTGGTCCTCCTCCTAGAAGAGATATTGAATTCTCGATTGATCTTATACTTGTGGTGTTTCTAATATCCAATACTCTATATAGAATGGTTGTTGTGGAGCATGACGAGATAAAGAAACAGCTACAAGAGAATCTTGATAAATGGTTTATACGCCCAAGTGCTTCCCCATGGGGTGTACCATTCCTCTTCATCAAGTACAAGGATTGGTCAATGTGCCTTTGCATTGATTATCAGGAACTCAACAAAATAACAATAAATAACAAGTGTCATTTTCCACAAATTGGTGATTTGTTCTATCAGCTACATTGAGCACAATACTTCTTCAAAGTGGATATTTGATTGGGATATTATCAAGTAAGGGTGATGAAGGAGGATATCCCCAAGACTTCCTTTCGTACAAGGTATGGGCACTATGAATTCATAGTAATGACTTTCTGACTCACTAATGCTCCCACAATATTCATGGACATGATAAATAGTGTTTTTAGAGATTACCTCAACAAATTTGTAGTATTATTTATAGATTATATTATAATATACTCCAAAACCAAGGAGAATCATTAGGAGCATCTAAATAATATACTAGAGACCATGTGAAAGGAGAAGCTCTGTGAAGAGTATAGAAAGTGTGAGTTCTGACTAGGAGGAAACTAAGGATAGGTAACATTATGCTATATTAGATTAGAATAAATCCCTAGGAAAGCTTAATAAATTATTAGAGCAAAGTACCAGGGTCAGAACCACAACTGAGAAAAAGGATAAACTACATGTTGTGTAACCCTATTTCATTATGTGTACTTTTTAGGGAAAAAATTCATAAAACTCAGAATTACATGATTTTAAAATTAATTACTTGTCATATAATCCCACAAACCTGTTTTTACCAATAGGTTGTAAACCTAGGGTTCATGGCCGGAACCTCCCTCCTCCCTCTCGCAACCCCTCCCTTTCCCTTCCTCTCGGCTATGTTACCCCCCACCTATCCCCTTCTTCTCCCACGACCCCTCTCATTCCTTCCATCTCGCACCCCCTCCCCTCATCCTCTCTTCTCTCTTGGCCGAAACTGAAACCCCCATACCCTCTTCCCTCTCAGCCAAAACAGACCCCCCCCCTACACACACACACACAATAGATCTAACCCCTCCTCTTTACCACTTCTAACTCTCACCTACTCCTATGATGGGACACACAAATACCATGTGCCATGAACCTGAAAAATCCACATTCGACCGCAAGGATCAACCTTCGGCAAAGCATCCATGATGTGTTGCACCTGTTTCACCCCCACCACCTTAGGTAGAATCTCCCCCACCTCTCGTTGCAGCTCCTACTGAGTCCACTACTCAGGAAGACTCCCAGTCCATCTCCAGTGAATATTTTTGGGATGACAAGAAACATTTTTACCCCATTCAACATTTCTCTAACCCCAAGAATCATATCTCCCTCAACCATCTATAGGAAAAACTAATGAGGATGAAAAAACCCATCGACATGGTCATCCTCAACTACCTATATATCATCCACAATATCCTCCAGCTCCTCAATCGTCTATATATTTCATCCATTATTGAGGCACATAAGATGATGTATTGGGATATGTTTTTAGAGTTTCTCTCTACATTTAAGTTTATAGTGCACAACCACAACTTTAATCTCAGTGACCGACCTCATTAGCTCTCCTTTTTGGAATTCGGGATAAGGCCTCAACATTTACACAGAGGACATCATTGAATCTGAGGTATTTCCTACCCTATAACTCAAGTATATGAAGACCAATTTGAGGATGATTTGGTGGATGACTTCCCAAGATTATCAAATAGTTCATTATCCTAGGATTACCAAATCCCTCGAGTTCTATTTCCTAGCACTTTCTATCATGCATAGATCCCAAACACATACCTAGTTTGCTCGAGATGGGTCCCACAAAAGTGTTAGTTAGATGGATGTAATCATTCTAGTGGTATACATGGGTGTCCCTACAATAAAAATGGGTGATCAATTCATATTTTAAAATAGATATAACACCCATAGGATGAGAGGAACATTATTGGGAGTTTCCTTCATCACTCACATGGCCCACCATCTTGATGTTTTTTATGTCTCCCTTCTACTCACCTCCCTCGATCTAATGGAATCCATCGATATCATTTTATTATACAATATAAAGCTCCTAGTCAAGGATGATGATACCTACCAATGGGCACTAGGAGTCTATGAGGAAGCTGATGAGGCCCCAGGAGATCATGAAACAGACCAGTCACCTACTCCACCCACCACTTCACTTCCATCCCCTACCACCCATATCCCTATCTCTAAAACCACTACATACACTACATATCCACCCACCAATTCCTTCGTGATAGATATCTGGACCATATAGATTTTCATCCTTGAGAATATGGTAGGATTTTTTAGCATCTTCACATCCTATTTGTAGAGTTATCTCATTTCACCACCCCTCTACCACCCTCATCTCCCATAGCATCTCATCCAACACTAGCCACTTCATGCCCCTCCTCCTATACCATTATATACCCATCCATTGCCCAAGTTGACCTACCATTAGAGCTCTCAAACCCTATGGCCTCATAGAAATACCTTATTAAGTAGGCATGGAAGGGTAAGGGACCATCCACCACCCCCATCCACCAAAGTTCCATTTGTTGATCCAGGTAGCAAACAAATGGCCCCATTGAGGATCATAACCTCCCCACCACCTACCCGAAAGAATATTTCTAGCACCACGAAATTTCCCTTAGTAAATGACCCACTATCCCCTTCTAACATAATTTCCATTGACCAGGAAGGATAGCTACAGCCACCTACGGATTGAGAGTGTTCGGTTGAAGATATTTTTTAGTCTTCTGGCTTATATTAGTTGACCACCATACCCATGTCTCTTTTTTTCATGTGTATCAGAGGTTTTTGATTTTCTATTTAGTTTGTGTTTCCCTTCATTTATTACTTTTACAATTTATCTATATATGGGAAACTGACTTTTCTCCATTTTACATGGATTATTTTTCAAATATTTATAATTTTATAACATACATGTATAGATCCTATATTTCATCTTTGTTTTTTAATGCACCTATGCCACCATCTGTCCTTGTTCAGCGAGTGAAGTAGCACCTGGTCGAGATTGAGCGTCATCTTCAAGAGATCTCACTTGAGATTCATGATTAGTATCCACCACCATGAACATAGATACCCTTCCTTCCACACCAAATCAATGCTCGATATAATCCTAAAGTGATTAGTCTTTCCAAATGACCATGAGAGTTTGAGGACACTACCATAGTTATTGATAATAGAGGAGAAACTGAGATGATATATGATAATTCCTGATACTTTGCTCCATCCGTATGGATAATGACGTATTTGTTTTCACTTTATGGGAGGTAACCTATCTTTCATCTATTTTCTCATATTTATTTGTTATACTTTTGTCCTAGTAGTCATTTTATAGTTGTTATTTTTTATCATAATCCCCATCGTGGTTTATTGTATAAACATGCCTACACTTAAACAAAATATGTATCATTGATCATCATATCATGAACCTACTTTTTAACTACTTAAAAATGTTTAAAACCTGTGTACTAATGCTTTATCTGGTCTAGTATTTTTACTTCTAACCCATTTTTCAGGTATCCTGATTTCAAATCAAATTTTCCCAAGTTCCCCAGTGGAATTCCACTTATTACAGGGAATTATTGATTCCTTAGCATTTCATTTTACAATTTAAATTTCCATTTCTACAACTTTATCTACCATACCCCTCCCATGGTACATACAAGGATAGTGTGGACACTATATAATTCTATGTGTGAGGGAGTTTTTCATGAGTTTCACTTTCAATACACTTTAATTTTTTCTTGATATCATTTTTCTAAAATACATTTCTCATTTGGAAGCATGATTTAAATCTAAAACTAATTATACCCATTTAAATAAAAGAAATTTTTATGTTGGAAATTTTTTGAAATCCATGTTTTGTACCTGTTTAACTTTATATAATGATTTTTGGGCTAAGTAATTTAACTAAACATTTAAAAATTTTGAAATTAATTTTAATTGACTAATTAATTGGTTTTATACAATTAGTGATTTCTAGTTATTTATATAATCACATTACTGAGAGGATTCTAAGACTAAAATTTCATATTATTTTCTAAGAATATTTTTTGATTGATGCCTAGGACATGTAAACCTATCAGAACTTGAATTGTGATCTTATTGAAGATATACTAAGCAAATAAAATTTTAAAATGATCGAGGTAATTTTTGTTGAGATACTTTTTCCTAATACCCACCTTACATATTTACTTCATTAATCTTGTAGTTTTCATGAATGACCTTATAGGATGCAACTATTCCAGGTAGATTATCCCTTCCTACCCTGCTCTTTGAATAATGCATGACTTTACTTTGAAGAAGTGTGGGGGAAGTTTTCATCTAGCACTGGATGATTCTACTGTGGAGATGTATTGTGTTTCTCATCAAACAATTTTATTATGATCCATGTGTAATTTGTAGTATTTTTAATCTATCATGTTCATTTAAAAAATAAAAAATAAAAATAAAAATAAATTTGGGTTGTGCATTAGTAAGTTCAAAAATAACCATTTTCAGACCAATGAATCCTTTGAAGGATCATGTGTGGTAAGGGTATGGATGTGAGATCAGGCCTAGACATGAATTTCAAAAAATAAAAATGTAAGAGAAATAGAAAGGAATAGAATACCCTTCCTGCACTCACTTGATATATATACATGGATCCAACCTGAGAATCTGGGAGCATGGACATTATCATCAATAGAAAAGTAATTTAATTATACTTTTCATGACATTCATGCATTTTTCACCAGATCCTACCCTCTTTTTTAAACTTGTTTTTCACTATTTACCCACCTACCCACATCCTTAGAGTCATTAGAACCTAATTTTTGAATCCCTCAAGATTGATTTTGTATTTTTTACCAAGTGGAGATGCTAGAACCAATGAAAGCCTATGGTTAGGAACATGTACTCAGGGTATGAGCATAACTCCAGTTTCATTCCACCTTGAGTGATGAGAGAAATTCATCATGATTTAAATTGAAAACTAGTATAGAGTTAAAGGAGTAGTTAATAAATTGTAATTAAAGGACTAGTAATTTGATTAAAGAACTAATCTTTGAGGAATGACTAATTTTCCATGTAAGGATGATTCTAGAGATGGATTTTTCTACTTACAATTAGTATTACTTTCTTGGATATAATAAATGTTTCCTGTTTTAAAATTTTCTTATATTTTGAAATCACTATTGAGATATTTTTGCTTGAGGATGAAAAATTGGTCAAGAGTATGGGAATTTGATCAAATGAAATCATATACACATTTTGTTGTCATTTTATTAAGTATTTTAAATGATTTTCACAATAATTCCCCAGGTATGTGTTGTTTATCATAGGAAATAGGCTTTCAAGGTTTCAAATAAAAAAATTCCAAAAAGGATAAAAATTGGCTATTACACATCATGAGACATTATTACATGACATGTAGTATTAATTCACCCTATGTTACAAGTCATGAAACAAGTTATGAAAAGTTTTACAATGTTAATCATCATTATATGATGTGAACCATCCTTACATGATGTGAATCCCCATACCAAAACATGTATCATTTAAATCACATTTCCCTCTCAAAACTATCTATCGGAGGGAAGATTCATGATGTGACATCCAGTTACACGACGTGACAAGGGTCAAAATTCCAAATCTTAGATGAAATTCTCATGAGATACGCACAAATTCAAAATCAACAAAGAAAATTGTGGATTATCATTACATGGAATGAATACCCATTTAACATCATATAATTTCACATATATATATGTAGAAAGTGTGCACATGAAAAAGGAAGGATATAATTTGTTTTTTTTTTCATTTTTCCCTCATTCCCCTTTTACTCCCTCTACCCAAACTCAGGTTTCATTAATTTGTTTCATTGTTTTACTTTTATACAATCACCATGGATCAATTTCAATGACGTTATTCATCCATTGTTTCATCACCAACACCATTCTTCACATGTTCATCATTTCAAGAATCATTCACCAAAGAACATTGGCTACGCTTATTGTTATTCTTTTTTTAAGAAATTAATTGATTGTAATTGTGATTGAATTTATGTCTTTTCTTCTAATTCATGATTTCATGTTCATTTATTGATAACTCTCAGTCTTTTCATGATCTTTAATTTTTCAAACCCGATTTTTATTTATAAACCTGACATGTTTTAAATTTTTTACCCTTTATTAATTAATTATAATATGATTTGATAAACCACCAAGGGTATGGGTCGAGAGTAGGGTATATGAATTTAAGGAAACTATAATCCCCAAATTTCTATTACTAAGAATTCTAATCGGGTTATACCACGATTGTTTATCTAATTCGTTCGAGTGACCCTATCCAAAAGAATTTTAGATGAACGAGCCTGACTTGGTTGGAGTAGATTAGCCTATGACCAATAGCCTATGAAACATACGTCCTTAGAAGCTAAACATAATTCACTTAGGTTGTTATTATTTTCAGACTAATGAATAGTCTTCTCCTTGGTAAAACTATTTGGTTTTAACCATAGTCACTTGGAGACATCTTCTAACTTTTCAACCTATATCTTAGGACCATACCAAGTTATGATAGAAATTATATTTTACCTAAAACCCCAAAATTGACATTGATCCCTTACTTATCTCTGTTCATAATTCACAAGTCTTTATTAGTAGTTTTCCCAAACACGAAAAAACTCGTGACGAATCTTATATATGGTGTTCTAAGCTATAAGTTCATATCTCTAACTTAATTCCTCATGGGATCGACCCCTTATTATCACTATATTATGTCTTAGTAGAAAGTGTAGTTTTGGAAACAAATAATCTAATCTGACCATATCCCACATCAATTAAATGATGCATGTGGGCATGTTATTTAACAACTTTTCAACTAAACATAATTTTGAGGTAAGGGATTTCATCTCAATTTCCACTCCATTGGAATTTATTTGAAATAATATATCTTTTTATTTTTATGTGGTGTATATACTACCCCTTTGAGATAATTTTCCATTAGAAATTACATTTATATAAATTTAGGATATTATTATTTCTTAAATTTTATATCTTTTTTACATACGGCATTTTATTATAAATGTTATATACTGGGGAAATATTTATATTCTTTATTCATTATTCAATAAAGACATTAATTGATAAATAATATCATTCTTGAATTAAATAAATTATTTGATATAATAAAAATTATTGGATATGAAATGATAGGTGGGTATTGAAATTATATAGCCACTTGATGTGTCGACATGCCTCATGCAACAAATCAGTTGGAAAAATCAAATGGGTTTTTACCCATAGTTGTAAATTGTCTTATAAAGGTCTTTACAATAGATTCATCATGATACCTGAGATAATAAAATTTAATAATAATGAATTTTATTCATTTGGAATTCAGTTATTATTATTATCCATGATATTTTCAACTTTATATTATCACTGGATTCATTTTATTCTTAGTTTATTGATTAAATGGTATGATTGTTTAGTTATTCATATTTCTATATTGGTTATACCTTATCTCATGTTCATGTTGTTGATTAAATGGGATTTTATTTCAATTATTTACCTTTACATGTTTTTTATTCATTATTTAATCATGATATCTTCTATTTTATGTAACTCTTACTGATGATTTAAGCTCACCCTTATTTGGTTTCCTTTCCCTGTGATGAGAATATGATTTATTTGAAATAGTTTTAATTATTCTGAACATTTACTTTTATAGTGATCAATTTTTTATTCCCATTGTAAAATGGGTATCATGTATGTATCTAGTTATTTAATCCTATTAAACTATTCATTTATTTAGGATGTGGTCTCTTATATCTAGTGTCAATGTAATAAAGGAGACATCGGCTCAGGGTTGCTATAATTAAGGTTTTTATAGTTGGTGTTAGATAAATTTTAGTAGAAACCATGGTAAATAAATTAAGGAAAACATAAATTAGGTAATATAATCCAATAATAGACATTTAGGATAAGTATAGAATAATGTCAAAAAGTTTTTGAAAGGAAGTGATCATGTGATTTTTTCCTAAAAATACATCCTTGTCTAGATACTACAAGTGGATGTGCTTCTAGAACAGTTTTACCTAGGGGTAATAACCCTAGAAAGGAACATTGGACGTTAACTTCATCATCACTAAGCTCATGACAGTGGGCCTTACTGTACACCTACTTCAAAAATCATGGGTGATATTTTTAGGATAATTCATATTTTCTATAAAACCCATTATAAATGATTTTAAAATAATAATATCCCCAAAGAAACCAATTTTAATATTATGAGAATAAAAAAATTCATAAATATTCAAGGTGTTTAATTATACATTATGATTAAAAATTAAAAAAATTATGAGCTACTATAGTATATGATGTCTTTTAGAAATGGTTTCTATAAGAAGGATGGCTATCAATACTCATGGCCAATGTAGAGATTTCCCCCCATTGAGAAAGCCAATATATATAGTAATAAAACTGATCAGATTGTGTCTATATTAGGGAAGATTTATCAGTTTGTGAATAATAACATTTCTTTAATAGAGAAACATTTTTTTATATAACATGATTATCCTATGTTGAATATCTTTATATAATATTATTGGGCAAAAATCACTCAAGGTATCATTGAAGCATTTTTGAGGTGATTGTGTTTGTTGACAAAGTGGACATCTGAGTAGTTATTGTTGACAAAGCAAAACAATGACATATAAATTTGTTGACAAAGAGGATTTCATGGTGGAATGTCGAGTTCAAGAGTTGAGGTCAATGATCCATGTTTGATTCAAGAACATCGATAAAACGAATGGATGATCTGGAGGCAGTACAAAAGAACAGATATAAGGTGGCGCCGTTTTCCAGTGTTTGCCAAATTTTAGGGCATGAAAATCGGCAAATAAAGAAAAGTGTTTTTGGCAAAAGGACTTGCGCGCCAAGGACTTGGAGTATAGAAAACTTGCGCACCATATGTTTTTCAAGATCAGAAGTTCAAAATATGGCAAAGTAAAGAGGTTCGCGCAAGTTTGGGAGTTGGTCGCGCAAGTGTCTAAAATGACAGGGGACTTGCGCGTCGAAACTGGGTCGCGCAGGTGACTTGCGCACCATCGTGCAGGGTGGTCAGATTGCCTATAAATACTTGATCACCCCTCCTCATTTTCACCGGAGTTCAACACTTTGAGAAATCAGAGCTCCCGTCACGCAGGTGTGGTGGTCGCGCAAGTGGTGAGTGTGGGTCGCGCAGGTGAATTTGCGCGCCACTAGTTGAAGTTGTGCGCCGGTGTTAGAAGTTGCGCACCGGTTGGCAGTTGCGTGCCAATATTGGTTTGGGCGTAAAATGAAGAGAGTCGCGCAAGTTTGGTGTTGAGGAAGCTTGAGTCGCGCAAGTGTCTGAGGAGGACTTGCGCGCCCGTTGTGACTTGCGTGTCGATACTTGCACGCCGAGATTGACTTGCGCTCCAAGTAAGGTTTTGTTCTAGCAGTGCTTCTCGGACTGTGTGGAAGCTGTTACGTTTCCCGATACCTTCGGTGCAAAGAGATATTCATCTACGGGTGAAAGTTGAACTTCAACAGAGCATCTACATACAAGAGAAGATGCATTCTTTCATGCAAATGAAGACACCTACAGGTCTATAAACTGTGAGTGGATTCCCTTCCAGAGTAGTGAGCTTAGGAAGAGGAAGAAGGTGATCCTCTCCACCGGCAGTGAGCCAGAGAGAGAGAAACAGGGAGTGACCCTTGGGAAAGCAGTGAGCTGACCCTAAACTTGTAAAGTAAGTGAGCATGGGCATAGAAGTGATCTAGCCCGAACTTTGTATCCACATCTAGTGAAGAATAGTGGAATTTGGTACGACCGGCAACTTGTCGGCGTATGCTCCTTGGACGTATACCAGTGAGGGTGAACCAAGTAAAAATCTTTGTGCCTATCTGTTTGACTCCCTGCATTGCATTCAAAGCATCATCATTAGATAAATAAGTAAAGAAGTGATCATAGTTTACACACAAGAGCAAACAAAGTGACCCTTGTAATAAAGAGGTCAAGATCCAGTGGTGTAGGAAGAACATTGAAAAAGAATATCCATACCCTGATTCACCCCCCCCCCCCCCCCTCTGAGGGTATATAGGCCCCTATTGGCCCTAACAATTGGTATCAGAGCGCTGGTTTATTTTATCAGATTTGTTTGCCTTGACTTGGTGTAGTCGATCTGTGTGGTTGAAGATACAGTTTTCTCTTATCTCAATCTGACATGGGAAAAGGAAAAGCATCAAAGAAGAATCAGAAGTCTGGTAATATCCCTTAGTGTGGAAGTGTTTTTGGAAAACGTTTGATTCAACTAAAAGAATCAAACAGCTTACGGAAGGAAGGTCTGGATATATCTGATAGGGAAAATATTGATTCACTCAATCATGATGTTGGAATGAGTGAAGTACATGAGCATCAGAGTGATACTGAAACAGAAGAAGAAATTGAAGGAAGAATAGATATGCGAGCTGAGTTAGAGGCCGCTCTTGAAGAGATATATGTTTGGATAGAAAAAACTAAGAAATCTAACAAATTTGTTCATGATTCTGAACTCTATATGCAGCAGCAGGAAGAAGAGAAGTCTGAGTTGATGGAAGAAATTGATAAAGTCAAGTTATCAACATGAGAGAACTCAGAATTGGTTAGTGAGTATAATATTAAGATTGAAGAACAGAAAAGGGTGATCGATGGCTTGAATAGAAAAGTGAAATATCAAGTCAAGTGTATCAAGGAACCTGATATTTCAAGTGACATTAGAAACGTCGATGAAATTAAGTCTTAAGACATTCGGATCCAAGCACTGGAAATTGAGGTCAACAAGCTAAGAGGCTTAAATCAAAGGCTTATTGATGTAGCTACTGAGCTAATGGAAAAGAATGATTCTCATGGTGAAGAATTTCAAAGGGTGGCTAAAATGATGGGTAAACAAAAGGCTGTTCATTATGAATAGAATCAACAGTAAGATGAAGTTCAAAATCTTAAAGCTAGAAATGATGATCTAGAAACATAGTTGTCTTTAGAAGTTCAGAATAATCAAAGGCTACAACAAGAGAATGCATGTTGTTTTGATTCTGTTGCTCAAGAAAAATTGAAGGTAAAGGAGAAAAATGACATGGTTGATAAGTTGAAGCGTGAACTGGAATATGAGATGAGTTGTGGAAAGAATCTCAGAAAATAACTCAATTCCCAACTTGAATCAAGGGATATGAAAATTCAAAAGTTGGAAGAAGAACTAGAATCAGTGAATAAAGAAGTGTAGAAATCCAATGCTATAGGAAAGCCCAAAATTAAGGATGCCTTACACTTGCTATTTGATTATCCTTCGACGGGTGATGATGAAATGAAAAGAAAATTTGCTATTTCTAAAAAGAGGCAAGAACAAATTTTCTTAGCCCAAAGACCATACAGTTTGGGAACAACTGGTATAGGATTTAATGAATCCCCTCCCGTACAAGATAGAAAGAGAGCTGTGAACAATTCCAGATGTGATAGAAATCCTATAGGTGCTGGAGATAGGCCTAAGAAGACAGTTAAAAAAAGTAGTGATGACATGTGTTATTTCTGCGGGATTCACAGCCACACATCAAGCTTCTATCCAGATGCTCTGGAATACATTTCAGGCTGTGAAAATAGAAACTTTGATGAATTTGAGAATAAGAAGAAGCATCCTGAGAAATTAGAGAGAAGAGTCTCTTAGAGGAAAACATCTGTTAGATTCTATTACTGTGGAAGAATGGGACACACCATGAGTATGTGTCAGGAAGCTCAAGAGCCTCGTGTCAGAAGAAGAACTCAAAGTGTATCAGCATCTCGATATAGAAATGATGAAAAGAGGTATGCCTTTGATGGAAATTGTTTTATATGTTCTAATTATGGGCATTTGGAAAGACATTACAGCGAGAAGAAAGCAAGAAATTAAAAGGGACTCAAAAGGAGATTCTCATCCCTAGTGATGCATAATGAGAAATTCTACACTGGGAGACAATGTGGTAAGTATGAGAACAGGCTTAGAGCCTCAGTTGAATCATATAGAGCTGAACGAAAGGTGTATCAGTCACCTCCTCTGTCACACTCACAACTACCCCCTAAGAAAGAACATGAACAAATCTGGAAGAAAAAGGGAGGAAATGCTACATCTGTGAGTAAGAAGAATGGACGTTCAGTGGAGGACCCACCACCAATGAAAAATAGGGTGGTGACTCAGACATATGATAAAAGAAAGATGAACAAAGAACGTATTGAAAAATTCGCATGTCGTGTTTCTCAGCGAGAAGTGAAGGGAAGAGGAAGACCCCTACGATGGGAGAAGAAGAAAGGGAAGATGCCAAATAGAGAGGTTCCTAATCAGATAAATAATCAAGTAAAATGGAATTTTGGTAGAACCTCAAAGAAGGAAATGTGTACTAGCGGGTTTATACCCCAAGCGGTGAGAAAGGCCGAGCCTATCAAATCTACATATCAGAAAAAGGCTCAGAATGTAGGCAATGAATGCCTAGTCATATGGCCAGAATAGTTGAAGTTAGCTAGGCAGCTGGAGGAAGCAAGAAAAGAGTGTGATGCCCTCCAATAAAGAATCAAAGGGTTGACCCATCAGGATCAACCACAATCCTCATCTTGAAGAGTCCAGAAAGAAAAACCCCTCTCTCTATGTATATAAATGCAATTAACTGATGATTCATGTGTTTCAGGTTCTAGGGAGATACGATCCAAGGGGAAGTGGCATCTAAAGATGCAAAGTGGAAAGGTGATATGCTCTTGAGTTTCAATTGATTCAAATTAGGTAGCAGAATTGAAAATTAAAGGGAGAAACTGAGCACAATTAGAAGTGATTGTGTTATTATCTTTATCTCTTGTTTCCTACACCGAGTTTCAACTCAGTAGGCTTAGAGATTTTGTTAATGGCTCAACTCTGAGTGGAAGATGAGAACAAATGATGCAGGAGGAAAAGGCTAGTTATGGGTCTAAACTATTGGGCCTAACTACGGGAAGAGTTGCATAACATAGGGGAAGCATTCTATATCCTAATTAGATGCATGATATCAATATGATATGAAGGATGAATGTTTTTTCTCATGAATAATGATTGGTGGAGAAGTAGCAATAACCTTGCATTTCATGCTTATTTATTTTGATCTAACATTGTGATATCAGCTGACTGTTTTCAGGATACCAAGAAGCTGCGAGAAGTAGTTGAAAGGAATGATTCCATTGAACAATGAAACAGTGAGAAATTTCCTGATAAACTTGATGAGGAGGAAAGAAAAAAAGGGTGAGCATAAGTGAATAATGCTGATTTAGAAAAGAAAATTCATCATCTGCACAATAGTAAAAGAGATGAGCTGAAATTGACATGCAGAATATCATTGGTGATTAGCCAACTCTAGCTCAGACAAGGAGAATGGAATCACTTTAGAAAACATCTTTTATATCCCAGGTTGAGCCTAAATGCTTGGTTGATGCAGCTGAAGATGAAAATTGGGATCATTCCGTGAATGAAGAGAAAGATCAGAATTGAGAATAAATGGATCTTTCACAATAATATGAACAAAGATGGCATAGTGATTCAGAAAAAAAATAGACATGACTGGTGTGAAATGAATACTCTCAAAAAGAGTGTACTGATGTTGATAAGACATTTGAACCGGTTGCAAGGCTGGAGACAATCAGATTATTCCTAGCCATTGCAGTGCAAAGAAATTTCCAAGTGTTCCAGATGGATGTCAATTCTATATTTTGGAATCAGTTTCTGGAAGAAGAGGTGTACATCGAGCAAACATATGGTTCTCTTATTCTTGAGGATGAGAAAAAGGTTTTCTGGATGATGAAGGAATTATGTGGGTTCAAACAAGCACCGAGAGAATGGAATTCAATGCTGAATCAATATTTGCAGAATCTATGATTCAAAGTGAAGGTGTCTTTCAGAAATATGAAAAGAAGTTTCTGATGAGGTTTGGAATGGAGAAGTCAAAGGAGATGAAGACTCTGGTTGCTACCCGGATGAAATTATCAAATGATGAGGATGGCAGGGCAGTTCATATCACATAATACAGGAAAATTATTGGAAGTCTATTGTACTTGACCGCGACAAGGCCTGATATTGTTTTTGCCACATGCCAAGCAGCGAGATATCAGAATAATCCCAAGGAAAGTCACATGCTCACAGTGAAAAGAATACTTCGGTATATCAAGGGCACGGTGGACTTTGGCTTGACATTCAACGACAAATCTCATATAGAGTTATTGGGATATACTGATGCAGACTGGGCCAATTTAGCGGATGACTGGAAATCCACAACTGGAGGTGCATTCTATCTTGGAAAACTATGCATTGCTTGGTTATGAAAGAAACAATATTGTATTTCATTCAGCGCCGTAGAGGCTGAGTATATTGCGGCAACTCAAGCATGCACACAGTTATTGTGGATGAAGTAGCAGCTTGAAGATATGAGAGTTGAAGTGAAGTCTCCGATCTAAATCCAGTGTGATAACTCAAGTGCTATAAATCTTAGCAAAAATCCCGTCCATCACTCAAGGAAAACTCACATTGAGATAAATTATCATTTTATCAAGGAGAAAGTTGAGCAGGGGATCGTGAAGTTGGAGTATGTGCCTACAGAACTATAGGTTGCAGACATTCTAACAAAGGCCTTACCCAAGGAAGCTTTTGAGAGGCATCGACTGGCTCTGGGAGTTCAGTCGACTCCCCGCGCTTGAACGTGTGTGGATGTGGAGACCCCCCTTTCTCCCCGAGGTATGCTGTGTTTTACCCTGTTGTGCTAATATGTGCTCTCTACTGTGTTACAGACTACAAAGGAGTGTCCTTTGGGTTTGTTGACAAAGGGGGAGATAGTGTGAAGATTTGACAAATCATGAATGATACAGGGAGAAGCTGACCAGTGGAGCAGCCAGATAGGGGGAGAAATGAGAAAGGGGGAGAATATTAAATATGAAGATGCTAGAAGTGATCGATCAAAGAATAGATATCACGACAGCTGATGATCGTGATAAAAGTAGAATAGTGGTGTTGGAAAGTGGTAAGACTATTTCCAAATCAAACATTGGTCTTCCAACAAATCCATCAACAATTTGTATTAGTTTAGTACAAATTGGTATCATTTTGGTGTCAATAGTGGATGTCAGAGATAAAGTGATTCATTGATGAACTTTTCATTTACTCTTGTTTCTCATGCCGAACATTGCTCATGTGGGCTTAGAGTATGTGTTGAGTAAATCCTTGATCTCTATCAGAATCGCAATGAGGCGAATGGAGGCTGAAGAATCAACGACGTATCTTTGTTTTGGAAGAGTTGTCAACAAACCCAAAGGGGGAGATTGTTGGGCAAAAATCCCTCAAGGTATCATTGAAGCATTTTTGAGGTGATTGTGTTTGTTGACAAAGTGGACATCTGAGTAGTGATTGTTGACAAAGCAAAACAATGACATACAAATTTGTTGACAAAGAGAATTTCATGGTGGAATGTCGAGTTCAAGAGATGAGGTCAAAGATCCATGTTTGATTCAAGAACATCAATAAAAGGAAGAGATGATCTGGAGGAGGTATAAAAGAACAGATACAAGGTGGCACCGTTTTCCAGTGTTTGCCAAATTTTAGGGCCTGAAAATCGGCAAATGAAGAAAAGTGTTTTTGGAAAAAGGACTTGCGCACCGAGGACTTGGAGTATAGGAAACTTGTGCGCCATATGATTTTCAAGATCAGAAGATCAAAATATTGAAATGTAAAGAGGTTCGCGCAAGTTTGGGAGTTGGTCGCGCAAGGGTCTAAAATGACAGGGGACTTGCGCGCCGAAACTGGGTCGCGCAGGTGACTTGCGTGTCGTCGCGCAAGGTGGTCAGATTGCCTATAAATACTGGACCACCCATCCTCATTTTCAACGAAGTTCAACACTTTGAGAAATCAGAGCTCCCGTCACGCAGGTGTGGTGGTCGCACAAGTGGTGAGTGTGGGTCGCGCAGGTGAATTTGCGTGCCAGTAGTTGAAGTGTGCGCCGGTGTTAGAAATTGCGCGCCGATTGGCAGTTGCGTGCCAATATTGGTTTGGGCGTAAAAGGAAGAGTGTCACGAAAGTTTGGAGTTGAGGAAGCTTGAGTCGCGCAAGTGTCTAAGGAGGACTTGCGCGCCCATTGTGACTTGCACGCCGATACTTGTGCGCTGAGATTGACTTGCACGCCAAGTAAGGTTTTGTTCCAGCGGTGCTTCTCGGACTGCGTGGAAGCTGTTACATTGCCCGATACCTTCGATGCAAAGAGATATTCATCTACAGGTGAAAGTTGAACTTCAACAGAGTATCTACATACAAGAGAAGATGCATTCTTTAATGAAAATGAAGAGACCTATAGGTCTATAAACTGTGAGTGGATTCCCTTCCAGAGTAGTGAGCTTAGGAAGAGGAAGAAGGTGATCCTCTCAACCGGCAGTGAGCCAGAGAGAGAGAAACAGGGAGTGACCATTGGGAAAGCAGTGAGCTGACCCTAAACTTGTAAAGGTAGTGATCCTGGGTATAGAAGTGATCTAGCCCGAACTTTGTATCCACATCTAGTGAAGAATAGTGGAATTTGGTATGACCGGCAACTTGTCGGCGTATGCTCCTTGGACGTAGCCCAGTGAGGGTGAACCAAGTAAAAATCTCTGTGTCTATCTGTTTGATTCCCTGCATTGCATTCAAAGCATCATCATTAGATAAAGAAGTAAAGAAGTGATCATAGTTTACACACAAGAGAAAATAAATTGACCCTTGTAATAAAGAGGTCAAGATCCAGTGGGGTAGGAAGAACGTTGAAAAAGAATATCCATACCCTGATTCACCCCCCCCCCCCCTCTCAGGGTATATAGGCCCCTATTGGCCCTAACAAATATAATTCCCAATCATTTAGTGGGACTAATAATTCTATGGTAGCTTAGCAATGGATTAAGTCCCTCAGAAATATATTTCTATCCTTGGGATGTGATGAAAATGAAAAGGTTATACATGTAGAATACTATCTCAAGGGTTATTCGAATCATTGTTTTTCACTGATCTAGAATAATATAAAGGAAGAAGAAGTTGAATATATATAATGGAGATATTTTATGGATACTATAACTACCCAAAATTTTATCAATGAAATTAAACTTCTTATAATTATGTTATATAGTATAAATCACATAAAATTACATACATAAAATAATAAAAAATTTATAAATGAATAATGAATGAAATAAGAGGTAATTCTAGAAATTAAGGAACCTATACCAATAGAATAGTAACTTGGCCTTTGGTGTAGAAATATAACCCATATGAATTATAATCCAACCAATACAATAGAAACCTTACCTATGAAAGTATAAATAAAATTTAGGCATCCTATAAATTAAAATATTAGATATTTTTATGATAAAATAATGAAATAAATGTTTTAAAATGATAAATTATGTATTGATATTTTTGTGAAAAAAAAAATATTTACACCTATATAATTAATATAATGATTTAAATGAAAATTTATTTACATAAAATAGATTCATACATTGATATTTTATTTTCTTAAAATTATAATATTATTTTATGAGACCTTAATTAATTTTTTAAAGTGTTATAAAATTAGTTATAATTTGAAAATCGGTATTTTTTGAGTAAATGATGACTTTATTTAAAAATTAAATTTCTAATATTTATAAAATAATTTTTATAAAATGGGGTCCATTTTTTAATTCTACACATTCAAAAATTTCTAGGGTTAATTTTTGGGAAGTTTCTAAAACTGTTGAATTTTTTATGAATAGTGAAATACGGTAATTTACAGTAGAAGGTAATTAAATGTATTTTTGAGTAATGATTGAATCATGGATGATGTAAGTGAAAATTTTCTAGAAATAACAAGAATTATTAACTGTATTTATTCATTAAAATCCATAGTATTCATAGTCTTCAGACAATATAATAAACTAATGAATACATTTATAAAAAAAGACCCCTCTCCTCGACTATAAATACCACCACTCGCCACCACTTTTACTCACACCATTGAGGCTTTGAGGCTTGTAAAAAAAATTCTAAATACTATTTACAAGACTCCCCCCCCCCCCCCAAATTTCCAGGATCCCTTTTTCTCAAAAAAATTACCAAACCCTTTTACCTAAGGAGGTTCTTAAGGAGAACAATTCAAATGGTAAAAACCCTATTTCCTTCTCTTTTAATTTCTTTCCAATTTATTTTATTTTCTTATTCTATTTTCATATAACCTTATCAAAGTGTCATGGTAACTCCATTATCTCACATATAATTTAATTTTTTTGTTAATAGAACAATCCATCATCATTTATTTCCCATCCCCTTTTTGTTCTAAAAAAAAGAAAACATTGCATGTGATGTGTTAATTTATCGCTTTCAAGGATAACGAGTATTTAATGTCATTTACTGCCTTCAAGGCTGGTCATAAAACCATTTTTATGGTTAAAACATATTATTATATATTTCTTACATATTTTTTAATGTTATGGGACTAGTATATATACATTATATTACATAATAAAACAAAACTAGTTCGTGATGATTGAGAAACCGCCAAGTTAATCTAAACGATTATCATTAATGTTTTATCTAATTATTAATCCTAATAACATATAACCAAATTATATATAACATAAAATTAAATGATTCAATTTATTAATAACATATAATTTCAATTCGAGACAACTATTCTCATTCTATGTGATCTTTCATACACGTATACAAATGAACCAATCATGAAAACCAAGGAAACAAACACTTCCAAACAATGAAATTTTATCTTATAACTCATAAAAATGACCATAAATGAATTTAATAAAATTATAATAAATAAAATAAATTTATAAAAGGTTTTTAATTAATTAAGTTATTTAATTTGATTATCCAAGGTGTTAAGCTCAAGTGCAGAACACTTCTCGACATACAGGATAGGATTCTTTCCGAACTTCCATTTTTTCTTTTGGATTACATTTTATCTATCATTACTCTATGTAAATATTATTTAATTTTATATAATTCCTCATATTTCAGTTTACCTGTTCAAAATTTATGTAACCATTTCATTTTAGACTTTTTTTTGGATATACATGTTTTAAAAAGGTTATTTTCTCAATTCTTCCTGATAAGCAAGACTAATTAAAGGGAACTTCCCAGTTTCTTACCCATTTTCAAGTTCACTACATAATATAATTTAATCCCCAATTATTTTTATAAAATCACTCATTTCATCATTAAAAGTATATTGGTTCATTTTTGGTTTTATATGGACAATTTTACCTTTTTCATTTTAAAGAATCTTGAATATTTTCCCATAAACCGAACTAAAATGTTTTATTTATAAAGTTTCTTAAACACTATTTTTATATGTTTTCACTTCAATTTGACATCACTTGTCATGTTATATATTAATATTTTTTCTTATTAATGATCATATATTATTTAAATCTATTCTTTCATGGCCACCATTATGATATTCCCTTTTGATATGCCTTTTGACATGATTGTGATACCCAATTCTTTCTATGGGTAACCCTTATGTTTATATTTTATTCCTTTTGTATGATTATTTATGTGTCGTACACATTCATGAACATTTTATGATGTGTATGCCTGGATAGTTCTCTAATTCATTGGGTAATGTTTAGTCTAATGATATGCCATGTGCAATGGTCTTGGTGGTTAGCCTTTACTCATGCTCCATGTGCACCCATCTTGGTGGTTAGCCTAGACTCATGATCCTTTATATTCAATGAGACTTGACTCATGATTATTTCATGTTTTATATTTCTTTCACATTAATATTATTCCATGATTAAATTATCCCATGTTCTATATTTTGTGATTCCATATATTTATTCATGGTCCATTCCTTTTTATGTCATCATGTTATGCCTTCTAAATCATGTGTTTTGATTTATTATTTTGTTTATTCCCTTACTATGATTTTTATATAATCCATTTTTCATGTATTAACCATTTTATACTATTCATATGTAAGGTCTAAAAGGGTTTTAAGAGATAATTATGAAGATTAAATAAAATATGTTTTTATTTTGGTTTCATGCTTTCTTATTATGTATCTAATCTTCTAAAGATATTTGACTTTTTGGTAATTGTTTTTTATTTGAAGGTTAGTTATTCTAAAAACCATGTAATAATATGTGTAAAATTCTAGGGCCTTTATAGTTTATATTAGAGCACAGACTAGTTATTTTTAGAGATTAGAACTATAGTAATTTAGTAATAACCATAGGGATAATTATATAACCATGTATAACCTAGATTGAAAGTTAGGGAATCACAAGTTATGATGTACTTTTCAATTATATGTTATCCCTTTGATGTTAATGGTTTCCATTTTATGTGTTTAAAATTTTAAAAATTCTCATCCTAAATTTTAATTTGGATGAAGTAAATGATTAGAACAAAATTAAAATAGTGAATGGTTGGATTATCAACTATGGATCTATGCATTCTTCTATATCTTTAAATTTTAGTAGTACTATTCTAACACAACCACAAAAATATGGAGGTAGAGTTATCTATGAGAACAAAAAATGGGGAAATTATATCATCTAAAGTATATAAATCCTCCCCATTTGATTTTTTTGGACTAAAAATCCTAGAAAATCTTTTTTTACTTCCCTTGGTATAGTTTCATGCTACATTGGGCATGTATTGGTAGTCTTTATACAAAGTCAACATCAACTATTGGGAAAAGGAGATCACTCTTCACATCCTGAGACATCCTCCAATTATGTACAAGTTTAAGGAGAAGTGTGAATCTCTTTCAGAATCATCATCTCAATTTTGGATATTGTTTCATTATGAGAAAGCATATATAGCTCAGATGATTAATAAAAAGGATATAATCATGCTCAATGGCATTCCCAGTGCGAGGGACTACAATAATTTATTCCTTGAAGAATTGTACAGTATTCCTCCTAACTGATAAGTTTAGTTCTCAGTAAAACTTATTCATAGATATCAACCAATATCAAAAACACCTTATAGAATGGCCACCATTGAGTTTTAAGAATTGAAGAAGTAGTTACAAGGGAATCTGGACAAGGGTTTTATATACACAAGTGCTTCTCCATGGGGTACCCCAGTTCTCTTCGTCAAGAAAAAATATGTATCAATGAACATCGGTATTGAATATCATGAGCTCAAAAAAATTACAATAAATAAAAATTATCCCCTTACATGGATAGATGATTTGTTCTATCAACTACATGGGGCCATGTATTTCTCAAAGGTGAACCTTCTTTTGGGATATCACCAATTAAAGGTGAAAAAGGAAGATATTTCCACGAATACCTTTACAACGAGGTATGGACACTATGAGTTCATAGTTATTCCCTTAAGAATCACTAATTATCCATCAATTATCTTGGATTTAATGAATATAGTCTTTAGATATTACCTTGAAAATATGTGGTAGTCTTTATTGATGATATTCTGATATACTCCATGATAAAGGAGGAACATGGTGAGAATTTTAATATTGTTTTGAAGACTTTGATAAGGTATAAACATTATGAAAATTACATTAAATATGAGTTCTAAATAGATGAATTATCATTCTTGGGTAATGTTATCACCAGCAAAGGAATGTCTATGGAACCTTCTAAGATAACGGCAATTGAGGAGCAGTCCAGGCCAACATCTATAATAGAGAATTGTAATTTCCTTGGTCTATATGGGTATTACCGATGATTTTTGAAGAAATTATCATGATTTTCAAACCCAATAACCAAGATAACTTGAAAGAGAGTGATATTTTTCTAGACTAGTGACTGAAAACACTACTTCAAAGAGTCAAAAAAAGAGGCTTATCACAGCACCAGTACTCACACTACCGAAAAGTGGGGAACTCTTTTTGCTAGAAAGTGATGATTCAAAGAAGGTATTAGGTTTTGTACTAATTTAAAAAGATAAAGTGATACCTTATGCCTCAATGAACATGTTAATTAAAGATAAAAACTATCCCACGCATGATCTGGAGTTGTCCCATAGGCAACATTATCTATATGCGGAGAAGTGTGAAATATTTACTGATCATAAGATCCTAAAATATATATTCACACCATATGATCTTAATATGCTCCAATGAAGATGGTTATATTTCATCAAGGATTATGAATTCTCAATACACTACCATATTGGTAAGGTAAATAAAGTGGTGGATGCTCTATGTAGAAAGGTTCCTACAAAATTATCAATAATGAGAATTGAGAAGGATCCAATATTATCATATTTTCCATGGATAGACTTGGGAATCATTATAGAAGGAACATAATCAATTTTTTCTCAAATTATTTCTTAACTATCCCTCATGGAGAAAATAAGTAATTCTCAAGGAAATAATGTGAAAATTCAGAATAAGGTGGAAGACATGAGAAAGGGGAAATCCTTAGAGTTCAAAATTTATGAAAAATTAGTTTTAATATTTTGGTCCCCACTATGTGTACCATACAATCTATAGATAAAGAAAGAGCTTCTAGGTGATGCACATAGCTCAGACTTCCCTATTCACCTAGGGAGCACAAATATTTATTAAGATCTCTGAGAAAACTATTGGTGGGAAAATATGAAGTAGGAGACCATTGAATATTCATAAACGTTCCTAGTATGTTAGAAAGTTAAGGATGAAAGGAAAAGTTATAAAGGTATGATGCATCCATTTCCCATACCAACATGAAATGGGAAAACATCACCATGGAATTTGTCACCGGACATCCAAAGACATCTATAGTAAACAATTATATATAGGTTTTTGTGGATAATCTTACAAAGAAAACTCACATTATTGAAATTTGAGAGGACTACTCACTGAAGAAACTAGAAAATATATACATCAGATAATTGGTAAGGCTTCATGGAGTACCACTATCGATTGTATCTGATTGAGATCTAAGATTAACCTCCATGTTCTGGAAAAGTCCCCATCATTCTCTAAACACTAAGACAAAATTTATTATGTCTTATAATCTTCAAATTGATGGACAATATAAATGGACTATTCAGACATAAGAAGACAAGTTGAGAGAATTTTATAAGGACTTTAAGGGAGGAAGGGACCAACATATACTTTTAGTCAATTTCTCCGACAATAATACTTTACACTTGAGCATCCAAATGGATACATATAAATCCTTTTAAGTGAAAAGAATCATAACACCAGAATTCTAGGATAAGTTCAATGAGCGTAAGCTTCTAAGACTTAAAATAATCAAAGAAATGGTAGAAATGGTGAAAAAGATTCATCAGTATATCAGGGCATCCCAAAGTGGATAGAATAGTTATGTAGAAAATCTTTAAAAAGACATAGTGTTTAGGTTAGATACATGGTATTCTTCTACATATCCTTAAATAAAAGAATCATGAGATTTGGGAATAAGGGAAAGCTAATTCCCATGTACATCAACCCCTTCAAGATTCTTAATCATTTTGGAGTTTATGCTTGTCTACTAGCACTTCCACTAACCATGTATCAAGTACGAGACGTATTCCATTTATCCCTCTTGAGGAAGTAAATGTTGGATCCCCAAAATGTATTGAATTCATAGTTGGTATAGTAGAAAAATGGTCTCTATTATGAAAATCATTCAATGAAGATCTTAGATTGTAGAGATAAAGTTCTACATAACATGACCACTCTCTTAGTCAAAATACTATGGTAGCACCACCAGTACGAATATGTAACATGGGAATTGAAGGAATCAATGAACGATAAGTACCCTCACCTATTTTCCCTATAGTTTGTAAAATGAAATTTCAAGGTCGAAATTTAATAAGAGGGGAAGAATGTAATGACCCAAAATTTTATCAATGAAAATTCCCTTATTATAATTATGTTATATATTATAAATCACATAAAATTACATATAGAACACAATACAAACTTTATGAATGAATAATTAATGAAATAAGAGGTATTTATAGAAATTAAGGTACCTATACCGATGGAATATTAACTTTACCTTTGGAGTAGTAATATGAACCCTAGGAATAGAAATTAAAACAATAAAATAGTAACCTCACCTATGAAAGTATAAATAAAATTTAAGAATTATTATAAATGTAAATATTATATATCTATAACATGGAATAAGTAAATAAATTTTTTAAAAATGATAAATTATGTGTTGATATTTTTGTGAAATATGAATGTTTATTTACAATTTTATAATTAATATAATTATTTAAAAAAATATTTTCATAAAATATATTCATAAATTGATATTTTTTCTTATTAATATAACATAATTTTATTCGACCTTAATTAAATTTTAAAAGTGTTATAAAATCAGTAATAATTTTAAAATTGGTATTTTTTAGTGAATGATGATTTTAATTAAAAATTCAATTTAAAAAATTTATAAAATTAATTTCATAAAACAGATCCCATTTTTGAATTCTATATTTTGAAAAAAAATTGGTGATTTTTTGGGATTTATCTAAAATAGTTTAATTTTTGGTCAATAGAAAAATACTGTAATTTATGCTGTAAGGAAAATAATTGAATTTTTTAGTTGTGATTGAGTCATGGATGATATAAGTGGATATTGTTTCAAAACAACATTCATTTTTTACTTTATTTATTCATAGTAATCCACTATATTCATATCCTTAAGCCAATATAATAAACTAATGAATAAAATTAAAAAAACACCCTTTTACTCCACTATAAATACCACCCCTCACCAACTCATTTCCTCACACCTTTAAATCTTTTAGCCTTTTAAAAATTCAAGAAAATAATATTACCAAGACACTCTCTAATTTCCAAGATCCCTTGGTCTCAACAAAATACCAAACCCTTTTCCCTAAGGAGGTTCTCAAGGAAAAGAATTCCATAGGTAAAAACTTCTTTCCTTTTCTTTTAATTTCATTCCAATTTTATTTCTTTTATTATTATCTCCCAAAATCCTCATATATAAGTTTAATTTAAACTCCATTATCACACATATAATTTAATTTTAATATGTTAATGTAATAATCCATCTTCATTTCTTTCCCCTCCCCTTTTTGTTTTAAAAAAATGTAAACATCATCTGTGATGTGTTAATTTATTGCATTTAAGGATAATGAGTTTTCAATTTATTTTACCACCATTAAAGATGGTAATAAAACCATTTTTATGGTTAAAAAATTTTATAATATATTTATTATATCTTATTTAATGTTCTAGATATATTATATATAAATAATATTATTTAATATAACAAAACTAGTTCATAATGGTTGAGAAATTGCTAAAGTAATCTAAAAAGTTATCATTAGAATTTTATCTAATTATTCATCTTAAAAACATATAAAAAATTATATATAAGAAAAAATTAACTAATTTAAGTTCATTAATAACATATAATTTTAATTCTGGACAAATATTCCCATTATACATGATCTTTCATAAACGTATACAAATGAACCAATCATGAAAATCAAGGAAATGAACACTCCCGAATGATGAAAATGTATCTTATAACTCCCCAAAAAATCCATAAATAAACTTACTAAAATTATAATAAATAAAATACATGTATAAAGGTTAATTAATTAATTATTTATTGGATTTAATTTTATTATCCATGACATTAATTTCAATTTAAGAACACTTTCAGACATAAGGTAAGTGATTCTTTATGAACCTCCATTTTTTATTTGAGTTACACTTTATCTATCTTTACCCAATATAACTATTATTAAATTTAATATAAATCCTTTAAATTATGTTTATATGTTCCAAACTTATTTATCCTTATCATTTAATCCTTCTTGTTGGGATATACCTGTTTTAAAAAGGATCCATTCTCAGTTCTTCCCGAGAAGCAATCCTGGTTAAAGAGAACATCCAAATTTATTATCTTTTTTCAAGTAAAATCCATAATCTATTTTAACCTAAAATTATTTCTCTATAATAAATAATTTCATCATGAAAAACTTTATTGGTTCATTATTTGATTTATATAAACAACTATTCCTTTTCTATTTTAAATCATCTTGAAAATTTCCCTTAAACCGTACTAAAATATTGTATTACTAAAGTTTCTTAAACACTCTTTTTACATGTTTGAAATTTGGTTTACATAACTTATCATTATATGTGTCTATTTTATATAATAAATTTCCATTTATTATTTAAATCCACTATTCTGTGGACATCATTATGATATTCCTTTTTTATATGCCTTTTGACATGATTATGATACAAAATTCCTTCCATGGGTAACCCTTATGTTTATTTTTGATTCCTTATATATAATTCTTTATATGGCACACATATTAATGAAAATTTTATGATGAGTGTTCCTACATATAAATAAAATTTATTGGGTAATGTTTATTCTCGTGATACATCATGTGCAACGGCCTTGGTGGTTAGCCTTGAATCGTGCTCCATGTGAAATAGTCTTGGTGGTTAGTCTTGACTCCTGCTCATCCATGTAAAATGATCCTTGACTCATGATTATGTCATTTTCTATATTTTTTCCACATTATTATGATTCCATTATTACCTTATACCATTTTCTATATGTTATTATTTCATATATTTATTCATGTTTCATGACTTTTTATGTCATCATGTTATTCTATCTAACACATCTCTTATGCTTTATTCCTATGTTTATTCCCTTATTAGACTTTTTATCTCATCAATTTGTTCATTTATTACCCAAGTTATACTATGGATATGTAAGGTATAAAATGGTTTTAGGATCGCATAATAATTATTTAATAAAATATGTTTTTATTTCGGTTTCATGCTTTCTAATTATGTATCTAATATTCTAAAGAAACTAGAATTTAGGATCCTTGGTTTGTATTTAAAATATAATTATGATTAAAACCATGTAATAATATTTGTAAAAGTCTAGGGCATTTATTGATACATTCTTAAAAAAAATATTTCACTCATTATTAATGAATTTAAATGAAGATAAAGTTATTTTTCTAAAATGAAACAGATATAAAATGTATTATTTATTATGAGGCTACCTTTAATAGACTATCCAGATATGATACATATTAAAAATTCAAGATGGTATGAAATATTTATCATTTATTCAAATAACATAATAAAAGTTTCTAAATGGCACTGGTCTCTCAAATATCTTCTTCATATGAAGAAATATTTTTATGTATAGTCAAAAAGGAGAAGGAATTTTATAGATCCTCTTTGTTTAAGTGAAGTTAGAAAAATAAGAGGTCAATTGAGAGCTAAGAAAAATTGAATGCATCAATGAATAAGTTGAGAGTGAATAAATTTCCCTCTTATGAAAGCTATGGAAATAATCAACCTAGGAAACTCTAGAAGTGCATGGGAGTTTTTTTAAGTGTATAGATAAGTGTCATGAAGATAAATAATTAAAAGTTCATAATTTAAAAAAAATCTATTCAATGATTCTACTATAAATAAATGGTTCATTATTGAATAAAATGTCCCAATAATAAAGGAAACATATAGAAGAATAGGATAAGGTATTAATGCCAAGATTATGTGACCAGTAAAGCTAATGTTGAAGTACCCAATGTTATGGTAGAATATACATTAATAATAGCCTCAAATTTGGAAAATTAACTATTTGATTATATATCCTCTCACTCTTTTATATCTTCTATGTTCTCTACGAAAATTATATATTTCCATATAACCTTAAGAATGTATTTATTAGTACAAACTAATAGTGGAAGTATCACTACCATAAAGACTGTTTTAGGAAGTCCCCATTATGACACATAAATGTTCACTATTTGTGTACACTATTATTGTAAAAATGGTTTACTTTGATATAATCTTTGGTATATACTTTCATTCAAAATATGATTTAAATATTTCTTATAAGGAGATGGAAATTATTATTTTTTATGAATGTGTGGAATTTCAATTCTTTATAGAGGATAATTCATCATCTGAGTCATGTATCGAACCACCCCCGGTAGTTCTTCTGAATGATATTCTTGAGGAAGAAGAGAAAAAATAAATGTATAGAGAAGATAATATTCAAATTGAGGATATACCCATACTATAAGAATTCAATGATGTATTTCTTTAGGAATTTCTTAGACATACACAAGTGCATGAATATGATTTTTCTAATGATTTAATCCCAGATGCAAGAACAATTTCAAAGAATCCTTATAGAATGGACACTATAGAATTAGTGGAGTCGAAGAAACAACTTGAGGATTTGTGTGATAATGGATTTATTCTCCATAGTGTTTCACCAGGGGGAGACCCTATTCATTTCATTAAGAAAAAAATGGATCCATGAGGTTTTTCATTGATTATAGGGAAATAAATGCTATTATGATAAATAATAATTATCCTTTACCGCTGATTTATTCGATCAAATTCTTCGGTCTAAATATTTTTCAAAAGATTGACCTTCATTCTTGGAATCATAAATTGTGATTAAATATATAATACATTCCAAATATAGCATTATAGAAGAGGTATGGGCATTACAGGTTTATAGTAATTCCATTTGGATTGACTATTTCACCCTCTATTACTATGGATCTAATTAACAAAGTGTTCAAGTATTATATTAAAAATTTACTTGTTGAATTCATTGCTGATATTTTTGGTGAATTATAAATGATATGAGAACTATAAGAATTACAATTAGAAAATTGTTGATACTCTTAGAAGAAACGAGTTATATGAAAAATTTAGTAAGCCTAATTTCTAGCTTTAGGAATTTTCTTTTCATAGTAATATAGTTTCTAATTATGGGATCTTAATTGATCCTATGATGAAAATTGTAGTCCACGAATGGCCTAATCTAGTTAAAATTACTGAGGTATGTAGTTTTATTGGTTTGGAGGGTTGTTATTGAATGTTTTTTCAAAAAAATCCTTATTTTCTAAACCATTAACCAAGATTACAAGTAAAGGATATAAGTTCATATGGAAAAACAAATTTGAAGAAAACTTTGATGCATTGAAGAGGATATTGGTCAATGCTCTGATTTTGAATCCTCCATTAGTATTTGATGGATTTTTGATATGTAGTTATGCATCCAAGAAGTTACATGGTCGTGTCCTTATGAAAAATTATAAAATTATTTCATATGCCTCAAGGAAGTTAAAGACACATGAACATAACTATCTAACCCCTGATCTTGAGTTGGAATCTGTAATATTTACATTGAATATATGGATACATTATCTCTATGGTAAAATATAAGAGTTATACATAGATTATAAGGGACTAAAATAAATATTTTCAAGAAAATATAACTAAATGAGGCAATAGTGATGGCTTGAGCTACTCAATGACTATGATCTATCAATACACTATCACCTAGGAAAGGAAAATATGGTAGCGATGAATTGAGAATGAAATATCATGGAGTCCTAACTAAAAAGAGGATTTAGAGGGATCCTATGTTCATAAATATAGTAAAAATGAATATAGGTATTATAAATAAAGGGGGTAGATCACTCCGTTTCCAAATAATTATAAAAAAATTTTAAAAAAAAGATATAATGTTCTCAATTTGGTGATAAGAACATTCAAAAGAAAATTAAATCCATGAATGATTGAAAATTAGAAGATTTAATTTTTAAATATGGTCTTCTGAAATTTATAAATACACTATGTTTTCAATATATACCTATGCTAAAGGGTGAATTATTGGATGATGCAAATAGTTAGAATTTCTATAGACACCCTAGTAGAACTAAGATGTGTAATGATTTGAGGGAAACAATTGTGGTATAAAATGAAGCTGGAAATTACTGATTATGTATCAAGATGTTTGGTTCGTCAATAGGTAAAGTCTAGATACAAAATCCTATAGGATTCATGAAACCTATTCTTGTTCCTATATGGAAATATCATGACATTTCTATGGGTTTCTTCAGTTTATTACCAAATAATCCAATAAGGAATGATGAAATATGGGTTATTGTTGATTGTGTTATTAAATCTACACATTTCCTAGATATAATAGAATATTTAACCTTTGATAACCTTTCCCAACTATATATTAATGAAGGTGTATGAATTTATTGTGAACCTCTTTCAATTGTGTGTGAATGTGATCCTCATTTAACATCAAAATTATGGAATAGTCTTCAAAAGTATCTTGATATTGAGTTTTATTTGAGTGTCACCTACCATCCTAAAACTAATGGATAGTCGGAAACGATTATTAAAACATTGGAATACATGTTGAGGTCATCTTCACTTGACTTTCAAGGTATTTGGGATCAGTATTTACCTATAGTTGAGTTCTCTTATAACAATAGTGTCCATTCTAGTATTAAAATGGATCTATATGAAGCATTATATGTAAAGATATATCATAATCCATATTATTGGAATGAATTTGGTGGATTGAAACATGAATTCCTAGAACTTCTTGAAGAGACTACAAAAAATTTAAATACAATTCAGACTCATATTAAAATAAATCAAATCAAAAAAACAATTATGTCGAAAATCGGAGTAAATATTAGGAATTTCAAGTGGGAGATAATTTTATATTAAAATTATCTTCATGTAATGGTGTTATATGGTTCATTAATAAATGAAACTAAGTCCAATATATATCATACTATTTGAAATTTTGAGAATGATTAAAGTTGTGTCTTCTCAGTTGGAAATACCACCAAGCCTCTCTATATTACCTGATTTGTTCCATACATCATTGTTAAAAAAGTACATGTAAGACACAATGGATGTGATCACCTATAATTAAATATAATCAGAACCTAAACTATCTTACTATGATGATACCATCCAAATTCTTGATACTGTATATAATCTATTGATGCATCGGATGACTCGACTGGTAAGGGTACTTTGGAGAAATCATAAAATGGAGGCAGCAACATGGTAACCAGAGGATGTTATAAAGAAGAAATACCCTCATTTTTTTAGAAGGTAGTATCAATAAAATTTTAAGTTTGGTATTTTTATATTAGGTAGTAATATAACACCCCAAGAAACTACGGTATATTCTCTTTTAAAAAAATTGATCTCTTTGATAGCTTGTGATACACGCAACCCCAAGAATTAATTATAGCAAGTGAAAATTATGTTTTAATAAAACTATAATAAAAAATAACTCTTTATTATCTAATAGAAATATTATTCTAGTTTTACTGGATGAATATAAATTTTTAAATTACTTGGTCCAAATAAGCTGAGACTGATTTTTTGTAATTTACCCTTAGAAATAATATTTTATGAATAATCAAAAAGGTAATATTTAAAAATTAAACCATTTACTTATAATATTATATTATAATGTGTGTAATTAAAAAAAATTAACAATAACTTTTATAGAAATAAATATAAGAAAATTTGTAGGTAAAAGGGATACTTTTTAGAAAACTGATTATTTTCTTCATAAAACTATTTTTGTTTAAAAGGCATAATGTCTACCCATTTTAATCAATTAAATTAATATATAATTATTAATAATTTAAAAGTAATAAATATATTATATATCTAAATAAAATAATTATAATCATTATAATTATTATTTATATTCATATAATTAATATATGATCAGCTAATGCTTGGAAAATGCATTTCTTGAAAATCTGTTTTTCAAAACCTTTAATTGGTTTATTTTAAGTTAAATTTTTCCACCATTGTGAGTTAAATTTGATAATATTTAGTCCATATTTTGAATCATAATAATTAATATTAAGTAATAAGTATAACTTAATCTTTTTCATGCTAATTTTTAAAAACAGTAATAAATTGATTAACACGGTTAATGTTAAAATGAGGTTTTATGTGTTACATGTGATTGTGTTAAAATTAATTTTCCACATAGATATAATTTTTATTTTATAAATTTTATTTGATTTTTAGAATTATTGGGTCCAAATTTTATAATAATAATCATTTTATTTTAGTATTAATGGATAAATTACCTAGGTTATAAAATTTAGTTTTCGTGGTGAAAACTAAAATTATAAAAGTAAGAAAACTTAGTGGATAAGGAAATAAAATGATTATAAAATGATTATTTTTATGAATTTTAGGTTTTTATACGCCTTTATTTCCCTTCACTCCATTATTTATCAACATTTAAGTCACTTATGGTGATATAGACTTCCCATTATTGAATAGTTTTGTGTACTTACAAAAATGTCACTCCTCATTTATAAAACAGAATTCCATACCCTCACTTATTCACACATATAAAGAACTTTGGAATAATAATACCCAATAAAAATGTCTCTCCAAAATATTTATAGACATTCTAGTGGTTATGTGCTTTCCAAATGACCAACCCTAGGGTCCTTTAGAGGAAATCCAAAGTAGGTTTCTCTAAGAGAAGGTAATCGTCTTAACGAAGCTCTTTCATTTTATTTACTCTTTTAAAACCTTAAATTATGAAATCACACTTCCAATATAATAATATAAAAAACATACATATATCGTTATGTTTTTATTTTAATTTAATAACATATATCAATCTCATATTTCATCAAATGGGGAAAAATTCGATCATGTGTGTGGAAAACTACAGCCTCGTTAACTAATGTAACTCATTTTTCATAAATGCATTCCATATATGGATAAAATGATGGATTTTATATATATAAATAATATTTATGATAATATTTTACTTCTATAAATACAATATCTCATATAAATTCTTACTTTCAATTCAATTTAAAATATGACAATGTTGCTCTTGTGTGTGGCAGACCACCACCTCACGAAGCAATGTGACTCATTTTTTCACTTTCATATCATGTGGAATATAATGTGGATAAATATAATTAATATGTGTGATATATATTACATGATATTAATTCTTGAAAATTAATATATCACACAATTTTTTCCCATTATACCCGTTAATAAATGATATTGTTGCTCATGTGTGTGTAAAATTTATTGTCTCCATGAAGCATTGTGATTCATTTTCAATGTCCAATTTTTTAATAATGATTATAATGATGTATATAATCAACAGCAATATTACTTATAACATAAATATAATTTTTGATATGATATAACTATATCCAATGTTCAAGATTTTTAACTTTCATAACAAAACATTCTTTAGAAAATAAGGCAGTTAACACCACAAACAATAGTGATAATGAATGATTGTTAACGAAGGGGTGATAAGATATCAAAAAAGGATAATATAAAATGTTATAAATATTAATATGGTTTTATTATAAGTTATTATCAATTTTTTATCCACTATAAATAAGATTAATTAGAACTCAAATAAAGAGAATTTAGGGTTCGGAATTTCGTCTCATTTCCCACTCTAATTGGTCTTTTTTGAAATAATGCACATATTTGTCTTTATGTTCCCCTTTTGAGATAATGTTTCATTGGAAACTATATTTTTCTTAAATATACATATTCTTTGAATGGTTTATATGATTATTTACTAAAATTTATACCATTTTTACATACATTTTTTTATTATGAATGTTATATGATTGACTGGGAAAATATTGATATTTATAATTCTTTATGCAATATAGAAATTGATAGATAAGGAATATTAGTCAAGAATTAAATTTATTATTAAATAAGTGATTAATTATTTAGATACAAAATAATTAGTGGGGATCATAATTATATAGCCCCTCAATTCATCAAAAGGTTTCATTAGACAAATCTATTGGCCAAATTAAATGGGTTTTTACACGTAGATTTAAATTTTCTTATGAAAGGTCTTGACGGTAGAGGTGTCATGATACCTAAGATCAAGATGTAAAATAATTAAGCATATACTTCATTGAGAATTCAGTTATTATCATTATTATCTATGATATTTTCACATTGATATTATCTCTATGTGCAATTCATTCACAGTTTATTGATTAAATGGAATGTGTGTTCCGTTATTTACCTTGCTATACAGATTATTCCATATCTAATTCCCAAATTATTGATTAAATGGAATTTTTTTCAGTTATTTACCTTTCTAATATTGATTATTATTTATTTAATTATGATATATTCCACTGTATATACCCCTTACTGAGCATTGTTTGTCACCATTATTTTTTTTCCTTTCCCAAGGATATAAAGATGACTTCTTGGAATGAGTTTCAAGGATGATGAAAATTTTATTTTTTATGACCTTTGTTTTATTCCCAATTAAAAATAGGTATCATCCGTATATTTGGATCTTCAAGAATACTAAACTATGTGTTACTTTGAGATACGATCACATTTATTTAGTGCCAATGTAATAGAATAGACATCAGCTCGAGAGGATTAGAGTTTGGGTCATTGCAAAATTTGAATTATGAATATGATATAAATATATAGATATTATATTTAGTTTAGGATTAGAAAATCACACACAATACCCCAAAAATATTTAATATTCTTAATTGACCCCATGTCCATTAATAACAAAATTTATTATTATTAATCACTTCACATGAAAAATGCATTAAAAATATAAATAAATATTAATTATTTATAATTGGACTATTACATTTGATCTTCTTCCCTTATTAAATATTTACTAATCCTCTAATAAGGAATATTTATATATATAAATTTCACTTAATTATTCTATGATAAATATGATAAATATTATATTCACCAAACTTGTAAACAAATATTTTTTATTATTACTTAACTTACTTTATTATTTAAAATTATTTATTAGTAAATTATGGTGATAACTAAACCCAAATAAATATAATTTATTATAACTTGATAAATTAAATAATATAATTATACTGAAACTATAGATACACTTAGTTTGTGGCCCTATTGGCCTTCTTCTTAGTGGCATTTGGCATAACTGCCTAAAATCCAAGGATTGTGTCTTGTAACATGCCAAGCCATCCTTATGGAAATATGTTAAAATAAAAATGATTTATAATATCTTAGTAACATTTACCATGAAATATAATCCTTTTTTCATAATATATCAAATAAATTAGGTTGTATAATGGTTCCATAAACATATATTATCAATGTATCTTTCTTTGGATTTTTGAAAATTAACTCACCCATCGAACACATTTTCCATGGATTTAATTAGGAAATTACTTTCCAATAAAAGGGAATAATATATTAACTTTATGAAAGAAAAAAGGGATAAATCATTTCTTGCATTAGCTACTAATTCTATATCATTCAGGTTTCACCCAAATTATCCTACTTCACAGCAAACATATGCCATCACAGTTTTCATAAATACATAAAATTATGTGATTCATGATATAAATTAATGATAATATTAATGTATAAAGATAAGCATACACATAAACATATGGGAATATCCAATTAAACGTAGAAATTTTGATTCCCTCTTAATTGGATTTTCCTCATAACCTTCCATATTTGAAATTACCAAGGGTGAATTCCTTGAGAAGGTGCATTAATGTCTTACAAGACTCCTACCCTTGATATTCAATATTTTATATGTATCATCAGATAGTGTCATATGGACATAGAACATGGTTCATGAATAATTTCGTGGCACCTCTGGGTTCTCATTAAAATGTGTAACTACTATAACCATTCAGTGAAACATATATTCTTAGGTAATTATCTTATACAAATTTCATGCAGAAGGAAAAAAATTATGTGATAAGAAAAAATAATTAATAATGAAAACATGTAATCAAGAACTAATCAATTTGGTTCCAGTGAACCAACTCCAATATAATCCCAATTACCCTAGATACAACTAACAACATCTTTTAGTACACTATCTCTCACAATATACTCATATTTCTATTGAGATAAATACTTTGTTAATGGGTCAGTCATGCTTTCCTCCATGGATACTCTACTCACTGTAACTTCACCTCATTGAGAAAAATGCCTCAATAGATGAAACATTGAAAGTTTATTCTTTGTACTACAATATGAACTTTGAACATTTTAGAGATCCACTACTATAATATTATCACAGTAAATTGTGATAGTTTCTTTATAGTTAGGAACCACGTCAACATAAAAGACATGGTTTCCAATCTAAACTACTTTCATGGCTACATCGAAGGCCACAATATACTCGGAATTGAATATAGAATCAATGATGACTAGATACTTAGTACTCTTCTAACTCATGGATCCTCCATTTAGACAAAATACATATCTGATCTATCACTTCAGATCACTATGATATATCCAATAAATTTCATTTTTATAACCCCTAATGAGTAGTTATTCTTCTCCTCTATACTCTCAGAATATATCCTCAGTATGATTTATATACATAAGGATTGAATTAATAGTGGTAAAATATTTTTCACATTGATCTTCTTGATATATATATACCATGCTTAAATTATAGGAAACATCAAGCCTCATACATAACATGGAATACAGGTTGGTTCCTATCGCAGAAGCATATGGAATCTTACTCATTATCTATCTTTCATCTTATCTGTGAGGAAACATTTTCTTAGAAATATTTATACCAAGTGACGCTAGAACCAATCCTATCAAGGATTGTTTTATACTAAACCTCTTTAGTATATTATCAATATTTATACCTTTAATTAGTCTGAGTATCCTATTGGATTTATCATGCATGATCTTGATTTCATGAATATAGGATTCTTAACCTAATTCCTTTATGGATAATAACTTTCTCAATGATTAATTAATATCTTATAAGGATACTATATCATTTCCAGTTAGTAATATGTCATCAACATACACTACTATGAAAACAACTCTACTACCACTAAACTTCTTGTAAACAAATGGATCACAATCATTCTTAATTAAAATAAAATTCCATTATGGATTTATTGAATCAAATTTTTCATGACCTAGACTATTGATTTAATCCATAGATGGTTCTAAGCAACTTTCATAAATTTTTAGTGTGTCTTGGAGTCACAAACCCTTCTAGTTGTGTCATATACACATCCTCCTAAAGGTTCACTTTATAGAAATATGTTTTGATATCCATTTTCCTAATATTATAGTCATGGTAGGCTACTATAGGAATAAAGATTTTGATGCATTCAAACATGTAAACTAGGAAAAATATTTTTACTTACTCAATTACTTAACATTTTCTAAACCCATTAGCCACTAGTCATGATTGATAGGTATTAAATTTACCTTAAACGTCTATATTTCTCTTGAATACCCATTTAAACCCAATAGGTTTATATCAACTAATGGATCAATTAAACCCCAAAAATCATTTTCATAAGTGGAATTCATCTCATAATTCATGTATTATTCCCATATTGAAACTTCTGAGCTATCTAATACTATTTTTTTGGATATAGGATCATAATTTTCAACCAATAATGAGTCACTATTATTAGTGACCAGAAAACTGTATCTCTCCGGTTCTCTTATATCTCCTTTTCTCTTATGAATTATCTATGTTTTAAGATTAATAACTTCTATGGGGACCTATATAATCGGTTCTTGTACCAAATGGATAATAGAATAATTTTGTGACTCGTCCTTGACCTTACCATGCCAAACGATGTATGATTCCTCCTTTAACTAACATCATTCATCTATAATAAATAAGGTAGATTTAGTTGAGTCAAAATCCCATACTCTCATAGAAATATGATTATGTATTGGTTAATATATTCACCACCTTGATCTGAGTGAAGTTTTTGTATCTTCTTACCAAGACAATTCTCAACCTAATTCTTTAACTCTTTGAACTTCTCAAAGGATTTGGTCTTATACCTCATTAAATATATGTTACCATACCTACTTAATTCATCAGTAAAAGTAACAAAGTATGATTATCAGCCTATATATTCTACTAGAAAAGTTCTACAAAAATCATTGGATACAAAATCTATAAGTTCTTTGGCCCTTTCAACTTGGCCACTGAATGGTTCCTTGGATATCATTCTTTGTAAAAAAACATGACATATCTCACACAAATATATCTTAAAAGAGTCTAAATATCCATATTGGTGGAGATTTTTCAAATTATTCTTATTTATGGGACAAAGAATATGATTCCATGACTGGGTGTTATATGATTTTTACATATTAGTTTCTTTATCAATTTCCAATATTTGGTTTTCATAATTCAATACACAAATACTGCTATTCAATTGTGTCAAACCATAAAATATTCTATCTTTATAAAAGTATCAAATTTTATTTCCAATGATAAAAATAAATCTATCCATATCTATGAAATAAATGGAAATAATGTTCTTGGATACACTAGGAACATAATAACAGTTCTTTAAATCCAAATAAATCTTGTCAAAAATGTGAGATTGTAGTATTCATTGGTTAGAGCAGCCAAACTCACTCCATTGGAAACTCATATATACACCTCATCTCTAATAATCATGTGAAATCTACTTGGTTAATATATTTAGATACAAATTTGAGAACCACATGCAGTATATAATACTAAACTTTCATATCTAGAAATATTATACTTGATAATGAATGCACAAGAAGATTTTCATTGATTATTTTTCTTGCTAAAATTTTTATTTAAGTGTCCATTATTAACACATGAAAAACATACCACATCATTTTCCTTCCCTTTCCTATGGATCCTATTATTTTTATAGGTATGGTTCTCTAAAGACTTAAACATTGAATGATTCTTCAGCCCCTTTTCCTAGGTTCTCTTCTTCTTATTTACTATAAGGATAGTGGGTTTGTCACACCCCATGTATTTATCAACTTGGAGGATAATATTAAGAATTTATGAGAGTGTCTACTTGCTATAACGCATATAATATTTCACAATAAAAATGCATAAGTTTTTGGTTCATGAGGATATAATGAGATCTGTGTGTAGCTCATCAGGGGTCTTAAAATCTAACATTTCTATTTTCTCAATGTATCCATTCATCTCGAATACATGTGCCCATCTAGAACTAACTCTCTGTTCTTCCATGTGAATAGTGAATTGGAGATATAATACCACTCTGATCTCACCTTCTCTTGATAGAAATCTCAAAGGTGATAAGTTATGTTATTTGCATTCATATCCTCATATTGTTTTAAAATATCATTGGACATGGTGGATAACATAAAAAAATTGGACATCAATTGAATTTTCCACATACTTTAGATAGAGAGACACCTCTTCCTCACTAGCCTCTTTGGAATGTGACTTGGGAAGTGGGGTTTCCTGCATGTACAATTTCCATTCGTGGTATAGTATAATGTGAAATATCCTATACCATTCCTCAAAATATGTGAAAGTGATAAGGTTATCCTTCAATGGTACGGATCAAATTGATGTTTTTGATGTCATTTGATTTCCCATTTTTATAAATTCTGAGTAAATAGGTAGTAAGTTATTTGATTACAAAAATAGGTTGATAAGTTTAAAATTAATTAAATTATTATTAATATCCCATTATTTTTCAAAACCTAACACCCCCCACCATCAGTTTTAGAATATAGTGTCTCTTAGATATTCTAGTGTTAAGGATCCATATTCCTTATTAATAACCTTTACATGGTCCTTACAATCCATTTCAGGGGTTTTAGGTAGGAATAACATCCCAAATACATTAACTCATAGTTCTTTGATATATAGAGTGGACTCCCTAAACCTAAAATCATGTTTGAGGATTTCCTCAACCTTTTCCTCTTAGTTACACCAAGTCTTGCTAGGGTAGTCAACCCTTGATGACAACTATGTTATGTCAACCCAAAAAATCAACATAAAATTTCCTTGCTAATTGAAATAACCTCAACTTAGGTTGGTTACTTACATTGAACTATGAGGTAAATTCTAACTTAAGTAGTGGAAATCTATTACAACATAATATTTTAATTGAGGGATTTTATCCATATACATAAAGCACATTTTATATTTAACATGACTTTTTAATATTAATTGGATTTTACATAAATATTTAACCATTTATTATAAAACATTTACGTATAATATGATTATATTTTATTCTATATTTCATGCTAATTAATTAATTTATTAGGTGATTTCATATAATTGAAAAACAAAAAAAATATTAATCATTAAACTAGTAAAAATAAAATGTAAGTCACATGATAATGTGATTATCTATTGGTTAGTGTATATATATACAATGATAAACTAACCCTAGACCATTAGGGAAAACACCTTGAAACATATCTTGGTTCATGTTGCAATATTACACTTTGGATCTTATGTATCCCCACAATTGGTTTTATATCATCTCCTTGACTCAGACTGCCTCCACTCACTTGGGAGATCCATCCTTGCATAATATTTTACTCACATGTGGGTTAAGGGATCAAAAGGATTGGATAAAGGGAGTTTACATAAAAGAAACCACCAGCGTAAAGGCACTTACATAATAATGAGGATGGGACGGAACACAAGACATCAATAATAATTTTACTATTATAAATTAAAAGAAACCAATCACACATATAGTATGGACTAATATCATGATCATCCACACATCAATCTACAATCATACATTTTAATTCTTTTTATCAAATACTTATATTCATTCTTTAATTAAGATAACTTGCCAAGATTTAATCTAATTTATTAAATTTATCTTAATTACATCTAACCATCATTAAATCACCATAATCTATAATTCTAAAAAATATTATATTTAATTTAAAATTATTTACTACACAAGTGTACATGTAGTCAACCTTGTGTGTTCATAAATAATTCTGACATGGAAATTAATTTAATATATCATTGTTAACCATATGAAATGGCATGTACTATCTATTGAACGACACATATAACACTTTGTATATTAGTTTAGTTATAGATATTACTCTTATTTCCAAAAAAAAATGAGAACACTAACTAGAATGATACTACACTGCGTGTAAATAAGTATATGTCAGGTACTTGTATTCTTCCATTTTTCACAGCACATGCCTCCATCTGGACATGTTTCTTGCCTTGGATATGTTCAAGGTATATGGCATGTATTGGGAATAAATGGTGTGTTAAATCAGATCACATGGCCTAGAAATCTCCTTTCTATATATCTGATACACAGCTCCCTTGGGGTACCCCGTGTTCTTGGCCACGAGACACAGCATCCTACACGTCATGTAAAATGCTTAAATAATGTGTAGTTATTCAAGACATGTTCCAGCCTTTTTGGATCTACACAATTATCCACTTTTATCGAATCATAGATTTGATTAGATCATATCTATCTGACTTTATCACTTGATCTACCTAGGTGAAGAAAAACTATATGGTGCGTACTCATGAAGTACATAGTGTGTACCTTGTTTTTATCTTGGAATAACATTTGGAACATTTATATGGAATTCTCAAGATGATTAATTATTTTTTATCATTTATGAGTTATTTTTTATGTTATTTAGAATTAATAAAAGAATAGATAAAGAAATTAGATATTAATATGAATCGTTTGGTATAAAGTAAAATGAAAAAATAATAAATCAATAAATCAATAAAAATCAATTATTAAATAAACTTGTGACTGACCTGATAATACTTATAGGCTTTGGGAACAATGGAAGCATCATGTTCTGGTTCAAACAACTTGATTTTAGTCATAAATCATGTGTAATTATATCTTTACATGATAATAAGATCATGAATAATAAAAAACATTAGATTAATATACTACATTAATACATTGTAACCATAGGAAGAGGATTGTCACATGTAATTTATAATTAATTTATGAGTAGATATAGAATTACCTAAACTTTTAATTACACTTCTTTTGATGATCTAATATAACATAATTCATTACACCATCATTATGCTATAATATTAAAGTGTTGAATATCTCTAGTTGTAATCCAAAAGTGCACTTCAATCTCTGATTAATGTTGTAGAAACACCGAGTGCTAGGATGGATGATCCTGATTGCTTTCATTGTTCAAGGTTGATCATAGTAGTATTCATCACAAAGATGAAAAACACTTCATTTTCTCTCAAAGTCTTAAGAGTGTAGTAAGAGAGAGAACACTCTAGGGCTTCATATAATATCAAATTATTCATTTTTCACACCAAAAGTGAATTAAAAAATTGATATTACTAGATATTTATTATATCTATTTTAGGGTTATAAAATCACACACAGGCCCCCAACCATCTTTAATATTCATAATTGACCCCATGTCTATTAATAAAAATAATATTATTATTAATCACTTGAATTTTACAACACATTAAGAATATAAATAAATATTAATTATTTATAATTATATCACTAAACCCAGCCCACTTTCTTTAATCAATATTTAATGATCCAAGAATAATGACTATATAATTAATTAAATGTCACCACATTATTCAATGATAAATATAATAAATATTATATTCTTAAAACATGAAAACTAATATTTATTATTTTAATTAAATTCACTTTTTTATTTCTAATAACTTGTTATTAGATTATGGAGATCAACCAAACCTGGATAAATATTATTTATTCTAACTTTTTAAATTCAATAATATAATTTAACTAAGATTGAGGATGCACATAGTTTTTTACCCCCTAGGAATCCTTCTCAGTTGACTTTGGAATAACTGTATAAAGATCAAGCTTAGAATCTAGTATAACACAAAGGAATCCATAGAGAAATAATATAACATTAAAATGATTTCCAACCTCCTATGAATGTTTATTATGTAATATAATCCTTTTATCACAATAACTCAAATCAATTAGGTTTCAAATTGATGCCATCAACCTAAACACTCGATGTCACTTTAATTGAATTTATAGAAATGAACTCTCGCATCAAACACCATGTCCATGGATTTATTTGGGTAGTTCCATTCCCATCAGAGGACCTGAGATATTAACATTTTTCAAAATATAAAAGTGAAAAATCCTTTCTCAAATTTTCTATTAATTATATATCATCTGTTACACACCTAATGTATCCTACTTCACAACTAACATAATACATCACTATTTTCATTAATAAATAAAATAACAAAATTAATTAAATCTATTCATGATAATATTAAACTCTATAGATCAATACACATGATTGCAAATAGAAACATCCAATCACACATGGAAATGGGGATTTCCTATTAATGGGTATATTCTCATATACTCCTATCATGTAGATTACCAAGGAAGAACACTATCAAAAGGTGTCTCAATGTATTATGAACCTCCTACTCCAGATAGCCTATATTATTTCTTTCCTATCAGAAAATATCATTTGACTATAGAACAAGGTTGCAGAATAATTTTGTGGAACCTCTAGGCTATCATTATAGTAGGGAACAACTATAACATTTTAATGTCACATATATTCTTATATGATTGTAACATACCAATTTCAGGGAGAAGAAAAAAATAATTTGATAAGAAAACATCATTAATAATGAAAACATGTAATCCATTACTGAACAAGTAGGTTCTAGGGAACCAACTCCAACACTTTCTTTTTGGGTTATTATTTTTATATCAAAAGAAGAACATTAATGCCAGGTTAGACCACCCAATAAAAGGTATGTGCATGTTTTTTCTAACTGTTTAAATTTAAGGGAATTTTAGTATTTCAATGTCTTGATAATGTCAATTTTGGTTCTTCATCCACTCCAAAAGAAAGTGAGTTTGGTTTGGCCTATAGGGGTTAAAAAAGAAATTTATGGAATATGCCTCCAGGGATTAAAAAGTAAATTTTATAGATTGGTGGATCTCTATCAAAATTTAATGATTCCATTTTATCAGGTGTTGTTTGAGTCTCTATTATAGAGAAGTGAATAGTTATTGTAGGATCAATTTTATCCAAACTACTATAAGAGTATTTTATGAAAATAATAAATTTATTTCTTTTATATATTAATACCTTTTTACTCAGATAATCCTTGAAAATTTTAAAAATTGGTCAATTCACCCCCTCTCCTCTTAACCATTATTTCCTTCTCATGTTAGGTCCAAACAGCTACCTTAGAAAAAAAAAGGATTCTATTAAATTTATCTTGTTTACTAATATTTTATGATATTTATCATGTTTTTAAATATATATCAAGGATGATTGATCATAGTACCTCAAGATAATTCCCATTTATTTTGATTATATAAATATGGATTTTCTTAATATATGAATTATTGATAAAGTATTAGTATTATAGTTTTTTCATTGATATTTTCATAAGGGATTGCTTCATGAAAGGTACTTAGAGGTGAGGTGATAGTTTATATGTTTTGATTGTATGTGTTATATATTATGATAACTTTTATAATATTTATAGATCACATAATTTTGTATCCTATGAAACCTTGGGTAACTAAGAAAAAGTTATAGATGGAGTTTTTCACTTGTATATAATCACCCTTTAGATAATCTATGGGGATCCTAGGTTTTACCATTATGACTAAAATGGTTATAAGTTTTGTATACTTTTGTGGATGTTCATTATTACCTTTTACATCTCTATTATAATTTCATAACATGATATTTTATGTAAATGTATAAACTTAGTTTTATTTTCCTTAAATGTATCTGTTGACTTTGTATGGATTTTAATTACTTTCATAGTAAATTTCATGTTCCAATTTCATAATTTATAACCTTTTATAATGATTTTACAAAATGTATGATTTATTTTCACTGTGTATTCTCTATAATCATTTCAATGAATTGAAATGCTTCTTAAAAAAATAATTAATATTGGTCATTTTTAAATTAAAGTTTCAATTATGTTTTTTGGTAATCAATTCATCATTTTATTTCAAGTTAAATCTTTCACAGAATATTTTAGTAAGGTAAATTTAGCTTGATTTTTTAAAATTGAATTTTCATTTAAATAAAATACACCTTTCATTTTTTATTAAAAAAAATTATATATTCAAATTTTAATATCAAACTTGTATTTTATGGGATGATTTTAATTTTTCTTAATGGGTTGTGGGAAGGATACCTACTGATCATTGTTTTCTCACATGCTATATACACAGCCATCACATGTATATAACCTTGATTTATTATAGTTTAGGTTCATTATATGTACAACATGGATGTTGCAATTGGTCCTATTATTATTGTTAGAGTATATTGTAATTTTAAAGTGAGGATAACTCCCTTAACATATGGAAAATTGTTATTTGGATTTTAATTTTTGGGTTTTTTCAATTACACATTGTAGTTTATTTCATGTATCATGCCACCTTGTCCTCCCTTACCTCTTTTTTCAGCATTTAGTTTTATTTATATCTATATAATAATTTTTATTTAGTTGATGGTTAGAATGAGTTATTATGGTTATTTATTCCATTATAACTCATTTTTAATGAGTTTAATTTCATAACTACATACTTTATGGGTATGATTTTTGATATATAGGGTGGTCATGTCAGTAAACCATGTGGATTTACTTTAATAATTATTATTTCATTGGTTTAAATCACTCCCATTAATATATATTATGATTAATCGATGCTAGTTTTTTTCTTGTGGTGATTGGGAATGTGATTCAGGCTATATGGTGGGACCCCTCAGATGAAATGGTAGTTTAAATTGGGTTATTTCATAACTAAATGCTATCAGACCACATATTTGTTTGATAATATTTGGGGATTATATGTAAATTATAAATAGGATCATATATCATCATGATGTTGGTACAAAGATGTGTTTATACAATACTTTTAGTGTTAAACCTTGAGTTTCTAGTGAATGCCAATAAGGTGTAATTTTAATTTTTGTATATATTTTTCATTATTTTTTTGGTGAAATTACATATTTTAAGAAACTTAATGTGTTATAGTAGGTTTCATGATTAGTGTTCATGAGATTCATACCTTTCATATAGGTTGTTCATCATAGGAAGTGTATGATCTCATTGTTTTTTTACTCTCTTAAGGGTTTTAATGAATATTGATATTTTTTATTTACTATTTGAGTTATATTGAGATAAATTCATATAGGTGTTAGAGTTTTTTTTTGGATTTGGTTTTTATGTTTAATTCATATTGTTTTTTTTAAAGTTATCTGTGTGACTATAGAGTATTTAAAAAAATTGATTTATAATGTGGGGATTTGATTTATCACTAATTTTCAAGGTTTGTTTTCAAAATATTTTACTATTATAAAGTGTTTCATGAATTTTTTAAAATTCTACAAAAAAAGGTGTTTTTATAAAAAGAAATTAATGTTAACTGTGTTTTATTTTTAAATTCTAAAAGAGTGGTTTTTTTTATTTGGGTTTATTTTATAGGTGTGTTCTATAAATTAATTTATTAAGAATTTTAACTTATAAATAGTTTTTGTATTTGTTATTAGGTATGATTAATTGATATTTAGGGTTGCTTTAAAAAATAAAGAATTTATGGTAACATGAATTTTAATATGAAAAATGTGGAGTTTTTTTATTTTATATAAGGTTTTTTTCATTTATTTTATTTCATTTTATATTTTAATGAAAACATTATAGAAATTATAATTAAATTGGATTTTTATGGTGTTTTTTAAGGTTTATTTAGATTATATCTTTCAAAAAAATTGAATATTAAGTTTTATTCTAATAATTTTTCTTATTAGGGGTTATTTTAGAGTCATTAATTCTAGATACATCACAATGAATTCTTAAGGAGAAACTACAGGAAATCCACTTTAAGAGAAACCTCTAGATGATATATGTCCTCTTGGGTACTCTATTTCTTCTCATAATTTTATATGCGTTAGTATCCCTTTAATCTCAATTAAACATAGAGATTATACTTGGGGATTTCAAAATTTTAATACTCTTATATTTTAATGAGAAAAAGATTTCCCTGAAGTAGAAGAGTATAATGGGAATATTGATTAGATATTTATTTTTTTGGAAATTTCCAAACCTCTTAAACTCAATTTTTCTTCATTCATACTTTAATGTTTATACTATTTCTAGTGGAATTACATTATACAAACTAATACCTATGACGACCATTCATGGGACAGTTTTAAGATATTGTTCGTTCAATAATGTTTTTCTAAAACAAAAAAATTGTCTTGTGAAATGGAATTATAATTCCATGATTACGAATATCAATTGGTATTGGGGTATGCTAACTATTTTATTAAGTTAAAACTATATCATTCAGAATTGATCATAAATAATGTACTAAAATATGAGTATTTTTTAAGGGTCCACTTTTAGGATCTTCAGTCTAAAGTATCATTTTTCATCTTGAACACTTTTTTGGAGGTGGTAAAATATGACATGAGGTTTTAGGTGACCATGATAGAAGCATATACAATGATTGGTGTTTCCTCTATACCTTGAAGTGTTGAATTTAATTCTAGTGTTGAATTGAATTCTAGTGGTGAAAATAGTAAGATGGTTTAATCCATTTAAATATCTAATAGTTTGAATATGCCCTCCTTTTTAATCCCTTCATCGTCTTCCAATATCTAGTGTTCTATCAATGGGGTAATCTATTTCATAATAATCATTCATTTCAAGTAGCTCCAAATAAAATTTTTCATTTTAGCCAGTTGGTTCATTTCTAAAGATTTGATAGAATATCTTAATGTAAAAAAGATGGATCTAATTCAAACATTTCAAGTAATCTCTAGGTTCAGCCTGATGAACCTAATGTTGAAGCATAAAATAATTGGGTAATTCTTCTTTTTATATAAGTTATTTCTTCATTTTATGATATCTATATCCCCAATGTAGCCTTTTCTGATATTTGTCTCATTTAAAGTGATGTCCCTCATTGTAATGTAAATGTATTATTTTAATTTTTTCAGATATCAAAGACTATTATTTATCACTTATAGGTCATTTTTTGAATACATACTTTATAAAGTTTCTTATAAAATTGGTAAAAAAAACCATCTAATTAATTGTACATATAAAATATCTCTCTATCACATTGATCTTTTGGGAATGGACCCTATTTATCTATAATTTTATACATGATGATATGTGTGTGTGTGGTGAGGATACCACCACAAAATTATCTCCTTCTTTTATTGGTGTTAGTGAGAAAATTATTTCTTTCCCAACTCATTCCTATCGAGACAGTAAATCAATGGTTATATTAACCTCAATAATGGGATTTTTGGAAATACTTGTGGAATTAATATAATCATTGGTAATATATTTTTTAAATATCTTATGTAAACTGTGTGTGAAAGATTTTGGTTATATAATGTTAATTTTATATTGGTGAATATAAAGTTTGGTGGTATTCTATCTCTAATAATGAAAGCTATAACAATATCTTTATTACATGAGGTTTTATTATTATTAATTAGTTCATTTAGATATGCATGGGGTCATTTTAAATTTTGAATCATGTCTACAATTATAAATTTAATCCCCATATCTTCATAGATCCACTATTTTTATAGAGACTTTTCATTGGAATAAAGTGATGTGGTGGGGTTAATAGTCACACTCATGATTTCATTTTCTTGTATTTAAAAATTTTACTTATTGCTTATAGCATTTTATTTTGTTCTAGGTCATAATTTGGTGTTTCTTAGTGGTTACCCTAGGAGGTAGTGAGTTTAATGAGTATCAAGCATGGGATCCCTACCTTTGCACCTTACCTATAAAATAAATAGTTATTTTCATTAAAAAATGTTTTAAAGTAATGTCTTATATGGGAATCTTCCAATTTATCTCCCACCCAACTAGGTCCCTCCCCCCAGTGTTTGCCTATACCCTTGATGACTTATGGTTCAAGTTCATTACAAGCACCTCTTAGATATATCTAATGGTCCTTGGCTTCAGGTTTAGGTATTCTAGAGGTAGAAGGTCAGGATTATTCATTTTATGCACAGAGAGAGTGATTTAGGTTATTATATTTGGTATTGTTTAGTAATTCTTTTTAATTTATCTTGGGTAAGATTCCTCCTCAACCATCCTTACCTCAATTGTTATCTTTTGGTTATATGTATATCATTGTAATAAATTTCTCGTATGTAAAGGTTATGATGTGTGGTTATGGTTATATTTGTTTTTATTACTATTTTAGAATGAGTTTAATTTTCATAATTTCAACCATGATGTGTTTGATTCTCAAATATATGGGGAGTTCATGTTGATATTTTTTGTGTTATTCATTATATATTTACTATATCACAAGGATAAATTCTTCGCATTTGGTGTATATTAAATGTGATTTATTAACACAAGTTTCTATCTTGGGGAAATTGGGAATGCTCATCAGGCCTTGTGATGGTCTAACCTAGGTGATACTGAAGGATGAACTGGGTTAGTTCAAGACAATGTTTCTATGTATTTGTGTATTTTTTTGTTTTTGTTTGTAAGGATAGGTATTATGATACATTGAATTATTTTGGTATGGTAACTATGGTTCACTAGATATTTCTTTAAAAGTATGTGTATTTGGGACAGCGTCAAATATATATAAGTATGCATATATATTCATGTTTACTAGCATGAACTTTGATCATTGATTGAGGAATCTATGGTTGGGTTATTTAGTGGATTTTTGGGCACCTAAAATTTAACCCCCATGGTTGTTTAGATTATTTAATTTCTATACTTATATTATACAGTATTATAATTTTTATACTATTGTTGATGCCAACTTTATGTTTCAACTGCATGCACTTAGTTCAGGTTGTGACTTCCTACTATGTATGATGTACTCACACCCCACACATACCCCCTCCGTATGTGTTTATATTTTTTTTTTGATGTAGGTAAAGGGAAGGGACCCATGCAGGTGTGTTCATAGGTTATGAATAGAAATATTATGAAGGATAATTAATCTCTTTGTTTTGTACTTATATAGGATATATTGGGTTGTTTTTAATTTATTTTTATACACTATATATTTATTTTTGTTTTTACCTTTTGATACATGATTACTAGTCATACTTATGATTTTGGAATCTGCTTATATGGTGTTTTCAAACAATAATTGATCTATTTATATTATCATACAAATATTCTAGATATATTTGGCCATACATGTTCTATTCCTCAACAGATGGTTTTTTTTATATTCTATGTGTTATAGTTTCATGAAAATTTTCTAGTAGAATCCTATGGTGTTAAAATTAATTAATTCTAAAGAAGAAAATTCACTTCTCCTCTCACATAAAATATCCCTTATTTTTTATTCCTCCCTCTAGATATGGGAAAGTATGACTAAGGTATTGTGGTAGTTTGGGGAGGGATAAATAGTTATTAGGGTTTATTAATTAATAATGGTATCAAATATAGGTTTGAGAAATTTTATTTAGGACTACCTATGAGATAAGATCATTGGGACATAAAAAGTAATTCACTAATCCAACATAATTATGATATAACCTTATGTTCCCACGGTTTTTTTGGGATTATTTTATTTTATTTTGAACAAGACCTATTTCATTGAGTCATAAACATCATATATAGGTGTCTATAAGTTGTTACATTCAATTCCATATGGAATATTATATGCTTTTATATTTTTGTTTAAATAATTTTTAGAATCAATTATAATTTAATATTAACTGAAAAGTAAATAATAAATAAATATATTTTTATTATTTTTTCATAGGAATGATTAGATTAATATAAACAATCAATTGATTCATTTTTTAAACGCACTTTTTTATTATTTATGTTAGTCAAATGTTTCATAATTATGTTTAAGAATGGGTTTTTAAAAATAATTTTTAATATGTTTTAAAGTGTATGGTAGTTTATTAAAAGTTAAATAAAATGATAGTGGGTAGGGATTTGAACATGATATACACTATTATTTTTTTAGTACAATATTAGGGATATTATTATAAAGGGTTTATAATGTGATTCATTACATAAATAGAGAATATGTTTCCTCATCAAAAACATACAACAATTCATGAATAATTTGATGATAATTCCTCACCTTTTATGTCTGTAGTTGATTCAAAAGTCTAATAGGTGCTTGTGTAACTACTTTAAACTAAAATGTAGGTAGTTTCCCGATGGGAACCTATATCTGGGAAGGTCATGTGAAATTTCATATTTAATAACCCCTATATTTTAGAGGTGATTTCTCTTTGTAAGAAGATAAGGAATGGGTTGATCATATCCATAACATATTTAAAAGTAACAAGACCCTTGAAAAAAATTGGTCTGAATTAACTACATTTATACTTGGAGGGGTACATTATCTATGGAACCATGTAATGGTAAAAGTAAATATGGATTAGAGTTTTACTTACAAATGGTTTATAGAGGAATTATTTAAGTAATTTTACCTTAACAATATTTATTGGGTGGTGGATTGAGAATTTATAGACCTCAAGTAGGAATCAATTATAGTGATGGAATATGTATCAATATTTTTCATTCTAATTTGTATCACTCCCTACATAAGTAGGAATGAGGAATTAAAAACTAGGTGGCTTGAGATGGGGCTGAAATCACCCTTATATAATTATGGTTTTATATTTAATTTTCTAAAATAATAGATATTGTAAGTAAATTTTCTCTATATGAGTTGGGTTATATTGAAATTACATGAGATATAGGTTCATATTCAATAAAAATAACTAGTGAGAGATCTTCTAATTGTTTAAGGAAGAGGTTTTTGAGGAGATGAGAAGGGGTTGATCTTTCTAGGTTACTCATGGTAATGGTTATACACCAAACCTTAACATGGGTTGGCCTATAATACAATGTTATTAATGTTGAAAACCAATACATATAAAACCAAAATTTACTTTTAATGAAAATAAGTAAAGCCTATAAGGCCAGTTTTTAAGATTTCACAAGAGAAGACCACTAGAGAGTGTTTAATAGTAAACTTAGTAAACTTATGCATATGGTTATTAGTTTTGGTGGTAGTTTTGATGAAGTAGTTGAAAATTGACAAGATTAACTTCATAGATATAAAAATAATGTATATTTATTCATAAGTTAGTCACATGTTTATCTATATAAAGAATTCAATATCCTGGTCACTTTGAGAGAACGTGTGGGGTATATATCATAGAGTTGTGTACTATTGACACTCTAGATGGGACTTTTATGGTGAGAGTTAATATTTTAGTATCTTATATTATTTTTTTCTTGTTTTTACATAGGTAACTCTATTTATTTTATATTTTATCATCTAAAATCACTCTTGGAGTAAAAAGTTGATGTATCTCCATAGCTGATAAGAATTGATACTAATTTTGGAAAGTGAGTTATGAGGACTCATAGAGGTTTGTCTTGTGATATTATAGTGGAAATATATATGAATATATAGAATTATTTAATCCTTAACATGGATAATTTTGACAATATTGTTGTCATGGACTAGTTATATCATTTTGGTCCCTTTTTTATTACTACAATTGGTTGGATTATTTGTACTATCCAACAGGTTTCCAATATATATTTATCAAACTGTGAGCTCTATGTAGGTTATGTGAGTCTATATCTAGATTATATTAGTTTTATTGAATTAGAAGTGGAATTTATAATTCTTGGGATAGTTAAATATGTGGATTTTAATGTAATAACTCCAGTGGTTGATTGATTCTTTCTTAATGTCTTTCCCAAATATTTTATAGGTCTACCCCCAATATGAGATTCTGAATTCTCTATTATGATATTTCTTAGAATGGAAATAAATTATATACCATTTTATCAAATTTATCTAATTGATATAAGAGAACTATATATTTAGCTTGAAGTTCATTAAACCAATGTATTTATCAAACCCATCACTTCACCTTAGGGATACATTGATCCTCTCTATTATGATTTGTGATGGAAGTCTCTAATTATGTGTTGACTACATGAGGTTAAATTGGGAGACCCTCAAGAATCATTATCCACTACCTTAAATAAATAATTTATCTGATCAACTGTAAGGTTCAAATTGGTTTCTAAATAATAATTTATTTTCTTCTAATAAAATTCAATTTATATTTCATTTAAAAGATAGATTTTTAATCCAGGTATAGTGAATCTGTGTATATTATCATGACATTAGGGTTGAAAAATTACCATGTAGTGCTTATATCTATAATGAGAAAGATGTTTTATACATTTTTAAAAACCATTAAAATAGAATTTTTGGATGAAATTATTATGTGTTCGAAATCCCAAGGTGATCATGATAAATATATTCGGGTTATATAAGGGAACCATTGAGAGATTATACTTTATGATAATCTTTTAAAATTATTTTTTGATCGATTTATTTCAAAGAAGGTTCCTATGAATATTTTTAAATTCCATATATATTTGTGAATTTTATGATATTACCATAATCATATCTATTTTTTCTAGTATTACTATTTTGATTATATCATTGACAACTAAACGATTCAATATTTAATAGTATGATCACTATAAAGAAACATTCTAGGAAAAAATAAGAGGTTGATTACCAATACTATTTTAAAATTACTTCATCTAGTTGAAGGGTTTAAGGTTCATTGTGATTCACCTTTAGTGTTATATAGATGTGTGTTTATAAATGGTTTTTGGGTGTTGGATTGTGGTTTATGACATCTTTAACCACATGAAAATAATTACTTAACCCATAAACCCGAATTAGCCACTCTTTTTCATTATTTAAAGCATTGAACGAACTATTTTTTAGGGATAATTTGTTTTATAAATTGGTCATAAAATTATTATATATATATTCTTTATTGGATTTACATATGAGGTAGTGTTGATGTGTTTAATACCTCTAATGTTTTATCACTAAACTTTTGTATACTCTTAAGAAGGGAAATGCAACTACTGATGCCCTTATCCGAAAATCCTAACCATATAATGTGTAATAGGAAAAGAAATAATAGATACTAGTTAATTTTATAGATGATATTATTATGGATGTTACTAAGGATTAATATGGATTATAAACATTTCATATTAACATAAAATCATCCTATATTTTTATATTATGATAGTATCATTATTTAATAAACACTTGATAGTGGGGATAATATTAAGGGTTAGTTTCAAGATTCCAATTATTTATTCTTGGTTTATTATAGGCTTGGGGTCCTATTATCATAAGATAGGATGTAATGAGAGAGTAAGACCCATTCAAGTGGGTAGTCTATCCATGTATTTCTAATATGTTTCATGATATTTATAGGTATTATTGTTAGTTAAACACTGAGTGAGATATTTTTGTGTCTTCTTAAGATGTTTCACTTGTTATAAAATGAAAATGGAATCCCACTGACCCATATACATATTATATTCAATTCATATAACTCTATGGAGAAGTGATTATAACATGATACTATTTATGACTAGTTTCCCTCAATCTCTTAATATAAGAGATAATAGTTGGTTGATTATGGATAAACTCACCAATACAACTAATTTTTTACCTATTGTGGAATAATTTTATATAGAATATAAGATGATAGGATATTTATGGGATATTTTGATTATTTAAGGAATTTAATAAAGTAACATCTTTGATGTAACAACCTCAGTTTGAGGTTTTTTACTACATAATTTTATATTTTTAAGTTATGGGATAGTCGATAGGATTTTTTATTTTGTTGGTATTTTCAAGGGATATTGGTTTAAGGAGTTTCGGATCTATGGGATTTAAAACAGTTCTGTTGTTGCCTATGGGGGGTTCGTTTTGATATTATAGGCATAGTGAGATATAATTTTTGTAGAATTTGTGAGACTGGGGTTAGAAATATCTATTTTAGGTGATTTCTTGATCATGGTATTCTAACATGATGTATATGTGTGAGTTTTAGTTGGAATGGTTCCTAGAGAAGTCTCAATGGAGTACCTTTTTGAAATGGGGAGAGGTTCAATATGTCATTTTGGTGGCTTCCTTGAGCATAGTGTGATGCTGATTTCACTTTGTCTTATAGGGACGAGTGAAATTCCAATTTTCAAGGTCTTGGTATTTGGATAATTTCCTTTTATGAAATGTGGATAATGAAATGAGCCTTTTGCTGATTGTGGTGATCTTGATTCATGGTATGGTTGAGTTTTTTTTTGAAATGTTGTGATTTGGAGTTTGGAACCTCCACACCATTATATCAACTATGGTGTTTCCAAAACAGAGATATAAATCACTATATTCCATAGAGAGTTATTTATAGTGAGTCAAGTTTGAGGGATTTACAACTGTGTTTGGTACCAACCCATCATGGTTTTGATCAATTTTGTTTAATGGATGAAACTTCCACCAAGGTCAAGGGGAATGAATTTTGTGATGATATTTATTATTTTATAATTATACACATCATTAGAGGTTTTATAAAAATTAGGTTTTAAAAAATATGTATATTTAAATGAGACCCACATTTTTTCTCCGATTGGATAAGGATTTCAACTATGAGACCTCCCTTGGACATTTTAGGGATATTCTTCACTACTGAGGTCCTCAATTAAACAATATTGGTGGTTTTGAACTAGTGATCTAAGGAGAATTTTAGAAGTTCAATTTTACAAATTGTGTTGTATTTTCCTTCCTAACAACACATTATGAAGTTAGTGGATTCTCTCTCACTCTACTACTCTTGTAAGTTGAATTATTTTGGTTTAAAGTTGAATGATTTCCTTTAGTACTATAATAGTTTTAATAATCCACTTAGATTTATTAAAATGTATCTTTTTAATTTTAAAAATAAAGGATGTGGATGGAAACCACAACATGATCAGTAAGAATGAAAAATATTTGTTTTATCTTTAGAGTAATAGTTTTTGGCATGTGTAAAATTATTATTGGCATGGGTTAGTTTACATTATTGATGGATATTAATGAGGAATTATTGGTTCAAAATTGGATACTAGTTCCATTTAGGTGGGTACATTGGATTCAACCCCATTTCATAAACTAGGTTATGAGAACATGGTTCTTCTTGTGAGTTTATAATATTTTTTTAGGCCTTTTTTGACAGGGGATGCATTGGGTTATTAATTTGGCTCCCAAATGTGAGGGGTTCATACATTTTAGGGGTGTGTACCTTCATAGTGGGGGTGTTCATTATGGAATTCATGATTTATACTAATTTAATAATAGATATATATATATATATACATATATTTATTTATTTAACTAGTTCTGTATTCCTCTATTAAATTTAAAAAATGTGTGCTTGCTTGTCCTTATACTAGTAGTATGTGTGGGAAGGATTTAGGGATAACCTATTGGGTTTTATACTCACCCCCTTTATATACATCCTGATTCATATGTAGGTCTTGTTTATCATGATACTAGTAAGGTTAAGATATATTAACTTTTTTACCAAGAACCTTGAGGTTGTGATCATTTTTCTCAAAGAGTGTATCTTATATGAAATCATAGAGTGGATCTTAGTGTTGGGCCACATGGGCACCATAGTTCATGTTTAGGTTTGGGGTCTTGTGGAATATTTTGTTTTTTGTTGACTACAATGATAGTTATCATTATTCTCTATGGATTTTTGAGTTTGGTGGGTTTTATATCATCCATAATTTTTATATTATTTCATTATAAATTGTTACGCATGTTTTATTGTATAAAATTGAAAATTGTACCCTACTGAGTTAATTTGAAAAATGGGGTCAGCTTGGTGAAATACATCAGTTGAGATGGTAGTCAAAAATATATCATGAGTGAAGACTTGAAATTTAGTGTATAAAAGGTATTATCTAACCTATTTATACTTAAGATCAATTTACCATAGTGTTCTGGGTATAAAAAGTGTAGTTTAACCCTTATATGTGTGTTTTCACCTCATTATTGGGGGTGTATCCTATGGAATTTCTATATAATGAATTAGTAAAGAGACTCCTGACTTTGAATTAATCATTCATATGATATTTTCTGGCTTAGGATTTGAAATTTAGATATTATGAAATGATTTTTGAGATACTAAATATTTTAAAACCTATGAATATAGTGTGTTTTGGTGACTTAATGGTGATTCTTTCCATAGAGATAGCAAAATTTCAATAGCTAGGAGACCTATAAATTAATAGAGAATGTTATTGAGAATTTGGTTCAACCTAAACCACAAGTAAATCAGAAGATCATCAAAATAATTGTGGAAAATTTTCATGTTTTAGAAAATGAATATATGAACGAGGAACCAAACTATATGGATATCTAATTATAATTTAAAATTAAGACCCCACCAATAATTTGTGGTACCTCAAAACATGAATAAGATGTGTCATATCTATGTAGGATTAATTTAATCATTAATTTCATTAAGAATCTAGTTAAAAAATTTAAAGTTGATTGTTTATATTCTCAATAATTCGACACATCAATGGTTGGACCTATCTATCGAATATAAGGTTTATAAAGCCCTTACATGGGAAGGATTTGAGTAATTTCTTAATTAAAAATTTTACCTGCATGCTTTTTTATTTCCCTAAATAAAAATTTCTTTCTTATGGGATAAGAAATCCTCTCAATTATGAAATAAAGATCTTTTCTTACTAATATTTCTTGATTTTCAAAATAAGTGGAAGTTATAGAATCTATTAAATTGAGCATGTTTAATTCACGTTTGGGGAAAGATATGTTTTTATAGTGTTTGTGTTTTTAATTAAAAATTACACTAAACTTGTGAATAAGGATATAGTGGTAGAAAAAGACATTATTGGTACCCTTATTGGAGGAAACACCATTATCCTTCTAGAATTGGATGGAAACTCCAATGAAAGAAATAAACATATAAAGGATATATAATCCTATGGAAGTAGAGAACTACTGAACAAATCTATGAGGTAAACTTTTTTTCTCCACATGGTAAGAACCAAGGGGTTTCTTCTGATGCTTTCATTTGGATCACTTTGAGAGTAAATATATGACCTAAGATTGGGAGTGTCACAAATATGGTATAATAGGGAATATTAAATTATTTTTAAACTATCCTATGATGTTTAATATTGGAAATGGTTTTAGTATGACTTAGGCCTCTATTGTTGAACCACGTTAATCTCATCAGAGTAGTTCAAGCCTTCAAATGAAATTTAGTTGGGGTGGTTCCATAAACACCCTGACATCTTAGTAGGAATAATTTCATCTAGAAGGTTTTTGGTGCCCATAATTATATACCAAGAACTTTTTAATTTGAGATATGATAAGTGTAAATCTCATGTAAATAAAATTCATATTTTTTATAAAGGACTTGTAAAGAGGTGTGGAAGTGGATTTTTCTTTAGAGTAAAGAGTTAGTCTTGGGATTTCATTTTATAATAGAAAATATTTTGGAATTATTTTATTCATTTTACTTAAATTTTTATTCTAAGTATTTGGGATTCCCCAGGTTTAAAAAAATTGTCCTGCCTATATAGTTTTCCAGACAGCTCAACCAAAGGCACATGTGGGAGTCACCTCAACCATTCTTGGGATCCAGAATATCCATCCATCCAAGAATAAAGGTGTGGGTGAGCATAATTCCAACTAGGAATGCATAATGCATGCATATGGTGTTTATGAAATCCACACAATGGTGTGGTATAACTAGTGAGGGTATGGGTGTGGGTCTGTTTGGGTGCTGACCCAGGTGTCGTGGCTCAAGATGACATAAAATGTCTTATTATGTGGGGCTTGTAGGTGTGTAAAAATAATGTGGGTTGGATTTCAAATCATGAACATTGTTCACCTATAAAAACATATGTATATAACATATGTTGTCTGATCAATCTAATTTGGTCCATCTGATTTCACTCCCACATCATCTTCAACCTCTACTCATCCTCCCCACTCACCAAAACCCCTAGTTTGATGCACTGATCCATGCCAAAACAACCTCTTGAATATTTCTCCCAGTTAAACCAACGTTATCATCTTTAACCTCCCATGCTTCATCAATGTCTATATGAGCATGAGACAACTAATACAAAATGCCAGTGATCGGCATACTAGCCTTATGATGATCAAAATGATAAAATAATGATGTGATCCATGTGCCAAATCCATTAATATGACTTTATTTCACATGATTTACATTATTAGAGAGGTTCAAGACAATATATGAAGTCGTTTATCTGATATGAAAGAATCTATCATGAGAGTCTATAATGATCGTGTGATCAAGTTGTGACGATTATGTGGATCCATGCTAACATCACATGTTTTGAATAAAAATAATTGTATATACCATCACATGATAGTATCATCATTTACATCCTCCCATCACCTAAAACCCTCTGTGTTTTTCAAGAAATGGTACACTAGCATGTATGATAGTCATGTGAATCCCTCAAACACCCTCATGCTTGTTGTGTGAAGCCTCCCCATGAATGGATATAGATTAAACATAGGTTGTGGGTAGTCACAATGTTCCATGTAACCATTACATGAAGTTGATCAATTGATCATGATAATCTGTTGCAATTTATAAAGTGGATCGTGTGATTTAGTGATGATGTTCACATGAGGATATACTAAAATCAGGTGTCATCACATGAAAAATAATGTAACTTCCCTTTATGAGAGCCCTCCATCATTTAAAGCTTCTAAAATTTCATTTGAATTTGACCAATTCCCATTATGTGAATCCATTAATCATTGTGCGATCAATAAATTGATCCCTTAATCATGTATCTTCTTGAGAATCATGTAACCATGATGACTACTAAGATATGTGGGGCCTTGAAGATACACCACCCACCACATCAATCTTTCACATGAGAAATATTCACCATGAAAAGAAGTTATATATATAGTTTCCTATTCCTATATAAATCCCTACTCTATTATTTTAAAAAATAGACAAGTGATAGGGGGTGAAAGAGAGAGTACTAAAGAAAAATAGGAAAAATATGGTATGATAAGGGCAAAGTGGAGATAGATGGGGGAATTACCTTTGGAGAAATTATCCAAGTAATCATGAAACCCGATACCAGGAACCCATCACACGATCCCTTAGGTAACATGATCACATGATTTTGTGAACATCATGTGATTACCTCATTCAATCTTAATTTTATGTGGTTCATGCATGAGTTTATCATGAAAATAAATCATGAAAACCAATCTCATAACATCTACACTATACCTGAACATGTTATCCATGACAGGAAATTCCCTCATGGACTCCTGGACTTGAAATAAAGAAAAATGTGGACATGTTCTCTTGTCGTGAGAAAACCCATTGATATGCGACCTCTATGTGCATTTGAACCTCAATAAATCCCATCCTCTTTCATATAAACCCTAGGAGGTGTGGCCTTAGAATAAACCTTTATACTTGCACCCAACTTCTCATATAAACCATTTTCCATGTATCCTTATCATGTTACCCTTGGGCCTAACTTCAACCCTTGGACATGTTCCATTTTTCATGAATACAATCATGGACATGTTTTCTATACCTTGTCATGTGACACTATTAAGATCACATGATTGCATGACTCTTTTAGGGGTATTGTGATTCCCTCATGGGTAAATAGACATGTTATCTTTGATCATGAAAAAGTCCATGGACATATCCTCTTTGATCATGAAAAACAAAATAGACAATTCAACTTCAATCATATAAAGAACCATGGACATTTTATCTTTGATCATGCATAGAACTTTGGACATATATATACATGTCTTATTTGATCATATGGAGCCCCTTGTACATGTAAACATCGATCATGTGAAGAACCCAATAAATGTTGATTTGATCATGAAAATCCCCCTAGACATGTCATCTTCGATCATGTTGAGCACCATGTACATGTATGCTTTAATCATGTAAATCACCCTAGACATGTCAGGTTCGATCATGCGAAACACCTAGGATATATCTAGTCCGTTGATGTGAAAAATCACTTGAAATGTTATCATTGTTATGAAATAACCCTCATACATGTTAGACAAAAACCCTTGGATATGTCAGGAATACACACTTGGACATGTCTAGAAGACACCCAAATACATGGAAGCCTTGTTAGGTAGGAACATAAGGACATTTTAGTCTTTTCAAGAAGGAACACTTCGACATATACCATATGAACCTCTGACTATGGAGATTTGGAACAACACCCCATTTCTGAGGAGAGTATCCTTAGTAAGATGGGGTTATGAACTCATGAAACCCTATTTGTGGCATTCCCTTGAAGGGTCATCTATTACATATATAAATATTTGATAGATATTTCATGGACATCAACTCTCTTCATCCATCAGATAATAATGAATGTATATGTGACATGGGCTTCCACCTTGGTTAAAGTCCCTCCGTATTCCAAAAAATCTATCTTATAGTTCCCAAATTATCCTATGGGTCTATCATCCTTCATCATCTATCAATAGATGATGAATCCTTTTATAAAAGGACATCCTCTTAAGTGTATCCCCAACTATTCTATATAGAACCTTCCTCCAATGGCCCGAAGGACTTTATTTTTTACTAATTTTTGATAATCCACCTTTCAAGGGGTGAGGTGGAACCCTTACAAGGCCCGTAGGCGTAATTATTACATGTCTCGTAGGCCTTAGAGGAATTCATTGCCCGTAGGATTCAAACATTACATACAACCTATACTAACTACTTGTAACTGCTCCTCCCTCGCATCTTCATCGTGAAATCAGCTCTCCACCTTCGCATGGCTGTTTTTCTAGGAATTCCCGAGCATGCACAGGATTGTCCCGATGGCAGGTGACATGCCCTCTTATTCTTGCAATTCATTTAGCATCTACTGTGGTGAAATCTCCTTGCTCATCCTCTTTATAGAGCTTGTTCCTTGTAGGTTGTCTGGTTTGCATCTTCACTAAGGTGGCCCGAAGGCCTTGAGGTGGCCCAAAGGCCTTACAGACCCGAATACCTCCATCTAGAACCTTAAACCCATCATTGGGATAGGGATGAACTAAACTATGAGGACTCTGATTCCAAATGTATACATGATATGTAGGACACCGTCCTAAAGCCTAACCTCTATACTAGATTCTCCACAATATTAGTAATAAAATATCAATGAAATCTTAGTTTGTGGGACCCATACATCTTTTCTCTCATGTGATGTGTTGATTCTTTTTCAATCTATTATTTATCACATCGAGAATGAACCACATGGTATTAGGGACCAGCGATGATTGTACCAATGGAATGATGTGGACCCCCCCTCCCCATATGGGCCTTTTTGGCATGCAAGACAGATTACATATCTTCTTCCTTCAAAGAGGCCACACTCCCAATGATTCAGTTTGGATCAACCTTACATGCATATTTCCCACTCAAGGCCTCTTTTGTTTCACCTTTTATAATGTAGATTCTCATAGCACGAACTATATAGATTCTGATTTATATCTTCATGGGATATGATTCATTCCTCTCTAAGGATAGATCCTGATACTCAATATTCATATTCCCTCATTTACATTCTTTCCACATGACCTTAAACTACACATTATAGTCCAATCATATGACCTTAAACTAAATCGAACAATCTATGTTGGATTTTATTCATGTTCTCACAGGATATGTAAAATGCCTCTTGAAGGTTCAATCCCATATCTAAAACCGCAACTACATACTTGGATGGTGATAAAATCCAATGTTCTTGAACATGGATATAAAATAGGGCATCATAAATAAAAAAGAGAATAATGGATAACCTATGAAACACGTAGTTTTTCTATTCAACTCATGGTTTTGATCAAGTCATTAGAATAAGGGTAATGATTCTCATATCGGGGATTGGGAAGGATTCATGAACATTTCTTAAATTCATAATACATCCCTATTGTATGTAACAATTCCACCCAAAAGGGTGTGATGAGACTAACCTCCCATCCTCTGGACTGATGTGAGCTCAAATCGTCATTAATATTGAAACCACAATTGATCTTCTACCTTTGGAAAGAATGAATGTGCCCCATTGAGGATTTTAAAGTCATTGGGAGTTTCCATAAGGGATAATAAATGTTGAACTTGACACTAAATATTGTGTAACCATACTCAATCACCAAAAATTAAGCATCGGGCATTATACAAAATACTTTTGTCCGGAAACCAAGATGGAAAACCTAACCTGAAATCATGTGGTAATAGAATAACTAATTCTCCATAGGCATTAGGAATCTTTTTTCCCAAATCCATAAATCCAACAAAAATATGATGGAAACAAAAATGGTGAACTTGATGTGAATCATTTAACTATATCATCTCTTTTATGGTCTAAAAAGTATAGATTTTCAATTCTCATTTGGCCATTTTGTTACATGTTTATTAGGGAACAAAATGGTGAACTCAACATGAATTATTCAAATATACTAAACCATTCATAATGAGAAAGAGTGATACATCATTCAATTGTGAAAGTAATTAATGGACCATTCACTCTTATATATGATGCTTCCCTGATAATGTGTCTTGTTTCCTCCCCCCAATAATTTTTGTGACTTTCTATGATCCAAATTGAATCATAAAATGTTCCATAGGATTCCAAGATCATTGGAAAACTCAGTAATACCAATAAAAAACCTCAAGATGTTTTAATAAAACAGATGACACACCAGTCATATACTTCATATACCATAGAATCCTTGTCCCTAAGGCCTTGAAATACACTATCAACAACTCAACACTTCCAGTACCAATTGGTGAATGAATTGGTCTAGGAGTTCTATATCAGCAGTTCCATACCATCATTGGATGTATCTTATGAAATCCTCTATATGATGAAGCACCATAGTCTATCTTTCCTATGATAGGATGCATAATAGGAGGTAGCCCTTATTTATACAATTATCTGCATAGGGAGCTTATCCTTAGAGTGCACAAATATGCACCTTCACTATATAAACGAGGTGAATTAGGAAAAAATACTATGTTAACTCAACCACTAAACAGCTACTTAGAATGGATCATATCCACTATGGCCATCATCATAGACACATGACTCTAGTTCTATAAGGAGTTATAGAAGAAGTTGTACCTTACCCAACCATCCCAATTGGGGCATCCAAATAGAAATCTCAAATGGGGTATCCAGATAATGTAACATGATAGAAAACCCATATCATTTTTAATACCAATGTATCTTAGCCCCATCGGTGTATATCCTGATAATGGCCTAGAATCAATCTTATATCATCACTATCTAGGAGCCTCAAACTGTATCATAGCTATTTTTGTGAGTGTGTAATCCCAGGAAGAACTTCATCCCACAATTCTAGGGGAATATTTGTCATTTTTAACCATGATTTCATCTTTAATATGAGTTTGGACCTGTGAAATGGTACAATGGGAACCATCCCAAGAAATGGAACATCGAGCATTGACCCATCAAATGAGATTTTCGATTCAAGAGGATAACTTCAATAAATATATATGTATATATATATATATATATTATATCCAATAAATATAAGTACTTCTTATTAGATATAGATTAGAACACTACCGATGAGTATAATTGTATACTTCTACAATCATCTGAGCCACGGATATTTGGACCACCTTCTTCCCCTGGAATTGGAAAAAAGGGGCTTAGGGGTATACTTCTTGTATCTAAAGAAGGTACTACCAAACCTATTAAAGGATAAAATTGTGGTATCAATGGATAATAATCCCAAGTGTAGTAAAACATTTAGATTTTGGGGTCTATGTTGGGACTCTGGTGATTATCGAGCCACCCCACCATTGACAAAGTAAAGGGTGTTGTCATGAGATTTTTCTAGTTACCCCCTTATGGATGACCAAGAAATTTATATGGAATAATAGATCTCTCAAATCCAATGATAGAATGAGGATCTCCAAGAAATAATTTTTGGAATTCTTTAAGGATCTCTTCCCCAAAATGACATACCAACACCTTCCTACAGTGGCCCTCCTTGCAGTGAAGTTCCTCAGCCCATAGGACTAGGGGAATTCCTATATTCTTCATCCCCTAATCAAGTGAAATACAAATATTATTCAACCTCACCCCAGCCCAATGGGCATGTGGATTTTTCATATTTTCCACCCCTTCATAAAGTTCACTTTGGAAATATTTTGACTATAGAAATTTCTACAAAGCCTCTGGGAGAGTTGTGTTCTCCCAATCTATAGGAATCAAATTCATTATACATGCACCTCCATTTATTTATAAAATACACTAAAATTGATAAAGATAATATATCCACATCCCAGGCTCCAAATATAGCCTTGTTACCATGGTGATAGATTCATAATAGGAACACATTGAATGCATATTGGCCATACAAATCAAGATGATAAACAGTGAAAGGTATATTACTTCAGGCCTAAGTATGTCTCTAGATATTTTAAATCTTCCATTTAAAATTATTTTATAGAACTAAAAATAATGAGGAAGCTGAATGAGGATAATTTTATAAGAAATGACAATCACCTCACCTACCAGCGATATATTCGGAATACAATAGTGAGTTTCTTTATCTTTAATGACTGGATTTTGAATTACATAGATGATAAGATATTGGAACCATTAATGCCTAAATCTGAACTCCAATCATGTTAGCACTCTGAACAGAACCCACATGTTGTGTACCAGAATATATGTCACGTATCTCTCATTGATAGAAAATCTCTGTTCGTTTCTAGATGGAGAATGGTATATTCCATTAAGACTATGTATATTTCTACATACATCCCATGTTTAGTAGAACATTACCCTATCAGGATCTCTAGGGATAAGAAACCGTAGGAGGAAGCCATGAATTAACACCTAAATTGTATTCCTCACCACCATATCTTAGGGAATTTTATTAAAGGATTCATTTTCTTTAATATTTGGCTACAAAACAGGTAAATAAATTCTTAATAGAGTGATAGGATTCTAAAACTCAAGAAAAATGAATAAGATTCATCTGAGATCCATTAGAAAAGATACCTCCCTAATAGGTTTTTGCATGACAACATCCTATTTTCATAATATTGAATTTCCCAATAATTTCCAATTCACTTGATGTTATACTTCATGACAACATACTATTGATATGTCATTAAAATTCATGATAACATTCTATCTGCATGATGTTAAACTACGTGGAACATGTCTTAGTCACATGATGGTAAACTGTCAAACCTATCAAGATATATTAGATATCATCTGCATTAAGAAAATCACAAAATTGTTGATGCCCCTTGGTCTCGTTTTAAGGGTATCGCTCGACCGGTCGACTCCCTGGACACTCAGATATGGGATCTAAGAATATACCACCTTGTACGTAAAAGCTATGGACTAGAGGGAGTGGGCTCATACAACCACTTCCACTGATAAATCATGCATATATATTTAACTAGCCACTAGTGATTAGGCTCATATCCCTACTATATCAATCCAAGACTACTATCATATCTGAGAAACAAGCATGGTGAAATCACATATCCACTCCCCCATGCATAAAGTTCATAATAATATTCTGATAGACTAAGGAGTATAGGAGTGGGAATACATCTTAGGTCCAATCAATGATATTGGACAACATATCTTGGTAGTTGAGAAAATACAAGACTATATCCCAACACATACCATTATAAAGTGAAAATACCTTTTGGTAGTGACAGAAGATCTCTACCATTACATTCCTATGATGATATAGGGATTGGTTAACATTTCTATACCAAAAAATGGAGAAACAAATCAACATGGTCAATATGAATATGTTGCTACTTCAGAGAAAGCGCACATTCTTTCTACCATCCTGGAGAGTTATCAGCATACTCTTATAAAGGATGAGTCAAAGGACTGAGCTCATACCCCAATTCCAATAAAGGTCAATCAGCATAGTTTTCCAATCACCTTAGAATAGGTGTACATTCCTATCAAATAAATCTGGGGGCTTAATCCATAGCAAAAATAAGACGAAGCTCATATCCCCATTCTCACCCATAAAATATTGCATCAATATTCATCAAAGGATATATAGGAGGAGGCTTGTACCTATTCTTCCATTCTTGAAGTTGGTTGAAAAACACAGATATGGATGTAAAAAATTTGATTCGTGATTATGTTCCCTCTTCAAACAAGGTTGAATGAAATACTTTGGAAGCCCCTAAATGGTATGATTAGATTTATTCTAGAAAAATAGAAGCTCATCGGCATACTAAAGAAGCTTATCAGTAGTAGTATCATATCCCCCACAATAATATATGGTCCTCAAAATACTCCATAGAATTCCATGTAGTAATCCCACATTATTGCTCAAACTTATAATGCAGTTTAGTATATCTGGACTATAAGACAAGGTGAGGTGCACATGACTACTCTACACAATGATAGTGTCCTTTAGGATGTAAAAAGGATATAAATAACACCTAAAGGGTATTTTTCCTCTTCACCTAAAGAAGAAGGTGACAACTACCATGATATTCTACCACAAAATAGTATATATGTGGATTATGGGAGCCTTATTCCATAAATCTTTCGTAGATAACCTCCACATGGTGATATCTCGGTCACATAAGGAAATCATCCCCCTGTAAAGACACCTTCGTATAGAGAGATGATCGAAATACCTTTTTTAATAATATACAATGCCCCATCACCACCGACAACACCCCACTATAGATAGAAGTTGACCTAAATAAGATACTTATGTGGTCTGACTAGATAAAGAATTATTTCAAAACATGTCCTGATTGAATGATGTTAAATTACATAACAGGGTCCTAGTTTCAAAACCTTAAACTAAACCACAAATTTTTACCTTGTGGGGACTACCTCTCCTCTTACATGTGATATAGATATTCATAAATTTTGTTTGGTGTAGGTTTTTAACAGATCACACTAAGTTTATTCCCATAACCCAATATGGGGACGAGGTAGTCCTACCATGACCCTAGTAATAAAACATCATCCATGATATGTTTTTATCCTTTTAATTATAGGACATCACTTTATTTGAAATTCACTATACATGATCTAGAAATATGGAGGTTAAAAAATTAAGTGCCCCCATCCCTATGTGTGAGTTAGATCCGTATAAGGGATCATATATGAGAACTATGTGTGGCTTGATTCTTATTACCACAAGATCCATAGTGAAACCAGGCCATCCAATCATGAGTTCAGCAGTAATATAAATGGAAAATTCCTCCTCCCTATATATGATTTATGTTGTTAATGGATTTTTTTCATATGAGAACTATGTGTGTCTTGATTCCTGGTATCCTGGGATTCGTAGTGATTCCTGGATCTCTAATCTTGGGTCCATCCGTAATACATAATAAAATCCATCTCCCTGTGTATGGGTTAGAGCTACATAGGTAATCATTATATCTAAGAAATACATGTGTCTTGATTACTATTACCATAGGATATATACTAACTCATGAATCTCAAACCTTAGGACCAGGAACAACATATATAAAAATGCACCATCCCTGCATATGGGTCGGACCTATGCAGGGAACCTTCCTAAGAACAACACGTGACTTGATTCCTATTACCCTAGGATTCATAGTGATTATTAGATCTCAAATCCTGAGCCCACCCAAAATATATATAAAAAAAGAGAGAAATAAATGCATCCCTTCTTACATATGTGATAAACCTATATAGTGATTTCTCTCCAGAACTATGTTTATATTGATTCATATTTCCGTAGGATATGTAGTGACTCCTAGATTCTCAATTTTAGGCCCATGTATGAATTTTCATCACTCTCAAACATGTCCCTACATGATAATCATACCTGTGTTGAGGCTCCATTACATGTTAAAATATGAACACCCATACATTTTACCTATCATGTAATCTCACATGGATCAATCAACTTCCTAGTTATCTATTTTTTCTCAAACCCAATATGAATTAAGTGGGACTAGGGAACTTGGAAAGATACTCTTACCAATGTGATCAAAGTGTGTTTTATCCAAATATAGGGAACCAAATCATAGATGTGTGATGCTAAAATGCATGACATCATCCTTGTCACACATCATTAAGTTACATAACATGAGGTATTCATTCTAAATTAATCATCCACCTAATGAATTTATACTCAATAATTTCTGGTTTTACTCCATCACCTTGAAAATTTGTTCAATACACATTGTCATAGCTTTTAGGGTTATCAAATGCTTCTTGAATCTCAAATTCTCTATAAATCAACATCATATATTTGATATCTATGTTAATACCAACTAATTCCTTGAGTTTATATCCTTCTATTTGAACACAATGGACATTGAGGACCCATTCACTCAGTCCCTCCATATAGAAAATTGATAATAGGGACTGGTTAATCCAAAGGTACCCCACTAGGATTCACTAGTGAATAACACTGTGCCTCGGGACTTGCACTTAGTGGATGTTATGGTCCTAAAGGAAATATACCCATTAAATTTTTTATCTATTATCCTGAATGTGTGGGATACTAGATCTTCTCCATTACTAATTGTTTATCCATACCCACTGATCCTCATATCCCATTAACTTAGATATTATTTGTTTTTGATTTACATTTCCCATAACCCAACTATTGAAGAAGGTTTGAATACCCTCAATGTAAATCATTTATGAATCTTATCCACTGTCAATGAAATATTATAGCATCACATTCTTGTAACCTTTCATTTAGGATTGTACATATCCTATGAAGACTATATTTCCTTGTGTCGCTAATTCCCTTTGGACACCCCCTTTTTCCATAAAAAAATATTCATGTACTCTTTCCATGTCTAAATCTCAAGGTACATTGAGTGCATATTCTCTTGGAATTTAATGAGACTTCAGCCCACTTCATCCTTATTCTCCCTTTTAGAGTATTGGTAATAAGGATTGACCAATCCTAAAGAAACCCTACTATGATTCTTGGGGAATAATAAAAACCATAAGAGCATGTTCTTATGGGATGTTTTGGTTATTGAGGGGACCCCACTAGGATTCACTGGTGAATAACACAATGCCTAAGAGATTTCACTTAGGGGTGTTCTAGTAATTGAAGGAACCCCTCTAGGATTCACTAGTGAATAACTTAATGCCTAAGAGCTTATTCCCAAGGGATATTTTGGTCCTATAAGAGTGTTCACCTTTAATCCATGATCTATTTCTCTAATGGTGCAACATTAATCCCACCAATTGGAAATAATCATCCTTAATATATATATTTAAAGGTAAGATTTATTTCACCCATTTCCCTACATCTAAGAGGGACTGAGAATGACTCAGTGATTTATTTCTTCATACCTAGGTCCTAGCTGCAGAACTCTAATCCACAAAACACCCTTATAAGAACTATATGTGGCTTGATTCATGTTACCATAGGATACTTAGTGATGGAAGAATCTAAAATCATGGGACCAATAGAAATATAAGTGTAAAAATTACCCCCTTCCCACGTACAAGTTCAATCAATGTAAGGATCCAATATAATAACTACATATGGATTGATTCTTTTTACCATAGGATACATAGTGATTCCTAGACCTTATATCCTATCCCGGCAACAATATGATAAAAATTACCTTCCTCGCATAATATATCTAGCAGTGTGGGGAATTATCTTTCTATGAACTATGTGTGGATTGATTTATGTTACCACATGATACATAGTGATTCTCAAGACTCCAATTTTGGGTCCAAAAATGACACAATGGTAAAGTTCCACATCCCCATGTATGAGTTAGATATATGTGGGGAGGCAATATAATAAATATGAGTGGATTTATTCCTATTACCATAGGATATGGAGTGATGTTCGAATCCCAAATTCCATGTCCATATTCAATGTAAACAAAAAAAAATCCCCCTATCTATGTATGTTTCAGACCTGTATATAGAATTTTCCATCTAATAACTACATGTAGTTTGATTCCCATTCCAATAAGATATTTACTAACACCTGTATCTGAGGCCCTAGTTCCAATCACAATATATATATATATATATCCTTTACTTTTTATGGGTCATATATGTGTAGGGGAATCTATATAAGAACTATATGTTACTTGATTCCTAAAATTACAAGATACATAGTGTTGCCTGGATCTTCTATTTTAAGCCCAACCATGATTTTTCATCACCACAAACTATGTTCCTTGATGCGAAGCAAGTTTATGTAGTGACTTTTTCTTATACAAAAATTTATATATCCAAATATATTTCCTTCCATACACCCTATCATGGATTGATCAACTACCTATTTTTCTCTTGTTTCTCATGCTAAGAATGAATCATGTGATCTTAGAGAACTTGGAAGGACACTCTAACAAGTGTGATCAAGGAAAATTATATTCAAAGACATGTAATCATATCCTCATCTCATGATGTTAAACTGAATGAAAATGTCCTAATCACATGACATTGAATTGTATGAATTGAGGTCTTCATGTTGAGAAGATCGTCCTCCTAATGATTTTATACTCAAGAATCGCTTGGTTTATCCTTTTTCCTTGGAAATGTTTTCAATTAACACTGGTATAGCCTTTAGTGTTCTTGAAACCTTATTAAATATTATATTCTCAATGAATTGACTTCATACCATTGATATCAGCATTAATACCAACCAATTACTTGAGTATATATCCTTCGGTGGGAATTCCATAGACCTTGAGTTCTTCTTCTATTGGTTCTCCCCTCTAAAAAATGGTAATAGGGACTTTAAAATCTAGAGGTATGCCACTAGGATTCATTCGTGAATAACACAATTCTTAAGAGATTTTTTCTAGTGGTTGTTTTGGTCCCATAAGAGATGACCCCCTTAAATCCAGGTGTTATTATCTTGACGACATTGAATATGGGCTTTCACCATTATTAATGGATGACTTATACCTACCATTCCTTACATCCAATTGACTCATGTATTCTTGGGTTCTGATTTACACTTCCTATATCCCAACTATTCATGTGAATTCAGATACCCTTGATGTTATACATATGTTCATCATACCTTTTATCAAAGTAAGATTATAACATTTTATTCTTGTAGCCTTCCATTCTAGGGAATGAATCTATTTTGAGGACCTAAACACCCCGAGTTATTCATTCATCTCAGTGATACATCCTAGTCACATGATGTTAAACTACATGACATTTGGTCTATCCTACAAGACCCAAAATTTATTATATTATGAAATATTATCCATAAATCTATGCTATTGATGAATGTTTGAACCCCAAACAAGAATGAACTATCAAAATTCCATTTCCCTAGATATGATCCCAATCTATCTAGAGGATCCCTTAGCTGGCTATAATGTTGAGGATCACCAAGGGGAGATAAAAAATTCCCCATCAATACATGTGATCTAGATCTATGGGGGAGTAGTTTCATATAATAACTATGTATGGATTGATTCTCATTTCTTTGAGATACATAGGGATTCTTATATCTTCTTCTCTAAGCCCAACCATAAATTTGGGAAATAATATATAATTAAGTGGATACCTCATTACACAAAAATTGAAAAGGTCCTCAATACACTCACTATTACGAGGGATCTCCATACCTCTCCTTCCAATTGTGGTAGCAGAAAAGAAGAAAATAATCTTCAAAATTCCCCTATCCCTACGCATGATCCTCATTTATATAGGGATTATTTTTTTTATGAACTACATGTGTCCTGATTCTTGACCTATTAGAATATGTAGTTATGGTTGGGTATATTGTATAGGGACTAGACATATGTTTACCACTATCACAACTTTCCCTAGTGCATGATCAATATTGAAATATTTCAACCATAGTTGATTGTGAGACTGTAAAAATTCCCCCACTAGTGAAATAATATCCTATTATAAGAGTCATTCTCCTCAATGGTACCATCGACAGTAAGATATCATGCATCGAAACAATAGTGGGTGACCTCCCTTTTAGGGGAAACATGCCCCTCTCCCCTACATACTAATCATATCTATGTATGGGTATAGTTATATTCTCCAAAACTATGTGTGGATTGATTCCTATCCCCAAAGGATATGTAGTGGTGATTAGACCACTTTTTAATGAGGCCATCCATGAATTTAAAAAAAATCCCTTCAAACCTTAGTGTTTGAACCTTTACAGCAATGATTTACTTCCATGACTTATCTACACTAAGGTAAGGATTAATTTTCCTTTCCTTTATGTGAACTATATCTATACAGAGGAATCCTCACAAATATTGTGCATGGATTGGAAAAAAATACCACTCCTCTCTACACATGATTTTGATATATGTGGGGATCCATGAGATAACTATGTGTGCCTTGATTCCTATTTTTATAGAATATATAGTGAAACCCATGATCTCTAAAACCTAGGACTGGCCACAAAATAAAAAAAATGTGTGTATCCTTCCCCCTTTAACATATGAGTTAGATCTATGTGGATGGATAAGAATTAATTGTGGAAAAGTTAATTCCCTTACAAAATGAAAAGGGAAACCCATGGAAGCCTCATTATAGAAATTTAATATTCTCATAAGCTCTATTATAACTTTAAAGACTTTAAAATTACTATGGATAAATAATTCATACAAACTTGATTAGACTATGTGTGAATTAGATATATGTAGGACTTGGATTCATATGAGGCAGTTCTATATAGGATGGGCTCCAACATATAGCCACCCACCAGTAATCGTATGCAAGGGAAAAAATTCCTCTAGCATCTGATTGTCCCCAACCAACACTAGGTTTACTCGATTATATCTTTTATAATTTTATGTCAGTTCCCTCGTCCATTCCACATGACGTTAAACTGAAAGGAAGATGTCCTAGTCACAAAATGTTAAACTATATGCCAATTATGTCCCCAGGATAAGAAATTAAACTGCATGGAAGGTGCATCCCCACTTAATGATGCAAAACCATGAAAACTATCTTCCATTATAAATCCTTATCAAGGGAATACAAGATCCTAACCTTTATCAACATATTTTTGGGATGATTTCATCATCTTTTAAGCACCTCAATCAATAAATTACACATCATTCCTTAATCACCTCGGGTTCCACAAACCTTCCAAAACTATTATAAAAGATAAAAGATCCCTATATTTGATCATGTGTGAGATAGATCTTCATAATTAAATTATACCAATCAACCATGGGGGGGGTTTTCCTTGAAATATGGGTCTTCTAATCCTTGTGAGCCCTGAAATCATCACAGTGGAGCTCGGCACCATAGAGTCATTTCAAATCACCATCAACTTGAATGTCCCACACCATTACCCATGATCTAAGAACCTTGAGCCATGATTTACAAAATTATAATCCCATTCTCAAAAGGATATTGTATTATTATTGACCTTGGGAATCCTGATTAGGCTATTGTGTAACACTCCCCTACAACTAGGTCTATGTGCAACATGACCTTAAACCACATGAACTTTATTCAAAGTTGTATGACATTAATCATTAACCTCTAAAAATACGAATTTTAAGACCTTAAACTGGTGGTAAAAGATAAATAAAACTTGTTAGGGTGAAAAGAAAAAAGGTAGATATAACTAAAATTCAAGTCTTTAATCACTGATCTATATATCTCTAAATCATGGAAAAATTGTAGTGTAAATAAAAAATGGAATAATGCTTGTAGGTTCTATATTTTGGCCCTGTTAAAAGTTAATATATGCTCACTAGACACCCTAGTCCATAAAAAATAGAGAGGTGATTTATCATATCCCCATTCCATGATAATATGTTTAGTACATGGTGGAAAAACTTTTATGGTGATCAAACCCTTCTTAAATCATACATTTTTTATAAATCACCTTCATGTATTTGAGGATTTAGTTTAGACCCACCAATTTCTTGTGTTGATAAACATCTCCTATACCTCCGTAGGCTCAATTAATTTATCATGGTTATCCCATAAAGTGTATTGGTAATAGGGAATGGATGTTCTGAAAGGACCCTTCTCACATTTACTGATGAATAACGCAACACCTTGGATCTTTCTATTAGTGGATTTTTTAGTCCTAGAGGAAGTGTACCCCTTAAATCCATGAGAGATTACCAAGAATACATGTGATATTGGATTCGAATATTACTAATGGTTTAATTTTACCCATGAGACTCTTTTTTTAATTGACTCAGATATTCTTCTTCATGATTTACAATTCTCATGGCCAAACTATTCAAGTGTATTCAACATCCTTGATGTTTCATCACCATGTATTGTACCCATTATCAATATAGGAATATGGGGATTCATTAATGAAAATTGTTTATAGTCCTCATCTCTTGACCTGAAATCATGTGATGTAGGGACCGAGTTTCATGAAAATAAATAAGAACTGTACCTAGGGCAACAGAACCTTTTTTGGATAGCCTTTTCTCTATGAACCAGCTTTTTATCTTTGATATCAAAATTAACACAAACCAATTACTTGATTCAATATCCTTCTCTTGGAATTCCATGAACTATGGGGTCATGTGATCTTGGTTACCTCCCTATAGAAAATTGCTAACATGGACTTGATAATCCTAAAGGGGACCTTCATGGATTTATTGGTGAATAAAATAGTTCCAAATAGATTGTTCCTAGGGGATGTATAGGTTCCTGAAGGGACCCCGCTATGATTTACTAGTGAATAACATAATAACTAAAATATTATGCTTGTGGGATATTCCAGTCCTATAGGAGAGGTCCCCCTTAAATCTAGGAGCTATTTTCCTTACACTTTGGGATATGGTCTTCCTCCATTACTAATGGTTAACCTATGCCCATTGGTATCCACTTATAGTTGACTAATATATTCCTATTTTATGATTTACATGTCATGTAATCCAACTATCCAAGTAGGTCTGACATCCTTGACATTATATCAACATATACCAAACCAATTTTAGTAAGGATGAAAGGCGCCTGAAGCCTTCTTGAATACCCATCCTTCATCATCCCAAAAATGATTATGGGTTTCCATAACCTTCATGAATACCCATAATTCATTATCCCATAAATGATGCATGGGGTTTTAACCCATCATGAATACTTATCCTTCATAAACCATAACAGAAGGTCTGAGCTAAAATACCCTAAACTACAACAATAACTTGTCTGATCTAATGGAACCTATAGTAAAAATACTACTGTTATGAGGAAAAAGACCCTAAAATACATAAATAGTATATATGATCTAGAATAACCTAAAATACAACACCACATTTTTCAGATTTGTAAGACCTTAAACTAAAAAATGAAAGAGACACAATGCTCACCAAGTTGAAAACCCACAATGGGAACATTAAAACAAATTCAAGTCTATGTGCATTGGAAACACACATTTTGTGATCTAGGAAACATTGAGCACTCATGATATAGAAAATTCACAAAACTTGTTAGGTTGAAAACCCATAAATGGAGCCTGATAGAAATAAACATCCATACCCGATAAGCATATCCCTTGATAAGAGATATAAATCTTGTGGGGTTGACCATATGTTCCAAGTATAAATCAATATATTTTCTCTAGTAACACTGAATTGGGAAAAATTATATCACATCCCTTTTCATCAAGACCCATATGAGTGTTCCTAGTCCCGTTATGTCTTGAAAATACATGATACTTGGTTGATCCTGTAGGGAAATAAAATACTTAGCGTGACCCAATTTGTGTGGCCTAAAATGTGTTACAAGAGCTATATCTATATAACATACCCACTGCAACATGGGTCTCTACCCATGATTTCATCACAAATTGATGACATCCTCATTCCTACATATGAACTAGATATATATAAGAGATTTTACTATAGATTTATTTATCTCTGAACCTAGGTCCCCTATGGATAATATTAATCTAGATAGGATCCTTATTTAGAAATGTGTACGGCTTGATTCCCATTTCTTTTGGGTATATAGTGATTTCTAGTAATCTTGTATTAGATCCAGCCATAATTTATTTTCCATCCCAGTCCATGTCCCATCATAAAACCTTTATGTATTATACAATTAAGGATGTTTAGGACTTAATATGAGCTTAATCCTATGGGGAATCCAATTCCTTCATATAAATACCCATCTTTGCAATTCATAGGATATCTATTTTGTAAATATAGACACCTTGAGTTGGGATTATCCTCATGGTGGTACTCAAAATCCCTCGATCAACACACTCTTATTTATCATCATAGGGTTCAATATCAAAGACTATCATATGTTTAAATACATATAAATGTGATATAAGTTTACTTTAGGATCAAATTTATTTCATTCTTAATGAATCCCACTCTGGGGGGGTTAACACCCATAATTGTGTACTAACCACTTTCCCATTGAATATCTAAAAACAGTGAAGCTTGTGAAAATAAAATTAATATTTTTCTTGAAGGTATTATAAGGATGTATGGATGTGAATTTTTTTGAAGAATAAAGGCTTTAAGTTGGGAGTTCAATTTGTAAGGGAGTATATTTTACCATTATTTTATTTATTTTACTTATATTTTTACTCTAAATGTTTGGGATGCCCTTATTTTAAAAAAATGGCCTGCCAAGCTAGCTAGATGGCTAGCTCAACCAAGGGAAAGTATGGGAGTCACCTCAACCATTATTGGGAGCTAGTATAGCTAGCCAACTAGGAGGAAAGGTGGGGCTGATCATAGATCCCATGAGACACACATGGCATTCAATGAAGTCACATAGGCGAGCCACACAAGGGTGTAGTGTAGCCGATGAGGGAATGGGTGCAGGTGTGTTCGAGTGTCGACCATGGTTTCATGGATAGATGTATATATGACACAATAATTCTTATTAATTGCATACCATATAATCATTAAACCAATGTGGGATAGCTTTCATGTCATGGGCTCTATTCCCCCCATTAAAACATACATAATAACATATGTCGTTCAATCAAGTCAATATGAGCCACCTGATCATGCCCCCACATCGTCTTCAACCTTTGATTGTTTTACAGGCTCACTAAAAACCCTTATTATGCTGTAATCCATGACTAATGGCCACTTTAATCCCATACCCAATTAAAAAAATAATCACCTTCAATCTCCTGTCCTTTGGTGATGTCCGTGAGACTAGTAAAGTTGATATGTGACTCAAGTGATCTTCAAACCAACCTTCTAGTTATCAAACTGATATAATAAGGATTTTCTTTTCATCTTGAATCCATGCATGTGACTTCATATTACATGTATTCCATTATTCTAAGGGTTACAATAATTGCATAAAGAAGTTCTAGTCAGCCACATAAATTTATCCTGATATTTTTGAAAGATCATGTGATCAAGTGGTGATGATCATGTGAAGCTATGTAGACATCACATGGTTCACATAAAAAACTATGTATATCCCTTCACATAATAGTCCCATAATTTATAGCCTCTCATCACCTAAAATGTTCATTGTTTATAAATAATTGGCCCACTTATATGTCTTGCAACCACACGAAGCCCTTGATTCCTATCATTATTGTCACACGAAACCATATCATGAATGAATGAAGATTAAATAGAGGTTGTGGGGAATCAAAGAGTTCTAAGATTCTATCACATAAAGATGATCATACGATCATGAGAATACATCACAAGTCATATAGAGGATCACACGATCAAGTGATGATGGTGGTAAGATCCCATACTGACATCATGTGTCTTCACGCGAAAAAAAATGTAACTTCCCTTTGTGGGGGGCTTCTATCATTTATAGCTTCCATAAGTTCATACAAAGCTAACTGAATCCCAACACACGAATTCATAAACCATCACATGATCAAGAAAGTGATCACACAATCACATATATACCTTAGCATCGTGTAAGCAAGAAAATTATTGAGATCATTGGTACCTTAGAGATACACCACCTACCACCTCAATCTGGTGCATGTAGCATCTTCTCTATGAAGAGATGTGATATATCTGGCCATATCTTCCTATTTAAACCCATCCCCTCCTTATTAAAAAAATAGATCTGTGAGAGGGGATATATGAGAGAGAAGTATAGAAAAAATTGGACAAATGAGTGGATAAGGGGAAAGTAGAGCCAGAGGGGATAACTACCTTTGGATAAATTCTCTAAGTAGTGACTAGAAACCATTGTTAGAACATATTACATGATCCTTTCATGTTCTTGAAATATCATGATGTTATGAACATTATGTGATGCCCACATGTGATCCCTATATTAAGTAGTGCATGCATGAATTTTTATCGTGATAATCATACCCACGAACTGATATCACCGCGTCAGCATGTGGTCTTAGAAATGTCTACCTTGACATGAAATATCCTCGCTAATCCCCATCCATGAAAAGTGAATTTCCATAGACCTACACCCTTTTCATGTGATCATGCTACTAGAATTTAAAGTATTTGCGATAGTACATTTGCAACAGACATGTTTCCCATCACAAATAGTCCACATATAGGACATATTTGCAATGGAGGTAGAATTTCGTCGCAAATAATAAGCAGTTGTGATTGAATTAAAAGTCTGTCACAAATAGTTTGGGTGGGGTTTCCCGTTGCCTAGTGAGAAAATCATTTGTGATGGAAACTTTCAGTGGATTGCTTAGTATGTTGTAAATTCACTTTGAGTTATAATTATTTGTGATATAATACAATACTCATCGCAAATAATTTTGACTGAAAATCTTTTTGCGTTGGAATTAATTCCTTCATGATTACTCTGTCACAAAAATTATCAGGTTTTACCACTGTGCACCACCTCTTTTCTTATTCCTACTCTCTTCTTCCTTCCCTCTCCAGAATAGTGAAATAACCTTATCGGCCTCCCCACTCTGTGCAGCCCTAGAAAGATCTGTTTCTTCCAATTTTTCAGTGATTTTACCCCAGATTTGCAAGGTATGGACTCTGCTTCTATCCTTCGTCAGTTTTGTTTTGTATTTTGGATAGATTGATAAATTGAAAAACCAAGGTTTGAAAATTTACCCTATTTTGGGGATTTATTTGACATGTAGGCTTAGTCTAAATTTATTATTGCAATTTCAATGTCTTAATTATGCACAAATTGTTTTAATTTGATTTATAGTATTTTTCACATTCTTTGATCTTTAAACTATATAAATTTTTTGTGTGTTTAGAGTTGCTGAAACATTATTATTTTACAATATTATTTAAAATATGATTATTATTGAAATATTATGGAAGTTTGTATTTGTCTACAAATATGTTAGTTTAATCAACACTTATATTTATTTTAATTTTCAAAGTGTTTTAAGGTTGTTGGAAATTTATTTTAATTTTACCCATTCTTTGTTGCTTATTTTTTTAATCGTTTTATTTTTGTCCCGATTCCAATTTTTTAACATGTGTGTATGTATGTCTAAATATTTGTTATGTTAATTTGTTTATAATAGTAATATTTTTGTGCGTTCATAATATTTGTTTATAATAAAATTTGCACACATGCATAATATTTATTTATAATAATAATTGCATGTGAACATAATATTTTTTAACAATAATATTATTTTATAATAAATTTTTTTTGACTCACATGCATTCATGTATGTATGTCTAAATATTTGTATGTCTAAATATTTTTTATGTAAATTTTTTCCCCGCACGCATTTGTGTAATAATAAATTTAATGTTAACAAATTTGATTAAGAAATTATGTAATATATATATATAATTTGAAATAAATATAATTGCATAGTTTTTAATAATGATGAGAAAATTAATTTAAGAAAAATATTTCAATAAAATGTTATTTATAAGAATTCTGTTATGTAAAAAAATGATTTAATGAAAAACAATGAAAATTTAAAATATGTAATATTGATTAAAAACTTAGTTAATAATAATTAGGAAAATCTTTGTAATAGTTTGTAAAAAAATATATCAAATATAAATATTTATTATAAATTTATAAAAAATATAAATTATTTAAAATGTAGTTTTAATTTAAATAATTAGTAAAAATCAATAAGTAATTTATAATATGTAATGATTAATGATTAATGATTATTTATTATTAATAAATTGTTAATATTAGAGAAAATTATAAAATAATAATAATTTGTAAAAACAATTATAATAAAATATAACAACTTTTAGAAATTCATAATAATTCATATAAAATATTGTATTAATTAAAATAATTAGTATTAATATTTTTTATAAATATTGTAAAAACACATGACCTGCACAACTATTATAATGTATCTAGGGTAAAAATTATTAATTCAAAAATTACTAATTCAAATTAATTATGAATTCAAATTATTTATTAATCCAAAAATATGAACTCAATTTTATTTATAAATTATTTATATAAATTATAAATTCAAGGTAGTCAAATTTAATTATAATTAAAATTAACCATAAGTAAAAATATTTATAATATATATATATACATCTGTTTATATAGATTTGATATTTTTATATTTGGTTAAAAATGAGTTAAAATATATTTGATGTATTTATATTAATTAAGAAATTGTGATATATATATAGTAATAATTAAAATTTTCATAATAATTTAAATAAATTAATAATAATTATTACATAATTTTAATAATTTATATAATTTATGAATTTTTAATAATAATAATCATTATATAATAAAATTATAATAATAAAATCTCAATGATAATTTAAGAATTTATGATATATATATATATAATCATTACATAATTTATAAAAATTTAAATAATTAATAATAATCATTACAAAATAATAATTAAATATTTTACAATAATTAATAATAATCATTACCTATTTATAATAATAATCATTTCATAATTCATAATATTTATTACATAATATTTCATAAATTGTTATGTTTGTATAGTAGTTATTAATTAATTAATTAATATAATTTCATATAAATGTTTTATTAATTAAAATAATTTGTATTAATAATATGTATAAATATTGTAATATATATTTATATATAAAAATAAATAATTATATAAATAATATTAATAAAAGAATAAAAATATGTGATGAAATGAAACACTCGATGCTAACAAATGTTATGTCGTGCCTAGGATAAACCCCACATCTTGGACCTAATGGTGGTCTCTGATTTTTTATATGATAAATATTTTGGGAGATACTTTAAATTTTAATAAGAAATTATAATAAAAATATTAAATGAATTACCCTCTCATGCAATCTAACGAAACACTTGATGCAAACAAATGTTATCTCGCACCTACCCAACGGTGATCTTTGATTTAGCATACGATGTATAGTTTGAAATATACATTTAATTTTTATAATAATATATAATATAAATATTAAATGATTTACCATCACCTACAACGTAACTAAACACCTGACGCTCACAAATCTGATGTCGCATCAAGGTTAAACCCCATATCCCAAACCCAACAGTGATATCCAATTTATTATATGAGACACCATTCAAGAGATATTATGTTATTTTCAAAAAATATCATGTTTATTATATATTATGTTTTTTGTTTTTTGTTTTTATCTACGTTGAACCTCTACGGGGCCTATAAACTAGTGCTAACCCAGTGCCTCACTCTGCTCATATGTCATAGAATATTTCAAGATGGTAAAATAGAATAATAATTTACAACTAGTCAAAATGATCAGAAATAATTATTCTTATTCTTGTTGTTTTTTAGATAACTATGGACTCGGTAAGTAGACATCAGTATCTATTACTTGAGCATGATTAGATAAATAATATCAAAAATACACATGGATCTAGTTTAAATATTTTCTACATTGAAGGTGTTGAAATCTTTATATTATTTGCATCATAGAATTCAATTTTTTTATAAAGGAACAATTGAATGTCCATGTTAGAAATGTGATCATAGTACATTAGAAACATTTGAAAATGTTGGACTTCATCTATTTCATTCTAGTTTCTGGAGATATTATATTTTTTGGTATCAACATGGTGAAAAGTGTTCACTAGAAAATACAAATTTTTTGGTTCTAGATCCATCATTTCATAATTTAATACATGAGGCAATTGGTCAATCAATTCTAGAAAAAACAAATCCAAATAATATTCCAAATCCTCAATCATAACCTTCTCAGTTATACAATTTTTTGAAATATGATGAGAAGTCCTTATATCCAAGAATCATGATGGGCAAACTAGAAGTTGTTACAAAATTTATGGCTATTAAATCATATTTTGGAATGTATAATAATTGTTTCAACCATATTTTATCATTGGATAAGTTATTGTTTCCTAATAAAAATACATTACCTGCAAGTTTCTATGAAAGTAAAAGGTTGGTTAAAAATTTTGGGTCTAAGTTATCAAAAGATCTATGCATGTTAAAATGATTACATCTTATATTATAGTGATTATGAATCATTGGTTAATTGTACAACATGTGGATAATAGAGGTATAAATAGGCACAATAAGGAAATTATAGGTTTCTAATTAAAAAATTGAGATATTTTCCAATTACACCTCGTTTACGGTGTTTATTTATATCTCGAAACATAGCTGGATTGATGACATGGAAAAAATCAAATATTTCTTTCACAAAAATCTTAAATTTTCTATGTGATGGGGATTAATGGAAACATTTTTATCAAACACATCCTTTTTTTAACCTCGTAACATACAATAGTGCCTTTCTACTAGTGGTTTTTGTCTATTTGGCGCTTACAACAGTCAATATTCTTGTTGGTATGTTTTCATTACTCCTTAAAAATTACCTCCATGGATGTTGATAAAGGAACCATATATATATTTGACATTATTAATTTCAGGACATCCAATGAAGAGTATTGATGTTTATTTCAAGCCCCTGATTGATGAGTTAATTTCATTACTAAACAATGGTGTGACTACATTTGGTATAACAATAAATCAAACTTTTATATTTAAGGTTGCATTAATATGGACAATCAGTGACTTTCCGGCATATGGTATGTTATCTGGATGGAGCACACATTGTCTAAAATCATGTTTGTATGGAATGGATGAGAATAAAGCATTTATTCTTGGTAATGGGAGAAAGGTTAGTTATTTTGACTATTATCAGTGATTTCTTCCTACGGATCACCCTTTTCAAAGGAATAGAATTAATTTTACAAAATATTGAATTAAAACAGAGGCACCTATAGTAGTATTCTCAAGTAATCAGGTAAAATCTATTTTCTCTGTATTACCTCATCTTACTTTTGGACCAACCATAAATGAGGAAAATATAAATGGTTTTGGGAAAGGTCATAATTCGATAAAACTGAGTTTTTTTTTGTTCCTTCCATATTGGTCTGATTTGTTGGTTTTTGACAAGTTAGATGTAATTCATATTGAGGAGAATGTTTTTGATAACATTTTTTATAATCTTTTGGACACACCTGGTAGCACCGAAGATAATGTAAAGGAACAGTTAGATCTAGTGAATATTTTCAAATGTCCTAAACTTCAATTATTTGAAGGTGAAATATCACAAAAATTAATGAAGCCAAAATCAGCTTACTCGCTTAGTAAAGAAAATCATATATTATTTTATCAATGGATTAGATATTTGAGGTTACCAAATGGTTATTCTTCTAATTTGTCTCATTGTGTATGAAATTTTCATATTAACAAGTTAAAAATTCATGATTTTCATGTCATAATTGAAATATTACTACTTTTTAGTCTTAGGGGGATGTTCAATTATTAATATGGTATGTTTTGACCAAAATATGATATTTTTATGAGATATTTGTGTGGAAACATCAGATTATGATGCATTGATTTTGCTGGAAAAAGATGTTTTTTAAATTTTATGTAAATTGGAGAAAATATTCCCACCAGGCTTCTTTGATTCCATGAAACATTTAATATTTCATTTTTCATATGATTCTAAATGTGGAGGGCTAGTACAATTTCGTTGGATGTATCCATTTGAGAGATATATGAAAAATTTAAAGAATAAAGTACTTAACAAATCATCAGTTGAAGGGTCGATTGCATAAGCGTACTTACAGGAAGAAATTTTGAATTTCTACTCTTATTATTTTCCATCATAATATCGTTCAAAACATAATATCATGGTTCAAAATGATAAAATTTTTGATGATGTCACAGACCATAAGTTGTTAGTTTTTAATCATCCCAAGCTTGGTTTCAGTGGTTATCATGACTGATGGGTTATATATGAAGAACTGCATAGATCTCATAATTATGTTATTTTAAATTCAGAAGAAATGGAATGATTTGGTCAGTAAGTACTAATTTTGTATTATTTCATTAAATATTTATAAAATATATCTTCATTTACAATAAATTTTTGTCGACTATATGATGACCATATCAAAAAATCAATTTATACAAATTACATTTACTGCTCTTGAAGAAATTTGGCAACAAAATATTAAATATTGGTTTCAAATACTGGTAAGATAAATTTCTTTCAATGGAATATTAAATCAATTTTTTAATGATATCTATTATTAATAATTTTTATTGTTTACAAGTAACACAACATGAAGATAAAATTGACAATAAATTATTTGTTCTCAAAAACCCTCCATATAAAATTGTAAAATCTTATAATGGGTATGTGGTTACTGGATTTTTATTCCATACACACATATATGGTCACTCAAAGAAACAAATGAATAGTGGTGTTTGTTTGAAAGGATTCCATCGTAAGGAAAGTGAAGTTTACTTTTTTGGAATGCTAGATGAAATAGTTGATTTATGTTATTTGGGACCAAGTTATGTTATAATATTTAAATTTCATTATTTTTATACTCATCAGGGGTTGTGAGTTCATCCACGACATAGAGTCATTAACATTATATATAATAGTCTTATTTCATCAAATGAACCATTTATGTTTGAACATTAAGCACATCAAGTTTACTATGAAAATTATTGTGATGTTTTGAGATATTTGAAGGACAGGTGGAGTGTGATAAAAATGAAATCACATGAAAATCAGTTTATTGAAAATGAAAATTGTTTTGTGAAAGTGAAACATTTTGAATTTTTTCAAGAGACATCCCAAAATATAAATCTTACCTAATGGTATATAATTATTGATGATGAAACCCCCTAGTTAAGGGCCAATGATATTGATAATGTTGATGAAGTAATAAGGGAAGATGAAACTAAAAGTCATATAGAAGTTGACAATGATGAAGATAAGGATGAAGACATTGATGTGGATAAAAATGGTGATCAAGATGATGATTGATATATTATATTATAGTCTTTAGTTACATGTAATTATGATATTCTGATATTTATTAGTTTTTTAAATTTCATATTTCTATTAACAATCAGTTACATGTAACATTATTTTATTCTGACATTTATTAGTTTTTTATATTTAATATCTATATTAATAATCTCTTAATGGTGAGAATATTTGTTTCAGATGGCTGGAGATGATCTTGACAATCTATTACATTCTCTCAATGATTTCAGACTTCATGCTGATGATCCCTATTTATATCCTGCACCTTAGGCTGGTGTGAAAACTAGGAGGGGGTACAATCTTTCTTGATTACTAAATCTAAATCCTATTCCAGAGAGAAGATAATCTATTGATTTTGATCCTCATTTACATAGGTGTGTTTAATTTTTTAAGATATTTATTTTATATAATAAAATTTTATTAATTTTGATAATAATTTTATTATTATATATTTTTTTCAATTTTTATAGAATTTTGTATTTAGCCATTGGGTAGGCTGGTGCGATTCTGTGAAATTATTTTTCCAATCCATGGGTATTATGAGACTTGGTACCCATCATTGTGCATGACCAGATATTCAACCATAGGATTGTACGTTATTAAATAATATAAACATTTTAAAATTTTATTTAATTAATAATATATTTTATTTAATTGACTTGAAGAATTTATTTTCTCCAATTTTTTATAGCCAGAGAGGTCATATCTGAGAGGCATGGGATACTTGTATACGTGTGTGCTTTAATCAGTTTCTACAAAACATTAGAAATCAAGATATGGATAAATATTTTGCTACCATTTTTTTCAGTCTTGCATCTCCCATCATCCCAACTATATATCAGCTCAAGTATGGGATGGATTTTTCTCCTTATAGATAGGAGAGACTTTTAGAAGGATATTATCAACTGGACATCAGAGCCGGGGGTGGCAAGAGGTCACCCATAAGGTTGGGAGTCGTATATTTGGCATACATTGACGACACATGGTAAGTGATATTATTTAATATTATATATATATATTAACTATAACATGTTTGTTATATTATACAAGATGCTACTAACACATCTATTATAAAGTATGAAGTTTATAAGAAGATGTATTTTTCTCCCCGTATAAGAGAAGTTGTAGGTGAATAACATCATTATATTGTGGTTAGTGGTTTTATTTAAAAATGTTAGGAATACTAATTTTATTGGTATTATAATTTTTCATCATATTTAAAGGAAAAATATGAGGATGTGACTTATCATTCATGAGAGATTCAAGATGAGACCAAATAATATGTCACTGCTTATTCAGGATTTGATGAGGGGGCTTGGATACCGGCGACTTCACAGTGTGTCTAAAAAAGTCAAGTGATTGGTATTGGTTCTAGACTAACACATAATAGTTAATATGGTAAATCTAGGATGGAATAAGTGCTAATGAAGGGAGGTTGTGGAGAGTCTTCATTGACATTTTCAACCACTGAACAGTATGAGGAGAGGTTTAGAGCTCAGAATGAGTTGATACAGCATATGCAGGAGGAGAGGGAGGAGGAGCGTGCGTGGCAGCATCTGAGAGATGAGCAGATGATGGAGTATATGTGGTGGCTTATGCGTGGCATTAGTATGTAGTTTCCTACCCAAGGTTCTTCAAGTGATCATCCTCCACCAAATGATAGTTGATGATTTATGAAGATTTTATGACTTTTTTTTAATTTGGTATGACAGGTATCTTCTTTTTTAACCGATGTATTACTTTTATGTCATTTTAATTTTTTTTAATTTTCTTTAATGATTTTTAAATAATTGTAAATTTTTTAATTTTTTTAATGTTTTTAACATATTTTAATTAATTTTAGGTTTTTTAATTATTATTAAATATATATATATATATATATAATTTTTCTATATATTGAATATGTTAATTAATTTCAATAATTTAAATTATTTTAATTGTTTTTTAGTATATTTATTTTGTGAATTAATTTTATTTTATTTAATATTTACATTTTCTTTAAATATATATATTTAAAAAATATTAATTTTATTTTATATTTTTAAAAATAATTTTAATTATTTTTTATTTATTTATTTTTTGTTTTTTTTTAATTTTTTTTTAATTATAATGGATGGATTCATCCATCGCAAATAACATTTTGGACCATTTGGAACGTATCGTCACAAAAGGTTATTTATAAACCCTTATAGGAGCTTTTTGAGACGTAAAAAGGGTCCATTGCAAATAAATATTATTTGTGGTGGATCGTCAAAAATAAAAACTATTTGCAGCAGATCACCGCAAATAAATATTATTTTCAGAAGATTGTTACAAATAAAATCATTTGGGATGCCACCATCAGCGACGAGGTATTTGTGATGGACTCTCATCGTAAATGACTTTTTGTGATGGGAGTCCATTGCAAATATTGAATCACAATTACCTTAAATTCATGTAGTACATTTCCTTGATATACAACTTTTCAAACTCATCATTGGAATTCATATCCATAATTTGAATAATGTGTGTTAACTTGGTTAGTAGGTCGAAAATCACCCAAATAGAATCATGATTATAGAGTATTTTTATAAAATGGGTAAAAATGTCCACTGAAATTTTCTCCCATTTCTATAGGGAAATAGTAATGATTGTAACATACCATGTGATCATTGGATTAAACCTTCACCTATTTATAGGTGAGACATTTCCCAATAAATAGTAATACCTTTCACTTCATACTTGAACACCAAAAAAGGTTTATCATATCCATGTATATTTTTGAAATTCCAAGGTGAATGTCCCACATCAAATGATGATATAAAAGAATAATTTGTTCCTAGAAATAAGAATTAAATAAAATCTAATCCCAAATCATAGTGAAACGTTTTCATCCTCTACCCAACCAATAATGGTCTTCCACCTTTGAGGTTCTCCCTAATGGTAAGGTTCTTAATGTTTGACCATTAAGCCTCCTTAACATGTTTATCAAAGTTAGGGACAATAGTGACTAGAAAACTATGATATCATTAAACCAAATAAAATCTAATTGAATACCATTGATAACCCCATTAACTACCATTTTTCATAGAATAATTTTAAAAACTAACTATAATATCTCTGACTTATGGAATTAATCATTGATTTTTTATTCTTAGGATTGAAAACCAAGTCAAATCACAACATTTGGTAGTACTCTATCAAATTTGTTTCCACGTGTTCAAGTATATTAATGAAAATATGTGCCTTAAAAAAATTTAGTGAGTGGATATAGTTAACTTATTAGCAAAGAGATTGTGATTAAATGTTTTTAATGCATGAACTATTGTTTCTAATTATAGATATTTTTTTGGATATTTATTTTAATTTTACTTAAATTATCATAAACCATAACCTATAACATGATATCTCTACATGAGGAGAAAACCAAATCTTGATATAATGCATCATAGTAAAAAACATATCCCTCACATGGTTCTGAAAATAAGAGGATGTGTGTCAAATTGAGTAAATCCTTAATATCCTTGAAGGATTTATGAAAATTAATATTCTAAAAGAATAGAGTATCCATATTGGGTAATATAGTCATATGAAAATATAAACATGTTAAATCATAAACATTATGATGATAATAACATACTAACCCCATAAATATTCTTAAGATAAATACATTCTTTGGCGGATGCCAAGAGACAATGACCTCAATCATCTCAGGGTCAACCAATATGCCTTTATAAAAAATTTAATGTCTATTGAATTGAAATTATTATATACAAAATTTATACTTATATGATTTTTTAAATACATGATGTTTTCACAATGTACACAAAAAAATCTCCAAATATATTTCACGGTCGCCTCTAGATAGAGAGTACACCATGATTTCATTAATAAATACCATCACAAAAGAATCATAGTACCAATGAAATATTTGGTACATCATTTCAATGAAGACTGAAGTTATATTCATATGACCAAATGGTATTCCTAAGTACTTATATTAAAAATAATATATTCAACACCATTTTATTTACCACAAAATAAGCAATGAAAGATTATTAAACAATGATGTCAAGCAAAACACATATTAAATTTTAATTGATAATAATAGTACATATCACCAATGAGGTGACTTGTTCATTATTTTTGACTGGATACCTAGTAGTGAAAAATAGTAGGTTAATTACTCCTAGTTAATTTATAACCATATTTCTACCAAATTTTTGTTCTCTATCCAGGTTTTGTAAACAAAATTCTTGATTCCTATAGTGACTCAATTTTTCTATTATAACATACCCTCACTTTAGGTTTTCTACCTTGGTTTCATGAAAAGAAAAATTTGTGTAATTCCTAATGCTTGATTATGGGTGATTGAGTGTGGTTTCATAATCATTTGTGTCAGCTTCAATATGTATTATCTCTCATGAAAACACCCAATGGATCCCACATCTATAATAAAGAATGGGCCTATTTTCCAATGGTAAGAGATCACTTGGGGTTTTAAACCCAATGATTCTTAAGAGCTCACATTGTTCATGGGGATGGGAGGAAAAGATCATTACTCCCTTCTAGGGGAATTATTTCTTACTTTGGGTCTCTCGTATTGATTTAACATATGTTCCTAAACCCTTCCCAAGCACTAATATGGAATTTTTTACCCCTGTTCCATTAAATTGATTGAAACCATGTGTTGATGAGAACAAATATGTGTGTCATAGGTTCTTAATTATTCTCTTTTTTGTTTATGATAATCTATTTTATTGAGAAGTTTGGTCACTCTATAGTTTATCAACATCCAGGGAGGTGGTTGGTGCCTTGGAGATGGTATTGAGCCTTCAAGAAGAATCATATTTATCCTATGAGAATATGAATCAAAACCCCCATAGTTTTTTTGACCTAGTTTAAGGTCGTATGACAAGAGTAAACCATGAATTTTAACATCATGTAGTAAGGATGTAAATAGGGGCATTTGAATATTGAGTATAGGGATCGGTCCTTAGAGAGGCATCCTATGTATCCTATGAAGACTGGAATAATAGTCCATTTATTTCATGTTATAGGCATCTATTTTGTAAAATGTGTGATAATAGAGGCCATGAGTGAGACTTATTCATGTAGGGTTTCCCTAGACATACTCATAGGGAGTGTGCCCAGTTTGAGTGAAGGTGAGATGTAGTTGGGGTTATATCCCAAAGAAATACCATATTAGGTGGGGGGTCCACATCATTCCCTGGGTACAATCATCACTGGTCCATAAGCTTATGTGAGTCTTGATTAGTGTGAGAAATAAGAGACAATGGAAGATTGGACACATCACATGAGAGAAAATATTCATGGGGCCCACACACTGAGGTTACCCTTGTATTATATTACCAGTATTGTAAATAATTTGGTATGGATATTAGGATGTATGAAGGTCTATTATATATTATACTTATAATAGGAATCAGATTCCTCACAGTTTAGTTCATCCCTAACCCGTTGATTGGTTTAAGGTGCTTGAGGGTATGGTCTGGGCTTACACATAAGAGGATGCCCGTGTATGAACCCAATTCTCATATGCTAATATATGAGGAAGGATAATAGACCCATAAGATATTTTTGGTACATATAAGATATAGTTTTTGAAATATAGAGGGACTTACACCAAGGTGGGTTCCCAAGTCACATATTCATTCTCTATCCTCTAATAGAAAAAGTGAGATGATGACCATGAAAGCTCTATGAAATATGATTATATGACATGGAGGACCCTTAGAAGGAATGACATGAATAAGTACGAATTAGTGAATAACCATATCCCATTAAGGTTACTCCACCTATAAAGAGGGTGTTGGGACAAATCCCCATGGTAAAAGGTTCACATAGAATATGTCTATGTGTTCCTATTAGATGAGGTAGAGATGTCTGAGGGTATCTTCCTATCGTGTCAAAGGATGTCTGCATGACTTTTCCTAGGGTGTTTTCCTCACATATTCGAGGTTATTTTTCTAACAATGATTATATGTACACGGGTATTCATGTTATTGAACCTGATATGTCCATGTTTCTTTTCATGATCAAAGATGACATGTCCATGGAGATTCACATGATCAAATAAGACATGTACAGGGTGCTTCACATGATTGAATCTGATGTGTCTAGGGGGATTCACATGATCAAAAAATAAATGACAATAGTTCTTTACATGATCAAAGTTTACATGTCTAGGGGATCCTCATGATCAAAGCATACATTTCTAAACATGTCCAAGGTGTTTCTCATGATCAAAATTGACATGTACATGGTGCTTCAAATGATCGAAGTTGATATGTCTAGGGTACTTTACGTGATCAAAAAGGAAAAGTTCATGAAATTTTTGGTGATTATGGAAAATATGTCAAGGGATGCATGAGGGAATCATGAGACTTGTGAGGAGTTATATGATCATGTGATCATAAGAGAGTCACATGACGAGGTCTTTTAGAAATTTCCCGGATCACACACATGAAAAAGGGTTCACATCTGAGGATTGAAGTTATATATTAATGGTTATCATGCTAAGGCCATGTGGATAGTGGTCTATATGAAAATATAGGCTCATGGATGAGGTTTTACTTCAAGGATTCGCCTCCTACGGTTTTTATGGAAATAGGGGGCATGTCCATGGGTTCACATGAATATAGAGTTCACATGTCGATCAGTGTCACTACAAGAATTTAAGGTAATTATGACGAGGTATTTTTGATGGAATCCCATCACAAAAATTCATTTGCGATGGGAGTCTATCTCAAATACCACATTTATGATGTTGGCATCATAAATGTATTTATTTTCGATGATCATCTCTAAATAATATTTATTTATGACCAACCCTTTCTCCATAAAAAAAGACTCTTGTAAGGGTTTCTAAATAACCTTTTTTGATGATCCATCACAAAAGGTCTAAAAGGTTATTTGCGATGGATGAATCCATCCATCATAAATAACAAATTTTTCCAAAAAAAAATTAAAAATTTAAAAATTAATTAAAAATATTTTAAAAATATAAAATAAAATTAATAATAATTTTAAAATATATATATTTAAAGAAAATGTAAATTTTAAATAAAATAAAATTAATTTACAAAATAAATATACTAAAATATAATCTATATTATTTAAATTATTAAAAATAATTAACATATTAAATATATAGAGAAGTAATAAAATATATATATATATTGAAGAATAATTAAAAACCTAAAATTAATTAAAATATGTTAAAAACATTAAAAAATTAATAATTTTACAAATATTTAGAAATTGTTGTAAAAAATTAAACAAATTAAAATAGACCTAAAAGTAATACATCAGTTAAACAAGAACATGTTTTTCATACCAAATTACAAAAAAAATATAATAACTTCAAAAATGATTAACTATCATCTTGTGGGGGAGGATCACTTGAAGGACCAGGGGGAGGAAACTCTATAACAATGCCACACACAAGTCACTGAATATAATCCATCATTTTTTCATCTCGCAGGCGCTGCTTCTCACACTCCTCCTCCCTCTCCTTCTGCATTTGATCTATCATCTCATCCCGAGCTCTCAACCCCTCCTCATATTGTGTAGCAGACGACGGTGTCAATGAAGACTCTCCATGATCTCCCTTTGGGCTAACTGATGCCATCGTATATGTACCATAATAACTCATAGGTTTCAATTGAGAACCAATACCAATCACTCGACCTTTTTTGACATGCTACGAAGTCACCCATATCCAAGCCCCCTCATCAAAACCCGAATCAAAAGTGACATCTGGTTTAGACTCTTCTTGACTCTCCTGTGAATGAGAAGTCGCAGACTCGTATGTTTCCTTTGAATATAATTAAAAATTATAATAACAATAAAATTAATATTCATGATAATTTTAAACAAAATCATTAACCACAATATGTCATTGTTGTTCGTCTACAACTTCTCTTGTACGGAGATCAGTATACATCTTCTTATAAACTTCAAACTCCATAATAGATGGGTCATTAGTGGCCTTTATAATATAAAAAACATGTTATATTTAAAATATATGTACATTAATAAATAATATCACTTACCATGTGTCGTTGATGTATGAAAAATTTATGACCCTCAGCCTTATGGGTGACCTCTTTCCTCCCCCGACTCCGACGTCTAGCTAATGATCTCCTCCTAAAAGTCTCTCCTAGCTAGAAGGAGCACAACCCATCTCATACCTAAGCTAACATATAGTCAGGATGATGGGATACACAAGACTTATTGAATATGGTAGCACAATATTTATCTATAGCTCACTTTTTAATGTTGTGTAGAAACTGATGAAAGTGATCACATATACAAGTATCCCATGCCTCTTAGATAGGACCTCTTTGGCTATCATAAATCAGAGAAAATAAATTCTGAAAGTCAATTAAATAAAATATGTTAGTAATTAAATAAATTTTAAAAAATTATATATTATTTAATAACATAAAATATAGTGGTCGAATATATAGTAACACACGGTGATAGGTACCAGGTCCCATGACACCCATGTCTCGGAAAAATAATTTTTTAGAATCACACCATCCTGCCCAATGGATAAATGGAAAAAACTATAAAAATTGAAACAAATATATAATCATAAAATTATAATAAAAATTAATAAACTTAGTCAATATAAAAATAAATATCTTATACAATTAAACATACCTTCATAAAAGAGGATCAAAATCAATTGATAGTCGTCTCTCTGGAATAGGATATAGAATGAGTAATCGAGCAAGACCGCACCCACTTCTAGTAAGCACACTAGCCAGAGGAGGATCTAAATTGATCTCGTCATAAGGATGTTAAAAATTAGTTAGAGAAGGTAATAGACCGTCAAGATCATCTCCATCCATCTAAAACAAATATTCTCACCAGTAAGAGATTGTTAATATAGATATGAAATATAAAAAACTAATAAATTTTAGAAAAAAATAATGTTACCTAGAACAGATTATTAATACAAATATGAAATTTAAAAAACTAATAAATATTGGAATATAATAATTACCTATAACTAAATACCTGAATATAATACATCAATCGTCATCTTCATCACTATTTTCATCGACATCAATGTCTTCATCCTCATCTTTAACATTGTTAACTTCTATATGACTTTTAGTTTCATCTTCCCTTATTACTTCATCAACATTATCTGTATCATCGGCCCTTAATTGGTGGGTTTCATCATAAATATTTATATCCCATTAGGTAAGATATATATTTTGGGATGTTTCTGGAAAATTTTCAATATGTTGCACTTCCACAGAACCATTTTCATTTTCAATAAACTGATTTTCAAGTGATTTCATTTTTATCACACTCCACCAGTCCTTCAAATCCCTCAAAACATCATAGTAATTTTCATATTAAACTTGATGTGATTGATGTTCCAACATAAATGGTTCAATTGATGAAAGAAAATTTTTATATTTAATGTCAATGACTTCATTTCATGGATGAGCTCGCAACCCCTTGTCAGTATCAATCCAATGACATTTAAACAATGTAAAATAATTTTGTCCCAGATAATAACTCAATAATTTCATCTAGTATACCATAAAATTCAACTTCACTTTCTTTATGATGATATCATTTCAAATTAACACCACTATTCATTGATTTCTTTGAGTCACTATATATGCGTGAATGGAATCAAAATCCATTAACCACATACTCATTATAAGATTTTACAAATTTTGATGAAGGGTTTTTGAGAACACATGATTTACTATCAGTTTTATTTTCATGTTATGATACCTATAAACAATAAAAATTAGTAATAAAATATATCATTGAAAATTTTAATTAATATTCCATCGAAATAAACTTATATTACTAGTCTTTGAAACTAATATGAAAAAAAATTGCTGACATTATTCAAGAGAATCGGATGAAATTTGTATAAATTGTTTTTTGATATGGTCATCATATAGCCTAAAAAATTAATGTAAATAAAGAGGTCATTTATAAATATTTAACAAAATAATTAAAAAATAGTATTTACTGCACAAATCATTCTTTTTCATTAAAATTCATTGAAAGATAGGTATGTGCTCTATGAATTTCTTCATCTATAAACCATATCTCATTATAACAACCAAAACCAAGATCAGGCTGATTAAAAACTAACAACTAATAATATGTAATATCATCAACATTTTTTTCATTGAGACCCATGCGATTATGTTTTGAAGGATATTCCAACTGAAAATAATAAGAGTATAAATTTGAAATTTCTCCCTGTAAGTACGCATCTGCAATTGACCCTTCAACTGATTCTTTGTTATGTCCTTTCTTCGTTAATTTTTTAATACATCTCTCAAACAGATACATCCATCAGAATTATACCATCCCTCCACATTTATATTTATATAGAAAATGCAATATTAAATGTTCTATGGAATCAAAGAATCCTGATGAGAATATTTTCTCCAATTTACATAAAACTAAAACATCTTTTTCAAAAAACTCAATGCGTCATAATCCAATTTTTATGCACAAATATCTCAAAAAAATATTATATTTTAGTCAACATGTCGCAAATTGAAGAATTAAATATCCCTATAAGACAAACAGGAAATAATCATTCAATTATGACATGACAGTCATGATTTTTTAACCCGATAATATGCTTATTTCTGACGTAACGAGATAAATTAGAATCATAACTATCTAGTAACCTCAAATCTCTAATCCATGGATTTAATAATAAACTTTTTTCTTTACTAAGTGAGTAAGCTGCTTTTGGATTCATTAATTTATGTGATCTTTCATCTTCAAATAATTGAAGTTCAGGATGTTTATAAATCTACATAAGATCTAACTATTCCTTTACATTATCTTTAGTCTTACAAAGTGTGTCCAACATGTTATAAAAAATGTTATCAAAAACATTCTTCTCAATATGCTTTACATCTAACATGTGACAAACCAATAAATCATACCAATATAGAAGGTCTCAAAAAATTATCTGATTTATCCATTAATGATCTATCCCAACACCATTTATCTTTTTCTAATTTATGGTTGGTCCAAAAGTAACATGAGATAATGAAGAGATAATAGGTTTTACCTGATTACCTGATAGAACTGCTAAAGGTGCATATGTTTCAATACGACCTTTTGTAAAATTTAGTTTTTTTCTTCAGAAATGGTGATCTGTAAGAATAAATCTCCAATGACAGTCAAAATAACTAACCTTTCTCCCATTACCAAGAATAAACTCTTTGTTCTCAGCCACGAAATATGAACATGATTTTAGACCTTGTGTGATCCATCCAGATAACATATCATACACACAAAAGTCACTAATCATCCATATTATTACAACCTTTAATATAAAATTCTGATTTATAGTTAAAACAAATTTAGTCACATCGTTGTTCCATAATAAAATTAACTCATCAATTAGTGGATTCAAATAAACTTCAATATTCATATTTGTATGTCATGGAATTAATAGAATCAAATATATATATAGTTCCTTAATAAACATATAAGGATGCATGTTATAAGGAGTAATGAAAATAGTCCAATAATAATATTTACTTCCTTAAGCACCAAATGGAAAAAAACCATTAGTATAAAGGATCATCCATATCTTATGAAGTTATGAAGCAAAAGAAGGATGTGTCAGATCAAAATGTTTCCATGAATCACCATCACATGGATGATTTAAGCTTTTTGTGATGGAAATATTTGATTTATGTCATGTCATCAATCCAGTTGTGTTGTGAGACATAAATAAATGTTGTAAACGAGGGGTAACTGGAAAATATATCAACTCTTTCGTAAGAACTATGTACTTTCCTTGTTGTGTCAATTTATACCTTGATTCTCAACATGTTGGACAATTAACCAAAGATTCATAATCACCATAATATAAGATGAAATCATTTAAACATGCATGGATCTTCTAATAACTTAGACCCAAATTATGAACCAACCTTTTACTCTCATATAAACTGGTTGGTAATGTATTTTCGTCAAGCAACAGCGGCTTAACCAAAGATAAAATATGATAAAAAAACTATTAGACATTCTAAAATCTAATTTAATATCCATAAATTTTTTAACATCATCATGGTTCCTTATCTGGATTCCTAGATATAGGGCCTCCTCAACGGATTTCAACTAATTTGTAAAACTGATAAAGTTTTGATTCCGGATTTGGAATATCATTTTGAGTTGTGGTATTAGGAATAGGTGTACCAGTTACCTCCTGTATTAAATTCTAAAATGATATATCTGGAACCAAATTTTTTTTATTTTCTACCGAAATCTTTTCACCATGTTGATACCAAAAATATAATCTTTCAGAAACTAGAATAGAATAGATGAAATCCCACATTGTAAAATGTTTCAAATTTCCAAAGATCACATTTATGACATGGAAATTTAATTTTTACTTTAGAAACAAAATATATATTTTATTATGAAAATTATATAAAGGTTTTAACACCTTCATTGTAGATAGGATTTAAACCTAACTCGTTTGGATTTTGTGATTATTTATCCAATCAAAATCATGTAATAGATATGGGTGTCTACTTACAAAGTCAATAGTTATCTATAAAACAAAAAAAATAAGAATAATTATTGCTGATCATTTTGACTAGTTTAAAATTATTATTATATTTTACCATCTTGAAATATGCTATGAAATATGAGAAGTGTGGGGCACTAGGATAGCACTAGTTTACAGGGCCTGTAGAAGCTCAACTAAAATAAAAATATTAAATATTAAATATATTATATAATACACATGCTATTTTTTTAAAATAATAGAATATATTTTGAATGGTTTCTTATACGATAAATTAGAGATCACCATTAGGTTCAAAATGTGGGGTTTACTTTAGATGTGACATTAGATTTGTGAGTGTCAGTTGTTTATTTACATTGTAGGTAAAGGTAATTCATTTAATTTTTGTATTATAAATTATTATAAAAATCAATTAATATTTCAAACTATGTATCGTATGATAAATCAGATATCACTATTTGGTCTGAGATGTGAGGTTTACCTTATGCACGACATAACATTTTTTAGCATCGATATTTTCGTTAGATTGCACGAAAGGTTAATTCATTTAATATTTTTATTATAATTTACTCTTAAAATTTAAATCATCTGCCAAACTATTAATGGTACGAAAAATCAGAGACTATCGTTAGTTCCATGATGTGGGGTTTACCCTAGGTGCGACATAACATTTATTAGCATCGATTGTTTCGTTACATTGCACATGGGGTGTCATTTTTAATCTTTTATTAATATTATTTATATAATTATTTATTTTTATATAAAAATATATAATACAATATGAAATGATATTAATTAATTAATTAATAATTACTATATATATATATATATATCATAATTTATTATAAATTATGTATTGAATATTATTAATCATGTAATGATTATTATTATAAATTATGTAATTATTATTATTAATTATTATAAATTATTATAAATTATGTAATTATTATTATGTAATGATTATTATTAATTATTTAAATTATTATAAATTATGTAATGGTTATATATATATCATAATTTCTTAAATTAGTATTGCAATTTTATTATTACAGTTTTATTATGTAATGATTATTATTATTTAAACTTGGTAAATTGTTTAAATTATTATAAATTATATAATGATTATTATTAATTTATTTAAATTATTATAACAATTTTATTAATTACTATATATATATATATATATCACAATCTCTTAATTAATATAAATACCTCAAATATATTCTAACTCATTTTTAAAAAAAATATACAAATATTAAATCTATATAAATATGTGTGTGTGGGTGTCACAACCCATCCCCCGGGGCCCGTTCTGTGACTACCCCAAGCCCACCATCCATAGGCCAGGGCTGGAGACTAGCACCAAAAGGCGTATTCCTTAAAAACGGGAAGGAATTTCCATTATAACCTGTAAACACACACAACCAAGAACCCAGCAAGATATGAACAGGGTGTGTACAGTAAGAAAAAGGGGCCAGAATACAAGCCCAACTGAAAGTACAAGAAAACTGAAAAGTACAAGGAAACTGAAACAGCTCCTGTGAACACCCACCAAGGATCCTACCTGAAGGGTAGGTACAGCTCTTAAATAGTCATCTCTACAGTATGCCTTGTCTAAGGTCCACCTCTGAGCTACCTCCAGTCCTGGTACCCTCATCCTCAGTCAGCGATGTTCGTCATCTGCACCAAACACAACAAGGTGTGGGCATAGCCCATGTAGGGGTGAGTATGACAATACTCATTAGGGACCCTGATACCCTCAAAGGTCTCAGAAAATCCAAAAAAGATAAAACACAAATCATGGAAACCACTGAAAAACTGACTTAGGTATATGCCCATACATATACCTAAGTTATCAAGTATACCCATCTCATTCAAGAGGAAACACAAGGTCCAACTCAAAAGCCCAAAGCTCAACTGTTCCACAAAGGAAAGAATACCACAAAGGTAACACCACAAAGGTAATGCCACACAGAAGACTACCACAAATGTATCACCACAAGGTAAGTACCACAAAGGTACAGAACACAAAGGATTACCACAAATGTATCACCACAAAGATAAGTACCACAAAGATACGCTGCATAGAAGATTACCACAAAGGTAAGGACTCATCTCACACTAGGTATAACATAGGTAAGGTAGTAAAGATTATTAGATGTAACTACTGAATCATCTTACTCTATTAAGAGGTAGACCCACATAGGATCCTAAATCATCAGACTCACATAGGATCCTAATATAGTAGACCCAAGTAGGATCCTAGAGTAGTCTTACATGGATTTACTAGAGCGGATCCAAGTGGGAAACTCAAACATAGACCCATTTAGGATCCCAAATCATATACCCACATAGGATCCCAAAGCACATACCCACATAGGATCCCTTTCTCATGTTATAGCCAGCTACAGGGTTCCCGCACTAAGCTCGCTTGATTCCGGGAGGATCCGCTCCTCAAGCCACAGGTCGATACTCTAACTACCAAGAAGTCCCAAGAAGAAGTATCCCAAAGGACCGCCATGTAATAGGGGTCTCAACGCAATAGACGGTGCGTCAATCGGACACCGGGTATGTAAGTTATTATCCTTTTAGTCCCGAGGGCCTAGTTAGATTTGTGTTTGATCCAACCCGTTCGTACCGCAACTATACCCAAAACTAAAATGGGATATACCAAAAGGACTGTCTCGATCCAAGGTACCTGGTACCGTAGACGGTTCTTCAAACAGACGCATGTAGCTCAAGTTATGGACGAAAGAGTGAAAAGGGTCGAAACTGGTCCGGGTTCGGTCCAACCCGGTCAGATGGACCTGACTCGACCCGGACTGTGGGGTCCAGCCCAGCCCGCCATCGTAGCCCGGCCTGCTGGGTGGTCTACTCACCTTGTGGTTGGTTGGACGGCCAGCCCTCCACATGGTGCGGTCACACGACGCGCCATCACCGGTCACCGGCTGCGAGTCAGCGGCATCTCCACCACTGCCGCGTCACTTGCACGCCGGGCGGTGTAGACGCACGCTGCCACCTCCATCATGTGGTCATCCATGTGCTGGCTTCCTCCCTTGCTCCTCTACATCCCTTCTCTGGCAGCGCGGTTGCGCCGCCACTCCCGAGCCCCACCGGTGCCAATCGCCGACACGGGTCGCCGGTGACGTTCCTCGAGACATCGAGCATGCCCCGGTTGCACGTTCTTCATTCCATAGACTTTTTCACTCATATTGGGACATATCCATTGAATTAAAACCACCGCAATCTACAAAGGTTGTGGAGAGGTCGGGCCGGGTTCTTTTGGCCCAACCCCTCCACATTAGAACGGTAACAATCAGCTTATTTGTTCTTTAATCATGAAGAACATCAAGAATGGGTAAATGGTATTCAAAATAAAAAACCCTATTTTGTCTTTCATTGGAGGAGTCAAGAGGTAGAAGATGAAGTCATTGAATAATGTTGGTGTTTGTTGCTTCCGCAAAGTGCTTCTGATCCGGGCTTGGGGTCTATTCCTCATTCTACATTAGAGAGGAAAAGTTCTTCATTAGAGAGAATGTTTCTCCACATTTCACCCAAGCTCCTTTGCCAATGAAATCTTCCAACCCAAAAAAAATGAAGAGCCAACTTATTTAAAAAATCAAACAATTAAATAAATTTGACACATTTAATTAATTATAGTTGGCTCGATTTATTAATTGGAGAGTTGAGAGGTTTCCCCCCATTAAGATGGGTTTGGGTGGTCCCCACCACCAAGAATTTAAATTAGGGGTTTTCTAGATCGGGTGGTTCCAACATCCGTAATTTAAAAAGATAGGTTTTCAAAATAATATCAAAGTTTTTCTTTGTTTTATTTTTATTTCCACAAAAAAACATGAAAAATAACTTTCACACTCGACCTACTGTGGTCGAGGTGAAGGTATCTTTAAGAGAATAACAGCGCTGTGAGTTCAACAGTGTCCTCGGATTTCAATTCTAAGCACTGGTTCAAAAGATACAAAAACCCACTCACAATCTTACTGAACGTACTTAAAAAAATGTTCAGAAATTTATTCCGGGCACACAGGGACTCAGAATCACGCACCGTCATTTTTGAGGAATCATAAAATTTCCATATAATTAAAAAAATTTACATGGAATTTATGGGTCTTTACATTATCCTCACCTTAGGGCTTTGCATCCCTATAAGCCACAACTCAAACTAAGGGAATAGGTTGGGGTACTGGGCACATATCTGAGCCTCCTGCTCCCATGTGCTCTCCTGGAGGTTCCCGTTCTACCAAAATACACACACCAAAGGTATAGATCACCCACGAAGGACTCTCTCCTATCAATCCTCAATCTCCACTAGAACCTCTGTAAACGTTGCCCCATCATCAATGTCCAGCTCTCCCTAGTAAATGATGTGTGAAGGGTCGTGCACGTATCTCCTCGGTTGCGATATGTGGAAAACACCATGCACCCGGTGCAGCTGAGGTGGAAGAGCTAAGCGGTAAGCCACCTAACCAACTCTGCTGAGGACCTAAAATGGTCTGATGAACCTCAGAGATAACGTGCCACCTAGGCTGAATCTCCACAAACCTCATCGGGGTGGGACCCATAAGAAGATGTGGTTACCATCCTCGAACTCCATAGGTCTCTGTCTCCTGTTGGCACAAGAATTCTGCCTTCTCTGTACAGTCTTCATCTGCTCCTGGATGATCTAAACCTTCTCTGTGGTAACCCATGCCATCTCTAGTCCCATGAGTCCTGACTCCCCTTGGTCAGTCTAGCACAATGGCGATCTGCAAGGTCGGCCGTATAGAGCCTCGAATGGTGCCATCCCAATGGTGGAGTGATAGCTGTTGTTGTAAGCAAACTCCACCATGGTCAATTGATCCTCCCTGTTATGACTGAAGTCAAGGATGCAAGAACGCAGCATGTCCTCGATGGTCTGAATGGTCCGCTCAATCTGGCCATCCGTATGAGGATGGAAGGCGGTGCTCAAATGAAGCTGCATCCCGAAATCCTCCTACAACCCCTTCCATATCCAGGAAGTGAAATGTGCATCATGATTGTAGATAATTGTCGAGGTTAATCCATGTATCCGCACAATCTCCCGCACATAGAGTCATCCCAATCTCTCTACGGAACCCTACTCTCTGATCGGTAGGAAGTGGGATGACTTGGTGAGTCGGTCAACGATCACCCAAATAGAATCATGACCCCTAGATGTACACAGAAGTCTTGTAATGAAGTCCATGTATATTCCATTCCACTTCCACTCTGGAACCTCTAAAGGCTACACTAAGCCTACTAGTACATGATGCTCTGCTTTCACTTGCTGGCAAGTGAGGCACCGAGAGACAAACTCTGCTACAGCTTTCTTTATTCCCGGACACCAGTGTTGTTGCCAGAGATCCTAGTACATCTTCGCCACTCATGGATGTACCACTAGAGGGGATGTGTGGATATACCACAACACTTCCTCCTGAAGCGACACTGGTACCATGGTACATCCTCTAAAAAGGATGACGTGCTCCCCACCTTCCAAAAATCCATCAGGTGTCTATCCTATGGATATCTGAGCATGTTGAGACTCGCATTCAATGTCCCCACGTTGTGCCTCCCTGACTCACTGAAGAAGTGGGGTAGTGACTGTAAGAGACTGAAGAAAATATGATCCATCTCATTCCACAAAGGATATCCGTAAAGAGGACAGATGCTTCGTCGCCTCACGTAGCAGCTGTATACCAGATCTCCTGCTGAGTACATCTGCTACAATGTTCCCCTTCCCAGGAGTATAGACTATCTTGAAGTCATATTCCTGGAGGAACTCGAGCCAATGTTTTTGTCTCAGGTTCATGTCCTTCTGAGAGAAGATATACCTGAGACTCTTGTGGTCCGAGTAGACTGTAAAAAGTTTGCCCATCAAGTAATTTCACCACATCTTCAAGGAGAAGACCACTACTGCTAACTCCAGGACATGGGTAGCGTAGTTCTCCTCATTTTGTCTCAGCTGTCAAGAACCATATGAGATAATTGCTCACTTCGGCATTAGGACACATCTGAACCCGGTCCTTGATGCGTAGCAGTAGACTATGTACCCTATTCCATCCTCTGGAAGCCTCAAGATGGGGGCACTAGTCAGCCTCTGCCTCTGCTCCTAAAAACTTCGATGGCATCTCTACGACCACACGAAGGGTTTCCCCTTCTTCATCAATGCTGATAAAGGTGCTGAAACTTTGGAGAAATCTGGCACAAATATCCGGTAGTATCCAGCCAAACCCAAGAAACTTCATACCTCCGTCACACTCCTAGGTGGATCCCAAGCAAGTACCACCACAATATTCGCTGGATCCACCGCAACTCCAGCCTCTAAGATGACATATCCTAGAAAGTGAACCTCTCAGATCCAGAACTATCACTTCAAGAGCTTACCATAACGTTGGTGCTCTTGGAGTGTGTCCAGAAATATCTACAAATGATAAGCATGCTCCTTCTCGATAGCCAAGTGGATCATAATGTCATCGATGAATACTACTACAAAGTGATCAAGGTATGACTGAAAGATCTGGTTCATGAGTCCCATGAACACTCCTGGAGCGTTGGTCATGCCAAATTTCATGACCAAGAACTTGTAGTGGCCATACTAACATCTGAAAGCTGTCTTCTGCACATCCTCATCTTGTACTCTGAGCTGGTGATAGCCGAACCTGAGGTCTATCTTTGAGAACCACCGTGCTCCCTTCAGCTGATCAAACAGGTTGTCAATCCTCAAAAGTGGGTACTTTTTCTTCATAGTCACCTAGTTCAGGCACTGATAGTTAACACAAAGTATCAAGCTCCAATACGCCTTCTTGGAAAACAAAATTAGGGTTTCTCAAGGAGAAACATTGGGTCAGATGAACCTCTTCCCCTGTAAGTCCTCTAACTGTACTTGCAGATCACGAAGCTCCGCAAGATCCATCTGATATGATGGTGTAGATATCGGTGTTGTACCAGGGTATAAGTCAATGTAAAATTACACTACTCTATGTGGAGGTAGACCCGGAACATCATCAGGGAATACATCTACGTACTGGTCCACCACTATAGGATAACTCAGACTCTCCACATCAACCCTTTCAAGGGTAAGGATAGCCAACTGATGAGTGATCAGCTGCACTCTCCTCCGGGTATGTCCATCATGTGGTGTAAAGGCTCCCTTCTCACCGGTGAAGGTAAACCTATTCCCATCAGTGTAGACACACCGCACTTTGTGCCTAATACAGTCAATCGGAGCATGGACTGTAGATAACCAGTCCATACCTAAGATGAAGTCGTAAGGCCTCAGCACCGCTACTAGAAGATCCCAGCCGAAGCTCTCACCTCCAAGAGTAAGATCACACTTCTAGCACCAGTGCGTAATCATAGGGTCCTCTCCTGTAGGAGTCTCTAGCCATAAGTATTGAGCCAACAGCTCTATCGGAATCTTTGAGCTCCGAATGAGGGTAGTGGAAAAAAATAATGACTGGAACCTGTGTCTATAATTACTATAGCTAAGTTGGAGTAGACACATATCGTACCTCATATCATCTCCGAAGAACCATGGTCATAGGCCTCAGCTGCCTGGAGCTGAGCTCACCCCTATCCACCTACTCCCTAGGGTCGGGGTGGACCACCTAGTGGTGGTGGCGGTAACATCATGAATCCTCACCCACCGCCAACTGCACGTCTAGCTCCTCTGCCACATTCGCCTGCTCCCTATAGACCTCCTCGGTCGAACCTCTGTCTCTACCTAGGTGGTCCTTTGACAGTCTTCTGATCATCCGTATGGTGGGTTGGGCAGTCACGAGCCATGTGACCCTGCCTGCCGCATGCGTAACACTATCTGCTCCTCGCATGACTGGCTCTGTCTCCGATGCTCCACACAACCAACCCTAAATCCTACAGTCGTCCACCTATATTTATGGTCTTCTTGGACCTATGTGACATCTTTCTGCTACCAGCTGTAGAAGACTCTGCTATGTGATGCCCGGTGGTAGGTCTCACTGCAGGCAACTGCTCAGTAAGAAAACTCTCCACTAAGAGGGCTATATCTAACACCCCTTCCTGCGTCGAGATGCTAAGAGAAAACGTCGATGCCTTGATCTCTCTCCTGAGTCCCTAATCGAAGGTCTGGGCCCTGAAGAATGGGCCATGCACCATATCAGTGGAGTATCATGAGAGGTCGATGAACCTCACTGAGTATTGAGCCACAATCTTGATGTATTTCTGTATATGAAGAAGCTCATGTATGCGCACTGCGCGAAGGGTCACTGGGAAAAAAATCTACTCAAAACAGGATCTCAAAGTCTACCTAGAGAAGTGTCACATCATTGTGAACCTAGAGCATCAAGCTCCACCATCTATCTATTGCTGCCTGTAGTAGACTGGCAGCAAGGATCACCATGAGATCAGCTGGTGGCCTTACCAGTCAGAAGACTCTCACCACGGCCTCCAGCCAATCCTCATTCGCTTGTGGGTCCATCTCACCCTTGATCCTAGGTGGCCTCTGGTGTTGGAACTCATGAAACGTGCTCAAGAGGCGTGCACCCTCTACTGCTGGGGCTGGTGGCATCGGTGGCCCAATGGGTAATGGTACCGCTGGTTCTTCCACTGGTGCCCCTACTGATAAAGGGCCCTACACCGAGTCCTTGTTTCTTGATGGGCTATCATCATGTACTATACCCGAAGCCCTAGATGGTTGTCTACATGGAGGCATCCGGAAAAGAAACAGGTGTTCCATGGTCAATAAGTTATACCTGGTGAGCTGAATCAAAGAGATCACAAAGAAAACTTTTCAAAACACACACACAATCAGTGTTTTCATGCACTGAGTCAAAAATCAGAATTCAGGGTCCTGGTGTATGGATATGTCGGTCGCCGCACCAACACTGGATTCCCTAAACTGATAACCACACTCACTAAACTTAACACTATTGTCATTAAAAAGATCAAAGTCCAATGTTCTACAGTAGAAGTGACTCCTATGATACTAATGTGACAACCAGGTCTCAGTGATAGCACAGCCACCCCACCTTAACATGGTTTTTGGGTCTTGGCCCGCCAGGTACCACTAGTTGCCCCGTAGACACGTGGTCCCCTCCCAGGGGACCACCCACATGCCTGAACAGGTCATCTAACTAATGACTATCCCCACAGGCCAACACATTTCCTTTCCAGTGTGCTTTGTCCTCACTCACACACACCCTGAGAAACTTCCCAGAAGGTCACCCATCTTGATCACTACCCTAGTTCATGCATGTTTAACTATGGAGTTCTAATCAGACATGCTCCCGAAAAGGAAGTTTCACCTTGTTGACATGAGTCATATTATTTAGTCATATACCCCTTTATCATTTAGGGGTGTTACATTCACCCCCCCCCCCCCCCTTCAAAGCACAATGTCCTCGTTGTGGGCCCTACATCTCAACCCAGGCAGTGCGCCACACTTAAGGTTGGGTACCACCTATAATACCAATTGTCACGACCTGTCCCCCGGGGCCCGTGCCGTGACTACCCCAAACCCGCCTTCCATAGGCCAGGGGCCAGTGACTAACACTGAAAGGCGTATTCCCTAAAACCGGGAAGGCATTGCCTTTATAACCTGTAAACACACACAACCTGACACCCATCAAGATACAATCAAAAGTAAATTGTATAGTAAAGAGGGTGTGTACAGTAAGAAAAAGGGGCCCGAATACAAGACCAACTGGAAAGTACAAGAAAACTGAAAAGTACAAGTAAACTGAAACAGCTCCTGTGAACACCCGCCAAGGATCCTACCTATAGGGTAGGTACAGCTCTCAAATGGTCGTCTCTATAGTATGCATCATCTAAGGTCCACCTCCGAGCTACCTCTAGTCCTGGTACCCTCGTCCTCAGTCAGCGATTTCCATTGTCTGCACTAAACACAACATGGTGCGGGCATAGCCCGTGTAGGGGTGAGTATGACGATAATCAGTAGGGACCCCAAGACCCTCAAAGTCTCACAAAATCCACAAAGAATAAACCACAAATCATGGAAACCACTGACAACCCTACTTAGGTATATGCCTATACATATACCTACGTTATCAATTATACCCATCTCATTCATGAGGAAACACAAAGTCCAACTCAAAAGCCCAAAGATCAATTGTTCTACAAAGGAAGGAATACCACAAAGGTAACACCACAAAGGTAATTACCACAAATGTAACGCCACACAGAAGAATACCACAAAGGTATCACCACAAAGGTAAGTACCACAAAGTTACACCAGACAGAGGATTACCACAAAGGTATCACCATGAAGATAAGTACCATAAAGATACGCCGCACATAAGATTACCACAAAGGTAAGGACACAGCTCACACCAGGTATAACATAGTTACGGTAGTAAAGATGATTAGATGTAACTACTAAATCATCTTACTCTGTTAAGAGGCAGACCCATGTAGGATCCTAAATCATCAGATCCATGTAGGATCCTAATACAGCAGACCCATGTAGGATCCTAGAGTAGTACCACGTGGATTTCCTAGAGTGGATCCAAGTGAGACTCTCGAATATAGACCCATGTAGGATCCCAAAGCACAGACCCACATAGGATCTCAAAGCACAGACCCACATAGGATCCCTTTCTCATGTTACAGCCAGCTACAGAGTTCCCGCACTAAGCTCTCTTGATTCTGGGAGGATTCGCTCCTCAAGCCATAGGTCGATACTCCGACTGCCACGAAGTTCCAATAAGAAGTATCCCAAAGGACCGCCATGTAATAGGGGTCTCAACTCAATAGATGGTTCGTCAATCGGACATCCGGTCTGTAAGTTATTGGCCTTTTAGTCCCGAGGGCCTGGTTGGATTCATGTTCGATCCAACCAAGCAGTACACTGACTTTATCCAAAACTCAAATGGGATATACCAAAAGGACTGTCTCAATCCAAGGTTCCTAGCGTCATATATGTTTCGCCAAACGGACGCTCATAGCTCAAGTTATGGCTGAAAGAGAGAAAAGGGTCGAAACTAGTATGGGTCCAATCCAACTGGGTCGGGCCGCCCCGGCCCGACCCGGGTCCAGCCCTGGGTCCGACCCAGCACGGCCCATGGTGCGGCCCACGATGGAGGTCCACTGGGTCGTTTTCTTGGCTCGCGACTGGACGGACGACCAGTCCTCCTCCGCGCGCCACGGTCGCGTACTGCACCATCACCGGCAACCGGCAGCGAGTCGGTCACCTTTCCACCACCGCCACGGCCTTGCGTCGCGGCACCTGCATGGCGGGCGGCGTAAATGCACGCTGCCACCACCATCATGCATTCGGCCGTGCACCGGTCATCACCCTCACTCCTCCATGGACAATGGGTCATGGACCTTCTCTGGTGGCGTGGTTGCGCCGCAACCGTCTTCGCGACCAGCTGGAGTGCCGATCACCGCTCCCGAGTCCCACCAGTGCTGGTCGCCAGCACGGGTCACCAACGACATTCCTCAAGTCACTGAGCATTCCCTAGTGGCCCGTTCTTCATTCCATAGAATTCTGCACTCATCTCGAGATGTCGCCATTGATGTAAAACCACCACAATCTACAAAGGTTGCGGAGAGGTCGGTCTATGTTCGTTTGACATGGACCCTCCATGTTAGAACGGTAACAAGCATCTTATTTGTTCTTGAATCATGAAGAACATCAAGAACGGGCAAGGGGTATTCAAAATAACAAACCATACCTTGTCATTCGTTAGAGGATTTGAGAGGTAGAAGATTAAAATGTTGAAGAACATCGGCGTTTGTTGCTTCCGGAAAACACTTCCGATTCGGGCTCAGGGTCGGTTCCTTGTTCTTTGTTGGAGAGGAAAAGTTCTTCGTTGGAGAGAACATTTCTCCACAATTCTCCCAAGCTCCTTTGCCAATGAAATCCTCCAACACAACAAAAATGAAGTGAAAAATTATTAAAAAAATATAACAATTAACTAAAGTTGACACATTTAATTAATTGTAGTTGGATCAATTTATTAATTGGTGAGTTGAGAGGTTTTCCCCCATTAAGAGGGGTTCGAGTGGTCCCCACCCCCAAGAATTTAAATTGGGGGTTTTCTAGCCCAGGTGGTCCCCACCTCCATAATTTAAAAAGAGAGATTATAAAAATAAAATAAAAGTTGTTCTTTATTTTATTTATATTTCCATGAAAAACACAAAAACTAACATTCACCCTCGACCTACTGCGGTGGAGGTGAAGGTCTCTTTAAGTAAATAATGGCACTATGAGTTCAATGGTGTCCTCAGATTTCAATTCTGAGCACCGGTTCAAAATTTACAAAAACCCGCTCACAAGCTTACTGAACGTACTTAAAAAAAGTTCAGAAATTCATTTCAGGCACATCAGGCCTCGGAATCAGGTGCCGTCAATTTTTGGAAACTCATAAAATTCCCATATAATTAAAAAAACACATGGAATTTTTGGGTCTTTACAATATATATATATATATATATATATATATATATTAAATATTTTTACTTACGGTTAATTTTGATTAGAAATAAATTTGATTACATGAAATTTATAATTCATATAAATAATTTATAAATAAAATTGAGTTCATATTTTTGAATTAATAATTAATTTGAATTCATAATTATTTTTAATAAATAAATTTTTAATTAATGATTTTTACCCTCTATACAGTATAATACTTGTGAGATTCTGGTGTTTTTACAACATTTATATGAAATCTTAATACTAATTATTTTAATTAATACATAATTTTATACGAATTAATATGAATTTATAAATGTTTTTATATTTTATTATAATTTTTAAAAAAACTATTTTTTTATAATTATCACTAATATTTACAATTTATTAATAATAAAGACTCATTAATTATTACATATTATTATTTATTTATTTATTTTTACTAATTATTTAAATTAATACTACATTTTTAATAATTAATAATAATTTTTACGAATTTATAATAATGCTTTATATTTGTTATATTTTTTTACAAACTATTACAAAAATTTATCCTAACTATTATTAACTTAGTTTTTAATAAATATTACATATTTTAAATTGTCATTGTTTTTCATTACACCAATTTTTTTAACGTTTTTTTATTAAAAAAATATTATAAATAAAGTTTTTTAAAATATTTTCTTTAAATTAATTTTCTCATCATTGTCAAAAACCAATCAAATATATTTATTTCAAATGTTATATATGTATATATATATATATATATATATATATTACTTAATTTCTTAATCAAACCTATTAACATCAAATTTATTATTGCACACATGTGCACATGCAAAAATAATTACATAACAAATATTTAGACATACAAATATTAGAAATACATGCATACATGCACGTGCGCCAAAAAAATTATTATAAAAAAATTATTATAAACAAATATTATTATAAACAAATATTATGCATGCATACAACTATTATTATAAACAAATATTATGTGTGTGTGAAAATATTTTTATAAACAAATATTATGCATGTGTTCAAATATTATAATTATAAACACATTAAAATAGAAAAATATTTAGACGTACATACACTCATGCGCAAAAAAAATTGGAACTGGGACACAAATAAAATGAATAAAAAAAATATTAAGCAATAATGAAGTGGTAAAATTATAATAAATTTCCAACAACCTTAAAACACCTAGAAAATTAAAATAAATCTAAGTGTGGAAGATACTAGTATATTCACAAAAAAAATACAAACTTCCAGCATATTTCAATAAAAAACATATTTCAAATAATAATTTAAAATAATAATGTTTCATCAACCCTAAAAAACAAAAAAAATTACATTTTATTGATCAAACAGTGTGAAAAATACTGTAAATCAAATAAAAACAACTTTTGCGTAATCAATACACTAAAATATGCAATAATATATTTAGACTAAGCCTACATATCAAATAAATCATCAAAATATGGTAAATTTCTAAACATATATTTTGTCAATTTATCAATCTAAACAAAATACACAAATAACTGACAAAGGATAGAAGCATAGTTCATACCTTATAGGTCTGGTGTGAAAACACCCAAAAATATGAAGAAATGGAGCTTTCTGGGGTTGAACAGAGCAGGGTGGCCAGTAGTTGTGATGTCCCAAAAATTACATGTAATTTTTTTAAATTATATGGGATTATTTTGAAGCCAAGAACTCAGACATCACTTGATTCTGAGGCCTGATGAGCCCTGAATAATTGTTTGAACTTTTTTATGTTTATTTAAAATAGCATGCGTACGTGGTTTTGGAAACTTTTAAATGGGTGCACAGATTAAAAATATGAGGGAACTTTTGCATCTAGAATGATAACTTTACCTAAGGTAAGACTTAAACTCGACCAGTGTAGGTTGAAGGAAATAGTTATTTTTCAAAAAAATTAAGAAAAATATAATAAAAAAATTATTAAGTAAAAATAAAATAAACTTTTAGTTTATTTTATTCAAATTTCCAAATTTCATTGCAAAGTAATGACATTGAAACCCAAGTGTAACAAAAACGTTGTTTCATAAATGAAATAGTGTAACAACGCTGCGACTCAGTGTAATATAAATGATGAAACGTGTTTTCCCCATTTAATGGGTTAATCGAATACGAATTCATTGGAACAATCTAGGGTTGCTTGGATCTTGGGGATTTGGTATTGGTGAGCAGCGATCGACGAATCACCTGCGACGATGAGTAACTTTTTTCATTATTCCATCCTCAAAGGATCACCAACAACAATGGTGGGCTTCGGATTAAGGAAAAATGAACGATAGCAGTGTGATATTTTCCAGTGAACGATCCAACATTGAGGTAAGGGGTTTAATTCTAAGTGAATATTTCCCTTCCCCATTCTTTATTTTGAGTGAAAAACATGGTCAACCCACAAATAGGTTGACCCATGGATCGATGGCATATATAGAATGGGATTTTGGCATGTGGTGATTAAGGAAAGGTGAATATAACTTGTGATCATTCAATATCTTTCCTTTTTCTAATGTGAAGAATAAAGACCAAATGAACAAGGCCAACATTCATCGCTTTGGGTGTTTCTTGTGATCCCCCCTCCATCATGTGTTTTTCATCGAAAGACCCCCATAGCCATGTCAGATTATTTCGGTGAGCTTCCGATCATGGCCGGACCCCCAGATCGATGGTGGCGGCACATAGTGGCGCACACCGGTGGCACATTGTAGTAGAGGATGTCACGACCAGTGGCCCACGAGGTGAGGAACCATGATTCCATTGGGTCATCGCGTCAAGCCGGGAGACCCGTAGCTGGGTTGCGGGTTGGTGACAGCACATGGTCCACGGGACCTCATGTAGGGGAGGTGTACGGCCACCTATCGTTCATGTCATGCAGAGGGGATAGGGTCATCGCCACGTCTGGTGGAGACTAAACCGGTCCATAACGCGTAGGCTGGTCTAGAGAATATGGGCTACCACAGGCCGCTATAATCTAGGCCCATTGGGACGGATCAGATCCAGGTCAGGCCAGACCCGGGTCTCATCTGCGGACATGGTTAAGGTCAGTGGACCTCGGGCCGGGTCAGGTGAGACTGGACCCAGACCCAACCGGCCAATTTTTACTAAAATTGGAATAACATCTAAATCGTATTTCTAATTGGTGAGTTTTTTGCATCCCTGGGACCATCACAAAGAGACAGTCCTTTTTGTATACACTAAGTGGACTTACATGGGAGTTGATATGTGACTTATGGATTGAAGAGTAGACTCACCTGAAATCAAGCATGCTATGAGCGGGTCTAAGTGATCTAGTTGGCCCAACATATGAGCAGGTCTAATTTATCTGGTTGTCCCAATAGATGAGCGGGTCTACGTGATTCGGTTTTCCCAATAGATGAGGATTTCTTATTGATCTGGTTGGACCAAGATATTAGAGGGTCTAAGTGATCGGGTTGGCCCAAAAGATGAGTGGGTCTAAGTGACCCGGCAGCCCTAAGCACTCATCATGGATGAGTTATTCAATAGTACAAGGTGTTAAGGGTTACAAATATTAGTCTTATTTTTTTTTATTTATATTATACCAATGTGAGCGGACTCTAGATACTCTCTATCAACTTTACTACGTAGAGGCTACACTTTATGTACCTATTTGGAAGTCTACTTTGTGTATAATTTTATTTGTGGTATTACCTTTTTGTTTTGGGGTCCTTAATAATTATTGTGTTACTCACCCTTGTATGAGCTCCACCCACACATGTTGTGTCTTTTACAGATGAAAACTGCTTTGACATAGACCTTGGTGTTCTAGAACTAGACAGTGCCCAGTAAGATCTGACAGACGAGGTTTACATCTACAACTTCTGGTGGCACCCCCTTCACCTACCCTTCAGGTAGGTCTTACCACTGATGGAATTCAGAATCTTTTACTTTTCTTTTGTGGGTCTTGTATTCTGTCCCCTTTACTTCCAGTTTTGTTCTTTTACTCTTAGTGGTTGTCTTAGTGGCATGCTTGTTTACTTTTCAGCATTGTGGGTTGGATGTGTGTGTCTGTGAATGCATATAGGTACTCAGTAAAATGCATCCCAATTATGGGATAATGCCTTTAGTGGTCGTCGCCAGCCCCTGGCCATTAGGAGGTAGACTTGGGGAAGTCACAACATGGGCCCCAGAGGACGGGTCGTGATAAAGTGTTATCAAAGGTGATTGCTTCTACCTTAAAGATAGGGAGTGTGTGGTTTTTTTTGGTGAAATAGTGTTGAATGTTTTGAGTTTTACTTTCAAACTCGAGGAGTCCATTTTTGGTGTAGCGGATAACGTATCGATACACCAGGACCCCAAATATTGCTTTTCGAATCACTGTATAAAAATATTGGTTACAAGAATCATATAGGAATTCAGAGTGTTCTCATGTTCTTCTTAAGTCAGAGTCTACTCATTAGGTATAATCTATTAATTGTGGTTCATCTAGGTCTATTTCATGATGCCTCCATATATACATCTATCTAGGATCCCGATGCATGACCACAAGGATAGTATGCCTAACGATGAGGTGTCAGATTAGGGACCAGTATTGGAGGCATCCCTACTGAGTGGTGCACTAGTGCTACCACTACCCATTAACTAGAAGCTCTTACCAGCCCTACTGGTAGAGGATGCTTGCAGTATCAGTGAATTACACGAGTTCCAGAGGTAGAGGCCTCCCAGGTTCAGGGGTGAGGCTGACCCCCAGGTGGCTGAGGATTGGCTCGAGGTGGTTATGCGAGTCTTCCATCTAGTAAGGATGCCTCTCGAACAGATGGGGATATTAGCTACAAAACTTCTTCAATGATCAATGGGGAGATTGTGGAGCTTGAATATCCAGACTCATAATGAGAAAAATCTCTCCTAGACATACTTTGAGTTCCTCTTTATGTAGGATTTCCTTTTGGTGATGTTACTCTTTGTATATATACAGGACCTGTTGCACCTTCAGTAGGGTATCATGACAGTAGTAGAGTACTCAGTAAGATTCACCAAGATTTCTCGCTACTCTACATACATGGTGTGATACCAATTATTCTGGGCTCAGTAATTTGAAAAGGGACTATTCCAAGAGATCAGGGCATCTATGTTATCTTTTAGCATCCCTACTTAGGATGGGGTGCTAAAGAGATCCCTACTTGTAGAGAGATTTCTGGCAGAGCAGGTGCCAGCAGCAGGGGCTACCAGTAGACACTAGGTGGTGAAGTCTTCAGTAGTGGTTAGAAGGTAGATGAAAAATAGACCCAAATGGGTCAAGCCTTTTAGGGTATGACCCTAGGACATGGTTTCAGTGGTACGAGACCCCCAGGGCAATGGGAGTCATTAGAGGAGCATGGTGTGCTACTCGTGTTCTGTGCAGGGACACATGGCTCGTGACTGCTTAACTCGTCATGAAGATGATCAGTGAACAGTCAAGGGATTTTCGATGAATAGGTAGAGGGTCAAGAATGGTGGTCCATAGGGAGTAATATGTGATAGGGGAGTAGCCAGAGTGGCAGGCGGTGGGTGGAGGTTCGAGGTGCTACCACCCCCCCCCCCTAGGTGGTCCATCATGGGCTCCAGGGGCTAGTGGACAGGGGCGAGGCCATCTTCAGGTGATGGAAGCCTATGACCTGGCACTCCATATATTATTAGAGGTATGATCTATGTCTTCTACACCATATATTCAGTTCTTATAGACATATGTTTTGGTCACTCTTTATTTTCCACAGACCTTGTTTAGATCTTGGAGATTTCGGTGGAGTTGTTGGCTCGATCCTTACAATTAGAGAATCCTAAAGGAGGGGATTCAGTGATCACACACTGGTGTCGGTAGTGTGAGCTTACTCTTTGATGAGATAGCTTTGGCTGGGATCTCCTAGTAGAGGTGTCGAGTCCCTATGATGTCATTCTGGGTATTGACTGGTTATCCATAGTCCCTGATTATATTGATTGTTTTAGGCATAGAGTGTGGTATATCTATGGAGATGGGACAGGGTTCTCCTTTACTAAAAAAAGGGAATGCTTTAAGTATAGAACAAACTTTCACAAAGGAGGTTATAGATGATCACTCACCAGTTGGTCAGCCTTACCCTCAGTGCAGTGGATGAGACGAGTCCCCAGTTTCCTGTAGTGGTGGACAAGTATGAGGGCATCTTCCCTAAGGATGTTTCAGGATTACCTCATCATAAAGAGGTTGACTTATGCATTGACTTGTACCTCATTATGGCACTGATATCCACACCATCATATCATATTTCTCATGCATAACTTCGTGAGTTAAGGGTACAACTATAGGACCTGCAAAGGAAGGGCTTCGTGAGGCCCAGCATTTCACCTTAGACGGCCCCAATATTGTCTGGAAAGAAGCCAATTGGAATCATGAGGATATGTGTGGACTATCAATGCTTTAATCAAGTGACCCTAAAGTACAAATATCCACTTCCAAGGATCAAAGACCTCTTCGATTGGATGAAGAGATCGAGGTGGTTCTCGAAGATGAACCTCAGGTCTGGCTATCATCAGCCTTGTGTACGGAATGAGGATGTATTGAAGATAGCCTTTAGATGTCATTATGGATACTATGAGTACTTGGTGATGTCATTCCACATGACCAATGCTCCTAAAGTATTCATGGGACCTATGAATATGATCTTCCAGCCTTACCTTGAACGGTTCATCATGGCCTTCCTTGGTGATATCCTAGTGTACTCAACATCCGAGGAGGAGAACACAACACACCTGCGGATAGTCTTAGATACACTCTGAGAGCACCATATTTATAGGAATATCTTGAAGTTTTAGTTCTAGATTTTAGAGGTCCACTTTCTAAGACACACCATTTTAGAGGCTGGAGTTGTAGTGGATCTGTAAAATAAAGAGGTTGTGCTTTCTTGGGAGCTAATGAGGAGTGTGACTGGGTACGGAGTTTCTTGGGTTTATCTAGACACTTGCAGAGGTTTTTGCATGACTTTTCAAGGGTAGAATCACCCTTATTATCTTTTACATGGAAGGGATAACCCATCATGTGGATAGAGAAGTGTCAGTATAGTTTTCAAGAGCTGAGATAGAGACTGATGAGTGACCTCATCTTGAGACTACCGGATGAGGGTATTGGGTATGTAGTATTCTAAGATGCATCAAGGACCAGACTCGGTTGTGTCCCGATGCCGGAACAAACAGTTATCGCCTATGGTTCATGGCAGTTGAGGTAGCATTAGCAGAATTACATGATCCATGACCTGGAGCTAGTAGCAATGGTATTTTCCTTGAAGATATTGCGACACTAGTTGATGGGTGAGTGTTTTACCATATATTCTGACCACAAAAGTATTAGGTATATCTTCTACCAGAAGGACATGAACTTGAGGCAGTGGTGGTGGCTAGAGTTCCTCTAGGACTATGAATTCGAGATAGTCTATACTCATTGGAAGGGGAACTTGGTGGCGGACACACTCAGAAGGAGATCCAGTTTGTAGTTGCTTAGTGAATAATCAGATTAGTTAACTACGCTACAGATATCCTTAATAGATAGTGATGGATCATCTTGTCTTCATTCGATGGTTGTCACTCCCCAAATCTTACAGTGAGTTGGGGAGACAAAGATTTGGGATGTCAACTGTGAGACCCGACGTTCTCAGTTATCCATAGGGAAAGTCCCAAATGGATATTTGATAGGTGGGGAACATGTTTCCTTTTCAGAGGGTGCACCATTGTATCAGTGTCTTTGTGAGAGGAGATTCTAAGGTAGTTCCACACCTCCCCCTTAGTGGTGAATCCATAAGTGACAATGATGTACCAAGATCTCTAACATCAGTACTAGTGGTCGAGGATGCAGAGGGCGGTAGTGAAGTTCATTTCCCAACACCTCACTTATCGGTAAGTGAAGGTAGAGCATCATGTTAAAACAGGCTTAGCTCATCCAATTGAGGTGTCGGAGTAGAAGTGGTATGGTATCTCGATGGACATCATGATAGGTTTACCACACACATCCATGGGGAACGATACCATCTGGGTGATTGTGGACTGACACACCAAGTCGGCCCACTTCCTACCCATCTGGTGGAAGGGTTTGGTACAGTTCTTGGAATGCCTCTACGTGCAGGAGATAGTTCGACTCCATAGAGTCCCATCGACAATAATTTCTGATCAAGACACACATTTTACATCCTGGTTGTGGAAGGGATTCCAGGATGCGTTTGGGACTCATATATGCTTGATCACAACTTTCTACCTGTAGACAGATGGACAGACAGAGATAAATATCCAACTCTTAGAGGACATGCTTTCTGCTTGCATCATGGACTTCGGTCGTAGTTGAGAGGATCATATACCTCGGGTGGAGTTTTCATACAACAACAGCTACCACTCCACCATTGGTATGGAACCATTTGAGGCACTATATGGGTGACCATAAAGATCGCCTTTATGTTGGACAGACCCAGGGGAGTCAGCACTCATGGGTCCAGAGTTGGTATGGGCTACCACCGAGAAGGTGCTGGTCATCCAGGAGTGGATGAGGACTACACAGAGCAGGAAAAAATCATATAATTATAGAAGACATAGGCCCTTAGAGTTCAAGTATGGAGACCACATTTTTCTTCAGGTCTCACCTTGATGGGGATTACAGAGATTTGGTCGGGGCGACAAGTTGTCTCTTATATTCATCATCTCTTTTAGGTTCTGAGCAGAGTTAGTGAGGTGGCATACTGCCTATATCTTCCATCATAGATGCATTGAGTGCATAATGTATTTCACATATCATAGCTGGGGAGTTATGTACATGATCCATCACACTTCATCAACTAGGGTTAGTTTTAGATTAACAATGGGGAGGATTTTATAGAGTTCCCAGTAGAGATTGAGGATCAAAAGGAGTGGGTCCTTCAAGGATGGTTGATTCCTCTAGTACACGTTCAGTGCTAGCATGGTAATCTCAATGAGAACATTTAGGAGTGGGAGTGTCAGATCCATGTTCAGTACCCCCCATTTGTTTGTTTAGCCCTTGTTTGGGATTAGGAGGATGTAAAAGGTGGGGGTAAGGTAATTTCCCAAAAATTCCATGTAATTTTTTTTAAATTATATGGGATTATTTTGAGACCAGTCACTAAGAAGAAACTTGATCCAGAGGCTCGGTGATCCCGAAATAAGTGTTTGAACTTTTTTTTAAGTTTATTTGAAATAGCACACATATGCAGTTTTGGAAACTTCTAAATGGTTGCCTAGATTAAAAATCAGAGGGCACTGTTGCTTTAGGAACTACGAATTTACCTAAGGGAATACTTAACCTCAACTGGCATAGGTTGAGGGAAAAAGTTATTTTTCAGACTTTTTAAGACATATATAATAAAAATTTATTAAGGGAAAATAAAATAAAATTTTAGTTTATTTTATTCGAATTTCCAAATTTTGTTGCAATGTAACGACATTGTTACCTGAGTGTAACAGAAACACTATTTCATAAATGAAACACCATAATGACATTGTGTCTTAGTGTAACAGAAACACTAAAATGTATTTTCCCTATTTAATGGGTTAATCTAATATGGGATCATTGGCACTATCCAATAATTCTCTGAACTTAGAAATTTGGAATTGGTGAACGATGATCGAAGAATCACCTGTGATGATGAGAACCTTTTCCATTCTTCCATCCTTCGAAGGATCTCCAACAACAACAGTGGGCTGCAAATCAAGGAATGATGAATGATAGCGGTGCGATCTTCACCAACAAATGATCCAACCTCAAGGTAAGGGTTTTAATTATAGGTAATATTTCCCTTCATTGTTCTTTGTTTTGAGTGACGAACATGTCCAACCCACTAATAGGTTGACCCGTAGATTGATCACATATGTGGGATGGGATTTCGGCAAGCGGGGATCAAAGAAAGGGGAATATAACTTCTGATCGTTTGATATCTTCTATTTTTCTAATGTGGTGAATTAAGGCCAAATGAACAAGGTCAAAGTTAGTCACTTTGGTTGTTTCTTGTGATACCTCTCTCCATGTATTATTCACCTACGGACCCCCGTGGCCACATCGTATTATCACCGGGAGCTTTCGAACATGGTCAGACCCCGGATTGATAGCGATGTCCAGTGGCGGTACACAGCGGCGCCTACAAACGGCGCACCGCAGTGGAGTAGGTCGCGGCCATCGGGTTGCGGGGGTGCAGAACCATAGTGCCAGCGGGGTGCCACATCAAGTCGGGAGACCTGTGTTCAGGCTAAGGGTCGGTGATAGCTGGCAGTCCATGGGACTGTATGCGGGGGAGGCAGTCAGCCACTTGTTAGTTGCGTGACGTGGGGGGGAACTGGTCATTGTCGTATATGGTGGAGAATGAACTGGCCCAAAACGGTGGGTCGACCTAAAGAATATGGGTCTCCCCAGGCATCCCAGTGGGCTCGATCAGGCCTATCTGGTTTGGGCAAGGCCGGGTTGGATCCGAGCCAAGTCGGACCCAGGTCTAGTTAGTGTACCCAAACCTGATCAACCCCTTTTTACTAAAACTGTCATAACATCAAAACCATATGTCTGATTAGAAAGTCGTTTATAGAATTGGGACCCTCAGGAAGAGGTGGTCCTTTTAATATACACTAAGTGGATTTACATGGGAGTTGAGATGCGGTTGATGCCTTGAGGAGAACACTCTCCTGGAATCAAGCGCACTATAAGAGGGTCTAAGTGATCCAATTAGCCCAAGATATGATGGGGTATAAGTGATTATGTTAGCTCAAGAGATGAGCAGGTCTAAGAGATCTGTTGGCTCAAAATATGAGCAGGTCTATGTGATCCATTTGGATCAAGAGATGAGCGGGTATAAGTGATCTGGTTGTCCCAAGATATGATCAGATCTAAGTGATCTCATTAGCCCAAGAGATGAGTGAGTCTAAGTGATCTGGAATCCCTAAGCACTCATCAAGTATAAGTGCTTTAGCAATACCAGGTGTTAAGAATTATGACTATCGGTATTGCTTTCCTTTCTCACTACTGCAAATGTGGCCTTTATCAGTGCTAGAAAAGGGCATTAACAGTGCTAGAAAAGATATGTTAATTGAGGAGAAGATAAAGGGGGGTCTCCTTTATCAGTGCTCAGAAAAGCGTTGTTAAAGGACCCTTTTATCAGCACTAAAAAAACACACTGATAAAAGGGATCTTTTATCAGTGCTAATAAAAGGGATGATAAATGGGTCCTTTATCTGTGATTTTTTTAGCGCTGATAAAAGTTAAAAAACATTAAAAAAATAAAAAAAAAATTCTACAATTCAGGAGGGGCTACAATAGCGCTTGAAGCCCCCTTTAAAATCCCCCCCCCCCCACCCTATCCCACACACCCCAGCCCGCAAGCCTCCACCCACCATTTAACAGTGCCTCCACCCACCCTTTAACAGTGCTAGCCTTTATTCCACCTGCACATACGACATGCCTCCCCCTAGATTCAAACTCTGGATGTTCTACCTACACACCTAAGCCTTTACCACTCCATGATATTTCTTTTCTCTTCATTTATTAATATATCTATTTATATATATATATATATATATATATATATATTTATTTATATTAATATATTTATATTTAGTTATATTAATATATATATATATATATCTGTATATTAATATATATATATATATAGTTATATTTATATATTAATATATTTATTCATATATTAATATATATTTGTAAGATTAGTTTTTAAATACATTTATAAAATATGCTTTTCGTGTGCGTTTATAAATAAATAAATACATATACATAACACACACACACACATATTATATGTGTATTTGTAAGTATAATTATATATATTTATATATATTTACAAATATTATATATTAATATGTATATACCTATATATGTTTAGAATATATAGATAATATGTATCAGTTTTTCAATACTGACACACACAAATACACACACACATACACACACATCATATAGGTATATAAATATTAATATATTTGTATTTTAAATAAAATGGATATTAGTATTTTATTTAGATAAACCTTATATATTGATAAATATAATTTATATGTAAATATGTTTAATTATTTACTTGTAAAATTAAATTTTTATGGGAGAATATATAAAAAATATGTATATTTTTTTATATAACTGATTATAAATAACATTTCATTGTGAAAAAAGATAAAATTTTAAATCTATAATATTAATATAAATGGAACCCCTCATACTAAATTCATTCCCCAGTGAAAAAGGTCAAAAATACCCCCTGAAAAGAGGCGGAAATTCCATCAAATGTTAAAATATTTGGGTATCCGGACTAAAAACTCAGTTTTGGAGGGAATATAAGATCTTTTTTGGCCTCTAAAAATGTGAAAAAAGGTTTCCTTGGGTAATTAGAATGTAGATCTCATCGCAGGTTTTGATTTGATATGCTGTAGAGCTCAAACGGACACCCGGATCAAAAGTTATAGTCGTTTGAAGTTTGAGTTTCATTTTCAACTTATTTTAGATCTCTTATTGAATTTTTTGGATTTTTTTGTGTCTTAAAATTGTTATAAAATGATTATTAGGAAATGGTAATTAGAAAATTATTAATTAATAATTTTTTAAGATATTTTATAAGGCATTTTCACTACATATCTTATATATTAAGTGGAAATGTTTATTTATACTTATCTAAAACATATTTAAAACATATATATTATATTTATATCAATATAAATATACTTAATTATTTATATATCAATAAATTATTTTTTAGGAAATATAATATTTTTTGAAATATACCATTTAATAGTGCTAGGGGAAAAAGCACTGATAAAGCCCCCCCTTTATCAGTGCTAATAAAAAAAAGAACTAATAGAAGGGACCCCCTTAACAGCTCTAAAAAAGTGCTGATAAAGGTACCCCCCTTTATCAGTGCTTTGTTTTAGCATTGTTAAAGTGTGGCACTACTGAAACCTAGTTTTGTGGTAGTGTCTTTAGATAATACCTGCGTGAGATGGCTCTGGAGACTCTCTCTCGACTGTGCTTTTTAGAGGCTATACTTCATGTACCTCTTTGGTAGTCTACTTTGTTCATACTTTCCTTTTTGGTATTACCTTTGTGTTTTGGGTTCCTTAATGAGTATTGTGTTACTCACCTCTATATAGGATCTTCCCGCACATGTTGTGTCTGGTGCAGACAAATTACGCTTGGACAGAGACCTTGGTGGTCCAGTACTAGGTAGTGCCCAGTAAGATATGATAGAAGAGGCATACTTCTATGACTTTAAGAGGAACCCCATTCACCTACCCTTCAGGTAGGGTCTACCATAAACAGACTTTAGGAGCTTGTACTTGTCTTTTTTGGGATTGTATTCTATCCCTTTTACTTCCAGTTTTGTACTTTTACTCTTAGTAGTTGTCTTAGTAGAATGCTTGTTTACTTTTAATCATTGTGGGTTGGATGTGTGTGTGTGAATGCATACAGGTACTCAGTAAAATTCCTCACACTTACAGGATAATTCCTTCATCCCTAGTTTTTAGGCCCCGGCCATCAGGAGGTGGTCTTGGAGTAGTCACAACATTGGCCTTGGGGGAAAGATCGTGACAGTAGGGTTCTATCACGGTTCAGGTGAGGGAAGTAATAAGAGAGGAGGAAGAATAAAGGAGGTGGAGCGTGGTGTTAAAACCAGATAGTTTTACAATAGAGTAATCGAGATGGAATTAATTTTGTCGTAAAATTTTTTTTGGTAAAAATTATTTGCGACAGTCATTGAATTTCATCGCAAATAATCGTGACTCAAAGGACATTTGTGATATACTATGTAATCCTTATCAAATTTCCATTGTATATGATTTTCACACTGGGCAGCGGGAAACCTCTACAAAAATATTTTTGATGGACTTATAATTCTATTGCAACTACTTACTATTTGCGATTAAATTCTACCTTCATCGTAAATAGGTCATTTTCACTGACTATTTTCGATGAGAAATTTGTCTGTTGCAAATGTCTCATCACAAATACATGAAATTATGTTAGTGTTGGTGAAGTTATATGGGGTGTCACATTATATTATATTATATTGGGATCCAATATTTGCCTTATGGTTTTTGAGATACTCACAATAGTCTTTAGGAACCTAGTTGACAATGATCATGACATGCCATCCTAAAATAAATGAATAGTCAGAGCATATGACCCAAACTCATAAAGATATGATCCAAGAATGTGTGATGTATTTTAGTGGTTTATTGGAAAAAAAATTCCCTATAATGGTAATTTCATATAATAATATTTGTAATTCCTTAACATATATGGATCTATTTAAATCCTAGTATGATTGACTTTGTTGCTAAAAACATCATTGGGTTGATGCCAGGTAAACTTCACTGATTAGACATTGTCTTATCCATGAGATAAAAATGAAGGACTATATGATCAATAAATGGATATAAATGGCTAGGATCAAATATAAATATTATGTGGATCATCGACATCACCCTCTATCTATTGAAGTGGGTGATCATTTATACTTTTGAGTGTCTCAAATATTGGGGGATCGTTGTCCAGATATATAGGGGAGGTTAACTCATCAACATGTTTGATAATTTTGAATTCACAAGTTCATCAAATAAGTTTATTATTGTCTAACTTTACTGCATAGATTAATTTTAGTTCATGTAATATGAAAACAAGATGTACCAGCCAGAACTCACTCATGTGATTTATTGGGAACACATTTCTCTTGATCCATATGCCATATTCATTCCCACCCCTAATCACATTTTTAAATGTAATTACGTGATTTTACATGGTAGACATATATGGTATTATATTAACATGGACATATTCAAGATGAAACGTTGGAATGGGAGGAGTTTATATAGGATAAATTCCCAAAACTTTTCCAATACACCACTAAATTATAACATTCAAAGGATGTGAATCCCAATGATAGGTAGAATTTAACACCCATTATTTGAGGTATTTTACTATTTTATTTTCTGTTTTACTTTATTTTGAGGTGGTTTGGAGGGGTTTCAAATTTTTTTAGAGGTATTATAATGGTGTCTAGGTTGGAGAATAAATTTTTGGATCTCTGGTCATCAATATGGTTATAGTATACCCCATAGGAAGAGGCTCCTTTGGTATAATGGGTGTAATGAGTGACACATATTTCATAGTATATGGGGATGGGGTATGTGATGTCTATTTAAGGTGGTGGTCTGATCACATTCGTCTAACATATTGTGTATCTGAGTTTCTTAGTGGGTGTGACGCCTAGAGAAGTATCAATGGAGTCTCTTTGTGAAAAGGGAGAAGTTTTTTGTGTCAGAGTAGTGTCTACCATAGACATGCTGCACTATGGATTTCTTTATATAACATGGGGAAGGGAGAAACAACCATTTTTAAATGTGTTGTGGTTAGAGAGTTTCTTTATGGTAAATAGGGATGGAAAATATGAATATTGGTGTTTGTGGTGGTGTTTATTCAATGTATGGTTGAGTTTTCTAGGGGTGGTGGAAATGGGGAGGATGGATCATCTAAACCATAGTACCTTCCATGGTGTGTCTAAAATAGTGATGGAAGTCACTACATGCTATCGTGGGTTATCTAAGTGGATGTGTGGTTGGGGGAGACATAGTCATTTTGGGTACAAAAATTCCATTGTGTTAGTCAATTGTATATTTTTTAAATGGATTAAACAGCCACCAAAATATAAGGGATAGATTTATTCTATGACCATAATTATTTCCTAATTCAACACATTATTATAGGGGATTTAAGAGTTAGGCTCTTAAAAACCATATTGTTTCTCTGAGACCCCATTATTCTCTCTTCTTAGATTGGGTATTCGACCAGGATACTTCCCTTAGGACATTTGGTTATTTCCATCACTGTGGATCTCCCCTCTTCTTTAATTTTGGATATTTTCACTCAAATTTGATATTTCTAATTATAATTAATTAACAATTTTAATAGTTTCGTGATAACCCTCACATAACCACCTAACACAAAAACAACATTGCAAATTACATACTATACTAACATTCTATTGTTAAATTGATGAAAATACACCCACTACGTAGCATCAAACACATCATATAGATAGATAATAGAGACTAGTTCAATAAAAAACTATCCAATAAAAAATGAAAAAAATAAATAGAAATAGAAATCCCACATCATCCAGTTCACCCTCAATCCTAATGCCAAACTTGATTCTACACCCCTAACATGTCATCTTATTTCAAAATAAAACTAGAATCGCCATTAATGAACCTTCTCATGGTAAACTATAACATTCTCCACCATCACTATTTCACTAGGACAAAATATAGAAAAATTAAAACTCCTTCTAGAACAACAAAATGAGAACCTCAAAAAATAACAATAATAAAAATAAAATTGTTTCAAAGACCATCAAATTGGTATTTTATTCACCAAGAACCAACACTATTCATAAGACCATTGACTCAAGAGAAGAAAACTATAAATACTCCCCATGTTCCAATAGATTTTAGGATAATAACAACTCTATATTTTTCTTATCTTAAGACATATAACATGAGCCACATACCCTAAAAATAGCTATATAGAGCCAAAGTAATACATGCCTAGGATCCAATAGATCACAATATACCAAGAACCAGTAAGACTTATCCTAAAAAATACATCTAGGGATTCACCATCACATATTTTCCTAAGAATCCACTGCCATTATCATCCAATGCGTTCCTATATTTATTGAATAGAAATGGAGCTGACATTGAGTACTAGTCGGGACTCCACTGGTGTTATCCCTGTTGTGTTTTAGCATCCATCTCACCCCCAATAAAAAATAGAGGATTCCAATACCTCAAAAAATTGGGGAGTTCCTATATACATCATATCATAGTAGTGGTTATTCCCCATGATTTCCTAGATGTTGTCAGTGCCATCCTGGATGCGTTCCATTGTTTTCCTCACCCATAAAAGTGTAAAAATGCTAAGAATAAAAAACATTAACTTTTGAGGAAAATAAAAACCAAATACAACACCATCAATGAGGGTATTCTACACCCCTAGAGCACTCAAACATCAACCCTCCTTGACAGAGCATCCTATAAAAAGGATAGAGTAAGAGATGACAATATTGAAGGGGTACAACATTAACTATCATTTAACAATAAGGACCATCAAAAACCCTTCATTGAACCCAATTATATCTATAACTTACATTTATAGGTTTTGACATATGGATCTATAGATTATTTTAGAAGGATGTATTTTTAATTTAAGGTTTTTGTTTCCTTTTTGAAGACCCTTCTTGTGGTAAGTGTCTTCTCTCTCACTCTACTATTCTTGGATATTAAAGGCTTTTGGTTAAATGTTAAATGATTCTATTTAGTGATTTAATAATTTTTATAAATCCTCTTAGAATTATTAACATTATACTCTTTGGTTTTTAAAATAATGGTTATGGGTACAGACTAAAATTTTTTATTGAAAAATCCATAGTAGGTGTTTTAGTTTTAAAATAATGATTTCTGGAATGTATAAAAATAGCATTGGAATGGGTTATTATGAATTCATGATTTGAAAGCATTTAATCCTATTGGTTTATAATTAACTTCTATTTTCATTTATGTGGTAACATTAGATTACACCAATAAGTGAAAATTGGGTTAGTGAGAAAGGGATTCTGCAATCAAGTTTGGTCAATTTAAGTAGGCCCATTTTGATGATAGGTAGACTGGATTTATAATTTTACCCCCATAGGGGTGGGGTTGGGAAATTTCCTGAGTGTTTGAATTAATTTTATAGGAATTCATTTTGGAATGAATTTTGTATACTATTTTACTAACATATATATATATATAATACACCATTTTTATATTTCCTCTCTTGTTTTTATAAAATGTGAGATAACATGGTCATATCCTAGTGTAATCTATGGGAAGTATTTGGGGGGTCAAATAATGGGTTTCACACACATAGCCTATAAATTAATCCTTGTTTATATATAGATGATGTAGATAAGGGTAATTTCTCTTGCATTTTTAGTGGAGAACCTTTAGGTTGTGATCATGGTTTCCAGAGGGTGGTGCTTTGAATAATTCGTCGAGTGGAGCTTGGTGTTAGGAAACATTAGTATTTGAGTTAATATTTGGATTTGGGGTCTTGTGAAATAATGTGTGTGATTTTTAATTCTTAATACTAATCATTATTATTTATAGTTATTGGAGTTTGGATGGTTTTCTATCAACCATAAAATTTACATTGTTCCATTGTAGTTCATTATTCAGGTTGTATTGTGAAAAAGGTTAAATCATCCTCTAATAATATTGTATGCCCATAGAAATTATTTCCAACTTTTATTACTTGAGGGATACACCCAAGGTTGGTGGCATTTTGATCTTTCCAAAGCCAATGGGTTGGAGTAAGGATGTTACATATAATAAAAACCTAAGATTTACTTATTGGTTCGAGAAAGAATTACAGTGGGCTCTTAGTACATAAGAAACAATGAGTATATATTGTCACCCCTATACCAATGGTGAATAAAATTATACTATTAATATTCATTAAGACTAGAATTAATATTATATTCTTGATTTTATTCATTCAATGGAGGGTCACTTATCAATTTTAGAGTTTACATTCAATAACCATTGTCAATATCCTATTCAAATTGATATTTTAATGTACTCTATAGGAGTCCATTTTATTATCCACTATGTTTGACTGAGATTGTAAAATTTTCCTTCATTGGTCCAAAAAGAGTTTAGGTGATGATAGAGTTTGTAAAGTTTATTAAAAATGATTGATTACTACTTATATATTCCAAAATTCATATAGTGATGACCAAATATAAAACTTAGAATTTAAGCTCAGTGATTATATATTCCTATGAGTTTTAATTCAATTAGTTCACTGATATATATTGAGTTAGGGGGAGATAATTCCAAGAGTTTATCAATGTTTTTGAATTTTAATGTATGTTTGAGAAATTATTTACAATATTTATGTACTTTTAAATACATTACTATGCATAATTGTTTCTATATTTTATAATTAAAAATTTATTTACCTCATCCAACTCTTGTGACCCTATTTGAGGATATTGAGTTAGAAGATAATGTTTCATATTAGAAAACATATATTTACAACATCCCTAAAAGTGAGAAGGTTCTTTAGGGGATGGTCAATCAATTTCATGTGTGTGATAAAAATGGGTAATTTCTAGATGAAACCCAAGAGTAAAAAGCTAATATGGAATTTTAATGGTTAGAATTTTTTCCTAAGATGATTGATGAAGGATCATTGGAAGGAGAATTATTAGGGTGGGGATTTGGTAATGACCCTTAACATTCTAGGTTATTTTATTCATTAGTTTTTTCTATTTAATTAATTGATTTGATGAATTTTATGTCAAATAAGGATACTAGGATAATGAAAGGAAGGGGTGTAAATAGAATAAGTTTTCAGTATAAGAGTAAAACTAGGTACTTTGTGGAGGGGTGATGAGTACCCAATGTTATCTAGTGTACTATAGTGGTAACTGTTATATCCATCAAGTACTTATTGGCCTTGTATTGGGTAGCTGGTAGAATATTTGAGGGGGGTTTTAATGAGGATAAATATTGATATTTTAACTTAAAATATCACCCCTTTTAAACCATTATTTAGGTTTTAACCTAATTTCAATCACTGAAATTACTCCCAATGATCTATCCCTATATCTTTTGCATCTCTTAGTGGCCTTTTTTTATTCTTTTTCTGTATTGATGCCATGTTGCTATAATAGTTAATCTTTAGAAATTGTATGTTGGTACTTTATTCAAATCTCTCTAAATATCACCTATTTCTATTGGTATAAATGTAACTCTATAATTTATTTTCATCTTAGTTTCTAAATCCTTTACCACTTATAACTCTTATTATAGAAAGTGATGACATGAGTTAGTGGTTAATAATATTGGGGTAAGGATAAAATTTATTTTTCATGATTTTAATTTATTTTCACTTAGAAAGATAAAAAATAGGTTCCACTCATCTGGGTTAGATAATATTTGGTGTGCTAGAATTATTTTTTATTCTAGTATAAGAATTTTGTTTTTCAAAAAATTTAGTAGGTGGCTTCTTATTTACACTATTATTATTAAAGATAAGTGACATGGGTTAGAGTGAAATTAATCCTAAACTACTTAATAAATGATATATTATTTGTTATACACAATTATTATGGTAAAAAGTACTTATTTATATAGTAAATGATATCTTTAATATATATGTACGCTTCCCAATCATTCAAAACAGTTTTTATATTAAAAATACAATGATGAATGTTTAATACAAGAGTCTTGAAACCAATTTTACTAGTTCTTATGATATTAAAAAATTAACATTGTGGTATATTCATATGTAAACCATTTAATAAAAATATAATATTATATGCATCTTTTTATAAAGTGTATTATAGGTTCCTTATGAATTAATGAGGGGAAATTCTTGGGAATTGATACAAAAACTACCCATCGGCATGTTTACTATAACCTTATGTTACATATCTTTTTTTTCATTATGGGTACTATATTTTAATAAATTTGATTGGAATGGGCACTAAGGTGGAATTTTTTTTAATAAAATGAAATTTTATCCAGAATTATCAATGAAAATATTAAAATCTTTTTTATGGATATGGTTACTCTTTCAGTTGTGGTGGCAGATGAGCGGTTAACCTAACTTATAATATATCATGTAACCCATGATCAAATTAGGGTGGGAGAATATTTCTAGTTTTACTATAAAAATACTATAGAAAGTATTAAATTTGTAATGAACTTACCCAGGTTACCATATAAACAGGTATCGAGCCAATTCACCACTAACCCAAAAGGAGTTCCTTGTAGCATGCTGACCCTAAAATGATCAGAGCCAGTGTCATACTACCATTATATTGGCATAATATACAATTAAATAACATTATAAATGACCAAACCATTTAGTAAACTTGCTAAATTATATACATACAAGAGTTTTGTATTACAAATGAATATACAAACACTATTGGAAAAAGGATCTATACCCACTGATTTCCAAAAAACCATTGGTATAAACCCACCTATACCCACAGTTTTCATGAACCATGGGTATAGATGACATTTTCTAACTTATACCCATGATTTTAATGAACCATGGGTATATCCTTCGATATATAATCTTATACCCACGGTTTATGAAAACCGTAGGTATAAATGTCACCTATACCCACAGTTCAATTAAACCATGGGTATAGGGTCCCTTATGTTTTGTGTGACTATATATATATAACATAATATATGGATACATAAATGTAACGTCCCAGATCCGGGTGCCACTCAATGGGTGCCCCGAACCCGGTTGGTCACATGACCTCAAGCGCATTTACCCAAAGCTAGAGGATGTCGACTGTCAGCGAGGGCCCAGGTCGGATAGTAGGGAAACTATGCCCTCATTTGTCAAATTTTATTGCAGTGGAGAAATATAAACATACAAAAGTGGAAGTAGTAAATAATACCAACGATGAAATGGACACAGTACTGAAGTAAAGAAATGACCAGCAATCATATATAATGATTCAATATATCCTTAAGTCTAAGAAAGCAGCCAAAACAGGATACACTACAATATAAAACAATAAATTACAATACAAGGTACAAATATAGCAAGGCAAAATAAAACAGCGCAACAGGAACTCGGCAGCATCTCAAGACTAAGCTCGGTCCCATGCTCTCCTACTCCTCTACAATAATAAATTACCTATATAGGGACTCTTTACCTTATCTACATCTGCAGAAATATAATATATTTGGGCCCAAGACATGACCCAAATACGGTGTGAGAAATAAATCCCAGTAGGCAACCACCAAAGGCCCTTCCCAACTATCAGCGAATTTGTGCAACAGTAGTGTGCAGTAATGAAAATGTAGTAAACTAGGAAGTACTCAAAAGTAGCTACTCCTACCAGTTCCATTTCCATTTAATTGTTATTTAAAAATTCAATATAATTGAATTATAAGTTCCTGAGACTTAGCCTCAGCCAGTAATCTCCTATATAGTTCCGCAGCAAAAACTAAAACAAGCTATCTAACAAGTAAAGGGTAAGACAATACCAAGCATGTGCTTTAGCTTGGAAAATATAACATGTGAAATTACCACGGTGAATATGCAAAGTAAACAGAGTCCTCAGACATGCAAAACCTTACCCTCAGGTAATCATAATCAAAACCCTCAAGTGATTTCCCACAAGAATAACGAATATTGCCCTCAGGTGTACAAGATATTTCCCTCAGGCATGGAATCTACTGCCCACAAGCATGAGAAATGTTGCCCTCGGGCTAAACGAAACACTACCCTCATGCTAAGAAAAACACTGCCCTCAGGCTAAGAAATTGATCGGGCTGATCCCAACACATAAGAAAGCAATTATATACACATTTTCTCTCAAGAAAACTCAAAGCATGCTAAAAATCACGGCATACCCTCAGGTATCCTGACCAAACAGCTAAACAAGGTAAATGCACCAACGGGGTGGCCCTGGATCTAAGCAATGATCCCAAACAGTAGTTTATGATTATCATTATATTATCTATGAAATTCTAGATATCTAAATTCTTCAAGGCCTCAACTATACAACACCCCAATCATGGGCGCATAGCACAACAGTACAAAAAAACAACATGACAGCTGGAATTAAACATCAGACCACCTACTTTGATCTTCTATGATCAATATGTATGAACAACGCCTCCTGAAACACCTGAGATCGGCATAGATCTGGGATAAACAAAAATGCGTTAAATCCCAAATAACTTCTCCTCAGGAAATAATTGGAAGGAAGGGTACAAGAAGAGTGAATAACTCACTTGCACGATTCAATCGACATCGTCGGCGAAGGAATCTGAGTTCCGGAGTGCGATCGGGAGATCCTCCAATCTTCGACCTTCTCTCCCAGTGCTCCAAATGCATACACTTCCTCTTATGCCGAATGTGGAGGCTATTTCCCATTTTAATCAAAAAAGAAAAACTACAAGGCATGTACTCTCAAGTACACAGCTTTCACTTTTCATTTTTTTAACTATTCCTCTGGCGGCTACTTTTCACCGCTGCACTGTTCATCTGTCGATATGAGTACACGACATGTATTTCTAAGTACACGGTGTGTAATATCACTCTAATAGAGGCTACAACCACTACCTTACTATTCACCTACTAACTGATTTCACGAAATTTATATACTAAGTACACGGTGTGTAGCTAGTTTTTACACCCTTCATCGTCGGCAGGCCTACACGCCCTGTGTATTCTTCTTACACGGCCAAAGTACATGGTGTGTGGAAAAGTACATGGTGTGTACCTAAAAAATTTGGGATTTTCTCCCATTTTCCTTATTTTTTCAAAAACACTTAAGGAAAAAGGAAAACAAGAAATCTGTACCTCAAGAATAAGAACCGGGTTCTTACAAACTTCCCCCTTTAAAGAAATATGTCCCCGAATTTCCCTTCCAAGGGTGGTGAAGATAAAGTTGAGAACAAATCTGGCCACTGAGCACGTACGTCAGTTTCCCGCTCCCAGGTTTCATCCTACACTCGGCCATGCTGCCATAGCACTCGTACAATAGGAACTGACCGGCCTTGGAGAACCTTTGTGCTCCTATGAACAATACGAATCGGATGCTCCTCAAAGGACGCATCGACCTAAAGTTCAACCTCCTCATGCTAAAAGATGTGAGACAATTCTAAGTGATAACGGCATAGCTGAGATACATAGAAGACGTTGTGCATGGCCTGGTACCTATGTGGTAACTGCAACCGATAGGCAACCGGCCCGAGTCTCTCCAGAATCTCAAACGGCCCCATATACCTCGGTGAATGTCTACCCTATCTCCTGATTCGCCTGTGTCCCAACCTAGGTGAAACACGCAAGAAAACCTGATACCCAACCATGAACTCCAAGGGTCATCTGCGGTGATCAGCATAATATTTATGATGAGACTGTGCAGTATTCATTCACTTTTGAATCAACTAGACCCGCTCTGAAGTCTCATGTATGAGATGTGGTCCGAGTAAATCTGCCTCATCTACCTCCAACCAGCAAAAAGTTGATCGGCATGGCCTACCGTATAAATCCTTGTAAGATTACATAACAATAGTTTCCTAAACACTATTATTTTAGGCAAACTCGGCTAGGGGTATGTGCTTCTCCCAAGAGCCCCCAAAGTCCAGGACGCATTCACGCAGCATGTCCTCTAGCACCTTTATCGTATGCTCTGACTAGCCATCAGTCTGAGGGTGGTAAGTTGTGCTCAGAAGCACCTGTGTACCCAATGCCCTCTGAAAACTCTTTCAGAAACGAGACGTAAAGCGGGATTCCCTATCTGAAACGATAGAACAAGGAACCCCATGAAGATGTACCACCTCTCGGATATAAAACTTCTCGAGTTCGTCAATACCGAAGGTCTCCTTGATCGGAAAAAAGTGAGCTACCTTCATATGTCTGTCCACAACAACCCACACAGCATAACTGCCTTGAGGTGACATCGGCAACCCGGTCACGAAGTCCATCATGACATCATCCCATTTCCACTCTGGAATGGGTAACTATTGTAACAGTCCGACTGGTCTCTGATGCTCCGCCTTCACCTGCTGACAGGTGTAACATCTCTAACAAAACCAGCTACCTCTCTTTTCATACCCAGCCACCAATATTGATGTCTCAAGTCACGGTACATTTTGGTAACTCCAGGATTCACTTCCCAAGAGGAATCATGAAATTCCTACATCAACTCATCGCGTATATCCCCTGGAACCCACACTCATCCATGGATGCGTAGTACCTCATCATCGCCTATTGTCCAACCAGGAAGAGGGTCCTCACTTGCCACAGAATCCCATAGAACTAGGCCTTATGAATCTGATAGTTGTGTCATCCTCACTCTATCCAGGATGGAAGAATTCATAGCTAAAGATGAAAGATAGGCTCACCCCTGACTATCGTGCACCTCCAAATGCATCTCAGAGAACAAATCCATGAGCTGTCACTCACCGCTGGCCTCCTGCACTGACTGTAACTGAGTCCTCCTACTCAGTGCATCAGCAACTACATTACCCTTACCAGGTGTATAGGCAATCTCGAATTCGAAGGACTGAAGGTATTCAACCCACCTTCGTTGTCTCAGATGCAATTCATTCTAGGTAAATATGTTTTTGAGACTTTTGTGGTCCGTAAACACCAAAAAATGTTCTCCCAAGAGATAATGTCTCCAACAGCATAACGCATGAACAACTGCTGCCAAATCAAGATCGTGTGTCAGGTAATTCCTCTCATGTGGCCTCAACTACTGAGACCCATACGCAACTACTCGATCACCCTGTATCAACACTGCTCCCAACCCAATACCTGATTCATCACAGTAAATTGTATTGCTCTTCCCTTTC